>CM053769.1:106228897-106385735 GCA_028658325.1 Potorous gilbertii
CATTGGAGTCCCAGTTTTTTCACATCCCTTCTAGTATTTATCATTTTCTTTTTCTGTCCTCTTAGTCAATCTGATAGGTGAGAGGTGGTACCTCAGAGTTGTTTTAATTTGCATTTCTCTAATCAATAGTGATTTAGACCATTTTTTTCATATGATCGTAAATAGCCTTAATTTCTCTATTTCAAAACTACCTGTTTATATTCTTTGACCTTTATCAGTAGGGGAATGATTTGTAATCATAAATTTGAATCAATTTTCTCTATATATTTCTACCATGCTTATCTTCAGTTTTCCCAGTAGTTTTTTGTCAAATAGTGGGTTCTCATCCTCAAATCTGGGGGTTTATCTTTGGATTTATCAGATACTAGATTACTGTGGTTATTTACTAGTGAGTTTTGTGTACTAATGTATTCCACTGATCCACTACTCTGTTTCTTAGCCAGTACCAGATAGTCTTGATGATTATTACATTATAACGTAGTTTGAGATCTGATATAGCTAGGCTACCTCCTTTCATATTTGTTTTCATTAATCCCCTTAGTAATCTTGACATTTTCTTCTTCCAGAGGAATTACGATATGATTTTTTCTAACTCTGTAAAATAATTTTAGGTAGTTTGTTATGGCATTGAATAAGAAATTGAGTTTATGATATCTTTATTATATTGATTTGGTCAACCCATGCGCAATTAATATTTTTCCAGTTGTTTAAATCTGACTTTCTTTGTGTGAAAAGTGCTTGGTAATTGTGCTCATATAGTTCTTAGGTTTGTCTTGGTAGGCAGACTCCTAAATATTTTACGTTATCTACAGTTATTTTAAATAGAATGTATCTTTCTATTTCTCACTTCTGGGCTTTGTTGTTAATATATAGAAATACTGATGATTGATGTGGGTTTATTTTATATCCTGCAAATTTCCTAAAGTTTTTAATTATTTCAAGTAGTTTTTTTTTTTGTTTGTTTAACTTCTGGGATTTTCTAAGTATACCATCATATCATCTGCAAAAAGTGATACTTTTGTTTCCTCATTGCCTATTCCATTTCTTTCAATTTCTTTTTCTTCCCTTATTGCTATAGCTAATATTTCTCGGTTGTTTATTGGTTTGTTTGTTTGTTTGGTTGGTTGGTTGGTTGATGTCCTTCACTCTCGTTGGAGACCAAAATGATACTGGAGCCAAGTTTCAATGTGTCCAAGTGTGACCAATCAGAACAACATGACCTCAAAATGCTCTACCACAGGTTGAGCACAAATAGTCTATGTGAACATTTGGGGCGGTTACTCTAAATTTGCACATCCTGCATTTCCTTTGAGCTGTTCCGATTCTGCTTTGCTCGTAGAGCGCACTTTCTCTAACGTGGGCATGACATGCTGAGCGGTCCTGTGTCAGTGCCTGCCATGTCACACAATCAGTTCCAAAGTTCTTAAGAGAGATCTTGAGAGTGTACTAGTTTTACTTCTTCTGATCATCACGTGAACACCTATCCTGAGTGAATTCCTCATTAAATAGTCTTTTTGGAAAGCATATGTTTTGCATTCAAACAACTTGGCTAGCTCATCAGAGTTGCACTTTCTAAAAAAGAGTTTGAATGCTTGTCAGTTTAGTTGGAAAAAGGACCTCAAGGTCTGGTACTTTATCCTGCCAGGTGATCTTCAGAATCTTCCTCAGACAATTCAAATGAAAGAGATTCAGTTTCCTAGCATGGTGCTGGTAGACTGTCCAGGTTTCACAAGCATACAACAATGAGGTCAGCATAATTGCTCTATAAACTTTCGATCTGGTAGTCAGTCTAATACCTCTTCTCTCCCATACTTTCCTTCAGAGCTGCCCAAATACTGATTTACTTCTGGCAATGTGTACATCAATCTATTTTAACTTGAACTTTATCTGAGATCATGATTACTATCCCTGATTTTTTAACATAATAAATCTACTCCTGTCCTTTATTTTATCTTTGTTTGCATTTTTCATTTTTATAGTGTTTCCTGAAAGCAACATATTGTTGAATTCAAGTTTTTAATCTGCTACTCATTTCTGTTTTATGGGTAAATCCATCCCATTCACATTAAATTACCTGGTATGTATTTTCCTCTTTCCCATTTTTCCTTACGATCCTTCTCACCCTATTTACGGGAACCCTCCTCACTCCTTTGTGACTGTTCACATCATACTCAGCTCAGACCAAGCCTTTCTTTCAAACTACCCAAATAAGGATAACAATCACAAGAGCACTGCTAATATTTCCACATATACAATGTCAACAATTTGTCCTTATTGAATCCCTTGTAATTGGTCTTTAATGTTTACCTTATATTGCTCCTGGGTGTTAATATGTCAAATTTTCCCTTAAGTTCTGAGGTTTTTATCATAAACACTTGAAATTCTTTCAGTTCATCAAATGTCCATTTTTTAAAATTCAGGATTATATTTAACTTTACTGGGTAAGTTACCCTTGGTCATAACCCCAGCTCTTTTGCTGTATGGAATATAGTATTCTAAGACCTACAGTTCTTTAGTGTAGTAGCTGCTAGATCTTTTGCAATCCTTATGGTAGTTTCAAGATATTTAAATTGTTTTTTTTCTTGTTGCTTTCAATATTTTCAACTTGGCTATGATATTCCAATAAGTTTTCTTCCTGGAATTTCTTTCAGGTGGTGATCAGTGGATTTTTTCTATTTCTACTTTGCCCTCTTGTTTTAGAACTTCAGGGCAACTTTCCTTGACAATTTCTTGTAATGTATTAATATTCTTTTTTATCATAACTTTTAGGTTGTCTGACTATTCTTATATTATTTCTCCTTAATCTGTTCTCTAAATCAATTGTTTTTCTGATGAGATGTTTCACTTTATCTTCTATTTTTTTCATAATTTTGATTTTGTTTTATTATTTCTTAGTGTCTTTGAATGTCATTAGTTTCCCCTTGCCCAAGTCTAGTTTTCAAGGAATTGTATTCTTCCTTAAGTTTTTGATTCTTTATTTCAAATTGATTGGCTTTCTTTTCATAATTTTCTTGAATTGCTCTTATTTTTTTCAATCTCTCTTATTTGATTTTTAAAGTCCTTTTTAAGTTCTTCCAAGAACTCTTTTTGTGCTTTTCTCATTGAAAAGGGAGTGGCTTTTTAGTACCATTATCTTCCTCTGAATATGAACCCAGATCTTTTCTATATCCATATTAACTATGTATGGTTGGGTTCTTTCTCTTTTGTTTACTGATTTCATTTATTTATTGTTTTATTTTATTTTTTGCAGCTATTAGTGTAATCAAGTTGTAGTCCTGAGGTATGGGGAATGATGCCCCAGTCTCAGGTCCTTCTTACTGTTATTTTCTGAAGTCTGTCCTGGAGTCCAACCTTGGATTCTTCACTCCTAAGTCATAGCTAGGATCCCCAGCCACATTGACTCACAAATGATTTTGCTTCCTGTAGTCCCTCTATGGCAGCAAACTACAGCTGTTCTCTTTGCTCCAGAACTGAAACCAGGGACTCTGATCTCCTGCAAATGTTCACAGTTAACAGAGATCCCCTGCCACCTCATTGCATTCACCAGGTGAGGGTGGTCCTCAGACCAGCTGCCCCTAGGATTTGTTGTTTGTTGAGTCTGGAGAGTTGGCTTGGGGGTGTTGGGCCTTCACCAAGGTCAAAGTTCTGCCCCTGGAGGTCAGGTCTCTCCTGGAGTCCTCTCAAATTGTCTTAAGAAGACAACTGCTTTACTCCCTGTTTTTTTCTGCTGCTCTAAGGCAATGTTCTGTCTTTTTTTGTGGAGGAAATTTGGCGAGTCAAAAGTTTTCTGACAAATCCCACCATCTTCCCAGAATCTTCTCTCAACATTAATTTTAAAAAACTTTTGAATTTTACATTTCTCCTTCCCTTCCTCCTCTGCCCCCTCCCTGAAGCAGCAAGTAAATTGATAAAGATTAATCATATTCAGTCATGCAAAACATATCTCCATATTACTCATGTCATGAAAGAAAACAGAATAAAAAATTAAAATAAGGTGGAAAAAAGCATGCTTTGATCTGCATTCAGACTCCATCAGTTCCTTCTCTGGAAGTGGACAGCATTTTTCATCATGGGTCATTTGGGATTGTCTTGGATCACTGTATTGCTGAGAATAGCTAAGTCATTCATAGTTCTTCATCATACAATATTGCTGTTCATCTGTATAATATTCTTGTTCTGCTCATTTCACTCTGCATCAATTCATGTAAGCTAAGTTTTGACAAGTATCACTCTCCAGGCTCTTACTGACAAGACTGATTTCTCCTTCCTTGTTGTGACTATCTTGGAGAGAAAAAAGGTCCTAGGTTTGGAACCCTGTTTTAACATAATATGAATGTGAATAAATTGACCTATGGGAGCCACTCCCTGAAGTAGGCTCAGATCATCACTACCTAATGTTACATCAGCCATTTCTTCCATTTAACTTAGAATTTAATAGGAAAGAGAGAGAAGAAGACAATGGCTATAGGGAATCCTTGTTTTCATCATATTCCCTCATAATTTGTTTTGGTCAAAAGCTGTGATTTCATTGTCTTAAGGTTCTCTGAACAAGGAAACTCCCTTTGCCAATACTGATCACCATGTGCTCTGCAAATTAGTCTTATGGAGTTTCATGGGGCACTGAGAGGTGATGGTACTTGTGCCAGTATGCAACTAGAAGCAGGTATGCAGGACCTGTGGAGACCAAGCCAAAGACTGCTAGGATTTTGTGGAAGAAAATCAAAGAATCACAGAATTAGAGTGAGAAGGGGCAATCAGTAGTGCTCATCTAGTTCAACCTCTTCCTCATTTTACAACTGAGGAAACTGAGGCACTAAGCTTAAATGACTTGTCTAGAGTCACATAGGTGAGATTTGAACTTAAGTCTTTCTGACTCAAGTCTTCCTGGTTTCTGTCAACAGAAGATTTTACATTTAATCCTGGAAATCAAAGGGAACCACTGGAGTTTACTGAGTAAAGGTCAGACTTGCACTTTAGGAAGATCACTTTGGCAGCTGAATAGGAAGACTCAAAGCAGGGACACCAGTTAGGACGCTATTATTATAGACCAGTTAACATGACAATGTAAATTATGGGGGTGGTTGGGTGAGTTAGGAATAGCGGGTGCATGTAGGAGATATTGAGAAGGCAGACATGACGAGATGGCAAGTCATCTGATACTTATCATCTATGTGAGATAACTAAGGTATGGGGAAGCTTCCCTAGGGTCACACAGCTAATATATGTCAGAGGTGAGATCTTCCTACCTTCATGCTACCATCATACATGACTGCATTTACATTATGACCTCTCAAATTGTATGACTGTGGTAAAAGTGGTACTATCACAATGCCTGGTTTTTTATTTTGTTTCATTCTCAACTTAAACACTAAAAAAAAAAAGACTATTTCCACATACATAGAACACAAAAAGAAAATTCTCTCTGAATTATGAATTTCTAATTTATTTTAAAACAGTATATAAAAATTCTATATGTTACTTTCAAAATGGTCCTGCTTAACCACTCATCCTTTTGAGCTGCCTTCTGGTCTCTTCTATGCATTTCAAAAACGTTTCAATGTCCTTCTTTTGCGGGGGAAGGGAGTTCATCATTAATAATCTCTTTCCTTTCATACTCTCAATGAAAAACTAAGCCAACAAAAGAAAAAAATAGTAGTAAATAATACACTCAAGCAAAATGAATCTACATGGTGGAAATGTAAGTGTGTGTGTGTATCTTTCTGCATCTTGGGTGGGTACCGTACTTTATTATGGGTTTCCGTTGACATTGTTATCATTGCATTGATCAGACTTGTTAACTCTCTCAAATTTTTGAACATTGTACACAGGAACAGCAATATTGTATAATGATCTACAGTGAATAACTTAACTATTCTGTGAAACACAATGATCTAAGACAATTCGGAAGGACCTATAAGGAAAAGTGACGTCTATCTCAGAGAAAGAACTGATGAAGCCTGAATGCCGATAGGAGACACTTTTCCTTTATTTTGGAAGGGATTTTTGTCTGTGTTTTCTTTCATAGCATGACTTACATAGAAATGTGTTTTTCATGTCTACATATGTTTAACCTATGTCAAAATGCTTGCCTTCTCAGTGGGAGGAAAGGAAGGAGGAACAGAATTTGGAACTCAAAATTTGAAAAAAATGTTAAAAATTGTTTTTACCTGTAACTGAGGAGGGAAATAAAATATAAAATTTAGATCTCTCAAATTTGTTATGATGTCGATAACCTTGTATAAATCACCCTCCAGGTTCTACTCACATCAGTTCACATTACCCAGGATTCTTTAACATCGTACTTTTCATCATTTCTCAATTAATATTCCATTACATTCATATACCACAGTTTGTTCAGTCATTCCACAATTGTCTAAGAAGCAACGTATGTCACCTGCTTAGATTCACTAGTTTGTTTCGTTTCTGACTCCTTTCTCTATTTCAGATAAGGTTCATATGATACTCACTCCACCCCTTTCTCCATGTTTGTGTACTTTTCCTCTGAGTATGAGAAATAACAAGTTCTGCTTCCCCTTTCTTCCTGTTTTCTACACCTGTTCATTCCCTTTCATTTGACCTTTACAATAACTGTGGGTGCTAGGTGCTGCTAATACCCCCATTTTACAGTTAAGGAGACTGAGGCTGAGAGATGTTAAGTAACTTGCCCAGGGTCACCCAGCTATTAAGCATCTGAGGCTAAATTTGAATTCAGGTCTTGTTAACTCCAGATCCAGCATGTTCTTCTCTGTCGCACCCCTAACTGCCAAGCAGTCTATATCTTGGGTAATGTTTCTCTTTGGGACTACTTATTTTCTCTCCTGATCTTTCCTTCAAAACTTGTGTTCCATTTTTTGTGTCTTGCTTCATTTCTTCTAGATATTCATGTAGTCTTTGTAGAAAATCTGTTTTTTTTCTTGGAGTCTCTGCTTGTGGTTGTGGTTCCTTCTTTGGGGGATCTCTACCTCTACAATAATTTTTTGATACTGATCAGAGCTTTACTTCCTGAATCAGGCTTTGTTCTAGAGCTAGGTTCTGCTGTCTTCTGAAATTTTGGCAGAATTGCTGTCCCTGCTTGGTTTGACTGAGATCACCTGGCCACTTGTTCTGACCTACACCACCTGGCATTAACCTCTCTCTCTCTCTCTCTCTCTCTCTCTCTCTCTCTCTCTCTCTCTCTCTCACACACACACACACACACACACACACACACACACACACACATGATCTTTGAGGTTCAGAGAGCTGAATCTTTAGTGTTCTCAGTGGCATTTCAGGACAGAGTGCTATAGACCTCAGTACAGACCCCAGACCTGAGTTGTCTAGTTCTGCGTAATAGAAGCACATACTGGGAGCTGTTCATTGCTCCTCCCAGAGATTTGAGGGTCCTCATCCAGGGGTTTCCTCATCCTTTTGGGGCATTCTCAATCTGTTCTTGCTCCCTCTGAATGAAAAACCTTGATCTATTTAACTGCACATGCCCCTAATCCATCTCTGGTCCAGTTGAGAGGTTACTATGTGCTGGTTCTAGAACTAGCTTTGTGGGTGATCCTCTCTCCTATTGCTCTAGGGCTTCTGACTGATCTCTTGTGCTAATCTAAAGTGATTGCTGGATTTCTTGATCATCATTCATAAGGGAGCAAACTTCAGGCTTCTTGTAAAGGTGATCTGCCTCCATTCAAGCAGTCATCTTGAGGAGTTTAAATCCTGCCTCAGACACCTACTACCCCTGTAACCCTGGGTGTATCCCTTAAGCCTCAGTTTCTTCATCTATAAAATGGGGATAACAAAAGACCCTATCTCCCAATACAGTGATAAGAATCAAATGAGATAACATATGTAAAGTACTTTGCAAACCTTAAAACATTCTAGAAATGTTAGCTGTTGTTATTAGAAGGCACAATGGCTGATTTTTAATGAGTAGAAATGAGTTTTTGCATTTAGATGGGGCTCATCTGGCCACTGCAGACAGATATGTCTTTCCAAAAATAATCAGATTTGCATAAATAAGCACATATGTAAGAAAGAGGAAGAAAGCCAAAGAGGGAGTAAAATATCATGGAAGATAAAAGGGACAAGATTAAAAAAAAAGATACAGAAAACAGAATTGGAAAGCTAATAAAACTCTTGGTCTCCCTTCACTCTTCTCTGGGTCCACAAAGGGTCATCCAGGGATCCAGTTGGCGCCAACAGGGACAAAGAACCTGCTCTGATTTTGGAAGCTATTTCCCCAGGACCTCTCATGGACACTTTCCTTTCCTCCACAAATGTAGAGCCAGAAGAAAAGACACAACCACAACCAGTCTACAAGAATCTCAGGATCCTCTATGCTGTCCTCATCCTCTTTGCTCTGATGCTGGTGGCTTCCTTGACAGCGATGACCATTCTGTGTAAGTCCCTGGGGGGATCTGGGCTCCAAACCTCTATTTCTGGTCAGATAGGAAGAAAGCAAAGTCCAAGAGGAAGCACCTGACCAGTGATGCTTCCAAATGACTGAAAATGATCTAGGATATTTCTTCCCTCCCCCCGCAAAAAAAAAAAAAAGATTTTGGGTTGCTGTTAATTTTCAGAATGTTTCTATGAGAACACACAGTCACCATTATAGTGGTGGAAAGACACCTGGATTTAGTCAGAGATTCCCGGTTCAAATCCAGACTCTATTGTGTATTATTTGTGTCATTTTGGGTAAAGCATTTAACCCCTTTGGTCTCAGTTTCTTTTTCTGTAAAATGATGGAGTTGTACTCTAGGTGACCTCTGAGGTCCCTTTCTGTTCCTATATTCCTGTGATCATCAGCAACGAGGTCAATGAGCCCTTGGCTTGGATTCTATTCTTGCCTTTCCGACTTTTCTCAGAAATTGAAAGGTGGCCTTAGAAGCCCACCTTGAGCCTCTCCCTCCTTACCTGTTTGTGTGCAATGTTTAGACTCATGGGAAAAGGCATGCCTATGGCTACATGGGAAACCAGTGCCTTGCAGCTCCATTGACAATGCAACCATGTTGGCTATGAAAATGGAAAAGAGCCATTTGGAGACACTCAATGCTTCCTATCAGTCACTTCAACATAAATACAGTAAGTTTCATGACCATCTGTGCAAGTTGGGTCTTCTGGGATTACCGTGGTTTGAAGCAACTTTTTCCTTTGGAATCACTCTGGGGGAGGGGCATCAATCCAACAACAATACTAACAATACCTTGAATTGTGAGTTGGTTTAGTCTTCTCTATGCCAGAGTGTCTTGAGATGAGCAACACCTGGTACCACTCTGGGTGACCCACCTTCACCAACTTGCCAATAATATGAAGTTCTTTGACAAAAGATCCAGCTCCCTAACTCCTACCTGCTATTTCCAGACCACTTGTCTATCTATATGTGTGTCTTCCTCTGGGATTACCCAACTTCCCCCAGCTAAGGAACCATCTGGCAGCTTGGCCTCAGGTCTATTTGGACTTCTCTTGTCTTTCCTATTTGTGACCAGTGTTGATTTTTCTTGGCCATTGTGAGTCCCCACAGACATCCTTTTATATAAATCCCCACTTAAGTGGACCTGGATATTTCCTAGGTTTTTCCTTGAGATATTGGGCCTTCAGAGAAGAACATTCAGAAATCAGATTCAAATGCCCCCAGGTAGTTGCGGTTCAGCCAGGCTCTAACTGACCACAATGTCCATGGCATTAAACCCTGGCTCAAACTGGGAAGGGCAGAGTCTGATGTGACCTCTGATCTGAGAGTTTAGAGCTGCCACTGATGTCCCAAAAACCAAAAAAAGCGTCTAATCTTTTTCTCCTCAGAGGCTCTTGTTGTCTGTCTCTGAGATGTCAAAATAAGACTCCTGGGTTCCCAAAACCCATTTGGCTACTATGGTTATACTTCCCTTTAGCCACATCTTTCTGAGTCATACAACCTCTGGAGACCCACAGGTCTCATTCAAGTGTGCAAGAGTTCCCAAAGCTCTGTAGATAACTTCTGCACACAAAGGAGACTGAGGGAAGAAAGTTAGTCTCATTGGCATCCTCCCTCTCAGTTCCTCCCATCAATCATCTCATAGAGGTTCATAACCTGGGCATGGAATCTGAGAACTTTTTAAAAAATTGATGGGTATCAACATAATTAATTTTTTTGTAGTCTTTTATGTTCAAAGACATTATTCTGAAAAGAAATTCACAGGCTTCACTAGCCTGCCAAAGGAAGCCCTGGCATAAAAAGATTCAGAACCTCTGGGCTGGACAGATCTGCCCCCCCCCTTCACATTCTGTCTCTCCCTGACTACTAAGGGACGGTCCTCACACTCCTGTCTGAAGACTGGAAGCTGCATGATGGGAATATCTACTATTTTTCCAGTGAAAAAAAGTCCTGGGAAGAGGCTCAGCAGTCCTGTGTGTCTAAGAACTCCAACCTGACCTCAGTGACCTCAAAGGAAGAGCAGGTCTGTGTACACATGCTTGCACACACATGTACACACATGTGTGCACATACACACAACACAAACAACAAGTCATGGGAGAGAAAGAGGAAGAGAAGAGGGGAGATGGGAGCAAAGTCTTCTTTCATACTAGAGACCCAAAAAAAGGGGGGATTCCAAGTATGGAGAGTGAAAGATGAAATGACTGAGGTAACAAAGGTTTGATCTTCCAACCATATTGATTTATAAAGCAATGCATGTCAATTACCCAAGGATCAGGCCCTTCCTCAGCTTAGGACTGGGTCCTGAACACAGACTTTTATGCATTAAAAACAATTATTCAAAGAAAGCCAGTTAATGAAAAGAAAACAACACAAAACTCCGTAGTCTAATTGGAGGAAAGATTAGGAATTTTCCAAGTTGGGAGTGGAAGAGTAAGGAGGTGCCAATCCCTGAATTTAGGGAAAAAAAGGTGTTCCACTTCCCCCCAAGTGTCTGTAAAAAAAATCAAAGGAACATGGAAACAACGATTGTTCAAATAAGACCTATGCCTTTCTTGAGTTGTACAATGGTGAGAAAACTCCTTGCATCAGTCTTTGTATCTGACCGGATTTCTGGTGAGCATAACGTAGGTCTTTAGTTAACAGTCACTAAGCAGCAGGTAGAGGTGCTTCAGTTTCCCAATCACGCAGGGATAGGTTCAAACAATACTACATGGTTTTCCCCCAATTCCAACAACTGGATAAACTTTTCTCACAAGACAGATTTGGACTAGACCCATAATTGAATAGAAAGGGAACTGAGCTAGCTCTGGAATTGGGTCACAAGATGAAGTCAATAGGGTTCACTAATCCCCTCAATCCCTTGCAGGTATGGAACAGAATTCAACCCTGGTCCTATGGAGTCACAGAACCTCAAAGAGGGAAAGGGCTACAGAGTCAAGGAGTTTAAGTGAGCTAGTATGTTGACAATAATATCCCCTTTGATGGGGGTTCTTATCCTAGGGTGCCTGACCTCAGACACGTCCTAGCTATGTGAACCAGGATGATTGAATTTACCTCTCAGGCTCAGTTTCCTCATCTGTAAAATAGGGATGACCATAGCACTTCCCTCCCATGGTTGTTACCAGAATCGAATGAGATCATATTTGTAAAGTGCTTTGAAAACCTTAAAATGCAGCCCATGTTAGTGACGACAACTGAATTTCAAAGTAATTGGTTTCCTTTGCAGTCCTATATCTTTTATTTTGGGAATTTACACAAGAAAGACTCCAGAGGTTTCACCGACTATATTGGGAAAACGCAGACTGATTTAATGGCTTTCATTATATATATAATATCAGACTGTTTGGGGATAAGGTCTGGAGATACAAGAGTTGCTCTCGTTCATCTTTCATTTTCAAAGAGAACTGATAGCATCACAAGTGATGTCTTGACTAGCACACAAATTGGATTTAAGTGAGGCAGAGCTGCCCAGTCCTCAGTCTCACTCCCTACTCCCGAGTCATTGAAGTCCAGCATCAGGACAAAAGTAAAGACAAAAAAGGAAAAAATCTCTTCCCATTAGGAGTTTCCAGTCTAATCTCCTAGAGACAATGTGTATACACATGAGTCTATACAAAATTAATATAATGCAACCATGTTGCTGTGAGCAGAGGCCTCAGCAGCCTGTTAGAGGATCAGGAAGTGATATATATATATATATATATATATACATATATGTGTGTGTGTGTGTGTGTGTGTGTGTGTGTGTGTGTGTGTGTGTAGGAAATGGCATTTGAGCTAAGCTTTGAGGGAAAATGGATTCATGGCACTGAGAGAATAAATCTCAGTCATGGGAGATAATCTGTAAAAAGACATGGAGATGAGATAGTTGAGATAGTGTGTGCTGGATCAAAACCAGTTATGAAGACACATTTGGCCAAACAACAAAGTGTGTGAAGGGAAGTGATATCTAGTAATCCTGAAAGTATAAGTTGGAGACAGGCTATTCAGGGCTTTATACCCCAAAGAGACGCATCTGTATTTGGTCCTAGATGTAATGAGGGAGCCATTGGAGTTTACTAAGCAGGAGAGTGCCTTAGCCAGATGTGCATTTTAGAAATCTGGCTGCTTTGGGAAGGATAGATTGGAGAAGCAAGTGACTTGAGGAAAGAAGGCCAATTAGAAGACTTTCTGCAATAGTCCGGATGAGAAGAGACGAGAACTTGAATAAGAAGGATGGTCATTTGAGTGAAGAGAAGAGAATAAATCCAAGAGATGTTGAAGGAGTAGATGCCAAACGGGGTGAATGAATGGACATGTAGAGTTGAGGGTGAGAGATCAAGGATTACTCAGAGGTCACAAACATGAATGACTGGAAAAAAGTCATCTAGTGGTCCAACTGATATCTCAACAAGAATCCAAAAAAGTCATCTAGTGGTCCAACTGATATCTCAACAAGAATCCTCTCTTGACCACTGACAAATGGTCATTAAGGCTTTACTTGAAATCAACTCCTCCCCCACTAGACCGAATACTTATTTTAGTTCAGTTCAACAAGCATTGCACTGTGTTAGAGGCTAGTGATACAAAAACAGAAACAAAGGACCTCAAGGAGGTTCAGTACAAGTCAGCTTGCACAGGCTCATGGAGCTGATTGTTCAATTTTCAGTGTAAGTCATTTACACCTCAGAAATTGGCAAACACTACAGACCAGGGCCTGATTTATTGTCTAGTTGATTGTTTGGATTTAAGAAAGTAATTGGAAAACATTAAACTGCAGATTCAAATTTAAAATCTCATTAATACTTTTTGCTTCCAGAGAGCCCATCTCAACATTTACCAGCACAAAAGACCACATGGTCATGACAATCCCATCTGAATTCCAAGTGGCTTTGAGAGCCAGTTACCCAATCCTGTTCTTCCAAAAGGCATCTGGGTTCTAGATCCCAGGTATTCTGTATTTATCTTGGCAGTTTGGGTATGTCCTGCTGAGTAAAAATGTTAAGTAATTTCCTTGCTCCCTATACTTAGTTCCAAGAGAATCAGCAGGAGTATCCCTCAAATCTGCCTCTCTGTTGAAAGAGGACTGAGTATGATCAAAAGATTTATGGCTTTATGGACTCACCCAATTAAAAACTGGCTCTGAGACCTTGCTTACTGGCCAAATGCCACCTTGTTTTCTAAGGCATCTTACTATCATGATTGGTAATCCACCATAGAAACAGACAAAGAGAGTTAAATTCTCTTTGTAGCATTGTTACTCTTGATATAGAATAAATAAAGTTTTTAAAAAAACCAACATGGTAACAAGAGATCAACACATTATAACCAATAACCAAATGACTATGAGCTCACCACTCTTCTAGATCCAGGAGTCCACCAGCTAAAGGGTTGATCTGGACCCAAGAGTCCTAGGAAACTCATATATGGGGTTCACAAAGGGCAACCCCATTCCTACTGGTATTCCCAGGGTAGATGTCCTGGTTAGGAGCTAACTCGAGTTCTTAGTACTCTGTAGGTCTCAGTCCCAAAACTATAAGTCCTACACTTTCATAGACAACCAAAGTCAGAAATAGGGCTAACTCTAAACAGGTAAGGTGGCATAGTAGATAGAGCACTTAAGCTGGAGTCAGGAAAACCTGAGACAAATCTGGCCTCAAACACTTATGAGTTGTGTGACCCTGGGCAAGTCATGGAACCCTGTTTGCCTCAGTTTCTTCGTCTGCAAAATGATCTGGAAAAGGGAATGGCAAACCACCCCAGTATCTTTACCAAGAAAACCCCAAATGGGGTCACAAATGGCTGGAAATGGCTGAACAACAACAAGAAAAGATTTACAGAGATGGCTTGGTAGGAACAGTAACCACAGTATATCATACCAATAAAGCTAGGGTTTGCTCTCTCCCAGATGCACCCAGGATCAGCTGGGAATATGTTCACACATAGAGGATGCCAGCAGAAAATCATGCCCCAGGGAACATATATGGTCAAATCTTGTCTGAGAAGGAGAGGTTCACATCTTTGAGGGGAAAGGATTTCAGGGCTGTGGGGTCTCTAATCTCCTTCAGATGCTTCTCCACTAGACACTGATTGGTTGCTGTAATACCTACCCCCTCTGCAGGGACTTCGATCTACACTAGGACACTAGTTTGGGTCAACTAGGTCAGACTCAAAGTCCAAATGAAAGACTCTCAATTCAAATTCAATGATTTTCCGACACACAGGAAGATGAAGGCAATCTCATATAAGAAGCAAAGGAAGAAGCAGGGATGCTTAGGCTACAGAACAAAAGATGGGGCATGGGAAGTAAAGAGAGAAGAGGAGAAAAGGCTTTTTTCCCAAAGGCAGAAATAAAACAAATGGGTTAAAGGTGCAGGGAGGCAAGAGGCAAAGCAATATAAAGAATTTTTCCTAATAGGATGGACTGCTTAGAAAAGTAGCCACAAACCATCTCCCCCATAAATCCAGGGCTGACTCTTACTTGGATGACCACCTTCCCCAGACACTGAAAAAAGAATTCCTTCCACAGGTAGTAAGGTGGATGAAAAGATCTCTATGGCCTTTCCAGCTTTAAGATTTCATTAAAGACTGGTTAGTTAATTGATTCCCTAAGAATCTCCCCAATCATTTGCCAGGGTCAATCCATGCTGCCTTGGATTATCCAGTCACAAAATGTCACTCTCACTTGGGCTCACCCACAGGTATCTGTGGACCCCTGACTTTCTGAAGGAAATGTATAAACTATATGCATGCTTGTTTTCCTCTGTAGGCATTTCTATCCAAGACAGCTAAAACTACTCATTGGATTGGCCTGACTGACAAAGACAGTGAGGGTGTCTGGCACTGGGTGGATGGGAACCCCTATAATCAGTCTGAGAATGAACGGTAAGTCCAACACATCTTCAATTCCTGAAGTTTCTTTTGTACCAGTTCCAAGAGAGAGAGAGACACAGAGACAGAGACAAAGATAGAGAGATGGAGACAGAGACAGAGAGAGTAGTATGTATATTCTTTTCACATGTAAGTGTTCCCTACTTTGCGTCACCTCACTTTCCCTTTCCCCAAGCATAAACATCAGGAAAGTCAGGAGAGAAAATGGAGCTAGGACATTGGAAAGAAGGCTCTGGGCACCCACTGACCTGGGAGGTCCAATGATAGCTGATTATGTGAGAAGGGAAAATCAAGGGTGTGGAAGCTTCCCTCAGCGCCTGAATGGAATAGATATCTGGGCTAAATAGGAAGTAAAGACACTGCTCTTAAAACAAGGCAACTAGATGGCATATCTTTTAAATTCTGGCCTTATAGTTCAAAGATCAGAGTTCAAATCACTCTCCAGACACTTACTAGCTGTGTGACCCTGTACATGATGCAATATTTTCCAGACACAGTTTCCTTATTTATAAAAATGGGTATAAGGACATTTTAACATAATAAGCACTAATACTTATATAACACTTACTTTGTGCCAGGCATTGTACCCTAAGTACTTTACAATTTTTATTGCATCTGGTCCTCACAATTCTGGAAGGAAGGGCCATGATTACCTTCATTTTATACATAAGGAAACTGAGGCCAAGAGGGGTTAAGCAACTTGTCCAGGATCACAAGCAAGTATAAGTGTCTAAGGTCCCATTTGAACTCGGATCTTGTGACCCCTAGTCCGGCACTTTATCCGCTACGCCACCTGGTTGCCCACCTACCATGCGCCAGGCACCGTGCTAAAGATTTTACAAATACTATCTCATTTAGCCCTTACAATAGCCCTGGGAGGGAGGTGCTACTTTTATCCCTATTTGTTGGCTCTAATGGCACCTGCTTCTTGGACAAGGTGGCTTGAGAGCATCAGTTGAGATAATGTTTAGAACATACTTCTCAAACTTTAGAACTCCATAAAACCCTAACTATTCAATTAGACCAAAATGGTAGAAAGAAGGTGAGGTAGGGGTCATTAAGAAAGGAAATATTAGCGTACAGATTGTACATGGACCTGAGGAGTCTAACCCAAATCCTCAGGTGCATGGGGATCCAGCCCCATGATGTCTCATCTATAGTCAGAATTTGCCCAGAAGCTCATCTCTCCTTAGCTCCCAAACATGTCCATGCAGGATTCTGGGTCTTTCTTACTTGGGGATTTTGTTCTGGAAACCTCAGACTACAGAGAGATCAAGGTCAATTAGGCTTAGCCTCTCCTTCCTGCAGTAGAATCCTCCTTCATTCCTAGGTTCTGGAAGGCCAATCAGCCAGACAACTGGGATCAAGGCATTGGATCAACGGAAGATTGTGTCCATTTGATACCTGGAGACGTGAGGTCCTGGAATGATGCGAACTGTAACGGAAAAGAAAAATGGATCTGCAAGATTTCCTTATAGCTGGTTGGATGGCTGGGGTCACCCTTCTTCTCCCCCTTATTTCCTCTTCCATGGACAAGACTTAATCCTTGGCAGAAGGACAGGAACATCAACAATCTGTCTCCTGTGCCACCTTCTTCTCCCCTTCTCCGTTTTGTCTGTGCTCCCTTTTCCTCCTCTAGCACCAGGGTTAGCCCTGTACACAGTAACAGCAATACTGTATGATGTTCAACTGTGAAGGACTTAGCTATTCTCAGCAATACAATGATGCAAGACAATTCTGAAGGACTTATGATGTCCATCTCCATCTCTAGAAAGTGCTCCCAGTGAATCAGGCAAGACCCACTCACTTCATTCACTCATCAAATATTATGGGATCTTTGATGGGGAAAGGATTTCCACCTATTTTTGCATCTTAAAAGAGGAGCTCAAGTGGACAGTGGTCAACTCAGAGGAAAAGCATGTAATTAGGGGCAAGATCTAACTAGACTTGACTTCGGAATGCCTCAATTCATCCCTCTGTGTGACGCTGGGCAAGCCAATTCATCTCCTTTTTCTTATCTGTAAAATGAGGTTGAAACAGACTATCTCTCAGGCCCTTTCTACTGTAATTCTGTTTCACTTTTACGCCATCATTCAAGGCTCTTCCACAGGTGGATGGAGGATCTTTTATATGGGGGAACCTGACTAACGTCCCTCAGGAACCGAAAAAGAAATTGACCCATTGCCTCAAGCACAAAATACAGACTACTTAGGTTGGCATTTAAAGCTTTCCAGCTTATTTCTCCTGTTCCCATATTCCCTACTCCAATCAATCTGCCCTGCTCCCTGTTAACCCATTCCCTGCCTCAAGTGATATCCACTGTCTGGAAAGTGCTCCTACCTCATCTCTGCCTTAGGGAATCTCTGGCTCCCTCAATGATGTAGCTCAGGCGCCATCTCCAAAAGGAGGCTCCCCTTTTCCCCCCACCCTACAAGTTGTTGGCAACATCTCCCCCTTGAGATTCCTTTGTATTTATTTCATATATATGCACATAAATATATGGTACATATATACATATACTACATAGTGTACATATACCACATATAAATACGTAAGTACTACACATACAGATTCTACTACATGGTATATGTTTTATATATCATATATTTCATATAATGTGTATATTGCATGTACATATAGCACATCTGGTATGTATATATGCAGTACATATATATTGTGTGTATGCACTCATATATATGTGTGTGTTTGTATCTGTATGTATGTATTGTCCTTACCTTGCATATGTACCTATTCTTGATAGTTTGCTATTACATGGATAGAGCAATAGGCCCAAAATCCAAAAGACCTGGATTCAAATCCTATCTCAGACACTCCCTAAATATGTAACATGGGACAATCTGATTTTAGCCTCCGTATGCCTCAGTTTCCCTATCTGTAAAAGGGTGGTGATAGTAATAGCCCCCACCTCACAGGACGGTGGTGGGGGTCTAATAAAATAATGTAAAACATCTTGCAAACCCTTAAAATGCCCAATAAATGGAAGCTGAATATAGAATCCAAGTCCCTCGAACTGAGGCTCCTCTGTCTGTGTCTCTAACACTGCAGAACACAGTAGCACAGTGTTTCAGGAAAAGTTCAGGACTGCTTTAGAGGGCCCAGTATCTAGAAAACAGTTCTAGATGTGTCTTCAACCTTAAAAGACATGGAATTGGGGAAAGGGAGGGATGGGATAGCTGGGACCAGGCCATGAGGTTCTGAGAAAACCAAAAAAGGCCTTTTTGAGATCCACAACCTCTCCCCTTCCCCCACACTGTCATGCCTTGTGGTTGCTCTGGGAAGCTGTAGACCCATCACCCCTTTCACTTTTGAGGTCCTTGTTTTTCTCTCTGTACTCTAGGACAACACGGTCCATCCTTAAACAATAAAAACATTCGTATGAATCTTGAGACTGACAGTAGCTGTGTGATGATCTGAATTGAAGCTACCCGTACTGGGGTAACGATAGCTAGTTCCTTCGTTCTTTCCAGCCTTTCCTTTCCTTCATATACATCTAAGACACTTGGATATTTCATTACTCCATGCCACCCAAGACACCTCTTCTGGAAATGCTTTCCTGTCTCAGTCTAGTTCAGCTACTTTAGCTAGCACTTTTGCGCAATCTATCCAAAAAAATGGTTACAAGTTTCCTTCTGTTACTACAACATATCCTGAAATTTATTCCAGTTCTCTGGTCTAACTGCACAGACTTCTTCTATGCCCCAAATAAGGTTCCTTAGCTTGATATAAGCTGGTGTAATACTCAGGAACCTTGGGGTTCCGATATGAGTCTCTAAAGGTCAATGGGGGTTGACCCACTTGCAAGTACCAACCTGTTTGCTGTGTGAGTAAAATACAACAAAGGCAAGCTGAGTAAGGTTTTTCTCTAAACGTAACAACAGCTTATTAACAGCAATGTGTATAGCTGTTAATGAAATGGGTCAGACTGAGCTGCTTCAGTCAAGTCAGTGACCACAATGAGAAGAAAAAACAACTTTATTGAGATGAAAGAAAGGAGAAGTTCTAGGTGGTTAGGCAATGTCCCAATTGGCTACAGATGGGGAAGGTGAGATAGCCTTCAGGTATAGAGGATCATGTGTCTCTGACAATTAAGGAATGTTAATTACTTTATGGGATTCAACTGCCTCTTGTAATCGCAACCAGAAAATCAGAATCACCTAGACCAGGACACCCAGCTGGTTGTTCCTTTGGAAGATCAAACTACTCCTAATTACACAAGATTGGGCAAGGACAGAACTATCTTTTGAGATCCCTGGTTAAATTGGTCAGCAAACAGATGCCCCACTGGCTACTTGTACGTATGATAATATCATTCCCTTTCAACCAGATCTTTAATGCTCAATCAGCCTTAGGAGAGATTTTATTCTTGAACTTAACTGAGCTATGGGGCTTGACAAAATGGAGAACAGAGTCTATTTCAGAAAGGAATCAATCATTAAATGATACAGCATAATTGGGAATCTAGTGAAAGCCCCCCCCCAAATCACGGCCCAGGAGGGGCTATTGAAGGAACAAAGATTTTTTTCTTCTTTTTGGTTAAACATTGCTTTGACATATCTTGCAAACTACAAGCACATTCCCATTGAGTTCTCCACAAGGTATAGCCCCTCTAAACAGAGAAGTACAACAACATAGAGTGATTTTAATTGAGTGATACAACCTTGCACTTTGATGTCTGATAAAAGAAGGGAGGCTATTTGTAGCAGCTATTTTTGTGGTGGCTAAAAATTGTTAAGTGAGGAGATACCATTCATTGGGAAATGATTGAACAAGTTGTGGTATAGGATTGTGACACAATATTATTGTGCTATCAGCAATGATGAGTAGGATGTTTTCAGGAACACCTGGACTTACATGAACTGATACAAAGTGAAATGAACCTGAACCAGGAGAACACGGTACACAGTAACAGCAATACTGTATGATGTTCAACTGTGAAGGACTTAGCTATTCTCAGCAATACAATGATGCAAGACAATCCTGAAGGACTTATGATGTCCATCTCCAGAGAAAGAACTGATGGCATCTGAATACAGATCAAAGCGGGCTTTTAAAAAACTTTTTCTTGTTTGTTTTTTGTTTGTGTTTTCTTTCACAAATATGGAAATATGTTTTGCGTGTCTGCATATGTGTAACCTAGATCAATTTCTTACTGTCTCAGGGACAGGGAGGGGAGGGAGGAAGAGACAGAATTTGGAAGCCAAGATTTTTAAAAATGAATGTTAAAATTGTTTTTTCATGTAACTGGGAAAAATAAAATGTTAATTTTTTTATAAAAGAGTCTTTTTGCAAAAGTGGGTGAGTGATTCCTGGCAAACCCAGTTTTCCCTAGAATGACCTCAGAGACAGTGAGAAATAGCAAAATTGAGCAGAGGATTCACAAGCAGGAGAGATGAGCTAAGACAAGCACCAGTGAGATAATCCTCACCAAAAATGAAAGATACAACAACACAAGACCAGGCTATAAGCTCAGGATCCCAGTCAGTTCCAAGGGGTCCCAGTTTCCCTTTAGCAGCTCCATTCCAAATGGGAAGAGGCCAGTATCAGAGAACAATGCAACCACAGATCAGCCACTCCACCCAGGACAGGGCAAAGCCTACAGACCAGACTCCCAGGATAAGGCTCCTCCATCAAGGTTCCCGACCTCCCTCCCACCTGGACGGGACAGGACCTTTGAAGAAATGGTCAGCCATGATGACTGGGTTTCCATTCTGAGCTGAGGACAGGGAGTTCAATGTGACTGACTCCCATCCTGGGTTCTGTGCTACCACCAAAGTGGCAATAACTACTTATTGAATAGCCAAAAGAAAAATGACGGTAAAATTGTTATTGAGATGAAGGGACAGGAGAAGTTCTGAGTGGTTAGGGAATGTCCCAATTGGCTACAGCTGGGGCAGGTAAAGTAACAAAAAGTACTGGGGTATGTGGAGGGGAACCTTCACCAGCCATCCCTAGCACAGAGACTGAAGAAACAAGCAAGCAGAATGTTTCTAATACCTGGGAACGGATAAGGTTATATAAAGATCATAGAGAGAAAAGAGAAGAGGGTCCAGCATAGAATCCTGAGGAACACCTGCAGTTGGTTGTGATATCCCTGTCTGGCCTCTCTGGCCTCACTTTTCCAACCCTCTCTGGAACTAGCCAGTCATGTCCCCAGAGGGTAACTGATTACTCCTCCCCTCAAAGTTCTAGGAGTAACAACGTGGAAGGATTGTGACTTCCAACTCTATCATTCACAAGCCCCCATCCAGCAGGCTCTCCTCAAATAGTGATCAACCAGTTGATACCAATGAATTTTTACAAAAGGATATTTACTGAGAAGCCAAAACAAGAACATTTTTTTAAAAAATCTTTTGAATAGGGGCTTCACTCCCTTCTACAGAAAGAGCTAAGGTTTAAAGCAGTTCTCCACAGTCCAGGAGTGCACTCTCCCTCCCACTCACACAAGGTCTTTGGGCAGAGTGGGCTCACACACGAACAATAAGGCTTTGAGGCTTGCATGTAAAGTCAAGAGGTACCTCACAATTCCTGGACCTTGGAGTCTTTTTTTCATTAATTGGAGTCCCCATTCCCTTATAGGAAAAAAACAAATCCCTCACTCCCTTGCTCCATTTGTCCACCACCTTGTAGGATAAAGTATCTCAAAAAAAGGTCCATCCATGCCTGGGCTAAGTCAATTAAGATGCTCCTTGGAACTGACTCCTCATTGAACTTATCTACTGTTACTCCTAACTGATGCTCACTACTACTGATTCTTCTTGACGACCTTTCAAAGCTCCTCTCAAAGCTTCCATCACTGAATACCCATTCTTTTTAAAAATGAATTGAAAATGTCTCATTGCAGTGACGCAAGAAATGGAAAAAAAAACTAGCACACTGGACCTGGTGTCAGGAAGACAACCTCAGACACTTCCTAACTGTGGGACCCATGACAAGTCAATTCACCACTGCCTGCCTCAGTTTCTTCACCTATAAAATGGAGGCAGTCATAATTCTACACCTACCTCTCAGGGTTATTATCTCATGAGATAATATTGGTAAGGCAATTTGCAAACTTTAAAGAGCTATATAAATGCTAGCTGTTATTATTCACTTAAATGAAGAAAGAATAAGGCAAAAGAAACAGGCACTACAGGCTCAGGGACATGGTGACTGGGTGGAGAGAGAAGGCAGCTACGGAAGCTGCTGATGTTCCCAGTCCCTGGTAGCTCCAAACCATCCTCCAAACCATCCTCCTCCCTCACAAGCTGCCGGGGAAAAGAAAGTAAAACTGTCCCCTCATGTTCTTTTGTATCCATACTCACTGCCAGTACAGTCTCTCTGGTGTCTTCTATCTCTTTGGCCCTTCAGCTAGATTTTTTATCACTTCACAGCACCAGCCCCTCAACCCTCACAGAGTCAGAAGAAGCCTCACCAAGCCTCCACATCTTGGATAGAAACTAGAAAAGTAACATAGCTGATGTTCTGTATCATAAAGACATACCATGGGTTAAGAATCCTGTGATCAAGTTACAGGAAAAACTCCAAGGGTGGGGGGGGGAAGACGAATTAACCACGAGGACTCCAAAAGTAGATGGAAAACTTACAAAAGAGATGAGAAGCCAGAGACAAAGAATCAAATTAGAACTCTTGAGGGAAAAATGTGCAAAGGAAATAAGTAGTTCTACATCCTTCACAATACAGCAAAGTTGACCTAATCTGAGAAGCCAAGATGACTTCATGAACATTATTGCCAACCTTTCAGCACTCCCAATATTGTAATCTGGTCATTGCAATAAATCAAGTAGTTTGCAAAGGAGACTTTATATTGCTGTCTGTCCTTTGTTTTCAAAGAAGATCAATGATGACACAGGGTGATGTCTTGACTTGAGTGTGAATGGGATTTAGTGAGGCAGAGTTGCACCAAGTTTCAACCTCATTCTTTCTCCCAGTCATCAAAGTCCAGCTACAGGACAATATTCAGGAGGACTGGTGATGGCTCATGATGCAGTGGATGCCTTTGGAATCTGATACCTAACCAAACTCTAACCACTTCAACCACCTTCATGGCCATTGGAACAAACTGTTCTCACCTGCCCATTCTGTTGTGGAAGGTCTTCACAATTACAGAAGTAAAAAGATCAGACCCTCACTTTTGTACTAACGGTACCAAATCCCTCCAAGGCAGTATATTACTTTTTCCTGAATAAACAGATGGAACTTTCAGAATTGATAGTGAAAAGCCTAGAAAATAGGTTTGAAAATCTCACTCAAGGTTTTATTCTGAAAAATGGAATGAAGCAAACAGATTTTAAAATTCCAGTGACAGGAGAGATGTTAAAACAGGGTCAAAAGACTAAAAGCTTGGAAGATCAAAAATAACCTGGAAAACAGAATGAGAAGAATCACTGAACATCCTAAAAACCATTCAAAAAATCTGAAAAACCGTATTTCACAAACTCATAGAAGAAAATGCCCTAAACTACTTGCAACAGAGGGCAACATAAAAATAGAATACAGAGGCTAAGCATCCTTTTATTCCTTCCAAACTGATTCCTTATTTTTTCAGAGAAGCTTCTCTAAACTTCATCCTTGCTCAAGCCTCCCACAACTGCACCACCACCAGGACCTTGCCTCTTAATTTACTGAGAAAATTCAGGCTGTTTGATGTGAACCCCTTTTTTCCCCCTTTACCTTCATCTCAAAACGTCCCAGGGAACAAGGAGTGACCTTGGCACCCTAACCCTAACTATGAGAATTGGGACAGACTCATCTAACTGCCATGTCTTAACCAGAAATGAATTTGGAGGGGACAATGCCATGTAGGAATTGTGTTAACTTTCAAGCATGCTTTCCCAAAGACTTCCCCAGGGGAAAAGTAAGTCCCCAAGGTGAGTATGTGGTGGTGGTAAAAGAATGTTTGTATGTTTATTAGATAGATAGACAGATAGATAGATAGATAGATAGATAGATAGATAGATAGGATAACCCTTTATAAAAGCTAATTGATGTTGTTAGATGGATTTGGGAGGGCTAATCACAGGTCCCCTCACAATGAGGGGAATATAGCTGGTCAGTATTTGAGTTGACAGCATTAGAGACTACTCAGTCCCTCAGGGTGCCCCTCCAGAACTCTGAGGGGGCAATGAAACCAGACTGCCTCTGAAAGAATGAGACAAAGCTTTTCACTATACAAATAAAATCTCATTTCCTACCTCAGTGCCTTTGCACTGCCAATCTTCCATGTCTGGAACTGTCTCCTTAACTCCACATTACTATCCCTATTTTCCCCATTTTATAACTGAGGAAACTGAGGCTCCCGAGTAGGGTCAGGAGCGAAGCTAAGTGAATGCCATCCACATCCTCTTCACCCCGCTCATTCCCCAGAGGACTCCAGAAAGATATCATAAAATCACAGCTATTTAAGTGAGGAGGCCCTCCAGTCCAATCTTCTTTTACAGGAGGAAGCTGAGCGTCAACCTCTGTTTTCTAGGTATGTTATTTTCAGTTGTGTCCACCTCACTGTGATCTTGGAGATGGTTTGCCATTTCCTTTTCCAACTCATTTTACAGAAGAGGAAACTGAGGCACCCAGAGTTAAATGACTTGCCTAGGGTCACACAGCTAGTAAAACTCTCAGGCTGGATTTGAACCAAATATACCTGGAACAGAAAGCCTCCAGAAAGATTCCAGACCCTGTGACCTCCTCCTCTCTCTCCTCCAAAGTCAAAAGCAGTTGCCGTTTTCCCACACATACCATCACCACCAGCAGACATGCTCCCAAAATGGTACAAGGTCTCAGAGAGTAACAGCTGGCAGTGCCCTGGTCAGAGTTTGAGGATCTTCTGGATGTGCAGGGAAGGACTGGGATGCCTGTCCTCTTTCCTTCTCCTTCCCTCCCCAGGGCAGAGGGACATTTTCTCCTATGAACCTTCCAATTCAAAGATCTTCTGACCTAAGCAGCAACTCCAAGGTTTCCACCCACTCCATCAACAAGCATTGATTATCTACTCTTACAGGTTTGGTTCTCACCAGATTTCTGGTGGCCTTGCTCTTCTCCTTAATGATGTTCATCTATTACCTGAACCAGGGACCAGCAGGGTAAGAGGGCCTGTAAATGGGGAGGGTGGGTGAGGAGAAAAAGCAGCGCCTAGCAAGCTGAAGGCCGCCAGATCAGGCATTTAGAGTTAGAATTGAAATTGGCATGGCCCCCTCTTGCTCTCACCTGGAGTTCTGGGTCTTTCCTCTGAATGCAAGAACAAGAGAAGCAATGTGCCAGAAACCCCCAGACACCGTGAGACCCTGGGTAAGTCATTTAACTTCTGAATGCTCCAGCTGCAGAGAAGGTGTTGACTTGTTTTGGCAGTTTCCTCACCTAATAATATATCGCAGGTACAGGCCCTAACTATTCAACCATCGAGACCTATATTTAATTACTCCAACATTTATTAAGCACCTCCTCTTCATAGATCATGATGCTAGGGAGAGATGGAAAGTTTCAATGAATTAACATTATTAGGGCACTTAGCAAATCTTAAGGCACAGTATAAATGCAAGCTATCAGGTGTCTACCAGTAAGTATTGAACAATAATAATAGCCCCTCCTACCAAAGAGCGTTAGTTAGTTGCAGGGGGTAAAATGCCATGTTAAGTCTGGCACTAATATAGTGTTGGTATGGGGGAGGGGATCCACTGGGCTGCATAAGAAGGGGCAAACTAGCCGAGGTCAGAAACAAGAGCATAAGTTCTGTGCCAACAAACAGTGAGATCCTACCTGAGTGATGGCTACACTCCCATCCTGAGCTAGACAAAAAGAGCCAGACTCAAAATATATCTTAAATTGTTTAAAAAATTGCAATAAATAAGGAACAGTGCCTGGTCTCATGAAGTGAGCAGTCTCGTAAGGAGATGACAAACGGAAGTGAATGTATTCTACAATATTATATAAAATATGCATGAAAGGTGCATTCCTTCACAACAAAGGTTTTTTTTTAAGTGTGAGGGTATGGATGCGGGAAGGGTTTTGAGCATGTCGGTGACCAACCTGGGAAGGCTTTATGGACGGGGTGGGGTTTGAGGGGCACAGAGAGCTTGGCAGCCTTCAAGTAGGAGCAAGGGAGAGAGAAGGGGAGGATGGTGACCTAGGCATAAAGGACTGCTATATGAAGGGACCAGAGGAAATATTCCCAACATAAGCAGAAGGGAGCAGACATGTCTGGAGAAGTATAGGGGAGTAAAGTGGTCTGGGATGTCTGAAAGAGACATAGGCAGGAAGATGGAAGCAGTGTGGGAAATGGAGAAGGGACAGGATTTTTTCACTGGCTTAAAGCCCGACAGGTCGAGGTCACTGAAGGTAGGATCCAGCACACACATTTTAGAACTCAGCAGATGTGTAGATTTGTTTTGCTTACACATCTTTAGTTGTTAACAACAGAAGGGTTTTTTGTTTTGTTTTTGGAGAGGTAGAGGGGGTTAGTGAGAGGGAGGTCAAAAAAACAAAGTCTGTGGTATATTTTTAGAATAGACTAGGAGAATTCTCAGAAGAGAATAGGAAGACTGGAAGGAAGAGACAAGTGAGACAGCTTTGGGAACAAACTTGTCAAATTGCTTAAATTCCTTTTTTTCGATGTAAGCTGTATATAGTAAGACACTCATGGTTTGCATCCAGTCATCTGTTCTGCGAGTCAGTGTGTATGGATGTGTGCTTATCACTGGTGGTTGGTCAAGGACAGAAAAACAAAAGTAATTAAGAATGCCGTAGAGAAGACAGGGAGATTGGGGAGCTCAGCCAGCGGAGCCCGTGAGGCTGGTCTGAAAGGATCACAGGCATGTCCATCACTGGAAGACTTTCCCCTCTGGGTGGTTTTTCTCTCCTCATAGGAAGAGGAAGACTCATTTCGGGGCAGAGAGGAAGAGGAGAGAGCATTATCTGACCTGTGCTTCAGGAAGCCGAAGGCTTCAGCACTTCTCTCTGTCCAGCCTGTTTAGCTACTGCAGATAAGGCCTGAAAACTGAGGGGAGCTGATCTATCTGTTCCGGCCAGGCTCTGCTGCCCCCACTGGAGATCCGTCCTACCTACCTAGGCTCTTCAGCCTTGCCCCCAGTGGCAATCGGCCTGAGGGGGAGACCGCTCTCTGGGTTGACCGCTTTCCTATTGAGTCACTCCTTCTTTTGCACAGAGGTACATCAGTACAGAACCTTCTGGTTGATGCCATCCCTCTTAGACATTTAGACATTCCATGGTATTGTTATTTTAACACATAGGCTGTGAGGTGGTGCCACACTGCCAGTTGTGTGACCTTGGGCAAGTCACCTACTCTGTTTCTGTTTCCTCCACTGTCAAATAGAACAGCACCTCTCCCAGGGTCGCTGTGAAGGTCACATGAGTTACTACTCATAAGGCATTTAGCACAGAGCCTGGCCAGCTGTTACTGTTAGTGAGGGGTCAGTGGCCTGAGGGCAGATGTTCAGAGGGGGCTTTAGGGGCACGGGTCAGTGTTTCAGTGTAATAGTCTGCTTTCTTCTTTTAACTATTCTGATTGAGTCATGGAGGGCAGTGTCCTGCCTGCCTACCCCCGGCAGTAGTAAAGAGGATGGACTGTGAAAGTGCACCCTGGTAAAACCAGTCCCTGCACACCTAAGCCTCCACCCCCAAAAACAACTGGCTAGTGGCTTGTGTGGCACCACCTGGTGGCCAAACCGCATCATAGTCCCTTTCTGGATGCTTAGTTCACGAAGGTGCCATCTTGCTTCCAGACTGAAGAAAGGGCAAGGGACAAGGTGGGGCATGGGGCCCTTTAGCCATGGAGGTGTCGAGTCACCACGACACCTCCCCTCCCCTACTCGCACTTGTTAGCAAAGCCAGAATCTGGAAGATGCCTGTATACAGTGCCTCTTGGCTGGTCACTTGGTGGATCTGTAAGGAGTGATGAAAACAAGACAATGTTGGCGCCAGAAGGGACCTCAGAGCTTTCTGCTCCAGGCCCTCACTTCACACAAGAAACCTAGGGAGAGTAGCCATGCCAGAACCGGAGTGGAGGTCATGTCTTTTGTCCCTCAGTCTACCAAAGAAAGCCTGGGAAGCCCACGCTGCCCCTCCTGGGAGGAGAGGAGCTCAGGGTGGCCATGTAGACTTCCTGGAACAGCCAGAGTCCAAATGAAAGTTAAAACTTACAGGAAAGAGAGCAAAGATTAGGTACCATCAATAGATAATGTATATATACACAGACGATCTAGAGGTAACAGATAATATATGATGGGTAACAGGTATGTAAATAAAGTTGATAAATAAAATCCAAACTGATACAGCATAGATACGGGCAGGTAGGTGATGGAGTGGATAAAGCGCTTGGCCTGGAGTCAGGAACACCTGAGTTCAAATCCAGGCTCAGATACTTACTACCTATGTGACTGAGCAAGTCACTTTACCCTATTTGCCTCAGTTTCCTCATCTGTAAAATGAGCTGAAGAAGTAAATGGCAAACACTCCAGTATCTCTGCCAAGAAAATCTCAAATGGGGTCAGTCAGACACGACTGAAAACAACTGAACAAGATCACCAACCTAACAAATGAGAGCTGAGGAAATGGATCTTTATTAAGCACTCAAGTTGAGCCAAGCACTATTAAGGCTGGAGATATAAATACAAGCAAGTGAGACATTCCCCACCTAAGGCTCCTAAGTAACTGGAAAGGGAAGAGGTGTGGCTGAGGAGCCCAGAAGCACCTCCCAGGTTGTTTGGAGGACCAAATGAAGCATTTGTAAAGTACTTGGCAAACTACAGTCCTGCATGAATGCTTTATGATGCCCATTTTACAGATGTGGAAATCGGCACTCAGAGGTCCAGCGCGTTCTTCAGGGCACAAAGTGATGCCTACAACTGCAGCCAAAGCCCGGTCTTGCAGGCAGTGTTTGGTGCTGCGTCTACGCCACCAAGCTGCTTCTCACAGCGCACTCACTTCATATTCAGCACATTGCAGGGACTCGGGCATCTGAGGACTATGAGGCTGTATTCCAATGGCTTGAGGTTTTACGTTTTCAAATCAACTGAGGGAGCATGTGCCAGGCACTGAATGGACACGCTCTCTTGACGGGAGCCTGGGGGAGGGCACTGTGACTGGAGCAAGGGGCCAGGGTATCGGATCCCCTCTGGGCTGTGGCCCTGACATCTGGTTTCTGCTGGTGATTCATCCTGATCCCTCAGTCGCTCCTGCTCAGCTTGGAGCATGCAAAGGTCTACAATATTCCCCGGCAAGATTCGCTGCAGCCCGTCTGCCATCAGGGGATTCTGCTGGGGCTTCCATCTAGTCCAGCCTGCCATCCCCCCTAAGAGAAGGCTCTTACTAGACACGAGCTGGATTTGGGAGGGTTCTTGGATACTCCACATATCAACACATCCTCCTCAATGATAAAATATAAAGCTTAAATATTCCCTGTCCAAAGCCTCCAGAGCTCCCAAGCCCTCAGAGCCGGCCCTGGCTCCTTTGCAAGGGCCTCCTGAGCCCCCTGAACATTTCTATCTGGGAAAGAAAGAATTCTAGGCTGCTTGCTTTGCTCTATGTCAAAAGTCATTTATTTTCTAAAAGTACAAAAACACATAGCAAAAAAAAGCCCTGTTCCTGGGAGGAATTGAAAAATAAAGGCACTGTTTCAGAAGTCAGGTGAGAAGGTCCCCCCAAAAGGAAGTCATGTTCATCCACATCAGTGACTCCCCCAACTCCCTACAAAGTCATTATTTTTAAACTGCCAAAAACATCAAATAACTTTTATTAAACACACACAAAAACACATTCAGCTATTAAATACTCACATCACATATAATACCTACATAAGTCTGGAATTTTAAAAAACACAAAATACAAAAATTCAAAGAAGATCATCTTGCTCATCAATCCCAAGGGACTTTTCTCCCTAAGACACGGTTGGTGATTTTCTGTGGAAAGAGAGACAAGAAACATTGTTAATGGGGCCTTCTACTTGTCCCAGAGGTTAGCCCTGCCCCAGACATGCCACTGAAGAGATTGGCACAGCCTCCTCCCACTTCCAATTCCCCAACTTCAGTTCCAGAAATCCTGGTGTCACTCAATAAATGCTGGATTGATCTACCCAGACTCAGAAGTACCATGACAGTCCAAAGGAAAGACCTAGTGCTTAGGACTCCACCAACCCCTCAGCTAAAATGTGTCAAGGATGGCAGCTTTTCCCCTGGTTCTTCCACTAATTCATACTGTGACCTGGGATGGGTTGGTCTATCCTCCAACTCCTCATAGCCATAAATGAGACATGCTGCATTCCTTCCTCCTCACTTTCTCCCAGGCGATGCCCACTTCATCTGTCCCAGATGATGAGGGCACAGACCATTCCCCTAGGATATTAATACATCCATCAAGGAAGCCTGTGACTAGAACCCCGATCCTTTTCCCCTCATTAGTCCCTAAAGACCTTTAAAAACCAAATTCCTACTGTCTGAAGTTGTTAGTGGCAAGGGTACACACAGGGATGGAATGTTAATTATGTTAATGAGAGTTAAAAATCTTCACCACCCATTAATGGGCCTGCCCATTAAGGGAAGCTTGATAAGGGGAGACTTGTTCTGTAGGAAGGCCCATACCTTCCTAATGAGGCACTGGCTCTCCAGGGTTGTGATGTTCTCAGGCTCTGAAAAGTGTATAAATATTCTGAGGTGAGGCTTTACTCACTGGAACTGTCTGTCCAGACAAGACTCTGGGCAGTCAGTAAAGAGTCCCCCCAGCTTTGAAAACCCAGATGTTGGTGCTTCTCTCTCTGGCAGTTATGTACATTACGCAATGGTCAGACTGCAATGGATCTGTTTGCTGATCTGTGATGCAGGTACTGCTTATGGTCAGACAGTTGGCAGCCCTGTATTTTCTCTCAAGTTCAGGGTGCTTTTTCCCCTAAACTCAGTGAATGATATATGTGCTTGATTAAAGTAGATTGCTGACCCCTCAAAACTTGCTTTCCTTTTAGAAAAGCAGATCTAGGAACTTGTACAGCAGCCTTCCGGTGTGTGCCGGGGTCCTTGCTGATACAGGGGAGACATCATCTGAGCCAGGACCGGGCTTCCCCCTTCATTTTCTAAGAGATGGGAGTGCTGATTGCCGGGAGCTTGCTCATAAGCCTCCATCACACCAGCTGCAGAGACGAAGTGAAGCAGGCACGGGAGAAGGGCACAGAGGCAAGTGGCAGCTGGGGACCCCACCTCAGAGAGCCTCGCTCCTCTGCCCTCTCGTCCTGCCTGATTTGGGCCATTTGGTTGCTGTGTGTTTCAGAGAACACACAACAAACAGTCCTTTCAGGACACAGTGAGTGGCTGAGGCTGCGGTGCTCCCTGACCCCCACGGCTGCCTCCTCGGTGGGTCACCCAATCCCTGTTTATCACCCTGTCCGTGGCTGGCTCTACTGACTCCTCAGGGGGTTCAGGGCCAGGCTCAGTCTTTGTCTTGCTCCTAACTCCTGCCTTCACAGGAGGGGCCTTCAACATGCACACTGAGATGCTCTCAGAAATCTGAACCCCCCCACTTCCTTCCTTTAGCATTTCCCATGCCCTGCTGCCCCCCACACAATGGTCATGCATCTCACTTCCATGTCCGTGCGCCCCCAAAGTTCTTCTGCCTCATTCCTCTCACCCTCCTCAGGGCTCTCCGAGGTCATCTGCCCTGACAACACTGCCCTGACGAAGCACTCCAGCCTCCACTGTCCTCTTTAGTGACTCCCTTGCCCAGCCAAGCCTCAGCCTTAGACTAGTCCCATCTGTTGCTAAACATAGCTGGAGAAAAGCACAGAACCAGGCTGACTGGGCCACCACAAGCTTGTCAGATAATCTCAAACAGAACCAAGGCAATCCTTATACATAGCTAACCCCACCCCCTCATTTGCCACAATTGCTTTTCCAGAAGTTCAGATCACTTCCCAGCCTTCCACGGTTCCCCCTCCCTCCCCTCTCATTCTCCTTCATACTGCGCTAAAAAAGCCTGAGGCCATTTGCTATGAGCTCCCCTTCTCCTCCCTCCTTATTTCACATCACCCACACAAACATGTGGCTGTGCTCCTCAGCAAGGCAAAGCCCTCTCCCTGCACGACAGACCCCATGCCATCCCATCCCTTCCCTTTCAGATGGCCCCTACCATCACCCCCACTCTTCTGGATGACTAGCTGCTCCCCTAGTGCCTACAAACATGCCCCAGTCTCCTGCTCATTGGGTCTCCTTTGGAACCACAGGACGTCCTGTCACGTTGGGCTGAGTGCTGGCTTTATCACTCACACAATCCACATGACTCCCCTTCCACAGAACAGAGCTGGGTGGGGTCATGGAAAATGCCCCGGAGTAAAAGAATGCATCCTAGGTTTGCTCAACTGCCCATCTGACCTTAAGTAGATTACACCACCCCTCGGGACCTCAGTGTCCTCCCTGTAAAAGGAGGCAGGTAGACTCAATAACCTCTAAGATCCTTTTCTCTTCTAAGACCTAGGAAGCTACCCATTTCTTAGTGTATGTAAACAGATGTGGGCTTTTATGTGAGCCCCTCAGGAGGGAAGCACTTCATATATCATGACCCAGAGCCAGGGGCCCAATAGCATAGAAAATAGCCAGGCAATCAGTGACTGACTGACATTTTCTATAAAGATGCTCCCCACAATGCAAAAAGTCAAACATCTTCCATATTCTGATAGAGGGTTTGATATTAAAATCTGGCAATGAGGGGAAACCCACAGGCAGATTTAGGAATTTCTAGACAGCCACATCATTCAACATCATTCCACATTAATATGCTGAGTTGTCACAGATCATCAGGTCTAAAAGCAGCTCGGTTACACAAATCCTGGCCCATGTGCTAGCCAAGGCACTCCCTCTCAAACCCTGACAGGGAACTAATGTATAGGACCCCCGCCCCCCCGGACACACACACACCCATACCCCACCTCTAGCTGCTCCCTTCTCAGTCCCCTCAATGCTTTCGGCCCGGACAAGTCTGCGGAGCGTGGCCAATGGACTCACCATTTTGTAAAGCTGGGCCTTATGCCGGTACGTGCTGTAGGCTGACTTTCTCTGCTCTTCTTCTCGCCTCTTTCTCACTTCAGGAAGCTGTTCATAGATCCTTGAAAATGAGGAGACAGTTACTGTTACTGTTCAGGATCACAGCACCAGCTACTCATGCAAAGTGTCCTCTCCAACTTCCTGAGAACATCATCCCCTTCACAGTCCCCACTAACTTGACAGGAGAGAGACCAAAGACAACAATGGTGGTTGTATTTTTAGTTCAGTAAGAAGCCAAGTAGAAAGGGCTGGCCTTGGAAACAAGGAGAACTGAATTCCTCCCCTGACACCCACTGGCTGTGTGACCCTGCGCAGGTCACTTGTGCTCCATGACGAGCATCAGAGCCAACCAAATCGCAGAAACTCTCAATGATCAAAGAGTGTGACATCATGTGGGTTCTGCCAAATGAGGTCTCACAGGACTTTATAAAAGCCAGTTATGAGAATCCAAAGGGTGGGCATAAGGAAGGGAGACAATGTCAATTCTTCCCAGATCTGACTGAAAAAGCTTTTACTCTGCAGCCTGGGCTGCAGAGGTGGCTTGGTGTTCTTGGGTTAATGCCCCACCCCCATCTCCAGAAGCCACAGGAGCTCCTGGAAGAAGTTGGATGAAGTCAGAAGTTAAGGAAAATACCAGGAGGGAAGAAAAAGTTAGTAAGAAATTAGGGCCTCAGATTTAAGTGGTAAGAACAGAAGAGAGATCAGACACTCTTCAGGAGTCCAAGTCACCAGGGCCAATTTGGCATTAAGATCTATGCCATAGAAGGTTCCTTTAAAGCAGTGCTGTTCCAGTCCTTGTGGCTTGGTGGGGATGCATTGGCCCAGACTGCTTCTACGATAGGTCACTGTGGCTATTTATTACAGATAAGGAAGCACAAGTCCAAAAAAGGACCTCCATGTTCAGGATATCAGTTCTATTCAGCACTCCTGGCCTGGTCACAGAAGGGACTCACTGAGACGGAAAATACCTTTTTAGTCTCCTGCTCACCTAACACGCCAACTTGTACTCAGTAGGAGCTCCCTACATTTCAATGACGTATGAATACCTAGCTGCCCATTTCTAAGTCCTGGCCACTGTGGAACAATTAGGAATCTCCTATTTGCGGATTTTAAAAAATGGCGCTACATGTACGGGAGCCTCTCAGTAGTTTTCTTCATCTATAAAATGGCAGGCACTTCCAACTCTCAAGGCTGTGAAACCGTTCTCCAAAAGCCCAGCCATGTGAAGGGCACTAACTGGCAGCTTGTTTCTCAATCCAAGTAGTTCCCAGGGTAGCTTCTGTCCAATACCTGTTCATCTCCTCTTCTCAGCTCCCAATGTCATTTTTAACATTCTAGAGCAGGGGTGGGGAACCTGTGACCTTCTAAATCCTTAAGTGTGGCCTTTTGACTGAATCCAAGTTTTACAGGGCAAATCCTTATTCTATAAAATTTGGATGCACTCAAAAGGGCATGCTTAAGGACCAAGAAGGCCACGTGTGGCCTTAAGGCTCCTGCTCTAGACCTATTCTCAGTGGCTTTTGTAGGGTTACTTCTCCCCAATATAGGTCACTCAGAAGATTTAACACTCACCTTGCCAAGGTCCAGATCTATAATCTAGGTAGCTATTATACGGAAAAGTTCTAACAACCCTGCCTCCTAGAAGTCCTACTCCATAGCCTATCAATAAGAGAAAATGTCTAACACTACTTGTATATTTATAGAAGCCTCTTTGACTCTAGAAGCCCCAGGTCACAAATGAAGTGATGAGGGAAATAAGGCTGATTTCTAGACAAAAATACTCCATACAGGCCAATGAGGGTCATCCGTTTAAAAGTGGCTTTTTTAGAGGCTATGACACATCCTTGAGTCTCAATGAAAGTAAACACTACACTTCTGAGAGTGGTACTGCTTTGGGAAAGGTCCAAAGGCATTTGGAGCTAAGTCTGGTAAAGAGAATAGGTGAATGAAGCAGTTATATGGAGCTCTTGTTAGGTCAGAAAAAGCTAAAAAACCAGATGGCTCATAAAATAGAACCTGTTAAAGAATCTAAAGGAAGAACCAACAATGGGTCTTGTGACATGCACGCTTTCTCAGGACAGCCCTCAGTTGTGTGTCTAAGCTCTGGCAGGTCTGTTTGACCCTAAAAGTTTGCTTCTCAATAGCATCTCGGCAAAGCGTTTTTCTACAAAGGTGAACCAAGTGCATATCAGACAATCACACAATCTCTAGATTCAAAGATACCTCAGAAGGCATCTGGGCCAAGAACAACTCTGGCTATACTAGAATTCTGAGCCTGAAAACCTCCAGTGTGCGAGAAATCAGCTAATGTCACTTGGAGACAGTTCTAATTGTTAAAAGGAAAAAAAGTCTTGCCTTGTATCACACTTGAGACTTTGTCCCTCAGTGCCCTCCCAACTGCACTGCCTCCAGCATGGCTCTCCTCTTCATACGCTTGGCTTACTCCAGTTCCATTTCCCATCTTTGTTCTTTCATTGCCATTTTTACCTCCTCCATAAGCAAGCCTGGGTGTAGGCGGTTAGAGTCCAAGTGCTAGGCCTGCACTGTCCTTGGCAGTGACTAGTTATAAGCATTTCTGAAGATCTTTTCCATCTTTTGTCTGTTGTCTTCTATTTTTATCTTTAAGCATGTTTAGGATGACTTTATTTGGCTGGGGCTCTGAGTAATGTTTCTTTAAACCAGTATTCCTCTTCACTGTTCCTTTTTTATGAGGTGGATCAGCAGAAAGAGAGCTGAAGTAGAAGACCTGAATTCAATTTGGCCTCAGACACTTACTAGCCATATGACCCTGGGCAAGTCACTTAACCCTGTTTGTCTCAGTTTCCTCACAAGCTGGAAAAGGAAATGGAAAAGTACTCCACTATTTTTGCCCCCACCAAAAAAAAAACCCAAATGGGGTCACAAAGGGTCAGACATGACAGACTAAAATAACCGAAAACAGGTGCTCCCGACCTTCCATTTTCCCTCTCTGCAATATTTTTACAAGCAAGAGGAAATTCTGAACTGGAGGTGTCTTTGGCTGCCAAATCTCTGCTTGGAAATAAATCAAGTGTCTACTAAGCTTTTCTTGGTTTCTCCCTTATCACAACTGTTTACATTAGTCAGTCTTCTATAGGAAGTTCTTGTGATCCGTACCTTTGAGCTTTCCTCTAACACTACCATTCTAAAAGCATTAAAAGAATGTCTAAATGTCAGTCTAAAGTGATTTTAATTGCACGTCTGACTTTTGTATTATTTCTCTCTCTCTCCAGCTCTGTATTAATTCTGATATTTGCTCTATACCAAGTCAGAAGCGTCACTACTCAGAAAGCCAACTCTGGCTCCCATATTATTGAGTCATTTCATTTCTGTGGCATAACTTTCTACTAAACACGGTCGGTGTCTTTCAATTCTTTTCTTAAGCAAAGTATTCACAAAGATGTGACTGGACAGAAATCTCGCGTCTCTAGAAACTTGGGGCCTCTCTCCTTCCTTACTCGTGATCCATATTTGTAAATGTTTTTCTCTACTCCTACCTCCTCTCACCTTTGGACTGAGATCACCAAGCAACAAAGCCTACACTGACTCCATTTGGAGGAACTCATTCAGATCGTCACAGAAGTGATGAAGAGATAGATAGATATCTTCATCCTCTATGAGACATGTAATGTGTGAGCTACAATTCTTTTCATGACAGTTTTTCTACAAATGTATCTGACCAAGCGGCAAATTTTGTGTCTTCTCATTTATTCCCACCTCAAGTCACTTGGTGGCAAAAACTGCCCTAAATATGGAAGGGAAGCTGAGTGAAAAGAAAGCAAGGGATGTTTTAGATCCAAATGGGATCTAGACTGGCAAAGTCAGAACTAATAAACCTAGGCAAGTCTCATCCTTTTTCATTCCAGTAGAGAGACCACAGTGTATAGTATGCCGGACTTGGAGTTAGGAGGACCTGAATTTAAATTTTACCTTCTCTCCTACTCTCCTCCTTTCCTGCCCAGGCATAAATCTCGGCTCTGCCACTTACTGACTCATCTCAGGTAACTATCCGAGATAATTTGGACCTCTATTTCTTCATCTGTAACATGAGGGAGTCAGAGCAAAGGGCCTCCAGCAGGTTTCCAACTCTGTCCAGAGCCAGTGCTCTGAGCCTTTCACCTTCTGGCCCCACCTCATCCAACTGACTTTGCTCTGTTCACACTCCTCCATTCCTTCCTCCCCTTCTTTCCTTTCCTTCCTTTCTTCCCTCCTTTCCTCTGTTCCTTTGTCCCTGCCTTCCCATCTGGGTAAAGAAGTAAAATCACTTTTACAAAAGGCCTTGTTGATACTGAGCTTTATGGAGAACTCCTTAATAGGGAAAAAGTTTTCCTAGAAATGGTATTTTTTTCCAGGATGCTTCCTTAAAAGGAAACATTTCTCAAGCTACCCTCACAATTATTTTTCACCTGACTCCCTGTCCTCTCAAAAAACAAAAAAGTCATCCCTAAATTTGAGCTTGCCATTGGATAGGTAAACCCTCCCTTGTTAGAAAGGAAAGGAAGTCATGTAATCCAGCAAACCAAACCATCACTAAGCATTGCTTACATGACTCTCCAGGAACCAGTGCTGTGCTGGGTCACTAAGTTTTACACCAGGGCAAAACCAACTGGGCAAGGTGAAGCTGGAGCACAGGACCAGGACAGTCAGGCCCTGAGTCCTGGCACTGGATAGAGCTGGAAGCCCAGTGGAGGCCCTCTGCTCCAACTCTCTCATGTTACTAATGAAGAAATAAAGGCCCAAAGAGGGGCCCAAGACCTGCCCGAAACAACTTGGCAAGTAAGTGACAGAGCCAGGCTTTGTACCTCAGCCTTTTAACTTCAGGTGCAGAACCCTGTGACTCAAATTAAGTTTGGAAGGAGGCTGGGGAAAGTGCATGTACACTACCTCACTTGTGAAAGGACTGCCATGAAGAAAATGCCCTTGTGTTAAGGAAGCCAGAGAGAGGGGTAGTAGTATCACTCCTCATTTACTCTGAATCCTTACCCATATATGAATAACTTACCCATAAGCCTTTACCGTACATAAAATGGACATACAGTGTCTCATACATATATATGAAAGGCCACGGAAATGTAAACTCTCACTAAGGGGAGGGGGAAAGGAGAGTTAAGACCTCACTGGCCTAGAGTGGCAGGATTAGCCCTCTTGTAGACCTACTATTGTAAAGGAACAATTAAAAAGGCCAGTGCCAGTCACTTACCCACCTGGAAGACAGAACTATTTAAGTTTTTGAGTTCTTTCTCATCAGTGTTTTTCTTTATTATATGATCAGGTGTGCTAACCTGCTGAGGGAGGCCCTGGTGTAGAATCTGAAGAGAGGACAGAGCTGCGATCTCATCAGTGGAAGGCACCCCACATCAAGAAGACCATGACCCAAGCAGAGGACTGCTGTGAGCAACAGGAATTCAACGTAAAAGCAGCTCTCCTTCCCCTGGGAAGACTTGGCCTTCCTATCTTCTCTGCTCATGGCTCAAAGTCCACACTCTTCACCTTCTGGACTATCATATTCCGAGTTTCTTCTGCTTTCTAGTGATCACCGCTAAGTTGCGTGTGATCCTGTCAGTGGTTCCTCCATGTCTGAATTCTTTCTTTCTGGCTGCTCGCAGTATTTTTTCTTTGACCCAAAGTGCTGGATTTCAGATGTCACATTCCTGGAAGCTTTCATGGGGGTTTCTGTCAGGAGGTCCTTCTATTCCCACTTTGCCTTCTGGTTCTAAGAGATATGGGCAGTTTTCTTTTACAACTCTTGAAAGAGGATGCCTAGCCATTTTCTAAGTCATGCCATTTTGATAATTCAATGATCCTTAACTATTTTCTCCTTGATCTCTTTCCCAGGTCAACTGTTTTTCCAATGAGATGTTCCACAATTTCTTCTTTTTTTTCTTTGACTTTGTGGATGTTGTATTGGCTGCATCAAACTCCAAGACACTACAGTCTCCTGGAGTGATCTACAATGACTCAGAAGGAGTCTGGCCCATCCAGCTCCACAGAAAACAAATAGATATAGCCTCTCTAGTCCCCATATTTCAATATCCATCATATGCTACAGGGCTTGCCCAAGAGCAAGGGTGGGAAACCTGCAGCCTTAAAGCCACATGTGGCCCTCTAGGTCCTCAAGAGCTGCCTTCTGAGTGAATCCAAACTTCACAGAACAAAAGGCTTTGTTCTGTAAAAACTTGGACTCAGTCAGAAGGCCACACTCAAGGACCTAGAAGGCCATATACAGCTTCAAGGCTGCAGATTCCCCAACCCTGCCCAAGAATATTGCTATCTGGAACAGATAACAGAGAAGGACAAAGAGCTCAGCCCAGAGGAGAGAAAGGAGGAGGAAGAGAGAAAGATGAACTACTTTCGAAAATCTGCAAAACACTTTTCCTGACACCAAAATAAGGAAAGATCAGTCTTTTCAATAGAAACACTTCACCAGGGCAGCTGTATGGCAGCTGCCTCCAAAATTTAAAGATGAACACAGGGCAACTGAGAAACATATGGTCAGTGTAGGCAGGTAGCTTTTCCAAGGAAAAGCTCAAGAATGTCATCAATGAACTGTATGAAGGAGAATGAACATTCCAGTCCCACAGTGAGACCAATGGCCCAAGGAGCTCTCAGTGTCAAGGACTGCCACTGCCGTGGGGGGGAAGATGTGGATGCCATGCCATCCTCTGTACTGTTAAAGGGAGCTCCCAGATCCAGCAAAGCACACTTGGAAGCATTAGATTTGCTTGAAAATGTTACCCAAAGCCTTCTTCATGTCACATCTTTCTTCAAACATCTCTCTTAAACCTTTTGACCAACAGACTATGCTGTTGCCTTTTCCTCAAACTTAGATGAATTAAGAATTCACCTCCATTTCAGTTCTCTACACAGAGATTCATTCCTGCCACAGACCTGACCCATGAAGCACAGACTGGGTAATGACAGGCAGGAATCTATGAAACATGAGAAAGGCCAGTACCAGGCTTCATCCCAAGTCTGGGTGAGGATGTGAAAAACAAGTCTGAGGAACCCACCCCTCCCATGAGAATGCTACTGCTGTTTTTGCTAACATTTAGAAAGCACAGGATGAAGAAAGATAACAAAGCCAAAGGACAGAAATCTGCCTTCCACAGAGGAGGGTTTTGGAGTACCAAAGTTCAAAAGGACCCAAGTGGCCCACAACAAGACCAACTCAGCTATCTCCTGAGAAGGAGAGGTAGGCGCACCCATGAACCACACTAGCCCCTGACAGTTCAGACTTGAGTCACTCACTCTCTTAATCCTTTGCTGTAGCCTTCTCCACTGCAAAGTACAGCAGCTCCAGCCTTTTTCTAATTCCCACCTCCACACACACAGGAAAATGAAGGCCCTAAGCACCTGCCTAACGGGCAGACGTGGCCACCCACCCCACCTCAGGCTAACCTATGGTGAGTGCATGCCTGCCCCTCCTTATCCAGAAAAGTAGGGTTTCAGGGCCCTTCCTACCGTAACACACATACAAAAGGAGCAGCCTCTATGACGCAGCACAAAGCCTTGACATAGCTGTTGGGGTTAAGAAATGCTCCTGGTCTCAAGCCGACATCTGACTCTTGGTCACTTCTCCTCACCTTCTGCCCTCTCAAGCTAAATGGAACAAGTCTTTCCCTTCTCCACAGCAAAGCCCTATGGAATCTTCAACTCTGCTACTGGGACCAGGAGTCTTCTCTTAACCTCTCTGGACCTAGTTTTCTAGTCTGTCAATGATGGTAGTTGGATTAGGGAACCTTCTGGCTCTGAAACCATAATCCAATGAATGAGTTTAAATCTTCGTTTTCCTGTAACCATGGCAACAGCTGGTTAAAGGATTTGGTAAAGACACTAATGAGACCAAGGCATAGTCCTCAATTTCTAATTTAAGACTCTTTTCAAAAGACAGATATGTACCATACATGTAAATATATCCATATTAAGTGTACTGATATTTCAAAGTTCTTTATACCTTAAAAACAACCTACTATTCCCCCATCCCTCTGAACATATATCAAAAGTAATATTTTAGGCTAATATAAAGACCTCGGATATAAAAGGGTCTTCTTGGTACTAAAATAAGATTAGGGCCTGGAGATTTAAGGGATACAGGGGAGGGAAAAGATCTTCAATGTGAAGTAAGTTAAATAGCCTAGTGATAAGCCCTGCTTTTAGAGAAGTTTACTCTTCAGAATAGCTATGTAGCTATTAATATTTTGTAAAAAATTTGCAACAGTGCCCAAAAAGTTATCAAACTGTGCTGATCCTTTAACTCAGAGGTACCATTTCTGGGTGTACAGCCTAAAGAGATCAAAGAAAGGAAAAGGAACCATATGGACAAAAAAATTTATAGCAGTTCTGATTTCAAACAACTGGAAACAGATTGGGGAATAGGGGGTGAGAGAGTTCCCATTAATTGGGTAGTGAGTGAAGCAAGTTATGGTATCATATCCCATTCTTATAAGATAGACTAAGAAATAATGAAGGAGTACACAGTAACAGCCAGAGTGTGTGAGGAATTTTTCTGGTAGACTTAGCCCTTCAGAGAAATGCAAGGCCCTAAAACATTCCCAAAAGGCTCTTGAGGCACATCCACAGAAAGAACTATGGAACTGGAAAACAGAATGAAGTAGAATATTTTCTCTTGTGTTATATTTTGGCTTTTCTCATGGTTTCTCTCAGTCATTTTAATTCTTCTATGCAACATGACTAATATGCAAATGTGTTTAATAAGAATATCTATATGTAGACCCATATAAGATTGCACACTGTCTTGGGGAGGGAGAGGGAGGAAATCTAAGACCTCTGGAAGTGACTGCAGAAAACCAAATAAATTAATAAAAATATACAAATAAAAGAAATGATGAAGGAGATGGTTTCAGAAAAACCTGGGAAGACCTTTATGAACTGACAGAGAGGGAGGTCAGCAAAACCAGAAGAACGATTTGCATAGAAACAAATGAATCAACTGGTAACTTGAAGCATACACGGACGGATCTTTACGGACATGACTCAAGCAAGGCAAGATTGCAGGATAAGGAGTCTATTATTCCACCTTTACTTAGTGCTCCTGATACTCAATACACTGTGACAGACACTGGAAAGATACCGAGATAACTAAAACATGGGCTTGCTCTTGTGGAACTTCTAACCTAGCGGCTAGAGGGCGCTGGTCCTAGAATCAGAAAGACAAGTTCAGATTCAGCCTCAGGCTTTTACCAACTGTATGACCCTGCACGAGTCACTTAACCCCTTCTACCTGTTTCCTCATCTGAAAAATGGGAAAAACCATCACAGCGTTGTTGTGGAAATTAAATGAGAAAATATCTAAGAGGATCTGCAAACCTTAAAGCACTATATAAATGCTATTTCTACTCCTCCTCCTCCTCTAAGATAAAACACTGAAAAATCTACAACACAAATAATGAAGTAAAACTTCATTAGTTAAATTCAGTATAGAATGAAGTGCCTAAAGTGATTAAGATTTATGATCATTTGGATAAGAGGTTGGGCTAAAATCTGTCCTCTTGGTTGAATAGAGAGATGGTTTGCTGATAGTATAAAAATTGGGGGTGGGGGGGGGGTAGCGATGGAGTCGGGGAAGGAAGGATTTAAACTGAAGGCTAAAGTCTTCTTAGTTACTTCAGAAGTACCAATTTACAGAGCAATATGACAACTAGAATTCCTATTCATCTACCATGACTGACCTCTATCAGGAAATATATGGTTAGCTTAGTGCCAGTTATCTGGGGTGTATCAAAATGCAATCATAAATATTTGTTAACTCGATTTTCCAATGTTGCATACTTTAGATTTCACCCCACAGGACTCAGAAAGGCCTTCTCAATGTCCAGGGCTTTGCTTTCTCATGTCCACCTAGAATTCTTCTCCTAAGGAAGTCCCTTGCGTTGGCTCAGAGAACACTTTGCTAATTCATTTCCCACACCTACTCTGACTCCCCATAAAGAGCTCTGCTCAGGGAGAGCATCAGCCCCACCTGGCACCTCACCTTTTTGATCGCTGTACCATTTCCCTCTTGGTTATCAGCCTGTTCCTCATAGTCACGTAACCTAGGCAAAGGGACACAAGTTCTTGGTCAACGATGGTTTTGTGACAAGTTTCCCAACATTTTACCCCAAATTCCCAAAACCATGTTCCCCAGGCAAGGCTGACCTGATACTGGGAAAAAGAAGGTTGCTCAAAGATCATGTGGAGAGCACTGGAAAAATGGAAACAGCCCTCATTCCATGCTACCTGTACTATGTGCCCCTCCCTACCTCTGCAGGCCCCACACGTCCTTCCCATTCTCCTCTGTGTCCCGATGATACTGGCCTCATGCTGTCTGCTCTCCCTACACAAGGCCCTCAAAGTCCCCCCTCTAGGCATCCTAGCTACGTCCAGCTTGTTCCTAGTTGTTTACGTAGTTTCCATTACTCTGCTTTCTCCCTTCCTTTGAACCCCAAGTCAGCACACAGAAGGTGCTCTATCACTGGTAGGTATCACTCTCACTGACTTCACAACACCTTCGGCTCCAATACGCAGGCTGTCCTCTGAGTACAAGGTACCAAGCTAGCGTACCTAGGGGATGGGAGATAAAATACCACCCCTGTTCTCACTGGCTGCCTCACCTAATGGGAGCACACAACAATGGAGTACATTCCTGAAATCCAAAGGAAGATGGAAGGGGCATCCTTACGGGAGGCAGAGAGGGTTAGCTACACAGTGGTTTCTACTCTCTGGGCAGACTGTTAGAGAATCTGAGCTTTTATCTCTGCTCTGAAGATCAGATAGAGACCAGCGAGACGTGCCCCGGGAAGGGGAACAAATGATAGGGCTCGTGTTCTGCCTCAGACTTTTTCTGTTTCACCTATAGACATTTACACTCTCAAAGCTTAAGACCAACTATTCAACTCATTTTTCAGTCCCCTATGCCCCTAACACAGTGTACTCCGTAAACATAGGTTGACTCGAACAGAATTTTCAAATGAAGTACATCTGTCCCCAGGAGTGCATATTTCATGGCTCTCTGAATGGTCTTAAAAATAGCCTTCTATGAATGCCTCTCTGTGTCCATACTGAGACAGAGGCAGAGAACAGAGAGGAAGCAAGAGCAGCCTGTGAGGGGAGGCCTAGGGCCAGGGAAGTCAAGAACAACCTGAACCCCAACCCAGCTCCCATTGGGAAGGGGAGATCTCAGAGCTGCTCATTTGTCACAGGCCCTCAAACCTCCCAGGGCTCGGGCCTCTGCCCAAGTTCTAAATCAGAGTGCAGGATCTTGCTGCACCCTCAGCTCTGGAGGAGCCAAAATCTCTGGTCCTGAGCCACTTCTATCTCTGAAAACAGCACCGTCATCTTAACCGTGAATACCTAACAAGCCTGCTCAAAAACAAAAGGCACGGCTTCCTCTTGTCTGCTGACTCTCTCCCAGGCCCAGCAGGAATAAACCCTCTAAGTTCTTAATTTTAGGGTAAATTCTAGGCCACTGGGAAGCAGATGGGGAAAAAAAGCTAAGACCTGACCACACCTTTGGTCCCTACCATGAGGCTTCTCACTATCAAAACCAGAATTTAATCCTGGGTTTCAAGAGAAAATAGGAAAGGCTAATAGTAATGCCCAGCATTAGTGGGATAAATGTTACCTCTCATGCACCATCAGTAAGAATGAAGCACTCGGGAAGCTCTTTTCCTACTCATGAAGCTGCAGATGATGGGGAGTTCAGACTGGTGTAAAAGGTTTTAATCCCTTAGAACTTAGTGAGGTCAAGAATTAATTAACCTGGAACGTTATGACCAGATAACATTCCTTCCAGAATGATCTATAGTAAACCCTGACAGGAGTGGTCATATACCCATCAACTCACTGAAAAAATACTTCCTTTGGTTTTTTAAAAATTCTTTTTTGGGCTTGTTAAAACATTTTTCTGTTACCCTGATACTTTAGGGAGCATAAAGAGAAGGTATTTTTGTCTTCATCTGTGAAGGGTAAAAAGCTCCAGAGAGTGAAAGGAGCCAATATACAAACAGTTAAATTTGAAGAAAAACTCCAGGGACAGCAGTTTCAGGAAAACAGACTTTTAGAGCTGGAGAAAAATCTTAAAAGATTTTCTCATTTTACCAACAAGGACATGACTTGCCTAAGATCTCCCCCCAGAGTCAGAAGTCCACAGAAACAGGACTCAGGGGTCTCCTGCCTCAAGGCAGCCCCTCCTCCACTCAGCCTGGCTGATAGAATATCTCCCAAGCAGGAGAGAAGGAGAGAAAAGTCAAGAGATGTCCTTCTCAATTCCTTTCTATCCAAAGAATTTCCTTCATGAAAGCCCTTTGTAGCGTGTCCCACAACAGCAAGGTGCAGCCAAGCAAACAGGCACAGCAAGCCTGAGATGTGTCCATCTGCTGAGGGTTCAGTGACCAGGACAGTCTGGGAGTGCAGGGCCAGCAGCTGACCACTGAGAGAGGAGCACACCGTACCTTTCTTAGAAAGAAAGCCAGCAATGTTCTGGGACTCCCTCTGCTGCTCAGCAGTGTTGAACAGCTCATCTCGCTCCCTCTGCAGCAGGCGCTGTAGCTTCCTCTCCTCTATGATTAACCTCAGCCGCTTCACCCGAGCCCCGGAGCGGGAGATGAAGTCAGGGCGGAGCCTCTCCAAGGACTCCTAGAGAAGAAGACAGCAACCCCAGGGTGAGAACCCGTCAAGGCCAAGGGAGGGGCAGGAAACTTGTTTCCAAATCATAGAACACAAAACTCATCTAACTGCAGAGATCTTGTTACCAAAAATGAAATATGAAGATACAGGGACATTGCCGAGCTGAACAGAAGCCAAGGCAATACAGCCCAAGTGATGGACACAGAGGCAGTGTGGCCACTAGCACACACTACTGAGAGTAAAAGCCCCTGGTTCAGATGCTTGCTCTACCACTTTCTTACTGTGTGACCTTGGACAAGTCACTGCAGGAGAAAGAGGAGGAGCAGATGACTCTTTGGTCAGGGGGCACAGCCCTGAGAATAAAAGGGGGCTCCTATCAAAGACAGAACAGATATTCTCCCAAGATCGACCAAACCAAAGGATGAGGACCCAAGTCTGGGGATTCAGCAAGGCACAAGGGATACTGTCCAAAGGAAAACTAATCAAGGCACTGCCCAAGATATGGCACAGGGGCACTGCCCACTAATAGTCAAGAGCCCAGGAGAGATGAGGACCCCTGGCTCAGACTAGAGTGAAGGGCCCCAGCCCTGCACACCTGTAGGCCCGCCTTCACGAATCGGGCCTCCTTGTCATCACTGAGGTCGGGCAGCACAGCCTGCAGCTGGGCAGCGCCCCTACTGTCTGCCTGCCAGTTCTTCTCTCGAAGGGGCTGCCTCCAGGGTTTGGTGTGAGTTAGGGCAGCAAACCAGGAGGGTCCGGGGCCAGACATACAACTGCTCTGGTTCTCCTTCTTGGAGGCACATCTCAGGTTTTCTGCAGGAATAAACCAGGAAAGCCCTGGAAAGATTTATAAGGAGAAAAGAAAACAACTCTCAGCTTTCAGAGCGCAGGTGCTCTTGGCCACCAACTGCTACTAACCCCAATTCAATTTTTACTACCCAGGGTGGCAGGTACCAGAGGTCGTTAGTGCATTCCTGCCTCTGGCTCCAGGTAGAGCCAGCCACATACAGCTCACCACTTACAAGTACAAACATTTCCAAAGGACACACACTACATCTGTAACTCATTTAGGTTCCTGAAGTGCACCTGCCTAGCGTCCCAAAAATATGTGTGAGCCAGGAAGGTAAAGGTACATGAGGGAAGCAACCTCTGGGTTCCTTCCCTCCATTGTTCTCATTCCTTCCTCCATCCATTTTCCTAGGTCCTTCTGTCCCCACCCCCCTCCTCCCTCATTCCCAGCCCACTTCACTCCCTTTGAGAACAGAGGTGTCCTACCTAGGTTGGACTCTCCAGACGTGAACAAACAGCATCAGGTGCAGAGAGGAGAAGCAGCAGCAGCAGAGGTGGCAACAAGGGATAGGAAATCAGATAAGGTGGGTGCCCATGGCCAGCCACACAAGGGTCTAAATGCACCCAGGTGACTGACAGAAGGGGCTCTTAGGGTAGTCTTTACCTTTAGGAATCACTGAGTCAGGATCCTTCCTCACCCAGTAGAAAGGGGCAGGCACCTACAGCCCTCCGAGTCTGACCTAAGCTTACCCATCTAGGACACACACAGCAGTGCCAGGAAACACCAAGTTTAGAGAGCACTGGACTTTTAATCTAATTGGAGGAATATTCTTTGTGAATTTTCTAACCAAACCTCCTGCCCTTCCAGGAACTGTGATGTTAAGCCAAAGGTGAGGACGCTTAATGCCACCAACAAACGGAAAACACGCATTACATTGTCAAACGTTTCAGCAGCCATACAGATGATGCTGTTGAAAAGGGGTGAAAATTCCGTGTCAGGGTTTCAGACACCTTTACGAGGCACAAAAAACACCTTTCCTCCCACCAAATAACAGCTTCATTGGACTTTAAGCTGAGTCAGTGGGAGAAATCATGGCCCCATCTCCCTGCAGGGAGAAAGGAGTCTGCCAGACAGCACTCAGACCACAAGGTTCAGGAGGGGTGTGGGGGACAAGAAAGGCTGGGCAGAAGTCCAAGCTCACAGCTGCTTTTGATGTCTCTTTTTAGGGCGTCTCTAGCAGGGGAAGGTCACATTTTTCACCATCTCAGCTCTTTCTCATGACCTCCATCAGAGGAATGCGGCTGAGCAGAGACAATGTCAGGACTTTTAAGGACTCTCAGTGTCAACCACTGGCATTCCTGTGGGCAGGGGTAGGCTACAAGGAGCATCCCAATCCCCCACTCTAGCTCAAACTCAAGGGAGGAAACAGTATGGATTTTTATCAAAGTGGGAAGCCCCAGAGAACCCTCTACTAGGCATTTTTCTGGAAGTCTGATGGGAACAACACTTGTCAAATACCCAGAGGAATAGAAAGAAGGGGACAGTAAGAGAGGAGGTCAGCCTTCCTTCCTCCAGTTGAGTTTATTAACTCTGTTTGCCAGACTGGTAGTGGAAGGGAAAAGGTAGTAGGCTCTGTGCCTTTGCTTTCCGAGTGTTGGATAGTACTAAAGGAGATAAAATGAAATCCCCAATGTGAGGAAAACAAAAGCAGAACAGACTAAGATGCTGGTCCAACACAGGCCCAAACACGGGACCAAGCTGTAAGGATTCCCTGATCTGGGACAGTGAGTGGTTCTGAGAGGCTTGGCCATGGAGCCATTGTCAGCAATATCCCAGCTATGGCCTTACTGACACTGAGACCACTATCTTCCCTGCCAATGGATCAGAATGGGGGGAGGGAGGGCAGAGACAGAACAGAAACACTGGAAAGCTTTCAGGTGCTGGATGCAAAGGTTAACCTGAAATCAAGGGATTTTTACCTTCAGAACAATGAGGTTTACTTCTCCTTGGCTTCTTGGTCCACAAGTAGATAGTTGGAGGCTCCTTTTCTTCTAAATTGCTTCCTGGACTTGAAGAGTTCATATAATTATCTCCTCTTTTACCAGTCACATTATAATTTGGGGTTGGAAAAGTCACCCCAAAATCTCGAGTGTGTTTCCTTGTATTTCTCACAATCTCCAGTTCCCCTAAGAATAAAAGTACCATATGACTCAATACAGTATGTCTGGTGTGAATGCCGTGCCCTTTCCTGGAGATTTTTTTTTCATACCATACACTGCTAGAGGATTCCTGTCACTACCCAATCCCAATCCCCTGAAAACTCGGGAACATGAGATTTATACTGAGTCTGAGCTCCAGAGGATTTGCTGCTCACCTGTCTCACCCTATATGTAAAGTATTGAACAAAAGGCTCCCACCAAAGACTTAAGGTCAAACCTTGGGTCTTTGTCTTGTATGTGGCTTTACTGTGGATGCTGGTTTCCCATATAACTACTCATTGGCTAACAGAGAAGAGTTGAAATGGGTAGAAGAAACTAATCTAGCCAACCCTCGTACAAACTGCCCCAGTGAGTGGTCCCAAGTCAGGGACGGCCCACGGTGCTCTCTGAATGGCAGCTCCTCAGACGAAATGGGCAGAACCAGAGCTCTTCAAGGACAAGGACTAGCACTCCTTCAGCTTTGAATACCCAGAGCTTAGCACAGTGCCCAGAACATATTAGACATGTAATAAATGTTAACAAGTTGATAGAATTACAACATTACTGGAGCAGTACTTTCTGAAGTAGATATTTTTCTACACAGAAAAAGGTCATTTTTGATCAAGGTTGGGAAAGTTCCCAGCACCTCCCATTTGGTGACACCCCTTTTCTTTCTTGGGACAGATGTCTCTATTCAAGCCAAACTTCCTCATCCTACCTAACTAGAAACCCTGGAAGTGACCAAAGGCCGGGGGGAACTCCCATGGGGACCACTCACCTGTTTGAACACCCTTATTTAACATCCGGACAGTCTGCTTCTTCCTGGGGGCAGGGGTTGGACTCCAAGCCCTACTGACAGTTGAGATTGAGTCAGAGGAAACGAGGGAATCCCCCTGCAAAGCATCACTGACATCAGTTAGGCCTGCCTGCATCTCAACTACCAGGTGGGGAAAGCTGAGAGGGATGCCTCAGCCTCATGAGCCCAACTTCCTATGGCCCCAAGGTGGCAGGCAGCACTTGGTAGGAACTGCCATATATTCTCTGGGCTCACCAAGAGAATTGAGAAAACTGCTTCACCCTAGATGGGAGAAGGGGATCCCAGAGAACTGAGTGATCTGCTTTTATAGATCTTTAGGCTGTCTGAACAAAACTTTTCAAGAGAGTTCCTGCTGCAAAACAGCCGCATCCTTCTGTGCATGCTGTCAGGACAAATACTGGCTACCATGGCCAGGGTGAAGAAGCTGATGAGCTGCCAAGGCCTGCAGCTCCTCTCTCACTTGGTTCACTGAACTGGTATCCCAAAGTATGGGCATAGGAAGAACAGCCACATTTCCACTTTGCAAAAATCAAAGGGAGAAATTTAGTCAAAGAGACCGATCACTACTGGAGGTGAAGCATGAGGAGCGGTGCCTACAGGCCCCTGACAAAGGATGTGTTTGTCCTTCGTTCTCAAAGAGGATGACATGTCCAGCAGTTGACTTGGATCTGAGGGAGGGAGGGTTGTGCAAAGTCACCAGCCTCACTTCCTTCTCCTGAACCATTTGGTCAGTGGCCTGATATTCATCAGGATGACTGGAGACTACCCAGAATGCAATGTGAGAACCTGGCCCTTTGAGGCTAAGGTCTTATCACATTCCCACTTTTGAGTGAGATACACCCATTCAATGAATAGGCTTCTTTAAGTAATTACTCAAGGGATGGCCCCTTTTATTAAAAAATAAATAAATAAATAAAAATAGGAGGGGAAGACTCTCAGAGCTCATGGTTAAAAGAGAAACAGATACTATTTAGTATTTACCCTGACAGCTTATCGAATTCAATACTAATACTACTGAATGGATGCACAAAGAAACAGTGCCTGCACTCAAATATTCAGTTCTTACATGAGACACACAGTTCAGTTTGGATCAGGTCATTAATCTAGCAAACGTAAGCATGGAATCTAAGGCTCCAATGTTTCCTTCTGGAGAGGTCCGTGCCCTGCCTGTGGATATGCCATCCCTTCCTTTCCTAGGACAACACACTCCCCTAAGCTCCAAAGTGAGACTCCAGCAACGACTCTCACTCCTGTTCTGCTCCCTACCTCAGAAGAACTAATACTTTTAAAGCTGTTGCACAAACATATACCCACTATTTAACCTGACTGAAGCCCACAGTCAGGAAATAAGTATTTATTAAAGTCTACCATGTTCCAGGTGCTGTGCAAAGCACTGAGAATGTCAAAAAAGACCAAGAAAAAATTAGTCTGTGCCCTCAAGAAGCCCTCAGTCTAATGAGGAGATAACATGTAAACAACTATGTGCAAACAAGATAAATACAGAGAAACTAGAAACATTCAACAGAGGGAAGGCACTAGAATGAAAGACTGGGAAGGCTTTTTATAGAAGACAGGATTTTAGCTGGGACCTAAAGGAAGCCAGGGAAGTCAGGACTTGGTTGATGAGAGAGATTTGGAGAGCATTCCAGGGCTAGGGGACAAGACAGAGAAAATGCCTAGAGTTGGGAGATGGAGGTTGGGTAGAACAAGTCACCAACATTCTAAGTCTCATTTGTTCTCCAGAGGACCATTTGTTGACTGGAGACAGTGCATCCAGTGGCTCGGAGAAGGAACTTTAATCAGCTGAGCAAATGAACAAGTAGCCACTAGCCAAGCAGATGTCCATGGAAGCCTAAGACAGGGGTCATAATTAATTTGTCAGGCAGAATGATTGCACTTTCAGACTCAACCTCAGCCATAGAGAAGAGGACCTCTGCCAGCAAAATCTTAGAATACAGAGGAGATGAAGGCAGGAAGACAGAGAAGGCTGGCCTATCTGTCCTACTACGTGCTTCATCTGGCTCTAAGCAGGGCAGAGGGATGTGAATGAACCCAGCGAGCATTCACAAGTTGGCAGGAAAGCTGACACCAGAACCCACATGCTTCTTCCCAGTCAGGTTCAGCAATGCTGAATGGGACAAATGTGCACACTGAAAATTTAACAATGAGATGGTTAGAGCTGGCTCCAGCCCATCTGGGGAAAGATACTAAATACAAAATAAAGGGCAACAGTCACCTCCTGCAAATGGCCTCAGTTTTTGCAGTAAAGTATAGATTCTTCATGGAAAACTGCTGGGTAGAGACTGTGGCTTACAGTTTAAGGAGAAAAGAGGAGCTATGGATGAGCTGCTGTAGGGAATGTAAGAGCAAATCAGTGGGAAGGAATAAAATGAGTGGTTCTGCAGTACTTTCCTCCACCTCCAATCTTAAGCCTCTGGCAGGCCAAGTCAGTCTCACGAGGTCCTCTCCTCTCAAGTCCCTCACCCGCTGCCCTATTACTGCTCATGCCTTTGCCGAGCCCCAACTGAGCATTACTCCCACCATCTTCATCTTCTGCTAGGGAAGTCACCTGACCATGTTTTACTGGGTCCACTATAAATTTATGAAAACTAATCTCAACTGGGAATACAGGGGAAAGGCCCTGCATCATGTGCGAATCCTACTTCTAACACTTAATAAAACTGTGTAACACCTTCAATTTCCTCATTAGTGAACCTGTTAGTCCATCAGCGCTTGTGGGGTGGAGAGGATGTCGCTCAGTTGTATTCATCATGTAGCAATGATCCCCCTCTCTGGAAACTGTCATGTTCTTGCTACCCTGAGGAGGAACTGAAATGCAATGGCCCATCCCTTTAACTGACATGACCCGCCCGAACTGTCTTTCTCTCATTCCAAAAGTTATCATCTTGCGCCACTGCCAATTCCTAGTGACCAGCCTGTCAAAGTGTTGTTACCTTGACAAACTTTAGTAAACCCCTTTTTTGGTTTTCTTTTCAGTTCTCTTTGTCCTGAGTTTTGCCTTCTTAATCAGGGTGAAAGTCTAAAAAATGAATTTTTCCCTTTGACATCTGGAAAAGGAAATTAATAACAGCTATGGTCCCTAACTCATAAGACTGTTCTAAGGAGCAAATGAGATGATGTATAACCAAGTTCCATACTTAAAGAATAAGAAGAACTGGCCTCTAAGTCAGGAAGACTTGGGTTTGAACCCTACCAGTGACTTCAAGGCCAACTATCTACCACACCCTGCTTCTTCTAGTGAACCAATAACAGTATTAAATAAAAATACACTAAATTGTATAGTAATTGAATTCTTCAAGGAAGAGTTAACTGACCTGCAAAATGACTTGAAAAGAAAAACATTTAAAAAGAAAACTTCAATACTACACCAACAGAGCAGAACAAACCAAATAGAAAGACAAAGAAAGATGTTACAGATTTAAATAGAATGCTAGAAATGTAGGGGCATACTCCCAGGGTTTCTCTTTTGCCTGGATTTGAGGAGTTGGGAAAATGGAAAAACCCTGAGCATTTTTGTAACCATACAGAAATGGATCGACAGAGAGAAAGAAGATAAAGAGTAGCTAATTGATGCAGTAGGAGGAGGAGGAGAAGGATATTATAATAATAGCATCAAAAAGACAAGTCAAAAAGAAGAAAGACACCTGGTCTGGGTCAGAAGGGAAGAGAAAAAACAATGATGTTTGAGATGATGATGGTGTGGTTAGAAAAAAAGCTTTTTAGGTAAAGAAAGGATGTGGAAATGTACATTTTCTCGGTAAGGAGGGAAGGTCAGATGCTGGCTGAGGATGGAGGTTTAGGGAGAATGGACAATGCCTAAAATAACTTCAGGGTTTAGTTTAACAGTCCCCAAGAAAATAGCAACAAGAATCCACATAAAACTAGGCAGCATCTATCTGCTGCCTACTTGGAACACTTACACAACTTTCTTAAGCAGGTTCAGGGGTAGGTACAAAGGAAATAGATAATAACAGAACCCTTCCTATAACTTAAAACTTCTAGGAAGACATGCAAACACCATGTACCTGGAATCCCAGTGTCTAAAAGAAATAAGGACAAAAAAGGTGAGGCTTTTTACCTCAATGAAGTCAATGCCCAGGCTGTGGATTCACTATCCATATTACCAATGAGCTTTACCATATTCCATGGCTACAGTTTATTTCCCTGATCCAACCCAGCTGGCTAAAAAAGCCAACTAAGTCCCTCTTCTTGGGACCAAGTATAGTGTGATAGTTACATATGGTATTGCACCACCAAAAAAATTCCTTGAAAAATTGTTAGATGGGTCTCATATGAGGGGCGGTATATGACATGGAGAAGGCTTTCTTGCACAGGTTTTCCAAATCTTGAACCCCCTACAGAAAGTGATGAATACCCAAGGAACACGACAAAAAGGTATGCTGAACTCTTGATGAATCAACAAGCAGGCAGCATCTGCCTGGTGCCTAGTAGGCACCAGGAAAACAAAGATCAAAAGGAAACATCTATCTTTATGTACATGTGGGGAGAAAGACAGAGACACCCAGAGAGAAAACGAGAAGAAGGGACTCAGCAAGTGTTTGATGGCAGCAAGGCCCTCTCCTCTCCTCTAGCTCATTAGGTATGATTATGGGTGCTGACAACAAGGGGAAAGGATAAACGCTGAATCTCACCATGCTATCTTCGTACTCGTTCTCATGTACCTGCATGCCTTTCCTTCCGACCTCAGGAGGGGTCGAGGGGGATTTCTTCCACTTGGCTACCTTCCTACCTCTCTGCCTCTCAGACAAGTGCTTCCGATGCTGTTTAGGTGATTCGTGCATTCTTCCCTGAACTATCAGGGCAGGGTTAATGATGGACATGTCACTGCTCACCTCTCCAAGTGGGCTTGCTTCCCCATCAGTCTGGGCAGTCACATCAGACTCAAACACAGGATCTGCGGGCTCGGGGGAGGGCCTAGAATCTGAAGAGATCATGCTTACAGAATCCAGCCCTGGCTGTCTGGGACCAGTAAGCCCCATCTGGTCTCCACTCACTAGTCCAAATGGAGACAGAGGGGGCCATCTTGATCTGTGAGGAGACAGATACTCATTTTCATCTTTCTTCTTTGGCTGGCGCTTCCTTCTAGGCTGCTGCGTGCTCTCCCCTTTGCAACCACCTGGGGCAGACTCAGAAGCCTGGAGAGAGAGCATCATGGGCTTCTGAAGGACCTTCGCCAGGCGATCAAGACGGTCAACCAAGGATAACTCATCTGAGGAGCTGGAAATAGGCGGCTTCTGTTTCTTCTGTCGCTCTTGAAACCTGTTCCAGAGCTCATTCAAAGTGGCGCTGGGCTCAACTGTCTGAGCTAGGGAAACACAGATCCTTGAGGTTTCTTTCGCACTGCTCATCTTACTACCAACATTGAGATTCTCTTGAAGTCTTTGCCCGGCTCCAACATTCCTGCAGTATCTGTCTATTCTGGTGTAATCCATTTCAGTCTGTAAGGGGGAGAATCTATGCTCATCTTCACAAGTTTCATGAAGTAGACTGAAACAGGAGTCTTTGTCTTTTCTGGAATGAGCCAGGTAAGCTCCCCTTCCCCAGGGCTCACAGCAAGAGAAGAAATCATGATCATGGTGATGGTGGACTGGATGGTGAAGGTAAAATTGGGCTGACTTGAAGACTGAATGGGTAGTGTTTTCAAGTTCCAACTGATTTTTAGATTCTGGAAAGTAAAGGAGAATAATTAGCTTTGAAAGACTTCAAAAACAAATGTCATTTTCTAAGAGATAACAATCATATTCATCTTCCCCTCTACAGGCATAAAAAAAAACCAAATGTCAAAAGGTGAAGGAAATGACAGATTGTACAGTGTTTCACAAAATGCCCTCACTCCTTCATGATTTAACCTGTCTGTGTAAAAATCAACTCTAAACCTGTGGCCCCAGTCTGTAGCAATCTCATATGGCTCAATTCAAAAGCTTTACCACCCACTAGTGGGGAAGCCTAGCTGAGTCATCCCTGACACTTGGTCTCTCCCGCTGCAAAATGAAGGAACTGGGCTAGATGACTGATGGATTTCTGACTACTCCAAAAGACAAAGTTAAAAACCAAAAGCATCGATGTGATGTTGTTCGTAGGCAAAACTTTATTTTCTATATGTAAAAACATGTCCTTTGGACTTTTGCATCCAGTTCCCCTTCCCCTCCCCCCCAACCCATACAAGGTTTTCGTTATTCGCACGTTGGTCATTGACAATTAAAGGGAAACTTTTGGAGATTGGAGCATACTGCAGAAAACTTTAGGTGATGTGCATATGGAAATAAAACTAAAATAAAAATTAAGTCACAAATGAATAAATACTGCACTTTATTCATCTGTTTTATTATTTACCACCATAAGCATACATACATAAATTTACTATAAGCAGTTAAATGCTGTTTAAAAAAGTTTCAGCACACTAAAGAACTGTGAGCTCCACACACTTTGGGGATGACACCTCTTTGTCTTGCTACCATCCAGATGTGATAACAGGATTTTCTCCCCCAATGATCCTTAGATCTTGGGCTTTTCAGAGGAGAAAGAAATCTACAAAGGAAGTGCTGCACCTACACCATGGGCTACGAAGACTGCACAGAGTATGACATACTAACCTCTCTCCTGTAGAAACTGCACCTTTCTATGGGTGTAGGGCATTGTTTTACTTATTCTATTTGTTTTCTATTAAATAGACATGATCCTGAATTATTCAATATAAAGGTCTGGGATGGGACCTAGGGTAATTTGCAGCTTTTCACACTTGTGGATGTACTGAGCCCCAAACCCCTCAACTGCACAACTACTATACTTATTATTTTACACATACCCTTTTTTCCTTTATGATAACATTCTTAGTGTACAAGCTCAAGTAACAGGATTAGCAGGCTAAAGCTGACCCTTGGTGTGTAATTAAATTAGACATACACTGACCTGCATAAGAGTCCTCATGGGGGACACATTCTCCTTGCATGGAGGAGGTGCTGGCTCCAGGAAGGCTTTGCCAGCAGAGCACACCCTCTTTCTACCACACTAGACAGATTTCAAATATAAGTGGGCTCCAAAAATGGGTTGTAAAGCTCATGCAAAGACAAAGTCATCAAAGCTGAGAAAGGCTCGTTCCCAAAAGACTGGCTGCTGGATTATGAATATGTGCCAGGCATTGTACTAAGAGTCGGTATAAAACGGAATGAAAAAACCCAGCCCCCATTCCCAAGGACCTCCCATACTCACAAAGAGACAACATCCAAACACATAAATCCATACAAGATATGTGTATAGTAACTCAGATAATCTGTCCAGTCGGATGAAGAATGGCACCTTCCAATGGCATCTGCAGGCAGAGCCCAGCTCCTCTATGAGGTCACTTACCCTTAAAGTACTGAGGCGCAGAGGGAGGCACGCGCCAGTAAGTTTACCTACGGCAAGGTGTTTTACTGATCATATTTAAAGATCACACAACATCCAATCAATCAACCACAGGAATGAGACGCATTCCACGGCATTAATCATTAACTGGAAACCAGTCTTTTCACAAGGTTATTCATGAATATATTTCAGATGCCCTCATAGAGCCGTGAGTGCTAGTTCAAATGTGCCACACTGAGATACACTTACTGCAATCCAAACTCTGCCACAGGACAAGTAATTCTTTTTTGTAGTCTTTTTCCCTGTATATTGAAAGTTTAATGGCATCAAAGCCTAGTGTCTAAATGTACAGTACTCTTATTCCAGGTTTCAGGTCTTGAGGAGTCATACTGAGATCTGATCAAATAAAATTTATTGCTGGGCCGTCAAAACAGGAATCCCAGGACCCTGACAAGCCATTGCCATGTAGACCAGATACTGGTAGAGCCATATCTCACTTCATCCTCATGAGTGTTTCCCAGCATATCAATGAACTGTAGAACTGAAATCTATAAGGCAATTTTATTTAATCTAGATTTATTGATGATTCTGATTTCTAGAACTCACAGTCAACTGTTGCTCTACCGTAAAGGTCATCTGATAACTTTTAATAGAAAGTTGCACTTTTAATAAAGGAATTAATGGAGCACCTCAAAGCATCATGGCAAAACTCAAGGGTTTTACACAAACTTGTTGCACTTTTAATAAAGAAATTAATGGAGCACCTAAAAGCATCATGGCAAAACTCAAGGGTTTTACACAAACTTGTACATTGAAAAACCTGAACTTCTACTTTCATCAGAGTACTGACTGAGCAGAGCTGGTTCTCAATCTACCCACAGACACCTAAAAGAGCAGTTTGACCTGCATCTCTGATGTCACTGGAGGGCCTCCTATGGAGACAGTCCCTCAACGAGTGCAAATCAGAATCAGATAAAGTCATCTGGGGCACTCAGAAGTGAAACGACTCATCCAGGTTCATGAACCCAGGCACTCTGGCCTTTGGACTCTGCAGCTTCCCCTCCATCTACTGGGTGTCCAAGAGGAGTGTTCATTAGTTTAAGCATAAAATAAACTGAAAAGGCAAGAGGGAATGGGACTTTGAACACAGGAGACCAAAGGCAAAAAAGCTGTAAAACACGTACCTGAGACGTTTTCTTGGGGGAGATTTTGTTCTTCAGTCCAGGCTGCCTTACACACAGTCTTCTTGCTGTAGATGCCCTCTTTGTGCTTAATGGTTACGATATCAGACATGTTCTCATCCCTTGTGCCCAGGGCATCAGGGGGAAATTCTGGAGCAATGGCATCATTGGAGCCTGTGGAGGGGAAAGGAACACAGCAGACATAGTGAGGGACAAGACTTGTAAAAGAAGATCTTGTTGGTTTTCAGAGGCAACATTCTGAAACATGAGTCATAGTACATCAAAAAAAGAATGTAGAACATGAAAAAAGCAAGGAAAAAATAAATTCAGGTATTAGCTAATTTTCTTCTAAAAGTAATTCCATACTCCAATATTTCTAATCAACAGAGGGGGAAGGAGAGCAAAAAATGATAAGCAAAATGAGAAAGTGATTCCCTACACAATCTGAGAACCTACCATGTCAACCACAACAAGAAAGGAATCAGATACACAGTAATTAAAATGACAGTAAGAAAGAATGTGTAATACTCCTACCCACTATAAATAAAGCTTTGAGGCAAGAATTCATACCCTTCACAGCCTGCATTAGATGGCTACCCAACAACTTCCTTTTCAAGTTTTGCCAGTGGGCCTTTTCTAGCCCTCCCCTTGTTTAAAAAAAATATATTATCCTGAATTTAATGAACAAAACAAAAAGAGAGAAAAGAAAATATAAGCATTTTAGACACAAAAAGAATACAGTATATGAAGCTAGGATACTCTGATTCAGTACCACTTGATTTTCTTTTAAGGTACATAAATCCAACCCATTTCTTGAAACTGGTTTCTGCTCCCCTGGGCTTCCTTCTGAATTCCTTTCAGCACTTTTTAAATGTCTTGATGGCCCTCCTCTCTTTTATTTCCTCTTTTTCCATTATCATATTTTACCCTCTTTCGACTTCTTCCAACCCACCTACCAGTTAGAAACAAGAAAGAAATCACCAACAAATAAGCAGAGCTAAGCAGAGTAAATCCACCAAGGCCACGTCCCATGCTGAGCTGGGGTCTCTGTCCCTGTTCTCTGGATTTTGCTCTCTGCCATTCAGTCCCCACTTCCTAGGACTGTCTCAAAGTATCTCTTTCCCTCCTTTCTGAAAGCATCCTCCCCCCCACTTCCATGCGATTCACAGACCACAATGCATTCGGCTACTCCCCAAATGACAAATACCCATTAGTTTCCAGGTCTTTCCTTCTTTTTGTCCCTCACTGTCCTCACTTTGGGATCAGGAAGTCTGCATAGCAGCATCCTCCCTCCCTGCTGCCCACCTGTCTCCCTGGTGGCTATCATGTGTTTCTGCACCGTCTACTTCAGAGGAGAATGAGGCTCATCAGACACTCAAAGATCTCTCTTCTGAATTAAAGGGAATTGTGACTTGTGTAAATGGAGGGTTGCTGCTGCTGTTGCGTTTGTCCTTTGTTCTCAAAAAGGACCATGACCTCAAGGTCACCAGCCTCACTTTTTCCTCTTGAGCCATCTGGATCCAGTGGCCAGATATTTACTCATCAGGAGGACTGGAGATGGCCCAGGATGCAATAGTCTTTCAGGTTAGGGTCTTTCAGCATTCTCACTTTGAGTGAGATACACCCATTCAATGAACAGGCTTCTTTTAAGTAGTTACTCAAAGGATGGCCCCTTTAATAAAAAAAAAAAAAATCAAACAGGGAGGGGAAGACCCTCAGGGTTCATGGATAAAAGAGAAAGTTACTATTTCTTATAAGCACTGGCACCAAGGAAATCTGGTCACCATCACATAGGCATATCATTAGCCTGAGGAGCAGAGCAGACAAAGGAGAGACTGTGGGCTAACCAGCCCTCAACAGTGAGCCAATCAAGAAAGTGGAAAGGCAACAAATCACCAAAGCATCTAAACAAACTGTAGGAAATAACTGGGCAGAAAGAAAGATGTGAAGAAAAGAGAAGGACAAGAGTTCAAAGAGTAGGCATACTGTGAGAGGAGGCAAGACAGGGAAGGTAAGAGGCTATTGCTGGGAAGTGAAATTGTGGAGTTCAGAACTGTGCAGACAGCGTAGTGCTGGGTAATCAAGTTCTTGACAATACGGCCATGAGGGCACATAGATGAAGTGGAGTGAATATAGGAAGGTCAGTCAGCAACAAATACTTATTAAGTGTTTACTATACACTAAAAACCATGCTAAGCGTTCAGAGAGGAAAGAAAAAACACAATCCCTGCCCTCAAGGAGCCTACATCCTTATGGGGGAGGCAACCCACCAATAGTTATGTGTCTACGACACAAACACAAAGTAAATGGAAAAGAAAGCACTAGCAGCTGTGAGATTTGAGCTGAGTATTCAGGAGGGGAGCCAGGACGTGGAGGTGACGAGGGAAAGCCCCAGGTCTGTAGAGGGAGGTCAACATGGAAGGGAGAAAACCTCAGAAGAGCAGAAAGGAGAGTAAAGAATCCCAGCCAGGGCAGGAAGGAGAGGAAAACTGTGAGCCAGGAGCACCTTCCAATCTTCCACCTCCACCGCTTCCCATGCCCTCATCACAACTGCAGCATGTTTCTGGACACCACCAACCTCCTGCTCTTCCACCTACTTACCCATTATGCACCTCTGGCAGATGGCCTTTCTATGTTGGCCAGGGACTTGGGCCTCCCCCTAGGCAGCCATCTGTGGACCTTGCAGACTCTGCCATTAGAATGCAAGCTCCTTGAGGGCAGATCCTCCTTCTGGCCTTTCTAGCTATCCCCAGAGTTCTGACTTCTCGGTGCCGAAGCACACAGTAGGCACTTAACACACTGTCTGTCTGACTGACTGACTGTCTGACTGACATGCACCATCTGGAGTCCCATCAAACTGACTTCTCACTGCTCCTGATGCACAACCCTCTGTCTGTGCACAGGCTGCTCTCTGTGTTGGCAACATGCATCACTTCTTACCTCAGTGAATTACTTCAAAAGAAGCAGTGTTTCCTGACCCCTGGCCCCGCCCACTGCTGCTGCCTCAGTCCTTGCTCCTCCAGAAGACCACCTGGCATTTAGTTTGTGCGTACTCACTTATCTATACACATGTGGTATGCAGGCAACTTGGAAGTGGGGCAGAAGTCTAGTGACACATCCACAATATGAGAGTGAGGTTACTTAGTGATCAGAACAAGTCAACAGAGGTACAGGAATATCTACAGTTCTAATGGATTACCATCTAAGAACAAAGCAGAAGTACAAGAATAAGGAAATCACGTAAAATGAGCTTCTCTCCCAGATAGAACCCAAAGACTGAAATAACCCACTAACAACTGCCTAGATTATTCAGTTACTTGAAGTTTTGTTTTTTTAAACTGAGTTCCCACAATGAACAGTGGACAAAGAATACAGAAGTACTTGCCATTTTCATACTTTATCATAGGGGGCTAAGATCAATAATATCTTCATAAATCAAAGATTTACATACTACCTGAATGTGTGCTCTCAAGAGTAGTCTCTGATTTGGCAACAGGATACTGGAGTGGCTCCGCTGAGTTTGGAACATAGTACATTTCAACACTTGCAGAAGGCTTGTAGGGCAACAGCAAAAGCTGAGCTGTAGGGATGGAAAGTATCATAGGGCAATGAATGAAAAAGAAAATATAAAATGGGGCAGCTGGGTGGCGCAGTACAGAGAACACCAGTCCTGCAGTCAGGACCTGAGTTAAAATGTGACCCTAGACAGTTACTTGGAAGGAAGGAAGGAAGGAGAGAAAAGAGAAAAATTAAAATAAAATATAAAGTAGGAGTTGGGGAAGAACACAAGGGTGGGGTTCTGTTCTAATCACAAGAATGAAAACTACCAGGTTCTCATAGCTTCACGTTCCTCAAGTGCCTGAAGTACGGTGGCTCATGCACACCCAGGCTATAAGAGGAGGTGAGGCAATTGAACTCTCTAAAGAATAATTTCTTCATCTCTCAAATAGGGGATAATAACACTGGGGACTCTGTGGCTCAAACAATTGGTAAGAAAAAAGAATTCCGAAAACCTTACACTGCGACATGATTATAATTACAAAAGATAGACTACGAAGCTGAAGGTCTACAGAGGGGTTGTGCTGACCTCGTTGTATGCCAGTGAAACATAGACAGTCTACCAGGGCCATGCCAGGAAACTGAATCACTTCCATTTGAACTGTCTTGGGAAGATTCTGAGGATCACCTGGCAGGATAAGGTACCAGACACTGAACTCCTTGCTTGAGCTGAACTGTCAAGCATTCAAACTATGCTTCAGAGAGCACAACTCCAATGGGCTGGTCATGTTGTTTCAATGCAAAACATGTGCTTGCCAAAAAGACTATTTTATGAAGAACTCGCATAGGGCAGGCAATCACATGGTGATCAGAAGACGCAATACTCTCAGGTCTCTCTCAAGAGCTTTGGAATTTATTGTGTAACATGGGAGACACTGGCACAGGATCACTCAGCATGGTGTGCCCACATTAAAAAGGGAGCTGTGCTCTATGAGCAAAGTAGAACTGAGACAGCCCAAAGTAAACATAGGATGCACAGATTCAAAGTATTCACCCCAAATGTTCACAGGGACTATCTGTAGCCAACCTGTGGTAAAGCATTCTGAGCTCATATTGGTCTGATCAGCCACAGCTGGACACACAGAAACTTGACTTTATCATGGTGATGTCATTTTGGTCCTCTTCAAGAACAAAGGACAACAAGAAAAAGACTCTTATTAAATCGCCCACAACCAAACTGTATCATACTACATAAAAAATGTAATTATGCTAAATAGAACAGATGTGGTAATTCAGAACTGGAAATAAAGACATCTAATAAAATTATGATATATGCAACCAATACCACAAAACAGCATAGGCCTCAATCATTCAATAAAAGCTGTTGGAAAAACTGGAGAGCAATGAGATAAAAAATGGGACTGGACTTGTATTTCATGTCATATTCCACAGGGATCACTGCTCTAAAACACTAAAATGGAACTGTGACCTCATCAGTGTGGCTCAGGCTTCCAATCCATCCTGAGTGACTCTTTTCTAGTGTCCTTCTGAAGCTTATCCTAAGAGGGCCACTCCACACCCAAGAGGCCACTTTGTCTTCTCCAGACACTGGGAGGGCACAAGAGGCACCTAAGAGGAGCCCATCCTTTATTGTTGTTTCTATTTGAAGGCCCTCAAGTGCAGTGCCAGCTCACACCCACCATGTGTCTCTCCACTGCCCTCCACAGGATTCCCATTTTCAGTTCTTTAGGAATTGTTGTGTTCTATGACTCACAGCTACATGCCAGAAGAATGCTGGTATTAAAAGAGCAAAGAACTAAGGAAAATATAAGAAATGACACAAATATTTGTAACTCATTTTAAGTGGCATTATGGACAGGTAAAAAACTTTTACTATTAAATAGATAAATTATAGCAGACAAAATAGATTATATAGAATTGAAGCCCATTTATACAACAAAAAGAATCACAGCTTCCAGCCTGAGGAAAGGAAGGGAAGAAGATGGCAGCCTCCTCTGTGTGCCGGGTCGATGGTGTCGCAGCCTGGGCCCTTCTGCGCACCTGCGGCTCGCCTTCTCTATTAAAGTTACCCACAACTCGTACTGCAGCTACCTTTGTTCAGACTCTCCAGAACATTCCAGCAACCCAGGTCACTACACTGGACAATGTCTCCAGGTGGCTTCTGAGGACTCCAGCCAACATACCTGTACAGTGGGAGTTCGGATTGATGTTGGCAGCCGCTATGAGAATGAAAACAACAATGGAGCTGGCTACTTTATGGAGCACTTGGCATTCAAAGGTACAAAGAAGCATCCTGGGAAAGCACTGGAAGAAGAAATAGAGAGGATGGGTGCCCATCTAAATGCTTATAGCACTCGGGAACACACTGCATACTATATCAAAGCACTGAGTAAGGACCTTCCTAAAGCTGTTGAGATCTTGGGTAACATTGTACAGAACTGCAGCTTGAAGGACTCCCAGATTGAGGGGGAGTGAAATGTGATTCTTCAAGAAATGCAGGAGAATGACAACTCCTTGCGGGATGTGGTATTTGACTATCTTCATGCCACTGCTTACCAAGGCACTCCTCTTGCCCAGGCTGTGGAGGAACCCAGTGAGAATGCCAAGTAACTGTACAGGCAAGACCTGGCTGAATTTATTGATACTTACTACAAGTCCCCTCAAATGGTGCTAGCTACTGCAAGAGGTGTGGAGCATAAGCAGCTAGTCGACCTTGCTCAGAAGCATTTTGGCAGTGTCCCCACAGTGTACACTGAGGATGCTGTGCCTCTCCCCTTCATCTTGCCGATTCACAGGCAGTGAGATCCATCACCGGGATGATGATATGCCTCTAGCTCATGTGACCATTGCAGTTAAGGGCCCAGGTTGGGCCAACCCTGATAATACTGTAGCAAACTCAATCATTGGTCACTACAACTGTACCTATGGAGGGGGCGTGCACCAGTCGAGTCCATTGGCATCTGTTTCTGTGGTGAACAAGGTGTGCCAGAGTTTCCAGACCTTCAACATCTGCCACTCAGAAACCGGCCTGTTTGGCAGCCACTTTGTCACTGATAAAATCAATATAGATGATATGGTGTTCTTCCTTCAGGGACAGTGGATGCATCTGTGTACCAGTGCCACAGAAAGTGAGGTGATGAGAGGCAAAAACATCCTGAGAAATGCTTTGGTGTCTCATCTGGATGGTACCACCCCTGTGTGTGAAGACATTGAACGTGTAGCCTTCTGACTTATGGCCGCCACATACCTTTGTCTGAATGGGAGAGCCAGATTTCGGAGATCGATGTCAGTGTTGTTCGGGAAGTCTGCTCCAAGTACCTGTATGACCACTGCCCTGCCATGGCTGCCGTGGGTCCCATCGAACAACTCCCTGACTACAACCGTTTCCACAGTGGCAGGTTCTGGCTTCGATTTTAGGGGCCACGCCCAGTTGAGAGTGGGAACTGTGAGATCCAGGTCTCTGGAGGTGCTCTGCTCAGGAAGACTCCCTCCAAACACCTCTGTCTGGTAACAGCCACCCAGTTTCTTGAGTGAGCAGTACTGTTTCAGATCACGTTTATTAAATAAAAGTAATTTAAGTTGAAAAATAAAAAATAAAAAATAAAAAAGAATCACGGTAAAAAGGAAATCAAACCCATCAGAAGAAAATTCCTTGCTAAAAATGTTATTAATGGAAGTCCAACTGTCCAAATACGGGAACTGAAATTAATTTTAGCAACAATATCCATTTTCCAAAGTTGAGTGATTAAAGAGCACAAAAAGGTAGCACCCAAAAGAAGAAACAAAAATTAATAACTAGTTGAACTTTTAAAAAATAATTAGAAATAGGTAAAAGAAAACTAAAACACATCAACATGACAAAGATAGCTTTAAAAATTCAGTGAAGCAAAATTTACATTAGCAAAAAACTAAATATCTCACATGGTCAATGATTTGGGAACACATTTTTTTTTTTTACCACAGATGATATATTATTGATTTAATTTGTTTTTATTAAGACAGATTTAACCAATCACAATTTTTTTAATAAAATCCTGTCACCCAAAATGTTAGTTATCTCTTCCAGGTTTGTACCATTTACAAACTGGTAAGAATGCCATCACAGACAAGCATTTCTAACTCACTGAGAGTGCTAAACAAGCTGAAGTATAAGTTCTATTTTACAGCATTCTAAATGTTCCTTCTATGAACCTCCTACAGCTGGCATTCAGTCCACGAACAGCCATTCTGACTGCAGTCCTTGTACTACTCTGAAAATGGGACTATTCTGTCACTGTGAAAAACACTTCTAATTCTGTGCACTCACCTACAATGCCATGATAACCTCTGCTCCTAATAATAACGGCCGTGAAGGAACAAAAAATTCTAGAATATCTCCTTAGTCATCAAACAATATGATGATGGGAACTCAGCATTCAAATTATACAGTATATACTATTACAATCCCTACATGGTATATAACTTCCTATTAATCCAAATACTTAAATAACCAACCAGATCACTCTATTCCCCAATTATGATGGGTACATGGAGATTTTAATGCACCACTGGTCACTAGCAAAGTGGAGTTAATTATATTTTTTGGCATCTGAGATTTTCAGCCTTTTCCCAACCCATATCATTAAGTGATGCAACTCTTCAAATGAATGTCTCAGGCATATCTATAACACTAAGACCACTAAATATTAGAGCTCACGTTTAGTGGGGAAAAGGAGGGGAGGGCCAAGCTCCATCAGTAAATAAAATAAATGAACCAACAAAGTATATAGAAAAAAGTTTAGATTAGGCCTTATTTTATAACTCTGAAGTTGGCATATAATAACATGAAAATTAAAATTCGTCTTAACACCACGGTTAATGTAATAACAGAATGTATATAAAGAAAGTTATAGATACAACATAATGCATTTATAGAATAGTAACAAAGTTATACATAAATGAAAATGTATTAACTTTAAATATCTATCAGTAAGAAGGAAAAAGAAATATGATAAATTCTCTAATACATTTCTAAAAAGTCTAAAAAAGATACCTTGTGTGATTTCTGCCTTTTTGAATTTATGTAGAGCTTCTCTATGATTTATGTTTTAAATTTTTCTGCAAGTTCCATAGATACTTGACAAGAATATACATTCCCTGCTTCTCTTCTTACACTCTTTCTCTCCACTATGTGTATGTATACTAATTCCAACATATTAACTCAGCAGTACCAATCTGTGATTTCATTACTATCAATCTTTGTTTTTGTTTTGTCATATTCCACTAATGGAATGTTGAGGTCTCCTACTATATTAATATGCTTTTGTCTGCTTCTTGTATTGCTTATAACTTTTATTTTTAAAATAAATTTAACTAAGTTATCTGGGACATATAAACAGAGATTAAAAACTTGTTATTCCTTTTTATTTCCACTACTAAGTGAAAGTCTTGTTTCATTTCCATTAGTGTTTTCCAATACGAACTTTACCTTGTCGGATACTAACACGGCCCATTTCTGTTTGTTTGTTTTTAATGCAGTAACATCACATATTTAGACCCAACCTGCTAATTTAGATCTAGATTTATATTTTTACATTAAATGTCTTTCCTATAAACAAAATAATAGGTTTTGTTATCTGAACTATTCCACAATTTTTCTTCTTAGAATGGGAAAATTCAGCCTATTTACATTTACTATGCGAATATACTGAATGTGCCTATGAAAACTGCCCTCTGATTATTACTGAAGTTAACCAGAGGAAGTGAAAGATTCTTAATCTATTTTTCAACTATTAAAATATTCAATGACAAATATTATTTCTATTTGCTAAAGTAGTAACTCTTATACTTCCCTGAGGCTTAACTAAAGTCTGAGAAATCTTCCCTTTGGAACTTCCAACTCTTTTCTTTCTGCTCCTATGTTTTCAATGGTATTGTTTCTCATCCGTTAGTTGTTTATTAGCAATTCTGAAGGTGTCTAAACATATTTTCATTTTAATTTACCATTTTGTTAATATATTTTAAATTAATCTTGATTGTTTCTGATAATTAAAAATAATTTATTTTTACATCTACACAAGTATGCATACACATGGATATGCAAACATACGTATACAAATGTACGTGCAAATACATGTTTTAGGTTTTAACTGTAAATAGTAATAGGCAAAATATGTACTTAAGTATTTATCATTTGATCAGTTTGGGTTTATTTATGAACTAATTACAGGGACTGAATGAATTACAAAAATTACTGAATTTTGGGTTAGATGATCCCACTTCAAAACACTACCAGCTCCAAGAATTAATTGCTCCATTACCTTGGGAAAGCTACTTCTCGGTGGACCTCAGTTTCCTCTTTTATAAATACGAACATTGTAATAGATAATGCCATATTCCTTCCTGTTCTAAATTTATGATCCTCTGATCTCTTCCACTGAATAATTTTATGGATAAATTCTTCCACTTTATGTCCATCTAAAAAAAATTTTATTTTCCAAAAGCATAGATATATTTTTAAAATGTGTACTTGGGAGAAAGGGAAATGAGGGGAAATACTACTATTAAAAAGTGCTTCTGTGTGTATTTGTCTAGCTTTGAAATTATTTCAAAACTGTTTATAAAAAACAATAACAACCATTTCCTCAGAAACTTGAAAGTTTCTAGAAGTATTACTTACCTCCTTTATCTTCATATTAGTTAACTAGTTATTATCCCCATTTTCCAGATAAGGAAACTGAAGCTTAAGTAGCATGTCAAAGATTACAAAGTTAATAAACCTACTATTGATTTAACTGAAATTTTAAATTTTAATTTATCTTTAAAAAATTTTTTTCTGACTATTTGGGAACATTTTTCATTGTAATTCTAGATATCCTATTATATATCTTTAGGTTTATCATCAGTCTTGATAGTACTGATATCGTTACAACCATGTTCAACATCTTTTTACAGCAAAGATCTCAGACATACCAGGAAAAACACAAATATTTTATAGTGTTACAGCCACCTGGCATTATTAAGCCTACAAGCTGAAGATGCCCATCTTCCAGGTGAAGGATCAGCCTATTAAGGATGACTAGCAAGAATTTTGCGAGCAATGACTAAGTGAGAGAACCCCCCGGGATTGTCGCAAGATAATCTATTCTCTTTACCCTTATAGAGTAATTTTTCTATAACCTTACAGAAAGGTTACAAGCCAAGACCAAAGTGGAGAGAGTGTTGGTGCATGATTTTCTGTGTGCAGATGATTGTGCATTCAATGCAGCCTCTGAAGCCGAGATGCAACAAAGTATGGATCAATTCTCTGCTGCCCGTGCTAATTTTGGCCTAATAATACCAAGAAAACACAGGTGCTCCATCAGCCACCACCACACCATCCATACGTGGAACCATCATTTACAACAAATGGAAAAGTTCTGAATGCTGTGGATAAATTCACTTACCTCAGTAGTGTACTTTCCAGGGATGTACACATTGACAATGAGGTTGACACACACATTGCCAGAGCTAGCTCAGTGTTTGGGAGTCTCCAAAGAAAAGTTTGGGAGAGAAGAAGTATTAGACTGACTACAGAGCTGTTGTGCCGACCTCATTGTTATATGCTTGTGAAACATTGACAGTCTACCAGCATCATGTCAGGAAACTGAATTGCTTCCATTTGAACTGTCTTAGGAAGATTCTGAGGATCACCTGGCAGGATAAGGTACCAGACACTGAAGTCCTTGCTCAAGCTGAACTGCCAAGGATTCAAACTATGCTTCAGAGAGCATAACTTCAATGGACTGGCCACGTTGTTTGAATGCAAAATGTATGCTTGCCAAAAAGACTATTTTATGGAGAACTTGCATGGGGCAGGCGATCACATGGTGGTCAGCTGAAAAATGATAAAAGGATACTCTCAAGAACTTTGGATTTGACTCCCATTTGACATGGGAGACACTGACACAGGACCCTTCAGCATGGCATGCCCACCAAAGAAAAGGTGCTGTGTTCTTTGAGGAAAGCATAATCGAGACAGCACAAAGTAAATACAGGATGCACAAATTTGGGATATTCACCTCAAATATTCACCCGGACTCCCTGTGCCCAACCTGCGGTAGAGCATTCCGAGCTCATATTGGTCTGATCAGTCACAGTTGGACATGCTGAAATATCACTTTACAATGGTGATATCATTTTGGCCCTCTTCGAAGACGAAGGACAACAACCAATCAAAGGACCTTGCTCCTGATATTTAAATTCTTCTGAATTTGTGAACATTTCTAGTCTCAACTTCCTAACCTAGGCAACAAGGACAAATCATTTCTTACATCTGCCATCTCCATGTTCACTGGTCTAAGAGATATATGTCTGTGTATAACCTTAGGTCCTTACAATCTCGCAGTCTTTCTCCATAAATAACATCTCTCTCTCACGATGTGAGGATAAAATATATTCCTTCTACCATATCTCCCTTTTTGATGAGTGAATACTTGTCAAAATCCTCTACCATACTGCACCAAAAGATTTTACAATCTGAGGATTACTGTCTAAGGAAGTCAATGAACCAATCTGGAGTGCTAGGTCTTGGATCTGATTCCCTACTCTGCCACTGCCCATGTAGGTGACCAAGGTCATCACTTTCCCTATGGAGTCTGCAGAGAAGGAAGCTTGGTCTGGAGGATCTGAGGCCCTTTCCAACTACAATTCTTACAGGCAAGATGCATGCAGTCCCTACTCCAAGTTTTCTTTTCTGTGCAGACTAAAGATCCCTAATTTCTCCAACTGATCCTGTTAGAATATTATCTTACATCCTCCTCTGGACATTCTGCAGTTCCTCTCTCAATGGATTTGACGAGGACTACTACCACCTTCTCCTGGCAGTCATGCCTTTTATGTAGCCCAAGGAGCCATTAGCTTTTTGGGCTTCCATATCACACAGATGGGTCAGGTTGACCCTGCAGGTCACTAAAACAAATCCCTTCATTTTCTTGAGATTTTCTTCTGCTTCCTAACCAAAACTGCTCCAACTGACACATTGTGAAATTGATTTTTGGAGACTGGTATAATATTTCACATGCATCCCTACTGCATGTAAATTTTCTTTCCTTTAGCCCACAGCTATCTAGCCTCTCAAGATATCTTTGGATAATGACAACTTTTTCACTCTCTGCCAACTGGATAAACATGCCATCTATGCCCTAATCCAAGTCACGGATAATGGTCCTGGGCCAAGCACAGTCACCCAGGGTAACCAGGGCACACGTCTCCTGCCACATTCCAATGACTCTGAGTATAGGCAATCAAGCAGCTCTAAATCCACTGACAGAGAATTCATTAACAGACAAAGAAGCAAGATGCATTGAAAAGAAGAAAAAGAGTAGCAGGATGGCATCTGGAAAGCAGCTCGGGACTTTCAATAATTCACAAGATGCTCCTGCAGCAAAAACAACTTGTTCCCACTGATGTTGTGCAATCTCTAGAAAAAGAGAATTACCAGGAGCCCAAAGGGCAATAGAGGAGTACACAGTGCGTGGAAGGAGACTACAACATCATTCTAATAACTCAACAGGCAGGAAGTTATAAGCATTTTCTCTTTCTAGAAATTCCTATTTATTTCTGTACACGTATCTCAAGTAACCTAAGTTCTTTCAGGATACAAAAAGTTTGGGTTTTTTACTTTTCGTTCCCTAGCACCGTACTGTAGCAAGCAAGAAATTAATAAATGTTTATCAAACTGAAGTGAAATAAATCAATAAAAGGCCAAAAAACCAAATGACTGATAAACTATTTCAATACAAGATCATCACTAATCCTGATAGTCAGTGATCTGTGATCTCTCTCATGTTGAAGGATGATGAACACTAACAGAATGAGGAAATCACATTCTCTTAATAATGTAAAAATTTTAAGATTCAAAAAAGCACAACAGATCCTATTATTCTTGAAAAAATATTATTATATTGCCAACTTTAAAAAGTCACAAAAATGAGAAGATAAACTTAAAAGTTTCTCTTGCCCTGGTCATCATAAATCTCGAGGATGACTCAAAAGTATAACAGTTGGTCTACTAATTATATATGCAAACAAACAGATTTCACATTTAAATGCACACACATATTAAAATAAAGATTTCTTACCAGTTGGGGAATGAGATGGCTTGTTAAGGATATTGTGAGCCTGAGAATTAATAATAATCTCTGATGACAACGTGGCCTTTTCCGAACCCTTGGTTGTTATTTGAGTGATGACATCCGACGACAGCTTAAGAGAAGTGGCAGAATCTGCATTCCTGAAGTGATCTGATGTTCCACTAAAACACAATAAATACCACAAGAGGAGAGATGCAACAGTCTGTGCAAAACGAGTTTGTGTCTTTGGAAAAGTCTATTTCACAAAAAGTCAAGGTCAAATTCAATGATTATTAGCATCAAAAGATTACCCTCCCCTTATCACAATCCTCTAACGCCACTATTAATCCAAACCCTTTTTGATCCGATTCATCCTCTAAGCACAGATTTGATCCCTGGGACAATAAGCTGCAAAATGTATTCACTCTTCATAAAAAGAAACTTTTCAATGTGAACTGAAATTATTTTTTCCTAGAAACAGAATTCCAGGTAATTAAAGCAGCAGGATAGACAAAAGGAGGGTTGAAAGTATCCTGGAGCAAAATGTTCCTGCCTCTCCAGTTCCTCTATCACAAGAGATAGACAATGAAATGTTATAAAAGCCCACTGGAGGCAAATGTTCGGGACTGGAGTGTTTAGGAGAAAGTTTTCTGTAAACTTTAAAGAGCTAAATAAATGTGAGTTGTTATTTTTCATTAAGGAAATGGAATCTGAGCTAGGATCTCAAGGATATATACATGATTTCAATCTCACTCAGTCATTAAATATTTATTAAGGATTTTGTGTGCTCATCCTTGCCCATAAGAAGTTTACAACCAGATGGGGATGGGAGGAGGGGAAGGGCAAGAAAACATTTGTAAACAGGTACTTATAAGTTAACTGAATAGCCCACTTAAAGTAACCTTATAAGGAAAGGCACTACCAGGTGGGGAGGCCTAGAAAGAAATGGCCTCCTTCAGAATGTGGTGTTAAACCTGGAGTCTTACAGGAAGACAGGATTTCGAGAAAACAATACACAAGCATTTTAGTAAGAATTAACTAGATTACAGGCACTGTGCAGTATACTAGGGAAATAAAGACCCCTGCCCATCCCCTCCAAAAAAATCCAACACAGTCCCTTATCTCAAGGGGTTCACAGTCTAATGGGGACATAACTTTCAAATAATTATGCATAAACCATATAAACAGGATAAATTGGAGATACTCCCAGGGGAACCAGAAAAGTTTTGTTGCAAAAGGTAGGACTTATGGTAATACATGAAGGAAGCCTGAGAAGTTTCTTGTTTGAGGAACAAGGTCAAGTATTGTGGGAAATGTGAGAATCTAGGAAAACCACTAATTCTGTCCTGTGACTCAATTCTGAGTCTGACTCTGTTTTCTTTCTATTCAATTATGGGTCCAGTCCAATTTCTGTCTTGTAGGACAGAATTTTAAGTAGGAGAATTTTAAGAAATATCTATTGCACCGTTTGAACCTTGCCCTGGCTTACCTCCACCTGTTGCTTAGAGAACTTAGTTAACTAACTTAACTAAGAACCAAGGTTATGCTGACCAGAAACCCAAGCAGATCCAAAGACAGATACAAGGAGTTTTTTCACAATTATATATTTCATGCAACCCGTGTGTCTTATCCGAGTCTATCCCTAAAATTACTCACTGTTTCCTTGTTCCTTGGATAGAATACAAACATTTGAGGGAGAGGGGGGAAACACCTTTGTTTCTGATTTCAGGGAATTGCACCTGTTCTCTCTTCCCTTCCAGCTCTGGAAATTCAATTCGAAAAGCCCTTCATCCTTCCTGGAATTTGAATCAGATTACCTAATCTCATATCCTGGTTTATATCCTGTTGTTTTCTTTTAATGTATAAAAATCTATCTTCCCCTGTATTTGGGGGCCAGTGACAAACTGAGCAGGAGCCTGGTTCTGATTTGTTGGGTACTTGGCATGCATTGCTTCATAAATGGATACGCTCAAATCTTTGTTTCATAGTATCACTGGATCACAAAGTCAGAAGAGGGGAGCTGGTGTAAAAAAGAATGGAAAGGTAGGAAGTGACCAGGTTGTGAAGGGTTATAGCAGGCAAAGAGATAACTTTTATATTTGATCCTGAAGGAGACTGGGGGAATCATTAGAACTGACTGAATACAAGGGCTGACATGATCAGAACAGTGCTTTAGGAAGATCAATCTGACAGATGAGTGGAGGATGGACAAGAATGCAGAGACTTTTGAAATGGGAGACCAATCAAAAGTCTACTGGAATAGATAACAAAGGCCTTAATGAGGGAGGCGGGGCTTAATACAAGACATCAACACTCTTGGGAACTGTGAATAAGGAGAGAAGGAACACACCTAGGTTGCAACTCTGATAACTTAGGAAAATGGTAATACCCTAAAGAGTAGCGGAGAATTCAAGAGGGAAGGGTTTGGGAAGGAAAGAAGACTTCAGTTTTGGACATGTTGAATAAAGATGTCCATTAGGCAACTAGATATGCAAAAAATGGCGGTCAGAAGAAAGGTTAAGTCTAGATAAATATATCTGACAATGATCTATATAGAGATCACCCCTGAACCCATGGAAACAGTTGAAATCACCAAATGAGAGTAAAATAAGAAAAGATAAGAAGGCACAGGATGGAATCTAAGGGTACAATTACATTTGGATATCAATAGGAAGAGATTAGGAGGTCAGAGGAAGGGATATTTTAAGGAGTGACAATAACATGTGCAAAACTGAGGGGATATGCATGAATGTGAAGTATTTTAGAAACGAAATAATCTGGCTAAAGCAGATACCGTGTGGAGAAAAAACAGGAAATGAGGTTTGAAAAGAAGCCTGGAACCAAACCATGCAAGTGCTGGACTATGAAATTTTCACATTAGGAAATCAGTAACATGAATGTATTTTAAGTTTCTAAGTGCATTCCGGAGCGGCATCATCAGTGCTATATTTTATGAAAATCGACCTGCCCCTAGGTGCAGGATGAAATGGAAGAAAGGAAGCCAGAACACAGTTATACACTAGTTCTATGGAAAGAGGAAAGCAAAAAAAAACAAGGAAGATTCTAAAGTTCTGAGCCTGGGGAACTAAATCACATAATTAAAGTAAGAATGAGTGGGCATATTAAAACAGCAGAATGAGAAGCAATAGCACTTAGCTCCCACAGATGCTAATCTACAATGATTTAGAAAATGTACCACATCAAATTCTGATCAGAAAAGCCAAGGAGTCATTTTCTAAGTCAAGATGGCCCAGGGAGACCAGGAGAACATGAGGGAGCAGGGAGAGAATTCCAGAAGCCAAAGATACAAAGAGAGCTGAGAAAGGACACCACAGCAGGAATACAAGAGCAGAAAGAGATCCAGGGTGACCCCTGAACTAGCTCTGGGTAGACCTGGCAGGGTAAAGAGGAGCACTCTCAAAAGTGTTGGTCCTTGCAGTTTACTGAGCAAAAAGCAAGTTGCAGAAATGTGGCTGTGTGGGCTCTAATCCCAGGAACAGGGCTGCGGTCACATTCTAGCCTTCAATCCAGCAAATAAGCCTACAACGTAACAGCCACGATTGCACTTGAAACTAAAAGGGAGCCAGCATTTCAGTCTCCCCAAACCTGCAGAGCCTCCCAGCAAACTAACAGTGACTGAGTCCAGCATCAATCCATAGAAACTCCCAACCCCGGGTCAGGAACTTACAGAGCTCAGACCATACAGACAGTGAACATACCTGTTCACAGGTCACGCAACTCAGCGAGCACTGAAAGCTTGCGGGCCTGCAGACCAAACCATGAAAGCAGCAGCAGGACATTAAATAAAACAAAAACAGAAGCTCAGACCAAGCACCCACTCCAGACAGAGACTAGCACTAACACAAGGTCAGAAATCAAGAAGTAGGCTGGAAGAATGCACAAGGGGGAAAAGAAAGAAAGCCACCATTAAGAATTATGGTAACAAAGAAGTTCAAGCCATAAACACAGAAGACAATATCAACAAGCGAAGCCAAAAAGAAAAATGCATCAAAGTCCAATAGGATTTATCAGAAGAGTTAGAGCAAAAGTCAAATAAAGAGCTAAAAATTATTTTAAAAACCAAATGAGAACAGTATTAAGGAGAAAATGGGGTGAGGGGAACAAATTAGGGAAGAGAGATATGAAAGAGAAATTTATTGAAGAAAATAATTCCTTAAAAATTGAAATTGGTCAAATAGAAACTAATGATTCCATGAGACAGCAAGAAACAATAAAGTCAAAAGTCTGAGAAAAAAATAAAAGAAAATGTGAAACAGCTCATAGGAAAAACAACTGACCTGGAAAAGATCTAGGTGAGATCATTTTAACAATCAACAGTTTGCCTAAAAGTCAGGATCCAAAGAAAGAGCCCAGACATCGTAAAAGAAAATTGTCAACACACCTCGGAACAAGGGGCAACGTAGAATCTGGAAGAATACACTCGCCCCTTCTTGGAGGGAAAAAATAAACAAAATGAAAATTTCCACAGATATTATAACCAAAATCCTGAGATCCAAAGGTAAGAGAGAGGAGGAAATGCTGTAATTCAAGACCCAAAGAGCCACAGTCAAAACCACATAAGGTTTAGCAGCCACCACTAAAAAGAAATGGAGAGCTTGGAATGTGACATTTCAGAAAGCAAAAGATCTAGGATTATAATAAAATTCAATATACACCTACAGGGCAAAAAAAAATGGGCATCAAGAATTCCTGATGAAAAGATCAAAGTGGAGTAGAAAATATGATACAAACGCAAGAGACAAGAGAAGCAAAAAAGGCAAACATGAGTGAGAAACCATGAGAGACTAGCCAAGAATACAGGGAGATGATACAGGTAGCCCTTGAGAATTTTAACATTCCCAGAGATGTGAGTCTAACCAGACAAAGGGCCTGCATGTGTTCCTGTTATGTCTGAATGATCTCCCAAGAATGGAAAGAATGGGGAAGATGAATGCATTAGAGATTAAATACCTCAAAAACAAATGCAAAAAAAAAATGCTAAATGCATCTTTTAACAACAATAAGGCAATAAAAATTACATTCAATAAAGGGCCTTTGAGGCAAATATTAAAATTGTAAAGTAAATAACAATCCTAAAGAACGCGTGGGTCAAAGACTAAATCACAGAAATAATAATTTCATTAAACACAGAGACAACAATGAGAGAACATACTAAATCTGTGGGATGCCAAAAGTAGCACTTAAGAGTAACTTTACATCTCTAAATGTTTTCACCAATAAAAGAGAGAGAGCAGATCAACAAACTGGACATGTAAAAATGAAAAAAACCAGATAAACAACAAATTTAAAATGCACAATTTAAAAACAAAATGGAAATCCTGAAAATCAATAAAGAGATGAACAAAACTGAAAATTTTTTTTAAATTAGTAAATCCCAGGAACTGTTTTCTTACTCAACAAAATAGACGTCATTTTAAAAAAAGAAAAAAAAATTTTTAAGGAAATCAAATTATCAATATCTAAAATAAAAAAGATGAATTCACAAACAATGAAGAAATAACAGCAGTTATCAGAAGTATCTCATTAACTTATTTGCCAATAAAAGTACCAACCTAAATAAAAGGGGTGTTTCCACCCCCTCAAAAAATGCATTGTCCTGAATGACAGAAAAAGAAATAGAAGACTTAACAAACCCCATCTTAGAAAGACAAATTGGACAAACCATTAATTAATTCCCAAGGGGAAAAAAAAACCCAAGACCTTATGAATTTATATGCAAATTTTACCAAACACTTAAAGCACAGTTAATCCCAATACTACATAAATGTTTGAAAAAGAATCGGTAAAGAAAGGCTACTACCAAATCCCTTCCATAAGACAAATATGATCAATACCTAAATGAGGTAAAGACAAAAGAGAAAGAAAAACACAGACCAACTTCCCTAATGAATACTGATGCAAAATTTTTAAATAAAATACTAACATGAAGACTATAGCAACAGACCCTCAAGATCACATACTATGACCAGGCTGAGTTTATGCCAGGAATGAAGGACTGGTTCAATATAAGGAAAACAATAAATACAACCAATCGTGATACTAACAAAAATCACTATTATTTAATAGATGTTGAAAAAAGATTTGATGAAATATATACCCATTCTTATTACAACTGAAAGCATCAAGGAATAACTTAGAAAGCATAGGAATAAATAGAACTTTACTTAAAATAAGTAGCATCTCTCTAAAACCAAGAGCAAGCATTATATGCAATAGAGTTAAGTTAGAAGTGTTTCCAATAAACCAACAACGTGCATTATCACCGTGACTATTCAGTACTGTACTAGAAATACGGACTATAGCAATAAAAACAAAAGACATCACGGAATAAGCATAAGAAATTAGAATACAAATCACACTGTACTACTTTTGATAGATAGTATGATGCTTTATGTAGAGAATTCTAAAGTCAACTAAAAATATAACCAAAACAATGAACAACTTCAGCAAAATTGGAGAATATAAAATAAATGCACATATCATCAGATTTCAGTATATTACCTACAAATTCTAGGAGAAAGAGAAATTTCATTTAAAATAACTACAGATAATAAATAATAATAAAGTAATAAAAATAACTGGAAGTCTACCTGCCAAAACACACACAGTAACTATATGAACACAATTACAAAATACCGTACTACACAAATACAGGCAAATCCAAAGAATTGGAGAAATATTAATAGCTCATGGGTAGTCTGAGTCAGTGTAGTAAAAATGACAATTCTACCTCAATTAACTTACTTATTCTGTGGCATACCAATCAAATTGCTTAAGAATTACGTTGTAACACCAGAAAAAAAAATAACAAAATTCATCAGGAAGACTAAATATCAAGAATATCAAAGGAATCAGTGAAAAAAAAATGGAAATGAAGGTGACCTAGCAGTATCAGATGTCAATACCATAAAACTAATCAATCATCCAAACAATTTGGTACTAGATAAGAAATAGAGACGTTGATCAATGAAACAGATTAGGTTCACAATACACAGAATCAAGGGAGCACAGTAACCTAATGCTTGATAAATACAAAGATCCCTGCTATTGGAACAAGAACTCGGTATAGACAAAACTATTGGAAAAATTGGAAAGTAGTTTTACGGAAACATAGTCCAACATCTCTCACTATATACCAAAGTAAGCTCCTAATGAGTTTAAGATTTAGATACAAAAAGTGACACTGTAAGTTAATTAGAGAAGCATAGAAAAATTACCTGCTCTCTATGGATCAGAGAAGAGTTTATGACCAAATGAGAGATTTACAGGCGGTAAAATAGGTAATTTGGATTACATAAAATTTAAGTTAGAAGTCAAAATTTTAAAAACAATCAATGCAGCTAAAATTAAAAGAGAAACAGAAAATTGGGGAGAAATAGTTGCAGCAAATTTGTCTGGTAGACATCTCATTTCTGAGAATTAAGTTAAATTTAAGCCATTCCCTAAAGGAAAATGGGTCAAAGGATATGAACAGGCAGTTTTTCAGAGAAAGGAATATTAGCTATCCATTATCATGTGAAAAAAAATGCTCTAAATAGGTAATAATTAGAAAAGTGGAAATTAAAACAACTCTAAGGTACCACCCTCATATCCATCAGACTGGCCAAGCTGAGAAAGAAAGAAAACATCAAATGCTGCAGGAGCTATGAGGAAACTGGAACTTTATTTAATGTAGTGTTGGTGGAGCCGTGAACTCTACTCCAAAAGCTATTAAACTGTGCATACCCTTTGACCCAGCAACATTACTACTAGGTCTGCACTCCAAAGAGATCTAATAAAGGCAAAAAGGATCTCTCTCTACAAAAACATCTGTAGCTTCTTGTGTGAGCAAAAAGTGGGGCACGGCTGAACAAGTGATGATACATGAATATCGAACAGACCTGAGGAGACTCGTGTAAACTGATAAAGTGAAGGACAGAACCACAAGAATAATTTTAAAGTAACAAAAAAATTATAAAGATAATCAACTATGAGAGATTCAGGAACTCCCAACCACATGATGGCCAAGCACAGTTCCAAAGAGATGCACCTCCACATAGAGCTGGTGGCCTTAGTGCAAATTGAACCGTATTTCTTTTCTTTCTTTCTTGGGGGAAAGAAAGGTCATATGGCTAATGTGGGACTTTGTTTTGTATGACTATACATATTTGTATTGGGTTTTCTGTTTTGGTTTGGTTTTTACCTTCTTAAAGACAACTGGGGGAAAGGTGAGGAGAGAGGATAAGGACTGAGAAATGGAAATGAAATTGAATTTTAAAAAATATGTCCAAGAAAGCAGGTAACTTTTATTAGAAGATAACAAGTTTGGTTTCAAAAAAGCCAAGCTTGAGACACTAACAGGACCATTTACGTGGCAATATCTTGTAGATAATCATAAAGGCGAAATTAGACATCAGGGAAAATGTTGAAACTAGACAAAGCAAAAAGTCACCTGCCACCAACATGCTAGCTGAAGCCATGGGGGTGAATAGCACATTAAAGGAACGAGAAAGCAGAGGTTACAGAAATTTAAGGAACAGTCACAATGATAGACGAGAGAAAGGAGAAATCAGAGGGGAAGATGTAGAACTAAGTCATGTTAACTTAGTCAGGTAAGAAAGATAAGGGTTAGGTTAAACAACAACAGTAAATTTAGCCATTGGGGAACTACTATTTCCCCTCAAGTGCCAAATTATTAGAGTAAATTATCCTTTTCCTCTGCTCTTGACTTTCCTACTCCTATTAATGGTACCACCCACCTCAGAGTAGTCCAGGCCTGAAAGACCTAGTCTTGCATCCCGTTAAACAATCATTCCCCATGTCTCATGTCTGTCTCTTCTTCCAATCTCAGTTTTGCCAAAACTCTTGGTGAGAATTTCGTCCAATGAGCTGTCAAAATGCTGCCTTGTGTTATCAACAGCATCCTTCTGTTCTCCGGCCTAGATGCAATACTGGCACAGTAGAAAGGGTACTTGGCTTCAGAATTTGAGAAACAGAGTTCAAAGCCTAGCTTTGCTGGAAGAAGATGTGTATCCTCGGGGAGTGCATGGCGCCTTTCAACAGCTCAGACCACCAGATGTCCTCACCAATCAACTACAAGGGTGACCTCCATGGCCCCTGTCAGCCCTACATCCTTGGACAACAAACCGGCCTTCCTGCCCACTTTCTCCATCACCATCCAAACCATGATTTTCAACATCATTCCCTCGCTCTAAAGCCACTGACAACAGAATAACACACAAACTATTCATTCAAAGCCTCCACAATAAGATCTGGATTGTATGTAAGAAGTCGAGTCAAAGATACCAATGACATGTACGACTGGAAAATAAGAGCAATAACTGGTAAGTACATGGCACAAAATCCTGCCACAGGTACCCACAAGCTGTGTAACCCTGGGCAAGTCTTTAACGCCTCTTTGCCTCAGTTTCCTCACCTAAAAATGGAGATAATAACACACTCTTCATTCCAAGAGTATTGCAAGGCTCAAATCGAATCAAATTTGTAAAGCATTTTACAGAGCTTGAAATATTCTATAAATGCTAGCTCTTCTTATATTACTGAGGTAGCCAGCGGCTCAGTACATACAGCACTGGGTCCGGAATGCTTCCTATCTATGTAACCCGAGGAAAGCACTTAACCTCAGAATGTCCAACAAAAGGATCCGCTGGAGAAGAAATGGCAAACCACTCCAACATCTTTACCAAGAAAATCAAATGGAGAGTTAGTCCACAGAACCACTAAGAAAGAGTTGGACGCAGATGACAGAATAAAAGATAAAATTATGTTTGCTGTTTCCTTCTAACTTCTCACACATCTGTGTAGTCACAGATTTCTGTTACGTGTTTAAACAGACATAATGAAAATTAATTTTCTTCTAATTGCGCTTTCTGCCCCTCAACATCATTCTGTATGTTTCTGTCTTTCTATCCCTCATCTCTGCCATTTTTTAATGGGACAACAGAATTTCATCATCAGTGATAATGTGCAATTTTTCCAGTCATTTCCCAAAGAAGTTTTAGGCCTGAGGCATCAAACACATGGATCACTCCCTGAATAACACCCCCAAAGGTAGCCTGAACTAGATTAAAATGTAAATGGTAAATACTTAACAAAACAAATAAAAATACACTAAAGCAATAATAATGCATTTTAAAACTAAGTCAATTTGCAGCCACTGGGATACTTACATAAGGTTTAGTGGCCCCTGTTTCTTTCTGAGTTTGATGCTTTGGGGACATATTGGTTGTTTCAAGATTTTCACTTTCTTTTCTTTATAACGTTACAAAGCTACAGACCTTGTAGAAGGACCACCACTCAATCAAAGGGTACAATCATCTACTTTACATGACGTAGCGAAATGTAAGACTGGAATTCAAATCCAGCCTCAACGTGTATTAGCCAAATGATTTATTATTAAGTTACTTCACTTTTCAGCCTCGTTTCTTCTTCTATGAAAAAGAAATAATAATACAATGACACAGAATTTTGTAAAGATTTTTTACTCTCTTTGTAAAATTTATAGGTATGGAGTTGTTTTCCTTTACCATGTCACTGATTACTAGTTCTAGCAAATTTCTGAGTAACTTTAAAGTGTGTTTAAATCTTTTGGAAACTACCTGTTCATGTATGCTGTCCATTAGGGAATGAATATTAACTACTCAATTGCTAACAATTCCATATTTACCATAAAATTCTCATAAAGTTTCTTCTCTTGGGGGGTGTAGAGGGGTAGAGCCAAGATGGAGGAGTAAAAGCAGGCATTTGCTTGAGCTATCCCCCCAGATCCCTCCAAATACCTGTAAAAAATGACTGAACAAATTCTAGAGCTGCAGAACCCACAAAATGACAGAATGGAACAGATTTCCAGTCCAAGACAGCCTACGGCCTGGAGGGTTTATCACACTGGGCTAGGAGCAGAGTGCAGTTCAGCACGGATGTACCAGAGTGGGCTCCAAGACTCAGAATAACTGGCAGCTGTGGCGATTTCCAGACTTCACAACCCACAAACACCAAAGGCAACGTAAAAGGTCGGTTGGAAAACTCTTTCTCATCCAGGTCTGAGAAAACCATGGTCTGGCCCCATCCCTGGGGTGGACTTGGTAATGGTGGCAGCAGATGCAGCAAGAACTGCTTCCAGAGATCCCAGCCGACAGCGGGGTGAATGAGCAGCTCATCAGAGCAGGGTTGCACAGATCTCTTTGCTGGCACCGAGGCAGGATTCTCTTGCTTTGTCCTGCTTGGGTCTGAGTAGCGCTCCTGGCACAAGGAGCACTGGTGTGGCAGAGTTTGTAGCTGCGGTGGAGGAGGAATCCTCCTAGCAGTTCCAGGGCAGAAAGATGTGCTTGTTGTCACTCAATGACCAGAACACAGGCCAGGAAAGAAGTAAACACCTCTCTTTTGAACACACCACCTCGAAAGGACAGAAAATTTACAGGCCCCTGGAGGTGTCTCTGAAGGTGGCTGCAAAGGACCCTTGAAGTTTGGAACAGGACACCCTGCACACTAAAAGCAGAGTCCTACCTTAACAAAGAGTTAGAGGGTAAAGTGTTTGGCTGGAAAAATGAGCAAACAGCATAAAAAAACTCAGACTATAGAATCTTACTTTGGTGACAAGGAAGAGCAAAGCATACAACCAGAGGAGGACAGCAAAGTCAGGGCTCCTAGAAAGCCTCCAAGAAAGATGTAAATTGGTCACAGGTCATGGAAGACCTCAAAAAGAATTCTGAAAATCAAGTAGGAGAGGTAGTGGAAGGACTGGAAAGAGAAATAAGAGTGATGCAGGAAAATCATGAAAAATGAGTCCACAGCTTGCTAAAGGAGACCCAAAAAAATACTACCCTGGAAAACAGATTAGCTAGCCCAAATGGGAAAAGAGGTTCAGGAGGGCAATGAGGAGAGGAATGCCTTGAGGAGCAGAGTGGGCCAAGTGCAGTGGGAGCTCCAAAAGCTCACTTAAGAAAACAATTTCTTGGAAATTGGAATGGAGCAAATGGAAGCTGAAGACCTGTGAAAGGTCAAGAAATTATAAAGAAGAACCAAAAAATGAAAAGGTGGAAAACAGTGTGAAGTATCTCACTGGAGAGTGGATCCAAGAGAGAGTTTGAAAAGTGTTGGACTGCCTGAAAGCCATGATCAAGGGAAGAGCCTGGGCAGCATCTTTCAAGAAATTGTCAGGAAAAGCTGCCCTATTGTTCTAGAACCAGAGGGTAAAGTGGAGATTAAAGGAGTCCACAGATAGCCTCTTGAAAGAGATTTCAAAAGGAAAACTCCCAGGAATGTTGCAGCCAGGTTCTGGAGTTCCCAGGTCAAGGATAAGGACTTGCAGGCAGAGAGAGGGAGAGATGGAATGGGATGAATTGCCTCACATGGAAGAGGCAAGAAAGAGCTTTTGCTGTAGAGGGGAGGAGGAGAGAGATAGAGACAAGTGTTCTCATCAGATCTGGCTTAAGAAGGGAGTGGCATACACACTCAATTGGGTATCTTACCCTACAGGAAAGCAGAGGGGAAGGGAATGGGGATCAGGGATGATAGAAAGGAGGGCAGATCGGGAGAGGGGTTAGTCAGGAGCAAACAGTTCTGAAAATGGATAGGGTCAAAAGAGAGAATAGAATAAAGGGGGTGGGAAGAATAGGATGGAGGGAAATATAGTTAGTCTTTCACAATATGATTATTATAGAAGTGTTTGGCATCACTACACATGTATAATCTATACTGAATTGCTTCCTTTCTCAATGAGGGTGGATAGGGAGGGAAGAAGGGAGAGAATATGGAACTCAAAGTTTTAAAAACAAATGTTAAAAATTGTTTTTACATGCAACTGGGAAATAAGATATACAGGGAGTGAGGTATAGAAATCTATCTAGTCCTACTGGAAAGCAGGAGGGAGAGGGATAAAGAGAGACGGAGGGTATGGGGAGGACAGACTGAGGGAAGGGGTAATCAGAATGCATGCCATCTTGGGGTAGGTGGGAGGGAAGGGATGTAGAGAAAATTTGGAACTTAAAATCTTGTGAAAATAAACGTTGGAAACTAAAAATAAATTAAAGTTTCTTTTATTTTGGATAGCTTGTTTTTCTTGTGAAAAACCCTGTTTTCATATAATCAAGTCCATCAATTCTGCCTTCAACAATTTTTTCTATTTCTTCTATATATAACTTTTTTCCACAAGTGAGAATAGATTTATTTTCCTGCTTACTATTTAATTGATATTTTTAAATGTTTTCTGATCTTTGATCTAGTTGGAAGCAAGGTACAGGACAAAGATTACACCATTTAATCAGGGTATTGGGATGCGAATTACAATTCTGTCATGGACTCAGCAATGGGACTTTGGACAAATTGGGGGGTCTCAGTTCTTTCTGTAAGAAAGAGGGTCTGATTACATTAACTATGTCTATAGTTCCTTCCAACTAAAATGCATACAGCCAGTCAGTCCTCCAATCTACGCTGAGAGGACATCAACTGTGTAAATACATCTTAAAAATTATTCATAGGGTAGTAAATTTTTGTTGTCACTCAATGAAACAAGTGTGTGCGATGGACTCCAATGGAAAAAATGTGAATAAGGAGTAATAATGAAGAAAGATAGCATGGAAAGCACATGACTCAAAGGAATAAATCTTGAATAGAGAAATATTTCTTTTTCTTACGGTAGGGTTATGGCAGCAAAAAATTCCACGGGACAGGGATACCAGATACAACTTTTACTTATTCCAGAGGATGCCAAGAATTTGTACTATATGGGCCACAAAAGTACAATGTGCCAGTATCTTCAGTAAACGGCCTAAAAATGAAGATTAGACCTCTTTCCTAGGTAAGAATTAAGCACTCTGAGGTCATCATTTTTGAAGTGTTGTTTGGATGATTTTTAATGTGCATTCATTGTTTTCCATTTGCCCCTAACAAAGCTCTGAGTCATTTTTTTCTAACCAAGCAGAAAGCTTTGGAAAGTTTTGCTATAGTGGTATCCATGGTAGGGATTTCACTAACCAGAAGTTTGCTACCACCTTTCACTATGTAATTCCTTGTCCATATTATTTATTAAAAAAGAAAAAAAAACATTCCCTATAGGAACCTATTCTTTCAACTTTTTCAACCAAAGAAATTCTCGTTTATCAGTATTCTTTATTTGTTGCTGTCAAGGACATAATTCTACCCAAGGAGATTCCATTTTTTTTAAAAAGACAATAGTGACCAGCCTCATATATAAAACATGACCATCAACTGTTTCTCTTACTAAACCACCTAACACACTCTAATTCCTGACAAAATAAATTATTTTACCTTCTTCCCCATTGCTAGATCCACTCTAATATTCTTGATGATAACTAATGAGCTTGCCTGATATTACCAGGGGACTTACCAGCTTTGAGTGTTCTGGACTCCGTTAGAATGTGAATAAGCATCCAAATCTGAACTATTAACTTGGGTCTGCCTTGAAAAGGATTTTGAGAGCTGGCTAGTCTTGTGATGTATACAATTTAAAAATTCTTTTTTATCTGGTAATGGTATAATAGCCATTTCTTGAGGAGCTGGTTCCAGTGGCACAAGAGATGTTGACTTTGAGGCACATAGGTTAACATTCAATGAACCATTAAGTCTTGTTCTAGCACCACTGTCCAATGCATACTGTCCTTTCTTTAAGGTCTCACCATTCAGCTTGGCATTAGAAGCCTTGGGAGAGAGAGTTATGCGAAGATAAGAGATTGCTCTTTGTTTTGGAGATGAAGATAAAGAAAGGGTGGGTGATAATTGTCCCCCTGGAGCTGGGGAGTCTGGATGGACAGTGATGGTAGACTCTGTTTCAACATCTGCCACTCTAGAAGAATGCATTTTTTGCTTCAGCTGATCCTCCTCTCCTGCTGTACTACCCTTAAGTTGAGAAAAAGGAGTCTGTGAGGAGTATCCAGGACCCACCTTGTTGTCTGCAGGTGGGGCACTCCTAGGCTGGTAACATTTTGCTTGTTCCTCAGGGGAAATGGGAGAAGGGAATTCTGCAACAATGTTTACACCTTTCTCATTTACTTCAAGTGACTTGGGACTCAACCCTCTGGCAAGGTCTTGGTTGTCAGAAACCTGACTCTCCTTGATACTGAACCGAGGTTCAGTGGTAGTTTTAATAGTTGGTGGTGTTGGGGGCTCTTTCTCTTGAAAATTTTTTGTGGCAGGAGACAAATCAAAGGACACCCGATCACGCTGATTTCCTCTGAGCACCGGGTCTTTCCTTTGGCTGCTCACCAGTGTTCTGTTTGAAGTAGGAGGAGGGCTCTTGGACCTCAACATAGCAGATCTCTGTGTGACAACGGGAGGGCTTTCTCTCTGATCAGCTTGGACTACAACTGGAGCATTAGAGAAGCATCGGGAACATTTGAGGGCCTCAGAGCAGAATCCAGAGGGTGGACAAGATGGAAGATTGATGGGTTCTTGAGAGGATACGGTGGTAGGTTCCACCGATCCTACTAGCTGTGTCTCCATCTCTTCATGGAATGACCCCCTGTTAACACAATGAGAGTCAGAAGCGGAACTTGTAAATGGCTGGTGACTTCCTGGCCTAGAAAAGCTCCATGCTTTTGACTGAGAGGTTTGGAGAGTTGACTTTGCATGCCTGCCACCCTGCGTACTCCAAGGTGCTGCTGACAGTCTTTCACTCCTCTCTGGAGACTCATTTGATCTAAAATCTTGAGAAGGGCCACCAAATTGTTCATTAGCCATAGTTCTGAAGCAGTCATTTTCATTAGCCTCTATAAAGACATGATCACATAATGTTGAGATATTTCTTATCCCCACTGGACACGGTAAGTCCTAAGAAAATAAAAAAGTTTTGTTAAAAGTAGTTCCAAACCCCTATGTGAAAAGCAATTTAATCTCTAAAATATGGCATGACTACAATGAACAATTCCCCACACAACAGAAAAGGTGAGGCAAGACAGACCACAAATACATGAGCATATGAGCTTTGAAAGACCAGGCCCTACTCCTAACACTAGAAGAGATCAAAGGCTTATAGAACTAAAGGTAGAAGGACCTTAGAGATCATCTAGTTTAAAACTGTCATTTTACAGAAAGAAGAAATGAAGGGTATCCCCAACACCACAGCGGAAGGAAAAAGCATATCCAAGATTCCAAATCAGCTCACCTATGCATCTCAATCCCAAACCAGTGGTCTTTCCACTAGAGGGCTGATCTGGTAACTAAAGGCAAAAGTTGCAGAGCCAAATCTGGCCTCAACTTAGAAAAATTATCCCAAAATTCTTAACCTAGAGTTTAGGAACTTTTTTTCATATTTTTATAACCATTTCAATTGAACTGACTTCTTTTGTAATTCTACATACCTTTTCTTCTCTATGTATTTAAAATTATAATTCTGAGAAGGGTCCATAGACTCATAGAAGAGTCAAGGATTCAAAAAGAGATCAAGAACCTCTGCTAGATCCAGAATTTTACAAGAAAAAATGACTGACCACATCTTACTCTTCAGTCTACAGAAAACAATTAAGAATTGAACCAACCATGACTATCTAATAATGAAAATTTGGACAATGTGAAAAAAGAAGACTTGGTGATGACCTTCTTCATCAGCAAAAAGGGATAAAACCAATCAGAAAGAGGTGAGAAGGGGTGGAGTCAAGTCAACAGAGTAGATGGAATATTCCCCTCCAAACAATTTTCAGGCAACATAGACAACAAGAAGTTGAGATGAGACATTGTTCCCTCCCAAGGCAACTCAGGAGTTTGGAAAGAGAGGCCTATGACATAAGGATGGGGGCTAGCCCAAAGCACATGTGATGCCTATACCAACTGGGGGCCTTGGAGGTGGCAGAGGCAGTTTCAAGAGCTCCCAAGGCCCAGAGACAGAGATTATAGGAAATACCAGGGCAAGCAATGACCACAGGACTAGGAGCTCTTTAGCAACTTCACCACCTATTACCCTGTCCCAAGTTGCAGCTCCAGTGCAGAGAGGAGTGCTGGAGCTTGCCAGAACCCTTCCTAGAGAAGGATCAATGCACAGAACAGAAAAGCAGTGACATGAAAGAGACCCAATAAGGTTAAACTACTTATATTCCTATATGGGAAGATGATACATAAAACCGCAAAGAACATTATCATTATTAAGACAGATGTAAGTTTATGTGGAGAAAGGGGGCACAGCATTAAGTCAATTATGTTGGGAGGACCAAAAAAAGTGAAATGGTGAGAAAGTGAAATGTACTAGGAAAAGGAGGAAGAGAAAGAAACAATGGGAAAAATAATTTCACATTAACAGAGGCATGTGAAGAAAAATTTACAATAAAAAGTAAAAACAGAGGGATGCTTGAAGCCTACTTTCATCTGAACTTGTTAGAAAGGGAAGACTAGGACCCGGCTCTGAGGTCCAGCAGCAGTGGTGGCCGACGCTTCTTCCAGATGAGCACCTCTAACACGACTTTGCTGTGCATCCTTTCCCGGGTGGCAGGTGCAGGACCAGGCCTGGCCAGAGGTCTACACAGCTGCCTCTTCTCCACCTCTCCCTACAAGTATGTGAATGTGAAGGAACCCACCATGGATATGAAGTCTGTGACTAACCGGAACACTGCTGTGGACAGAGCTCTTCCAAGGCTTGAGGATGACTCTGAGTTACCTGTTCCGAGAGCCCACCACCATCAACTATCCATTTGAGAAGGGCCCTCTGAGCCCATGTTTTCGAGGGGAACATGCCTTGAAGTGCTACCCTTCAGGGGAGGAGCAGTGTATCGCCTGCAAACTGTGAGGCTGTCTGCCCAGCCCAGGCCATCACCATCGAGGCTGAGTCCAGGGCGGACGGCAGCTGCAGGACAACCCACTATGGCATCGACATGACCAAGTGTATCTACTGTGGCTTCTGCCAGGAAGCCTGCCCCATGGATGCCATCGTGAAGGACCCCAACTTTGAATTCTCCACGGAGACCCATGAGGAGCTGCTTTAAAAAACAAGGAGAAACTTCTGAATAACAGGGACAAGTGGGAGGCTGAGATTGCTGCCAACATCCAGGCCAACTTCCTGTACTGGTGAGGCCGGAGCTGCCACCCAGTCCTGGCCAAGGGCAGCTGCCCCCTCCCTTGTCTGGGCCCCCAGAACAAAGCCTGTAAACCTGGAAAAAAAAAAAAAAGGGAAGACTACACATACATATTCAGTTGAATATGGAAATATATGGGGTACATTAGGAGAAGAAGTGATAAGAAAGAAAGCAGATTAAGAGAGCCAGTGTTCTGAAAATAGACTTTTGAGGAGGGACAGTGTAAAAACAGAGAAAGAGAAAGATAACCAGAAGAAAATAGGATGGAGGAAAAATACACAGTAATCTTACTGTGAACACAAATGGGATGAACTCACCCACGAAATGGATGAGAAATCGGGATCCAACAATATATTGTTTACAATAAACACATGTGAAAACAGAAAAATGCACAGAATTAAAATAAGGGACTGCAGGAGACTCCATTATGTTTCAACTGAAATTAAAAAAAAAAAAGGCAGGGGTAGCAAGTATGATCTCAAAGAAAAAGCAAAAAGAGACCTAATTTAAAGAGATCATCAGGAAACTATATTTTGGTAAAAGGAACCACAATCAGTGAAGTAAAATCAATTCTAAACATATATGCACTAAATGGCATAACATCCAAATATTACAGGAAAAGTTAAATGAGTTGAAGATAAAGACAATGAAAATTTATCAGTGGCAGACTTCAATTTAGCCCTCTGAGAACTAGATAAATCTAAACAAAAAAATAAGAAGTTAAGTGGATGAACAGGTATTTAGAAAAGTTAGATATGATAGATCTCTGGAGAAAACTGAATGGGAATAGAAAAGGAGTGTATTTTTTTTTGGTTGCACATGATACATTAGCAAAAACTGAACATGTATTAGAATGTAAAAGCCTCACAAATAAATGCAGGAAAAAAAGAAATATTAAATGCACCCTTTTCAAGTCAAAATATAATAAAAATTACATTTTATAAAGGGCCTTGGAAGCATGGATTAAAAATTCATTGAAAACTAAATAATCTAATCCTAAAGAATGAGTAGGTCAAAAAACAAATAAAAAAAAATCAATAATTTCACCAAAGATAACAAAAACAATGAGACATCATACCAAATTTGTGGGAGGCAGGCAAAGTAGAACTTACGAAAAAACTCATATCTTTAAATGTTAACATCAATAAAAAAGAAAAAGATCAATAATTTGGATATGCAACTCAAAAAATTAGAAAAAATAAATATCCCCAATAAACACTGAACTAGAAACACTGAAAATCAAAGAAGAAATTAATAAAATTTAAAATTAAAAAGAGAACTAAAAAATAAGGGGCTGGTTTTATGAAACAAAAATGGTAAAATAGATAAACCATTGATTAATTTGATGGGGGAAAAGGAAATCAAATCACTGGTATCAAAAATGAAAATGATGAATGTACCACCAATAAAGTTGAAATTAAAGCAATTTGTAGGAGCTACTTTGCCCAATTTCATGCCAATAAATTGATCATTTAAGTAATATAGATGAATATTTACCAAAAAAAATGTTGCCCAGATTAGAAGAGGAAATAGAATACTTAAATATTCTTACCTTAGAAAAAGAAAGTGAACAAGTCATTAATGAGCTCCCTAAGTAAAAGTTTCCAGGCCCAGATGATTTACAAGTGAGTTTTTCCTAATATTTAATTCCAATACTATATAAACTATTTAGAAAAAAATAGATAAAAAAGGAGTCCTATCAAATTACTTCTATAACACAAATATGGTTTTGACACCCAAACCAGGGAGAGTAAAAACAGAGAAAGAAAACTGTAGGTTAATTTTCATAATGAATATTAATGCAAAAATTTTAAATAAAATACTAGTAAGGGGACTACAGCAATATATCACAAAGATCAAATACTCTGATCAGGTGGGATTTATACCAGGAATAAATAAAGGGGCTGGCTCAATATTAAAAGAACTATAAGTATAACTCACCATATCAATAACAAAAACAGCAAAAACCAAGTATGTCAACAGATACAGAAAAAAACTTTTGATAACATGCACCACCTATGAAAACACTAGAAAGCATAAGAACAAATGGAGTTTTTCTTAAAATGATAAGTAGCATCTATGTAAAAGCAAGAACAAGTATTATCCATAATGGGGATAAATTAGAAACCTTCCCAATAATATGAGGGGTAAAGCAAGGACATCTATTACTACCATTATCAGTCGGTACTATACCAAAAATGCTAGCTGAAGAAACGACAAGAAAAAGTAATTGAAGGAATAAGAATAAGCAATAAGGAAACAGAACTATCCCTCTGAAAACAGTACGACGGTATGAGAACCTTAGGGAAGCAATGACCGAAGTGGCTAAAACAACTGAAAACTTTAGAAAAGTTATAGGATATTAAATAAACATACATAGATCATTGGCATTACAGCAGAAGGAGATGGAAAGAGAAATTCCATTTTCAAAAAAACTGCAGACATTATAAAATACTTGCCAAGACACACCTAGGAACTCTATGAACAAAATTACAAAACACTTTTCACACAAAGATAGATCTAAACAATTGGAGAAATATTAATTGCTCGTGAGTAGGCCAAGCCAATACAACAGAAGTGACAATTCTACCTAAATTAACTTTTTCAGTGCCAGACCAATCAAACTACAAAAGAATTACTTTATAATATATAATAGCAGAAAAAATAATCAAAATTCATCTGGAGAACAAAAGGTCAAGAATATCAAGGATAGCAATGAAAAAGTTGTAAAGTTGTAAAAGAAAGCAGCATCATGTTACCAGATTACAAACTATATTACAAAGGGCAATCATCAAAACAATCTGTTACTGGTTGAGAAAGAATGGTGGATCAGTGGAATAGATTAAATAATCTATAGATTAGTTATAATCAATACAGAGTAGTAAATGACCAAAGTACTTTACAGTTGGATAAATTCTGGCAAGTTGGATAAATCCAGCATAAATCCTGGCAAAATTCCACCACAACAAAAACTGCTGGACAGTAGTCTGGCAGAAACTAGGCAAAGATCAGTAACTCTCAGTGTACACCAAACTAAGCTCAAAATGGGTACATGATTTAGCCATAACGGAAAAATTTACCTGTTATATTTATGGCTATAGGAAGGGTATATGACCAAACAAGAAATAGAGAAGATCAAAGGAAGTAAAATGGATCATATGAATACAGTTTTAAAAGTTTCTGCACAAACAAAATACAGCTATAATTACAAGGAAAGCAAGAAATTGGGGGGATGGGGAATGAATGTTCTATAAAATAATTTTTTTAAAAGAAACTAAAAGCTGTGAAAAGGCAAGCTGTCAAAAATTACTGTGTGTCTCTCCAGCCAGAGTGGTTCTTCCCACAGCCATCCTTCGTTTTCCAGGCTTAGCCACCATCCCTTCCCCATCCCCCACTTTTCAGCTCCCTTGTATACTCTGTCTATCCGCCATAAGAATGTAAGATCCTTGAGGGAAAGAACTGACCTTTTTTGGGGAGTAGGGGCAGGCGTATTGCATATATGACACCTAAGCTTAATAAATGTAGGCTGACTGGTAACTAAACATCGAACTGTACCAAAAGTGAAACAAATGCAATCTAAATTCATCGAAAATCGTAACACCAATGAGGATCACAGAAATTAGTAAACTGCCCGAAATCAACACAGACCCGTCAGTCCGGCTCCACACGCTTCAGTGATTCCCTACTGCATCTAGAAGCCAAGATCAACTTCTCTGATGGGATCAGCTGAAAACCCTCCCCAGCATGGGCTCCCTTCCATAATGCCACCAGAGTGAACTGGGCTTCACACAAAAGATCCCACCAGATCCATCTCTGCCCCTTCAAATCTCCAAGCTCAGTCTGCCAGCTACAAGCATTTACGAAGCACTTACTCTGTGCCATACCCTGCACTAAGCACTTACCACAGCCCCTGCCTTCAAGGAGCTTACGTTCTAATGGGAGGAGATAACAAATAAAAGGCAGTACACTGGTAGTTCATGAAGTCCAGAGATTGAGGGATTACTGTCTGGGCCCTTCCCCAAAATGGAGGTTCAACTCACCAATTGGAGAAGGGGCTTGTGGGTGTAGCGGGAAAAGACAGCTAAGGCACAATGAAATGAAAAGAGGGATGGATAGTCTCTGGGCTCTTCCCCCAAAATGGAGATTCTGGGGACGATGAAGACAACCAACATTTAAATTTTATGTACTATGTGCCAGGCACTATGCCAAAGACTTTACAAATATTTTAACATTTGATCCTGACCACAACAAACCTGTGAGGTAGGTGTTACTGTTATTCCCATTCTGTAGTCGAAAAAACTGAGGCAAACAGAAGTTAAGTACCTTGCCTAGAAAGTGCCTGAAGCTGGACTTGAACTTGGGTCTTCCTGATTCTAAGCCCAACACTCCATCTATTGTGCCGGCTAGTGATAGATGCCAATCCAGAGAGTTCAGTTCAAATGTCACTGCCTTCACAATGCCCTTCAAGATTTCTATAGCTACTACTGCCTCTCCCATCCCACCTCCAAATTAAACTGTATTTTGTATATTTTTCTGTGTCTACATACTCAGCCTCAATTCCTCCAATAAAATGTCAGCTCACTACCAGCAGGAATGGCTTTCCCCCTCCTTTTTATCTCCAGTTCCTGGAAAAGTGTCTGGCACAGAGTGATCACCTTCTAAATACTTGGAACATCAGTTATTTAAATGAAGGGCATCCTCACCCAGCCTGGGTTCTCCTGCATACCTGGAATAAGTCCAGTGGCCTCCCACACTCAAAGAAGCGGGCCTTAATCTCTTCCACCTTCCTCAGGTCGGCTTCATCCAGTTCTGTAGTGAAGTCCCCACACTCAGTAGCCAAATTAAACTTTAGATTCCAAGCTGGGAAGAAAGCATCATAACAATGGAGATAAGAAATAACTACAGGAATCCAACTAGATTCTCAGGGTTTCATTTTCTTTCTATTATGATGAAAAATTAGCAGCTCCCATATTCAATCATGAAGACCTACTTCCCACAGGGTCTGTTGTTTTGGGAGACAATCATGGCAACTAAGGAGGAAACTATAAGTGAGGAGACAGACATCTGCTCCACAATTTATACCCTGAGTGTCAGACAGTTTGGCTGAGACTCATTCACTGTTGTGTCTGAAGCAGGATCTGAACTCAGGCCTACCTGACACAAAAACAGGTTCTCTCCCCACTAGAGGATCATGGATGTCTCCCCAGCCAAGAAGTATGTGCTCAGAGAACACAAATGAGCTGAAGTGAAGGATACTGTGATGATTAATGACTAATCTTGGTCCTGGAGAAAAAGGTGAGGGACTAGAAAGAACACCGGCAGAGTCTGTCAAGGTTTTCTGCCTATCTGTGTTCCTTCACCAGCAGGGAGCATTCAGCTTGAGTGGGAAAGGGATTAAGAAATGACTGTAGTCTATGGTTAAAAAAACAGAAGCTATCACTAAAACAAACAAACTGAATTGAAGCATACAGATATAGCTACAGATATAAATACAGAGTCGGTCTGTTCTACTAGTCAGTCAACTGGCCAAAAATATCTTCAGTCCACTACCTGAAAATGTTTCTTTCGTGACAGGTGAGGCCTGAGACTCTACCAAATAGGCATTTATTTGGGTTGCCAAATATTCCTTTAAAATCTAAGTACCTCTGAATTTCAGAACACAGCCAATGCCTACACCTGACAGGGCAGGTGAGCTCTTACCACGTGCGCGAACCCTGCACTCCTCTTCCTCAGCATTCCGGAGCATCTGTGTGGCTAAGTTCCCTGGGGTATCACACGTCAGGAGATGCTGTACATGGGCAGCCAAGGAATCATCACTGCTGCAGCCATCATCACTATCGGAAATGACCTCTCTCTCTCTGGTATCTCCCATGTACACGTGGGCTGGGATATTGGGCAGGTACCCAAAAAAGGAATCAGAAACAGCATCCCAAATGTAAGAAACTCTCACATCACTGGAGTCACTGCTTGAATTGCTGCTTGTAAAAGGCATCACAGGCACTGACATTTCATCCCCAATGCAGGCACTACTTCGGCCATGCTCACATCTCGACACTGACCGAATTGTTTCATATTGTCTGAGCGTCTCTTCCAAAGCCTCTCTGGCCTTCCTCTTCATTTCCTGAACAGAAGTTTTCCCAGTATCTCTCTCGGAAGTGAAATGATTGACTGTGCTAGTCTCCACCTTTGTAAAAGGGGTCACATTTTCGTTCCATGTTAACCTTTGGGAAAGTCCCATGGAGGCATTAGCCAGAGGGGCCTCCCTGCTGTCATCCAGCCCGCTGAGCCGAGGAGACGAGTCAGGGTAAAGAAATGGAGAATTACTAACCCGCCTCCGTGCAATATTCTCAGCCTCCACCAGGAGTGTGTGAAGTCTTTTATCTGTTTCTGATGTACTTTCAGATGTCTCCTTAATGTCTGAAAGTGTGGGTTTACCTTTCTTCCCATCTTTATCCACAGACACAGGAGTTCGTTTAATGTCAGAAAGTGGTGGCTTGTCTTTTTTCCCACCTTTATCCACAGACACGGGGGTAGGCATAGGCAAAGGTACAGCATGGGCATGGTCTTCAAGGAGATGGGAATCCCAACGATCTATTAGCCTCTGGACACGTTCAGAAACAATTTTGAAATTCTCTTTATAACAGGAAGTAGTAGAGGGAATGGCTGGTGGTACTGATTTCTCCTCAGCTTGCTCAGAGTCAGGGAAAATCTCTGGGGTACTCTCAGAGGCCTGCTCCTCCTGTTGTTGATAAGTACTCTCAACCTGACTGACAGTTTTCTCCTGGGATTCTAGATGCTGTGATGTCCCAGGGGGAACTGGTAAATCTTGGTGTGAACAGGACTCCACAGGAATAGACCAGCTGACATGAGAAATGCCAGAATTAAAGTTGGAACGTACTAAAAGGGAAAAAGAATTTTTTTTAAGTACTACATATTAAAAGTAAAGAGAGTGTGTGTGTGTTTGTGTGTGTGCGCATGTGTGTGTATTCTCAAGATACTGACCACTGCATTATATTCAAAACCTTAGCATTTATGCATAAACATGGAAAAACAGTGCTATGCAGCAGTCCTGGGACCAGTATTTTCTCATACATGCTCCTGGAAACTTCAAAACCACTACTGGACTAACCTAGAAGCCAAGAAATGACACAGAGTATGGGGTCCAGTAACAGCCACTCACTGATGGAGATGGAGGAAGATGAAGAGGGTGAGGAAGAATTACAGCTGACTCCCCCTCCACAAACTTTTCCAAAAACATCTACAAAATGCACCAGAATGAATCCTGATGACAATATACAGAAAATTTGTCCCACCCAGCTGGGCTGAGACCTGGACAAGGAGGTCTGTGAATACTGGAGACAAGATCAGACCAGGACCACACACCCAGAGAGAGGCAATGTCCTGGAGCAAGAGGGGGTCCAAGACCCATCCAGAGGTGTCACAGAAGAGACCAGGCAGTGCTATGTGCCCACTATCCAGGTCTGGGTCACAAATCTAGGGTAGAATGGGAAGGAGACCTGCACACAAGGATGACATTCCTAAGTAGGGAGGCCCTATGTGGTGTTCAAGAAAGAAGGAAGTTTGGAAGTCATTAATAGCAGGGGGCTTGGACCCCAGGAGTTTCAGTTTGAGCATCCAGCCCACGAAGGAAGGGAGGGAGGGAGGGAGGGAAGTATTAAGTTTCTACAATGTGCTAAACACTTAACAAATATTATCTCATTTGATCCTCACAAAACCTTATCCAAGCAACAAACTGAAAATTCAAATGAACCAAATTCCATAAGGCAATAATATTAAAACAAATTCAAAAGCCTAAAAAAGTAGAAGAAAACATAAGGTATCTATCTCATAACTAAAACAGGCATGGTGGAAAACAGATTGAGGGGAAAAAATTTTTGAACCAATGGACTATCTGAATTCTACGACTGAAAAAGAAAAAAAGCCGAGAGTATTTTAAGAAATCTTAACAAAAAACCGTCCAGCTTTCCTAGAAGCGGAGGGTAAAGAGGAAATAGAAAGAACCCCAAAAGGAAAACTCCCAGAAGTATCACTGAAAAAACCTAGAGTTTCTAGGCCAAAGAAGTATTGCCAGCATCCAGAAAGAAAGAATCCAAGTACCGAGGAGCCCCAGTCCAGACTCCAGACAATCCAAGAGATCACACAACAAAGGGGCAAAGAACCTAGAATCCAGTATTCCAGAAGGTAACAGACATGGACTTAAACCAAGAATGACCTACCCAGCAAAACCAAACATAATCCCACAGAGGGGAAAAGGGACCTTTAATAGAATGGCAGACAAGAATTTCTAGTGAAAAGATCACACCTGAGCAGAAAATCAGAAAGATAAATGCAAGAATCAGAAGAAATCTAGAAAAGTAAATACATTTAAACAACTAGAAGTAACTAAAGAATGATGCTGATGTTCTAAAATATGGAGTTCCTTTCAAATACTAATGTCTTCAGAGGTCAAAGAGTAAAGAAAAACAAACTTAGGCAGGGTGTGGCTTCTGTTTTCTGAGTTTTGACAAAAAAGAAAAGGGAGGATGGAAAAGAAAACATTAAGGAAAAAATGAGGAAGAAGTGAACGAAAATGACTACTTTGCATAAAGGGAGGACACAAGAAGAACACAGAGATATGGAGGAAGGGAGAGAGGCATTTAATAAATATTTTAAACTGAACTTGTGGTATCAGAAGCAGTTAGGTGATACAGTGGCTAAGAGTGCTGAGTCTGGACTCAGAAGTCCTGAATTCAAATTGACGCTCAGACACTGAACAAGACAATTCATCTCTTTGCCTCCATTTCCTCAACTGCAAAATAACACTAAGCACCTACTTACAAGGGAGAATGACATGAGATAACGTAAGTAAAGCACTATGTAAATATCACATAAATGTTATATATTATTGTAATTACTATTATCTCCCAAAAAGTATCATTTACATGAGCAACTACTACTTAGAATCAGAGCATGAGGAAGAGAGAGCCTGGACTAGAAAATGGAAGACAAAGAACAAGTCCAACAGCCAAATGAAAGGAAGGACAGACTCCTTTTCTATTAGACTGACTTTTAGTCTGTGTTTGGAGAGAGAGAGACAGACAGGCAGACAGAGAGAGACAGACAGACAGACAGAAAGACAGACAGAGAGAGAGCAAGCATCACTATTAGTATTGCTGGTATTTAGTTTTCAGCATTCACTTTTATAAGATTTTGAGTCCTAAGTTTTTCTCTCTCTCCTTTCTGGTATTCGGTAGTTGGTTACACTCTTTACGTTTTTTCTACATAATTCTCGGTGATGACCAAGCCTTCTCACGCCTGCATGTCTGAAGTCTCTGTTGCCCTTCCTTGCATAGTGTGAGACAGTCCCACTAAACACATTCACTCATACACACACACACACACACACACACACAAACACGGAAATCTCCTTGTATGAGGGTAGGAGTTGGGGAGAAAAAAATTTCAGCACTTGCCATAATAATATTCACATAGTCATTTACAAATTAATGCTGTCTTTTTTCTTTATTGGATTAACTTTTCTTATTAAAATATTTTAATTAAAAAAAACACACATGTCATGTTGTAATAACAATAGAATACCAAAAGATAGCCTACTTAGCTCCAAGAATAATACTTAGGCCTCAACAGAAGTCAAGAAAAGGCCTCTGCAAACTTTTAGGGTGACTTGGACAGGAGCTGCCCAACATAACCAAGACAGACAGTGGTCTCTATCGCTTCGTACCATCACAGAATTTATTTGAGGTCTCAAAGGTGATGACAATCCAACCCACACCGAAACAAGACACATCTTTAAAACCTACCTGAGAAGTCCTTAGTCATCCTGGCCTGAAAATCTACAACCTTGGATCTTCATTGCTCAAAAGTTTTTCTTCAGCTCTAAGGGACTACAATGAGTCTTCCAGGCTCCCTGACTCCAGCTTCTCTTCTAAAACACTGACAGACAAATTCGGTCCCAACTGACCTACTCGTCATTAAGTGCCACCATTCTCCTGATATGCAAACCCTGTCCCCGCCTTCATTCACTGTCCCTTACATCTGAAATGCTGCTGATCCAAAAGCACAAGCATCATCTCCTCCATGGAAACCTCCCCAGAAGACTCCAGTTAATACTGATCCTTCCTCCTCTGACTTGGCAGAGCAGATATTGTCAGTACTACACAAACCAGATAATTATACTCCACTAATCTCTAGAATATATTTTTTAATATATTAAAAGCTTGAAGGATACAAACATATAAGCTACAAACAAAATTCAAAGTTTAAATGTAAGTAGTGGCAGAATGGATAGAAAGTGAGGAACTAAGCTAATCAAAGTGGACCTGAGACCAGTAGATGGGGAAAGTTCAAGAAACCAAGGCCATGACAGTGACCAAGAAAGCGAAAGTTCCAGAGGGGCAGGCCTCGGCTTGTGCCTTGGCATCCTGTGTGGAGATTAGCTCAAGAGTCACACCAGGCTTTGACTTGTCTCTCACATAAGCTCAAAAACTGGAGGCAAAGGCAGAACCTGAGGACCAAGGGCTCTCAGAAGAACAAAGGACTGAAAAACCTTACCACCATAGTTCAGAAATGGATCACACAAGGTAACTTTCCAGAACTTCTCAACATAGAAAATGAATTACCAATGGAAAAAAACTTAAGAGACTGCATTCAGGAAAAAAATTCAAGGCTGCAAACTCTAAGAATCATAGTAACTATATTTAACAATCTGATTCAGAAACACATTTTGTCAACCATCAGGAGAAAGATCTTCCAATTTAAAGGAAAGAAAACAGAAATGCTAAAGGTTTACACGAAGCTGAGAGTGACTGTTTGAGGTTCTTGCTTACCTATGATTTTTTTCTTGTTTTTTGTTACACTGAGCATTTCTAGTACTGTGTGAGATGGAAGTGGTGGCAATGGATACCCCTGTTTTGGCTCTGAAAATACTGCAAAAGATTTTAGTTTACTCTGTTACAAATTCTCTTGGTTTCCAATACATAATATTTAATTTAAGCAAAGATCCATTTATTTATTCTTACACTTTCTAGTGCTTTGAACAGAAGCAGATTGGTATTTTGTCAAAGGCTTTTTTCTGCATTTATTAATATAATCATGATTTATGTCAATTTCCTTGTTAATATAACTAATTAATTTTACAACTTTCCCAATATTAAACCAACTGTGTATTCATGGAATAAATCCAATTTGGTCATATGATAGATATAATCATTGTTTTAAAATTTCTGCATCTGTTTATTAGGGATAGTAGTCTAAAGTTTTCTTTTCCTGTTCTGATTCTCCCTAGTTTATGTAACAAGTCCACATCTGTGTCACAAAAGAAATTTAACAGAATAGCATCTTTGGCTACAATTTACATAATAATGAAATTTATTGTTCTTTGAATGTTGACAGAATTCACCATAAATCCCTCTGGGCCTGGAGGTTTTTTTTTCCTTTAGAAACTCATTTATGGTTTGTACACTTTCTTCCTCTGAAAAGGTTTAAATTCTCTTAAAGAAAGAATGGGTATGATGGGAGGGAATCTCATAAAGAAGACAGGAGATCAAGGATGCACAGAAAGGGGAAGCCTTGCAAGAAGGGCTACTTCTTCATGAGAAACTGGGATGAAGGAGGAAACATCTGAGGATGGCATCTAAGGAACAAGACTGAGCTGTGTTCAAATGACTTCAATGGGAGGATAGAGGGGAGATGAAGAAGTCTGGCACAACCACTGGGTCACATGGGAGGTTATGAAGGGCCAAACAAGAATGGTGACATACATTCAGAGTGGACTAGTCCCCACCGTTTCCTAACTTTCCTCAGTGCTGATTTTCAGTAGCTTCTAAAGGGGATCAGAGTAATCCAAGGTCAAACTTTGGCAAGGCATGATCAACAACAGGACAAGGAAGCAAGGGACTCGCGTGCAGAGGACAGAGTAGAGCTGAGTCACCCCCATTCACCTCCCTTCTCTCCAGGACAAGGTGCTACCACAGTCAACACAATAAGCCTCAATTGAGTCCCACCTTTTCACTGATCCCTTTCCCTGGCAATGCTGGCTGCCACCACCATAGTGCAGGAAGAACAACGTACCTTTCCAACCTTATCATCTATTACTTCCCTTTACGTACACTAAGGAGCATCCAATCTGGTCTTCCAAACGATCCCCAGAATCTCTGTCTTCACAAAAGCTGGCCCACGTGCCTACAATGTACACTCTCCTTATCTCCACTTTGGGGAATCTCTAGTTTACTTCAAAGTATGACTCTGATGTCACCTTTAAATAGAGGCTTTCCTAATTTCCCCAAGTATTTGTGTTATCCTCCCCCTAAACCACCATGTATCTATTTTGCCTGTAGCGCTAGACATACAGCTTGTATTCCCCACGGACTGGAAGCTCTTTGAAGGCAGGGATTTTTCCACATTGTCACCTAGCCCAGAGAATAACACACAGTAGACACTTAATGGCTGGAGCTTGAATGACGAACTGCAAGTCAAGGGGCTCTTAAAACTTGAATGAGACTTTGGGTTTCCATGTTTCTATTTTGAAACAAAGAACAAAACTGTGCAACCAACACAGTCAAACCAGTAAGTAATGTCTTATAGGAGTCCACTGAACACAACTGAACACAAATGAGTTACCGAAAATGTCTTATAGGAGTCCACTGAACACACTGAACACAAATGAGTTGCCGAAAATGTCAATTAGCTTCACTACAATCCTTGAATGGAGACTATATAATATACAGTGTATAATATACAGGAAAGCAAATATTCATTTATTTGTAAATCAGGCAACTTTTAAAAAGACTCTGTGATCCAAATTATAAAATGTTATTCAAATCATAGAAAACTACTTAAATATATCAAGAATTGTTATTTTTTTAAACAAGTTCAATGGGGGGTCAGGGGAAAGAAAGGAAAAGAAAAGGAAAAGGGGAAGGAGAAAAGAGGGAAAGGGAGAGAAGGAGGAGGAAAAGAAGTGGGAGAGAAGAAGGGAGGGAAGGAATGCTTACTGTTTCCTAGTATTCCAAAAAGATTTAAATCTCCTTTTCTACTTACCATTTGAAGTGATCTTGGGGCTCTTATAAGGTATCTCCAAGGTACTAGGACATGGTAATTGAGGCTCTCTAACTGGTACTGGAATACACGGTATTGGTGGAACCAGTGAATGAGAGTCAATGAAACAATGGTGAAGGTGTGCCTAAAGGGGTGGGACATGAGGAAAGATAAAATTAGCAAGTAAACTTAAAATCCATTACAATAACTTTAAAATTCATGTCCCCTCTATGACTTCAGAAGAGGGAAACAAGCATCAATCCCACTCTGGAGGGAGAGAGGAGGACAAGGTGACTAATCTAAGACCATAATGATGCTAAATATAGAATGTTTTATTATATTCAATTCACAGAGACTAAGTTAGCATTTCTATCTGAATAACTGAATATCTGCACTCCTATAGTGTTCATCATACATTTTCAACATACGTGAGATTTACCACATTCAATTCAACAACTGAAGCTGCAAGCGCCCTGCGGAGAGACAAAAGGTGGCATATGCCAACAGTCTGACAGATTCCACCCCTTTAAACACCACTCCTCCCATGGCCTCAGTGGAAACAGTCCCAGCTTCTGAGTCCAAGAGCCCTAGGTCATCGACTTCATCCACCATCCAGAAAAGTCAACAGCTGTGCAGGTGCAACCTAACAACTGCTTTGTTCATGCTGCAACCCCAGCATCCTCAGCAGTGATAGCTGCTACAGACACAGAAGAGAAAATTCTCACCACCAAACAAAGCCCTTGGCCCTATCAAACTGGGCAATAAGAGAAAGGAACAAGGTTTCACCACAGAAATAACAAAAATTCTCCTGTTCTTTCCATCGGACTTCTGACTAAAACTTCTTTCCTTAGACTATAAGACAAGGCCAGTTCAGCTTTCCTCTGTCTATGCTTTCAGCATATAGCTTTTGCATCTAGGAAGGGCATTTTAATAAATCCTCATTCATTCAGAGAAATTCTCCATTCTGGCTCTTCAGCTTAACTCCCCCTAGAGCCCACTCCATGTTGAGGCTCAATCCTGACTGGGGTGGGCAAGAAGTCAATGGGTATCCCTGAACTCAACTTCATGAAGCATCCCAGCCCTGCTCCCAGCACGCCTGGCACCCCTCCACCCTCTCCACACTTGTCTCCTACCTTACCAGAAGCCTTACTCCTCACCACACTTCTACCTCCTCTTTCTGAGTCATCTTTACCATTAAAATGTAAGCTGCCTGAGGGCAGCACTGTTGTTTTTCTTTAATTTGTATTTGAATCTCCAGTACTTAGTCCAGGGCCTGGCACACAGTGTTTAATAAATGTTTCATCTATATCTACATCTTCCTTATGGGTTATCATACACAAACATATAATTGAAAACAATAAAACTGTCCATGAAAGTCTCAAATTATTCAACAAAGTTCCTCCAGAAAAATGCTTCACAACTTAGACTTTCTGATTTATAGAATAGTATCATAAATAATCCTTCCCAAATACTTAAGACAATAAAATGAATCTCCCAATATACCTGGCCCTTCTCAGTCAGTCCTATACATAACCTCAAAAACATCAAAACAACATCTTTCCTCCTGTCAGGTATGTCAAAGGCAAAACTACTTTTAAGGCCAATGAAGTTCCAAATACCATCTTAGGTCAAACCAAACCATTACGTGGGGTTTTCTAACAGGAAATCTGATTGGACATGACTCCAAAGAACAACTTTCTAGACCTTTCCCACTTCAGTTCCTTGCTTTACTTCTCTTATAGTGAAACACAGTAATCCTGGGTGTTGTGATGTCTCATTATGGTGGCACAGAAGTGTTGGGTTGTCCTAGGCATCACTAGCACAGAAGAAGGTCAGCAGTTTCTAGCAGGCTAAGAAGATGCTAAAGGTGGTCAGTGGAACAAAACTGAGCCTACTCTCCAGGTACCACCCTATCAGGTACAAAGAGGCTCATCAACAATTAACTGCCACCTATGTGACAAATCTTTTGACTTTGGCAGCCCATGAAACAAAGACATAAGATAAAATGGATCTCTGTACTGGGGGAGGAAGAATGACAGAGACACAGATAGTGCTAAGAATCACAACAATCTTTAAGACTCAATAAACTTTAATTGAGTTGTTGGTACTGGTCCAATGACCAATAAGAGGAGAGCCTACTAGAGCAATTGAAGCACCTCCATCTTGATTTTTCACCATATATGACACCAAAAAAGGGAAATAGAGAAATGAAAAGATCCCTCACAAATATGCACAGAAAGAGAGAAAAAAAGGAATTTATGGAGGTGGTTTCATCATACATACAAAGGTAACAAGAAAAACCACTTTGTGGGACCTTTTTTCATCTCATACTGATTTGTCAGTCATCTCACACTTCTTAAGTATTTACTGCAGACCAGGCACCACTTTCAGTGCTGACCTGAGAGGCCCAAGGTCAACAGCCAGAAGCATCTGGCTAACTCTGAACCTAATCCTAACTGTAAAGACCAAAATCAGGAAGGAAAACTAGAAGAATGAGTAAATAAAGAAGCCATTCAACTTGCATCTACTCCTCACCTTGAACCACCTTCCCAACCACATATGCAGGTCCCTTTATCAGTCTACCCCAGGGTCAGTGGCTCAGAGCAGTAGTTCCTGTTCTCTGCTCCAGGCTGGGCCCTGGTATACTGCTGGCTGTGGGTGGGCAAGAAGGCTCCACACTGCTGTTCCTTAGCAAACACTGTCCTGAGTATCTGCAATTTGTCTATATCCACAATGCTAACCTGGGCTGCAAAAATAATACACTGCGACCTGTTTTTTGGATTTTCTAATCAGTACGTTTGCATTTTCTTTTTTTTTTTTTAAATTAAATTCTATTTTATTTTCAAAGATCAGCTTTCTTGCCCTTCAACCTCCTACACCATACCCACATTAAGGCAAGAAAAAATAAAACTGTCATTACAAATGTGTATAAGTAGTCAAGTAAAACAAAATTTCTCATTGACTATGTCTACAAATCATATGTCTCAATCTGCATCTTGAGTCTATTACCCCTGTCAGCAAGTGGGCAGTATGTTTGCTCATGAGTCCTCAGGAACTGTGGTTCATCATTATGTTGATGAGAGTTCTCAAGTTTTCTAATTTTTTTTTTAATATATTTTGTTTCAATCAGCCAAGAAGCCCCTTTCTTACCTCCCACCTATCAGGAATACAAGAAAAATGAAATCCATGTAGCTAGAAAAAGCAAATAGTCAATCAAAACAAACTTCAGACATCTAAAACTGGGTGACCAGGAGACATCTTAAACACACATCCAAAGCAGAATACATCATCTTTCTCTCTAAATAAAGCGCTCAGGGGTAACATAACTAGTAAGTGTCTGAGGCTATATTTGAACTGAGGTCTCCTAGACTCAACAGGGCACCGCCATCCTATCTGTCCCTTGGGACTGAAATCTGAGAGTCATCCTGAAGCTTCTCTTATTCCCCATAGCCAATGTCCTGGTAAGGCTGTCAATTTTACCTTTGTACTGTCTCTTGCACATGCTCCTTTTTGGCCTCTGCCCCACCACCCTCCCTCATGTAGGCCCTCATCACCTCATACCTCATATGGCAATAGCTGCTCATGGCTCTAGCTGCCTCCAGGCCATCCATTCATCCATTAAAGTCATTCCCCTTAAGTGCAAATCTGACCATGTCACCCCACTCCCCCATTCAATAAGCTCCAGCGGCTGCAAGCAACTCCCCTCACAACTGATGTCTTCTCTACCTTTCCAGACTTCTTAAAAATTTACAGCACATGCGCACACACAGCTCTATGAACCAATCAATTAATCAATCAATCTACCTATCTATCTCTATCTTTAGCCCAATGACACCAGCCTTCTTTCTGTTTCTTTGAACAAGCTGCTCCCTCTCTCAGATCCAGGCACGAGGCAAATGTCAAATAGAGTATGACTTTATGGAGGAAAAGTGGACCCTTAATGACAGGAGGCAAAGGTGGGGGGGGGGAGGGGAAGGGTGGGGGAGGAGGAGGACTCAGTTACAGTATGTGAATTCTATCGAACACTATTTCTCTATAAGAACCAATAAATAGGAATTCAAAGAAACGTGGGAGGACTTAAATGAATTGACTGAAAGCAAGAAAACAAATATAAAATGACAAGTGGGCAATTAAATGTACGCACAAGAGAAGAAAGGTGGAGGACAGCTCAGTCCCCAAACCTCCCCACGTCCCATTTCTTCTAGAAGCCAACAAGCTTTTGTCAAGTGCTGCACGTGCCAGGCTTCAATAATCAGTAAACCACACACTCAATCATTTAGAATGGTTTCTCATTTTATTTTCTTTGGTTCTCGTCAGTATTTCTGAATGCATACACGTCCATGGAACTTTAATGTAATTTTTGTTAAAAGGCCAGGATCTAACTCCAATACCACGTGATATTCTGGGTGGAAGAGAATGAATGGCGCAGCTCAGTACAGTAACAGAGAACTGACAGGACTATGGAGAAGACGTGTATAATACAGGGACAGAAGTTATCTCCTTTGGACCAAATCGCCACTCCAGGAGAAATTCCCAGGAGCAAGAAAACTCACCCACTGAAACAAGTGGGTCTGCCTGAGTTCATCACTGGCTTGTCAAGAGCCTTGTCCTTGTTATTACCATTTAAATATGTGTGATAAACTTAAAACAGCAGGTCCCATTAGGGCAGCTTCCTCATCTCTCAAAGATAAGATGGACTAAGTAGTCTATTTTGCTCCACGCAGCTTTAAATTACTCTATGTTAAACTATGATTAGAACTCAGGTGCCAAATTGATACTTCAAACATTAACCCTTTGCTTTCTTTTCCAGCCTCTCATCCAGTTTCCCACTATTTTCTGTCAAATTACTCCCTCACTCCCATAGAGCATAATCCTTTCTACTTAAAGTAAATCTATAAAAGCGAATCAAATTAAAGACATTTCTCTCCAGTTTATTTACCTTTTTCTCAGGTGGTGTCTGTGAAGAGCGATCCTGGTACTCCTTGACCTCTGCATTGGTAAGCGAAGTTTCTGCAGGGGCTGGTTCACTTTCACTGCTAGACATGCTTTTATGGGACCTTGTCTGGGAAAAGGTCAAAGGAGGAACGCTATGCTGTGCAGCACCATCTCTGACCTCATCAGTTAAACTAGTCAAGCCCCTAGGTGGCTCAATATCATTTTGAAGAGACTCCCGTATCTCTGGCAGGTCCTTCATATTATACTTCGCCTCTCTGAGCATTTCAGCAACTCTTTCACTGGATATAATACCACTTTCACTGAGCTGTGGATTTTTAATATTGGTGTCATCCTTCATAACTGAATTTCTCCTAAGTGTACTGTCCTTAAATGATGCCAGAGGCTGAGAAGCTTCACCTGGACACAGAAAACTACATGAAATATAATGTGTACTCTTTACCAAAGTAGGAGAATGAGTTTGAGCCAGTGGTGAAACATAAAGCAAATCTCCAGAAGTACCCTTGGTATTAGAAGAAGGAAGAGGCTTCTCAACAGTCCTTCTGCTTATATCCCGGTTTTCTGAAGGTGATTGTGGTTTCCAAACGGTAAAGTTTCTTGGGTTGGTGTTGGCTAATTTTTCATTTGGGGAAACAAAAGGAGCCTGAAGTTTTGAAGTGACAGGAATTGACCTTAGAGATGGTACAGGCGTGAAATTTTGGATGGAAAATACCGAGGGAGTTGACTGATAGACTGGTTGAGTTAGTTGTTCTGGTGAAGATTTTTCAATTTCAGAGTTCAAGGGAGAAATGGTTTGTTTCCAGTCTGATCTAACACCTAATAAATCCTGAATAGGAGCAGAGTTGTTTTTACTTGCTGTCGGCTCTATAGAAGCCACAATCTCATGGAATGCCATGGTTTTATTAGCATCAACACCTCTCTTTGGGCCTGGTTTTGGCATGTCATCCAACCTAAACCTATCAGAATGCTGGAAGCTAGAATGAAAAGCAACACCTGAAAACCCTGTTCTAGTGCTGTCACTGTGTACTGGAAATCTCACAGAATTCACATCAGGACCTAGAGAATTCTGCATAGACTGGCCTTGTAAAGACATAGGGAACAAGGAAGGAGACATAAACGCAGAAGAAAGTGCTCCTTTTAAAAGGGGAGAGCATATATCCCCCAACCTTTCCACTTTGCTTTCATCTGATTTCAAACAATCAAGTTTGGGGCTCCCCTTATACTCTTCCAGGTCCTTACAATTAAAACTCTCACAAAAAGAGCGATCTGCAGATGAAGAAAAACCTACTCTATTCTTCTCTGAGCAGGGAAGGAGAGAAGAATGTGAAAGTGTGCGGTTCAAAGGAGAAACATTGTCATCTTCAAGCATGCTCTGGTCCTGCCTGGTTGGAAATGTTTCCAGCTTCTGAGAAGTTCCCCACGTCCTCAGCGATAAGTGAGAAGCAAGGGTTTCAACGCTATCTGTTCCATGTGATCTGGAAAGCTCATCACAATTATCAAGTGAAGAAGTAGACTTTTTGTTCGTGTAAATACACGCTTGTTGAAGAGGGCAACTTGGATATATACCACTGGTATCGTAAGAGGGGATGGTGCTGATCTCAACTGTCTTACAAGGATGCGAACTAGGATGACTGTCACAGAAGTCAGAAGGCACTTCAGAGGAGGATGGAAACAAGGCTTCATTGACTTGCGATTGTCTGGAATGTGATTCTGAAATTTCAGACAGATCAGGAATCCCCCTGGTAATATATCAAGGAAAATAAAGGGGTGAGCAATAAAACATTTTCTTTCCAAATATGAACACAAACACTAAAAAGACACAGAAGCAAAAGGACCTCAGGACCCAGCTAGTCCAGTCCCTTCCTACCCAGGAAGGTCAGAGACATTGCCCAAAGTCCCACCAAGCCAGAATTAGAAGCTGGGGTCACTGACTAGCTCCAACCCTCTTCTCCACACTATTCTAAATTTTCTTGTGTTGAGAGGTTCAGCATTATGCGAGTAATGTTGGGCTCCCAAAGGGATAGAAAAACACACACAAATGGTGACTACTTCATAGTGACTGCTTGGGAGGATCACATTCACTGGGGACAGATATCTTAATTTTAAATAATGTTTTCCTCCTAATTTAGAGGGACCCTGCATAGGAGTATCACATTCACAGGACATGAGAAGAGAAAGATGACTCCACCTACACCTGGAGAGGAGGAAAACACCTGTCCCAATCAGATGACCAGTTATCAAATGAAGACTGAAGGGCAGAGGTTTCTACGAAAAACCAAAGTGTGCTCTGAACTAAAGGAAAGCCTGAAAAACTGAAAAGCAACATGAACTTGTTGTCTTTGTAAATCTAAAGGTTTTTAAAAGATACTTATTTTCACATTTTAGACATTTTCTAAGTATGACAAATCTTATTTGGGTCTTTATTATCCACAATAGAGAAAGTGATAACTGAGTAAATGCTGGATGTTGTTATAGGGTCAAGTTATTAATATCTGTTTTTTAAAAAAATGTTCTAAGGAAATCCACAGCTCAGAAGAGCAAGGAAAAATAGGAGAGGAGCTAGCAGAAAAGACATCTCACCTCAGAGGCACGAACTCCAGCTCGCTCTGCTGAAATAGAGTCTCATTCCAAACCCTGTGAGTAGGAGATGATGCCAGCAAAGGAATACAGGGGGAGTCGCTCGTGTCCTCAATGGCTGCAAAGTTTGAGAACACAAAAATATTAGCAGATATTAAAGACAGCTACTAGTTGTTAAACAGTTCTTTCCTTACGAATCTCAAGACCTGCCATGTGACAAAATGTTTTCAGGGAAAGGAAGGTCACTTTTGGTTTAAAGTCATGATCCACAAATCCAGTTATAGTTCAAAAAGAGCCTTCACAGAAAAAACTGAAAATATATAAGAAGCCACAAAAATATCATTATTAACTAGCAATTTTTGGAAACAAAAAATAAAAAGTACTAAGAATAACAATATGTTCGACTATAAGCAGAATTTGAGCATTATGATGAATGACACAATAGGATGATAGGAAAAAAACCACACACACTAATTCCCAATGGATAGTGAAGTCTTCCACATGCTCCCAGTTTAGGATGATATCATGCTGGATTCAGCAACCCCCAGAAAACTGCAGACCCTTCCTGGATGAGATCCCAGAACCAAACAAAAGAGTTTTCTCCAATTGTATGCACAGAAAAAAACCAAATGAATAAAGAACGCCTTCTGTCCAAATTAGTATGTCTATGATACACGTGACAGACAACATTGAGAGATCATCTATTGACTGTCTATATGCACATGTGTCTTTATATTTTGGATAGACTGCAAAAAGCCAGGGACAGAATTTAACAAAAGTAAGAGAATCGGGTAACCAGGTAGTACAATGGATATAGCACCAGCCCTGGAATCAGGAGGACCTGAGTTCAAATCCAGCCTCAGACACTTGGCCCTTACTAACTATATGACCCTGAGCAAGTCACTTAACCCAATTGCCTTGAAAAAATAAAATAAATAAAAATAAATGTTTTTTAAAAAGAAAAGAAAGTGAGATGAACAGCCTTCAAGACACTGCAAAGCTCCTTTAATGGTTCCTTCCCCAAAGGCCCATCACTCTAAAACCAATATTCTTTGATACAATGACTGTCAGTCCCTGATCACTAGAGATGAAGTGATAATGTGCATGGTAGAGGTGAACAACTGTAATACAGAAAAAGCAAGAAACTACAAATGCAAAAGATGTGAAGTAAATCTAAAATCCATAAAGAAATTAGGCTGGTCACATAAGGAGAGGGAAATAGACAAATGGTACCTTCCCAGACCACGAAAAGGTAACCAAAGATCATAGTATAAGAGGATGAAAATCTTCATAGCATGGAGAGTAGCAGAAGTGGAAGTGAAACATGCACTAAACTCTTTCCTGGAGAGGAGGGAAAAGAGACCAGAAAAGCACTTCACACTCCACGCTGGGAGGGAGAATGAATTACTCTCTTTTTTAGCTCTTTTTTCTCATCCTAATGATCAATGCCTAATTTTTCTTTTCCCTATTAGCCATGTTGAACAAAGTAAACACAATAAGAGAGAAAAAAGAAAAGTTTTTTTTAAAAAAGTCTGCTTCCCTCCACACTCACTGCTCATTGGTTCTCTCTCTGGAGGGCAGCAGCATCTTTCATCACAGACCACCGTATTCATCAGAGCAGCCACGTTTTTCACAATTGATCCTCATTAAAATATTGCTGTTACCACGTCCCTTATTCTCCTGGCTCTGCTCATTTCACTTTGCATCAGTTGATCTAAGTCCAGGTTTTCCTGAAGCCATGCTGGTCTTCACTTCTTATAGCACAAGAGTGAGAATGAAGTATTCTTCATGGCAACAGAAGGTTTCATCTGATCAATGAGGAGGGAAAACAGCCTTCCCTTATGAGCATTTGGGAGGGTGGGAGAGAGCTCCACTGAGGAGGAAGGACAAAGGGAGGGCAGCTGTGTCCTTGGTGCTGCTGTAGAGGAGATGCAGAGTCATGTCAGAAAAGGCCAAGGAAGGCCCCCTCCTGTGAGGGAGGGTTTGGAGGGCATGGTTCCACTCCTCCAATTGAAAGGGACATAAGGAACAAGGCTGACTCCATCTTGGAAGAAGTCATTTGTTGTCCTGGTAACAGAGAGGTCTGTTGCCTTCCCAGAGCATGTTATCTAAGAAATAAAACAGAATCTAGACTTCTCAGAATAGATGAAAACTACCCACTTCTGATGATCCATGTGGGTACAAATGACACTGTCAGCAGTATTGTGAGTGACTGTAAAGTCTTGGGCAAGAAACTGAAATCAGTAGGAATGAAGTAATTTTCTTCACCATGGCCAACTGAAGGCAAGGCAGGCATGGAGAAGAGTTGAGAATGAAATCTCAACTTCTTAACAGTGTATACTCTTACATGAACATAGTAGTCTGTGCGCAGTCTCCTCCATTAGATTGTCTTCCCCCACTGCTCCTTCAGAGCAATGACCGTATTTGCCTTTCTTTGCATCCTCAAGGTTTTGCACAGTACCTAACACACAATAAGTGCTTACTAAATGCTTGCTGCCTGACTAACTCCTGGACCACAGTTTAAAATACACAGATGACAGATTACCACAGTCAGTAACAGTCATTTAAAATGGGAGGATCTTTCTCATCCATTAATAGGCCCGTGGGACCTGCCTGGGTCACATGATTCTAAGTCACATGGAGGCTGAGGTAGAAGGAGTTTGCTAAACGGTGGAACAGGAAGAGGCAGAGCTAAGGCAGAGCTGAGAGGAAATTAATGAGAGACAGTCAGAGCTGGGAAGGATGCAGGCAAGGCCACAGTGAAAGAAGAGGGTTTTGTTTAAGGGGGCAGGTGTGTGGGAAGCAGAGCAGAGGGAAAGCTTGGGGTTGATGTTGTCCTCTGTTCCTGTGTATAGATTGTTGTTGCTGTGATGGATTGGGCTTTCTGGTGTCTGAATAAATGTTCTGGTTTTACCTTCCATGTGGAGAGACTGGTATTTCATGATTCAGAATTACACCGGGTTATTCATGGGTGCTGTGCATATTGCCTTGGCGCCACATAGTCTGGTAAGAATAAGATACTGTAAGAATAGATATAAAAAAAGGAAGACTAGCAGTTGACATGCCTAAAAATTTGTGAGACAAAATTAAAGAATGACCCAACAATAAAACACATAGTTTCAAAAAGTCTTTACACAAATGCCCAACTTGAAATAATAAGAGAAAAGACAGGCACTTAGGCAAGGAAACAAATCCAGAGCGGTCCAAGAAAATGTGAGCAAAGAAGACACTTTGGGTCATGGCCTCGAGAGGCATGACATCTGTTGTCCCTGAGTTCTTCTCTCGGTTCACCCAGACAGCACCTCAGCTCAGGTTCCATAAATGCCATGGCCTCCTCACTAGTCTGCAGATTAAGGGGCACACTTCAAAAAACCTTGGAGGGTCTGGCTCTTGATGACAACTAAAACTCTTCTGGCTTAGCTTCCAAAGCCTTAGTCAGCCCAGTGCCAACCACTCTTTGCAATTTCCCTGATGACAACTAAAACTCTTCTGGCTTAGCTTCCAAAGCCCTAGTCAGCCCAGTGCCAACCACTCTTTGCAATTTCCCTGACATTCTTGTCCTAAGGCATTCTCTGACCTGGCCAAACCAGCCTATCCCTGACGATCACATGAAACACTCCATTTCCCATCGACACCATGACAACGCGCCTGGAGTGCCCTCCTTCTGACATTGGTCTCCTCCATAGAATCCCCTTCCCTAAAGCACTCCCTTTGACAAGCTGCCTTTCTTGACTCCCCACAACTGCTAGCACTGTCCCTAACTACCTGGGTTTAGTTGTCTCTGTTCTCTTACTACTGATCCTGTATAAACTTACATATGGCCTTATCATTTCTCCAATTAGAATGTCAGCGTTTTGAAAGTGAGGACCATTTCACTCCTTGCAATTTCATGTGCCAATGTCTAGCAATTAGTAGGCATTTAGTAGATGCTTGCTGGTTAAATGAAAACAGAAAATCATGCACCAATACTCCCTCCACTTTGGTACTGGCTCGTAGCCTTTCCAAATTGAAGAGTTTACCATCGGTGAGGTAGCTGACCTTGATGCCATATTCATCCTCATTAAAAGCATTGGACAACATGGTTGAAACATGGGAGCAAGCACACAGCCTTGTTTCACTCTGTTGGTGACTGGGAAGGCATGAGAGCATTGTCCATTATCTAGAACTCAGGCCAAGCATGTCATCATGAACTGGATGTATAATGCTGATGAACTTCTCTGGACAACCAAATTTTGACATAATTTTCCATAAGTCCCCATAACTAACAGTATCAAAGGCCTTGGTCAGATCTACAAATGTTGTGTAGAGAGAGACCTGTTCTGCTCCTGGCACTTTTCCTGGAGTTGTCAGGCATAAAAACACCCTATCAATTGTTCCTTGGCCATTTCTAAGGAAAAAAAAAAAAGAACTGAAACAGCTCAAAGGAAATGCAGAATGTGCAGATTTAGAGTATCCACCCCAATTGCTCACACAGACTATCTGTGCCTGACCTGTGGTAGAGCATTCCGAGCTCATGGTGGTCTGATCAGCTACAATGAGACACACTGCAACTTGACTCGAGCAGAGTGATGTCATTTTGTTGCTCTTTGAGAAGAAAGGACAACAACCAGCTGATTAAATGATAGGGATGGTGGTAGCATGAACAAGGAGAAAGAGATATTACAAGAGATATTAGAGGTATAATCCAAAGGACTTGGCAAGGAAATCGAGTCAAAGATGATGAGGAGATCTGAAGCCTCCTTGATGGGATGGTGGCACCTTCTTAAGAGGCTAAAGACATTTTGGCTTTGACACTAGTTTGAAAGGTCCAATAGATAGCTGAAAATGGAGAATTGGATTTCAGGGGAGCAAATGATACTGAATATATTCAATATATATTACATCAAGGCAGCTATGACACCATGGATACAGCACTGAGCCTGGAATTAGGAAAACCTGAGTTCAAATTCAGCCTCAGACACTTACTAGTTGTGTGAAGCTGAGGAAGCCCCTTAACCCTGCTTGCCTCGGTTTCCTCATCTATAAAATGTGGACAATAAAAGCACCGACTTCACAGGGTTGTTCTGAGGATCAAATGAGATCATCTTTGTAAAGCATTGAGCGCCTGGTACACGGTGAAGGCTGCCCAAACATCCGCTACTATTACTGTGGTCTTTAGTGTTAGAAGGCAAACTGAGTAGAGGTGATAACTGAACGGAGAGAACAAAAACAGGATGAAATGCTCTTTTTTTGTAGTAGTCTGGGTGCTCAGTAAGCATCTTCAAGAGGTAGTTATTCAGGTCTGACTCCATATTAATAACATTCCCAGTGAAGAAGAATTATCTCACAAGACAACCAATTTTTTAACAGATCTAATAACTAAAAAATTCCCCCAATATTGGCCCAATTGTAAAGTTCCAACCATATCACACTGCTGACTCATATTCGCTTTGTAATCAAATAAAAATCTCAAGACTTCCTTTTAAAAATAAAACGTAAACTGCCAACAATCAGGGTTTTCTCCTACACTATTATCACTGTCATTATTATAGCCTTTAAAAAACCCTGGGGGCACAGAAGTTAAAAAAAAAAACAACCTATAATTTCAGAAGTTCGGAGAGCTCCCTGGTTCCAGAGTACGGCAGAAATGAAACCACCAGTCTCAAGAGCTGCTCAAAGCACAGACACAAAGCTAGGGCTCAGAGGGGCCTCCTGATGCCCCTCTACCACGGTACCGCTCTTAGTGACTCTAAATGTACAGACTTGAACTTCCTACTGTTGAATTGCATTTCTTCAGAATCCTACCCCCAATTCTTCATCATGGTGCGAAAGAAAGCCTCAGTTCCTGGAGACGATGCCACAGCAGCACAAACTCCTGGAAGTTCTCCCATGGAGACAGAAAGGCTTTGAGTACAAGAAACTAAATATGCTTTTCAAGGAAAGCTTAGCCAAGGGCAGAAGGACTCCCCAGCAGTGGGATGACCATTTGAATATAAATTCTTTGGCCACAGCAACTTATGAAACAAATAAAATACTAAATAGTTCTTACTCCTTTGTGACCTTTCATTTTTTAATTCTTTTTTTAATTATTATCACAAATTAAACAAACATCGAAAATATGAATCCTTAAAAAATGAAAAAGATTTTTAATTACACGTTGGATTTAACCCTATTTTCCAATTAACACTGCTTTTCTATGTCCCTTCTACCTTTCCGGCTCTCTTCTATGTATTTTAATGTTGATATTATTGCCCCCAATCCCTTCCATAAATCTACCTCCAGCCAAACAGCTACTACGAGCCCTCTATTACAGCAAATAAGTACAATAAAGCGAAACAAATCTACATGCTGGGTATGAGTGGAAATGAGTGCTTAACTCTGCACCCCAAGTCCATCACCTCTCTACCAAGAAGTGGAAAGCATGAAGCATCATCAGGCTTCTCAAGTTAAGATACTAACTATACGGATCACAGCTGTTAAGTTTCTTCGTAGTTGCTTTCTGTTATACAATGTCATAAGCCTTCTATAAATTGTTCTCCTGGTTCTGCTTATGTCACTTTGCATCAGTTCATCCCACAATTCCTGGGTTCCTCTGAATCCACCCCATTCATTAATTTTCACCATGCAATATTGCTGTACTATTATTTACACATAACCTAATTTATCATTCCCCAACTGTTTAGGACCCAGTGTTTCTAGTTTCCTGCTACAATATAAAGTGTAACTATGAGTATTTCTGTGCAAATAAGTCTCTTTCCTTTCTGGGATGCCTTTAGGGAATGTATATCTAAAAAAAATACTGCTGGATCAAAGGGCATGCAGAACATGAGCCTTTGGGGATATGGTTCCTACTTTCCAGGATGACTGGAACAACTCACAGCTCAATGAACACAGTATATCACAGTACCTATCCTCCATATATCTCTTCTTAATTGCTCTCATCAACTTCTGTCTTTTTTCCAACCGGAAAGAGGCAGAAACTTAAAACTGCTTAAGTTTTATTTCTTGTATTGATGATACAGAACATTTTTTCATATGGTTGTTGATGGATTAGATCGCTACCCTTGAGAATTTCCTTGTTCATATGTTTTGACTATTTATATAACAGGGGATAACACTTAATTCCATCAAAAGCAAAGTACAAGCAAAGCTTAGAGGGATGCAGGATTCCAGGAGCAGTAAAAAGGCAGATGAAATTCAGTTTTATGCTGACAGTAACAATCCGAAGTGCTTTTATGATCCCTGAAAGCTATTTGTGAACCAAAAACCTATGGTGCATCACAACTACTCGGTGCTGATGGAGTCACATCGATTAGTGATAAGGACGTGATCCTTAGATCTAGAGAGATGGGCTGAACCCTTCCATAGTGTTCTCAACAGACCATCATCCATCAATGCTGAGGCCACTAACCATTTACCTCAGGTTGAAGGCAATCCCTCCTTAGCTGAACTTCCAACTGAAGAAGAGGTTTTGAGGGCCATTAGACTCTTCCATGTGGCAAAGCACCTCATGCTGATTGTATTCCAGCTGAGATTTACAAGGTAGGGGGACCACTGCTCATACAAAAGCTGACTGAAATTTTCCAAGTTATATGGCAAGAGGAGGTTATAACCCCCAGGAGTTTGGTCTATCTGAATAAAAGTAAAGGGAATAGATTGTCCTGTGACAATCACAAGGGGGTCTCTCTGTAGTCATTGCTATAAAATTCTTGCTAGAGTCCTGCTTAATAGGCTACTCTTTCACCTGGAGGATGGTCATCTACCTGAGAGCCAGTGTGGCTTCAGAAAGGGCCAAGGAACAGTCGATTTGGACAGTTTGCTGCCCAACAACTCCAGGAGAAGTGACAGGAGAAGAACAGAGGTCTATACACAACGCTTGTAGATCTGACCAAGGCCTCTGATACTGTTAGTCGTGAGAACTTATGGAAAATTATGTCAAAATTTGGTTGCCTGGAGAAGTTTATCAACATCATACATCAATTTCATGATGACATGTATGCCCAGATTCTGGATAATAAATAATGCCCTCTTGCCTCTCCAGTCACCAATGGAATGAAACAGGGCTGTGTGCTTACTCCCATTCTTTTTAGCATGATGTTTTCAATGAGGATAAACATAGCATCAAGGTCAAGTACTATACTGATGGCAAGTTCTTCAATCTGAAAAGGTTACAAGCCAAGACCAAAGTGGAGGGAGTGTTGGTGCATGATTTTCTGTTTGCAGATGATTGTGCACTCAATGGAGCAGCCTCTAAAGCTAAGATGCAACAAAGTATGGATCAACTCTCTGCTGCCTGTGCTAATTTTGGCCTAATAATTAATACCAAGAAAACATAGGTGCTCCATCAGCCACCACCACACACCATCCATACATGGAACCACTGGTTACAACAAGTGGAGAAGTTTTGAATGTTGTAGATAAGTTTACTTACCTTAGTAGTGTACTTTCCAGGGATGTACACATTGACAATGAGGTTGATGCACGCATTGCCAGAGCTAGTTCAGTGTTTGGGAGGCTCCAAAGAAAAGTTTGGGAGAGAAGAGGTATTAGACTGACTACCAAACTGAAGGTCTACAGAGCTGTTGTGCTGACCTCATTGTTATATGCTTGTGAAACATGCAAAGTCTACCAGCACCAGGCAAAGAAACTGAATTGCTTCCAATTGAACTGTCTTAGGAAGATTCTGAGGATCATCTGGCAGGATAAGGTACAAGACATTGAAATTGCTTGAGCTGAACTGCCAAGTATTCAAACTATGCTTCAGAGAGCACAACTCCAATGGGCTGGCCACATGGTTTGAATGCAAAACGTACACTTGCCAAAAAGACTATTTTATGGAGAACTTGCATGAGGCAGGCCATCACATGGTGGCCAGAAGAAACGATATAAGGACACTCTCAAGGTCTCTCTCAAGAACCTGGTATTTGACTGTGCAACATGGAGACACTGACACAGGACCACTCAGCATGGCGTGCCCACATCATATAGGGTGCTAGGCTCTTTCAGCAAAGCAGAATTGAGACAGCACAAAGTAAATGTAGGATGAGTAAATTTGGGATATCGACCCCAAATATTCACACGGCCTATCTATGCCCAATCTGTAGTAAAGCATTCTGAGCTCATACTGGTCTGATCAGTTGGACATACTGAAATTTCACTTTATCATGGGGATGTCATTTTGGTCCTCTTCAACGACAAAGGACGACAACAACCAACCAACCAACCGACCAAACAGGATGACACTGATTCTTACATACTTTAACCAATTCCCCATATTCAAAGCAACAGGGAAATGTGTTCACAGTTAACTTCTCTTTCTAGTTCTCAATGCATTGGTTTTTATATATAAAAAAAAATTTTTTTTAATTCTAAGTAATCAAAACTGTTCATTGTCTTCTGTGTTCCTTACTATCCCGTTTGGTCAAAAACTTACCCCTATCCACAGTTGTGCAATGTGTCTCCTTGATGACTCTTCAAGTCTGTTTATGACAGGATCTCTTACATCTTTTTGGAACTTACTATGATACATGGTAGGAGGTGCGGGTCTAAACAAAATTACTGCCAATCTTCCAAGCAATTTTTGTCATAAAGTGCTTCCTTCCCCCTATATCTGGAATTCTTGGGTATATCAAAAATCATGTTTGAGTGCCTCTGGTTCTTGTGTACCTAATTCATTCCACTGATCAACTTTTCTATTTTTAATAAGTACCATGAAGTTTTGACCAATTATTGCTTTGTAGTAGAATTTTAGGTCTATTACAGCCATGCCCCTTTTCCTCCCACTTTTTTATTTTAATTCCTTTTTTTTCTGGCTTTATAAAGTATTCCTTTGGTAATTTGACTAGTAGGGCACTGAATCAATGAATTAATTTGGTAATACTGTCACTTTTATTCCACTTGCAGAGCCCAAACATGAGCAATGTTTGCCCACTCATCCTATCTATTGACGTCCTGGCCTCACCAAACTCACCACTGGATTACTCTCATCATCACTGCCTTCACTCCTACTCCCAAGAAAATCATGAAATGCTGCTGCCTGGATCGACTATAAATACATGTTATATCATTTCAACTGGGCCCTCACCATGGTAAGCCTAGCCTTTAATACCTACCTAATCAATTCACTATCCCACTCACCACAGTACATTTTCCAAAACTTTTTAGCCTCCTCAGACATCCTGTGGCTCTCTTATCTCCCCACCTTCAACTAAGAACTTGCCTCATATTTCACTAAAAAAAACAAAACTGAAACCATTCGCCAAGAGCTCGCTCCTGTCCCTTCCTCATCTCACATCGCTCAGATGTCATCTACCACTATTGCCTCCCTCACCTGTCTCAGATTCAAAGAAGGCAAAACATGCACAGTCTGCACCACTGCAAACTGTTTTATACCCTATCATTCCTACTCCTTCATTGTTCTTTGGTCTCTCCCCACGCACTAGCTGCCTCTCTACTGCAGGAATGTCCTCACTTTGTCAGTTCATCCCCACTGATTTCTGTTGTTCCATCATTTCAATCACGTCCAATTCCTTGTGACCCCATTTGGGGTTTTCTTGGCAAAGATACAAGAGTGGTTTGCCATTTCCTTCTCCTCTCATTTTGCAGAAGAGCAACTGAGAGAAATGGGATTTGGTGACTTGCCCGGAGTCACACAGCTACTAAGTGTCTAAGGTCAGATTTGAACTCAGGAAGATGAGTCTTCCTGACTTCAGGACCAGCACTCTATCCACTGAACCACCTAGATGCCCCACTAGTTATTGTCCTACATCTTTCCCCCCTCTCAGAGTTAAATTCCTTGATACAGTCACCCCAAATCAATGCCTTTACTTCCTTTTTCCTTAATTCTCAGCAGTCTGGCTTCTGACCTCATCAGAAGTGAAACTGTTCTCTCGAAAGTTACCAATAATCTCTTAAATGACAACTCTGATGACCCGTTCTGATTTGCCTCAAATCTCTTCTGACTCCAGTCTGTCTTCCCCTCAGCTGGGAGCAGGGACCAGTTCTGTATCTCCAGTGCTTACCACAGTGCTTGCACATGGTAGACACCTAATAAATGCTTGTTGACACCACTTTTCAATTATTTTACATAACTTATTGTTCATTTTGAAAGGAATTTCTGTTTCTGCCTTGTCCTGCTTTTTATTGGTAACATACAGAAAAGGGTATGATGTCTGTGGGCTTATTTCATATCCTATCTTAGTGAAGTTATCGTTTTGATTAATTTAGAGTTAAATTTCTTGAGTTCTCTGAGACCCATACCATCTGAAAAAGATAAATTTGTTCCTCTTTGCTATATTCATTCATTCAATTTTATTATCTTGTCTAATTCCTGTAGCTAGTATTTCTAGCACAACATCAAATAACAGAGATAACCATGGACACTGACAAGAAGTTCTTGTTTTAACTTCTTTATTATTGGAAAGGCCTCTATATCATTTTTTCATTACATATAGTGCTTACTCATGGATTTAGATAAATACTACCAACTATATTAAGGAATCATTCATTTATACCCATGCTTTTAAATATTTCTAACTTCAACTTCCCATCTATTCTGTGTACAAAGATCACTGTTCTAGAAATATTAAGAAAGCATTTTTCTCAATATTCCAGTCTGAAGCTTTTGGACTTATCTGAATGAGAAACCTTCAATTTACTTTCAATTCCAAAATAACGTCCTGCATTAAATCCTTTTCCTCCATTTACCAAAGACTAACCAGTTTCTAACCTACCCTTGAAGACCTTCTTTCTCGTGGTCAGAAAGACTCTTCCCTAAAGTTATTATGGTAATGTTCAGAAGGGATAGAAGAAGTCTTTGATTACTTCAGCTAATCTGGGTTTCACAGTGGGTAGAGCACCTGAAGTAAGAATGACGCATCTTGAAAGTTCAAATCTGGATTTAAAATACTTACTTACCTGTGTGACCCTGGTCAAGTCACTCAACCCTGTTTGCTTCAGTTTCTTCATTTACAAAATGAGCTGAAAAAGGAAATGGTAAAACACTCCAGTATCTTTGCCAAAAGAAAACCCAAATGAGAAAAACAATGAGTCAGACATGAATGAAAACAAATGAACTGAAAGTAGCTTTGAAGGTAAAATGGGTTTTGAGGAAATCATCTAGTAGTATTTAGAGAAGGCTTAAATTACCAAAGTGGAAGGACGAGACACAGCACGAATAATGGACCTAAAAGGCACCTATCTTCAAGGTACCATCCCAAAGTATTCATATCAATCTCTCCTTGCCTAAGACAGCTGGCACTCTTTAATGGGGAGGGCAAGGGGGAAAAGGGACAGGCATATGGAGAAAGAAGAGAACATTTCTTCATAATATGCAACTCTAACCTTAATGCCGACTCTGTCCTTTCCACTGCACAGTCCATCCTTCCAATTCAATGAAATCATTTTGTTTCAACTCTGCCAACTAAGCCAACTGTATAAATGTCCAGGAGTGGATCTGATTCAGGCCAGTCTCCTGTTGGTTTAGGGTCCACATTGGGATGACAGGATTCTCAGCATTTGACAAAAGGAGACTTCTGGCCATAGCAGGAGGAGGATATTCAACAAAGATGCATGGAAAATTCCCCAAGATGAATCAGCTGAGCAAAGTGCCCAGGCCCAAGTTGCCTATTGTGATCTATCAAGCATCACAGTGTTTGGAGTTCCCCATAGTGCTTTGTCCTCAAGGCAACAATCAAGTTATGTCAACGGCTAAGCTTTGAGTCCTCTTAGCCAATCAGATCTGAATGAAGGTTTCAATGTACTCCAAGTTTTAAGGGGTGGAGATACTCACTTACCTTTACATTTCTCCACTGGTTCCCCCAGAAAACAGGCTGTCCAGACAGTATCTACAGTTAACCTCAAATAGTGCCAAAGGGGATCACTCCAAAGCAGGTGAAATGAAGAAAGAAAATACAAGCACAGTAAAAAGTATTACAGGCTAAGAAAAGCCTATGAGATAATAACTCAAATATAAGAATGACCAGAAGAGATGACACTTGAGAGTAAAAAAATGATATTATAAATGAAAATGAGCTCTTGAAAAACCAGGATAAATGGTTTCTAGACATCTTTCTGAAAAGCAAAGCCCAAAGTCATTGGACTTTGGTCACCTAACTACTCTTCCACAAAGGGTGGGGCCCACAGGGGAGAGGGAAGAGGTAGAAGAGTCTGCTGCGATCACCTTCCTTGGCCTTCACTGACCTGCTTTTCTACTTTTTAATCATCACCCCATAGTTCTGATGAATGCTGTTTTAAAAAATAGCTTGAAGTCTGAAAGTGCAATTCCCCCTTCCTCTCTACCTCTTTTCATTATCTCCCTTGATATTCTATATCTTTTGTTTCTCAAAATGAATTCTGTTATAATTCTATAGTTTTGTAAAGTATTCCTTTGCCAATTTGACTGGTGTAGCCTTAAAACTCTAATATGATTTTGGCAGTACTGTCATTTTTATTATACTGACAAAAGCCTCATGAGGACTGAATGCTCCTACAACTGTGTGAGTTATACACATTGTGACTGAATCCATGCAAGTCTCTTGTGTGCTGCGGTAGATTGATCTTCACATATTTGATGCGTTGTATAGTTATTTAGAATAGAATTTCCTTTTTTATTACTGGCCCTTGGATTTTGTTATTATTATATAGAAATGCTATTGATTTTTAAGGGTTAATTTGGTAGCTTAGAATTTTGGTCTCAATATCTTTGCCGATTCCACAGGATTGTCTAACTAAATGATCAACAAACTGAGAGTTTTATCTCTTCTTTACTTACCTTTACGCCTTTAATTTATCTTATTCCTGATGCTAACACTTCTAGAACTGTATCAGACAATAATAGGAATGGGTATCTTTGCTTCATTCCTGTATACCCCCACTGCATATGGAGTGTTCTTTTTGGTTTACGATATCAACCAAAGATTCCTCCATGCCTCCACTTTTCAGGGGTTTTAGCATACACAAGGCTTTGAACTTTGTCAAAGGCTTTTCTGCATCTACTAAGATGAATCGTGATTTTGCTTGCTTTTGTTTTTAACATGGTTGTGTTGGTTGTTTTCTTGATGTCAAATCCTCCTTACATCCCTGGGTATAAATTCAACTTGTTCATAATGATTTCTTGGAGTAGTCTGTTTGACAGGATTTTATTTAAATTTTTTGAGTGAATATTCATTAATGAGATTGGTGCAGAGTTCTCCTTATCTGCTTTATCCTTAACTGGTTTGGATATGAAGGTTTTTTATTCATAAAAGGAATCTGGTAGGATGTCTTCTTTCTGGATTGGTACAGTATTAATATTAATTACTCTTCAAAAGCTTGATGGAATTTTCCTGTCATTATTACAGTACATACTATATAATAAAATAAATCACCATCAGAACCAGAAGATTCCTTCTCTCCTTTGGTAATTCTTTCATAGCTAATTCTATTTCCCTTTCTGAAAACTGATTATTTAAGATTCTTATTTGGTCATCCATTTGGATTTTTTACATTTCTGACAGTACTCCTCTATTTCTTCTGCATTCTCAGTTTTGTTATTGCTAACAGCATTTATTTCCCCTTGTTTCATTAGGATTTCACCTTATTCATTTGTCATTTTGTTTATTTTCTGCCTTGTTTCTTTTAATCAGGTTTATCAACTGTTAATCAATTGTTAGGTTTTTCAAAGAAACAACTTTTGGTTCTATCATCTCTGTAAGTTTGGGGGAGGTGGATTCTCATTTATTTCTCCTCTGATTTTTAGTATCACTTATTTTGGATTTATTTATTGGCTTTCTAACTCTTTGAAATGCATATTCAGTTCATGAATATTTTCCTTTTCTATTCTGTTAATGTATGCTTGTTTTGAGAGATAACCTTTTCCCCTTAGCACTGCTTTAGCTAAATTAATGTAATTGTTGGCATGTTGTTTCATCATTACCGCTTCCTTTCACATAATTATTTCTATGATTTGTTCCTGGATCCACTCATTATTTTAAACTCTATTATGAAGTCCCCATTCGAGGTTTTTACTTTTGTTGGTGCTCCCTGAACTGCTTACTATTTTTACTGCATTATAGCTCATAAAAGATATGTTTATTATTTCTCCATTTTTACATTTATCTACAATATTTCTGTGCCTTAATACATGGTCAATTTTTGTAAACTTTCCATATGGTCCTGAAAAATATCTACATTCTTTAGCAATCCTATTTCCCTAGCAATTTGTTTAATTCTATATTTTCGCTTTAGTTAATGTTAGATCTGTCCAAAACTGAACAAAAGGCATTAAAATCTCTTGCCATAATTGTATTACTATACCTTCTTATAATTCTGTTAATTTTCCCTTCACAAATTTAGATATCAAGGCGTTTGGAGCTATAAATTTAATGCTGACTTGCTGTCTATGGTTCTTTTTAGTAAAATTTCCCTGTTTCTCTTTTATGTTGTGAATTTTTGGTTTGGTTTTGTCTCATAGCAAGATTGCAACTCCTACTTTTTTGGATTCACTTGATGGACATAAAATTGTTCCAGCCCCTCATTCTTACCCTCACTATTTGTGTTTTTTAGGATTATTTCTTGCAAGTACAAGATTGTGAGGTTTTATTTTCTTATCCAATCTGTCATTCCTGTTATTGAACTGTTTAATTTGTCCATCATCATCATCATTATTTTAAGTAGTCATGAATTCAGTGTTTACAAATACTGTATTATCTCACCCTCACAAGAGCAATGGCATATACAGGTGCAATTATTCTCTCCATTTAACAGCTCAAGAAACCGAGGCAGGGAGAGGTTCCCATAACTAGTAAGTGTCTCAAGAGACGTCTGAAGTATTCCTGAGTCCAGTCATCTCCTCCAGCATTCTATGGCTTGTGGCACTTACTGAGGTTCACATTTTTCTCCATTTTTTAATGTTATTTGTTGGTTTTCGTAATTAAGGTTTTTATTTTTCCTCTTCCTGTTAAAAAAAGTTAAATTTTCTTTCTTTGGTTACTACTTTTGCTAATCCACTTTAAGACAACTCTACCCTCACCAGCTTACTTCCCTTCACCCTCAATCTCCCCTGCATTTGTTAGCTCTTTTCCTAGTTTTGTAATTTTGCTTAACATTGAGTTCCTTTTTCAATCTAATTATCTAATTCTTCTCCTCTTTTCTCTCTCAGTACTACAGTAAAATAGCCCTTTCTCTCGCCTTTCACATCTTACTCTTAAAAGGATGTCTTTACTTCATTCTCTTCATTATTTCATTCTCTTCATTATTTCTCTTCCCTTTCTGTCTATTCTAGACTTTTATTTTTTGATTCATGGTCCATATGCTTATTTATTCTTTCTTTAGTATTCCTTATGGAATTAAAGCTTCTAAACTATTTTGAGTCCTTCTTCCAAAGGTCCTATGTTATTGTTTTGTTAGATCTCATTGCCACCTGTTCCCTTGGAAATATAAATTTCTTCAAGAGACAAGAGAGGAAAGGAATACTGCCCCAAGGTCTGAATTTTCCTACATTTCTGATGCAGTTCAATAGTGGCCTTTATCTTCCCCATGTTCATTTTTGTCTCCATTTGCCAAGATCTCCTTTCTTGGTCCATGCTTTCCCACTCTTCTGGATATGAGCTGTTCCTGTTGCTGACTCTCCTCAGAAGGCAGGATGCTGTTCATAGCAGCATAACACTCTCACTGGTAGTGGTCTCTCTAAGCCACCAGGCCCTGCAGGTTACACCCACCATAAGGTTCCCCATCTCACAACATTGGTCATCTTTCTGTCCCTATGAGAGCATTCTTTGGTAGGACCTCCTCCCATCCCTGACTCAACATCCCTCACTTGGTTACTTCATCCACTCTCTGGTTGGCCCTCTTCTTCCTAAGATACTATAGGAGCTGCTTTCCTTTCACCGCTAAAGGGACATCATACAATCTCTTCTATCTCCCTCCTCCCCTTTCCCTTTTGACCCGCCCTCATACTGTGCAGTTTGGGAAACATACTGATTCCCCCGGACACCACAAAGTATCATGAGGTTAGTCAGTCTGTGATGTCTCAGGTCTGTTTTTCATCATTTCTTCCATTAAGATTCCACTTTCATCCTTGTTTCCTTGTGGAGTTTAGACAGATATCCTTCAACAGTCCCTTTCTTTTCTTCTTGTCATTAATCCCATAAGTGTCTTTCTCTTTGTAATATTTTTCCCCCCGTTAGGGGAGGGGGGAGAACTTTATTTTATATTTATTTTTGCACCTTCCTCAGTTGCTGTATTTGTTTACCATTCTTATAATTCTGTTGTCTGAGGTGTCTGCAAAGCAAATAAATTGCTCACATCTGGCTTTCTTTGTACAAATGTTTTATATGCCTTTTTTTCACTGAATGTCTTTTTTTTTTGGAGGGAGGGGAGGAAGGCAAAACAACTGGGGTTAAGTGACTCACTCATGGTCACACAGTTGGTAAGTGTCAAGTGTCTGAGGACACATTTGAACTCAGATCCTCTTGACACCTGGGCTGGTGCTGTATTACTGCGCCACCTAGCGGACCCCAACATCTTTTTTCACTGATCTTTAGACTCAGATTTGCTGAATATGAACTCATTTGCTTTTTGGAACAAACTATTCCATTTTCTCCTGTAGTCTCTGGTGGGCTGAATTAACAACAATCAATAGTTAATAAAATTGTGAGTCCACTCTGTCCTTTGCGTGACCTGAACTTTTATTGCAAACCCCAGGAACTAGCCCCTCCTGGAAGAAGCAGTACTGAGAGAATTGGCTATTCTCCCAGAGACTGTTACTTGATAAGAACCACGAGAAAACACCTGCTGCACGTCCTGGTTGCACAAACATTTTGAAGAACTGAGAAATGCTTGGCGAGGACCCAACTATCTTGGCCCCAAGCCTTCTTTGTTCTCCCCCTTTAAAAATCCTTAACTCCCTGAACCTCTTTGGAATCTCAGCCATGGAGAGGACGCTCTGCCTGGGACCCTCCCATTCGGGACTGAGGCTGTACCCCGGGATTCCCCAGCCATGTTGACTGCGAGTTGGTGCTCCCCTGAATTGGTGATGTTTTCTTCCTTCCTTTCTTTCTTTCTTTCCTTTCATTATCATTATTTTAGTTGTGCTTGCTTTAATTGTGCTAGGAATATTATATTGTTCGTGTCGATTTAAGCTTCCTTGTGTTTGTGTTTAATAAAATCCCTTCCTCTCTTAAGACTGTGTCATTTGTGGGAGCGAATCCGAACTGAAACGAAATCATCACAACATGGGCACTGAATCTTCTTATGCTATTTGAATTTCCTTTCCTTTATTTTGGAAAGAATTTGTAGTTTATCATTAGAATGGTTTAATTCACCACTGCACTTCTTCGAGTTTTTAGTTCAGAATGTTTTCTGGAGGTGATCTGTAAATTCTTTTGACTGATACTTTGTTTTTTTTAGCATTCAAAAGTTCTGAACAATTTAAGTGAATTATTTCCTGGGTGATGGCATACAAGTTTTTTTTTTAACTGTACTCTTTGTCTGTGAGACCTACAATCCCTAAGTTACCTCCACACATCCTACTTCTAACATCAATACGTTTTATTTGTGTAGAGATAATGCTTTCTTTTTCTGATTCCTTTCCCTTGGACGGTAGTTTTCCCAAAGAATAGACCTCCAAGTTGTCTCGGCCTGCTCCCACCCTGGGAAATCCACTTCTTCAAAGTAATTTGAGGGGGATTAACAGAGAGGTAGCCTCAACTGGACAACAACCCCATTTACTTCAAGCCTGGTGAAGACTCATACAAAATGATATGCATTTCAATTCCCTCTGTTCCTCAGTTTCCTGGTGAAGCACTGTTAGGAATTAGCCTTCTCTGTTATTAATTACTACTTCACTAAATTTCTGGGTGTTTTAGACCAATGGAGACCATGAAGAATGTTTTATTTCTTAGCTACGAAATTCCTATTTTGGCGATGTTTGAGAGATCATGAGTATCTGAGACAGACCTCTGTCATAATGGTCCATAAGTTTCTTTTCTGACTATCATATATTTCATTCTTTGTAGCCAATGTTCCTATATAAAGTGCATTCTTTTCTTGGAGGCAAATATGTCCCCTGGGTCTTTGCAAAATGAGATGATCCAATGTCCCATGCAATTTTTTCCTGCTTGCTTTTAGGGCATAAGATAAAAATAACTTTTCAGGCTCCTTTGTTTTTCATTCCAAAGGGCCATTATGAGTCATTCTTCCATTTCACTTCAGTTTTTTAATGAAAATGTCATGAGTGATAAACTTTACTTCACTTAGCTTTGAAAACCACTTGTGAGTTCAAGTACAAGGATCTCACATTTACAGAAGTAAAAGTGCATTTAATTTCACAGTCCTTTAAAAAAAATTGTTATCTTTTATTTTGTATCACTTTACTTCCACAATATATCCATTCCCCTTCCTCCAGTAGTTCAGCAAAACTAATAAATACATCAGTCAACCCAGTTAGCATATGCTATGTCTGCACTTGTGAGAGAGAAGCATATGATCATGTCTTTTCTTCAGGGTCAGGCTTTGTCATTATGATTACACAGCCTTCATTTCAAGTTTTTATTTCCTTTACATTGCTGTAGTCATTGTACAGCTAGATGGAGCAGGAGACAGAGCAATGAGCCAGGGATCAGGAAGAATCTAGCCTCAGACACCTACTAGCAGCGTGACCCTGGGCAAGTCACTGCACGTGATTGTCTCAGTTTCTTCAACTGTACAATGGAGATAATAGTATCTGCCTCTCAGGGTTGTCCTGAGGATCAGATAAGATAACTGCAAAGTGCTCAGCACAGCAAATGGCGCCAAGTGTGACAGAAACGTTAGTGATGACAACGATGATGACGATGACGACAACGACGACGACGGTGATGATGATGTACATTGCTGTCCTAGCTCTGCTTACTTCCCTGTATCTCATCAGTTCACGTAAGTCATCGGATGCTTATCTGTACTCTTTGCATTTCTCTTATGGCACAAAAATACTCCATCATATTCATGTACTGCAGGTTTTTCTAGTACTATTTGCAGCTCTTTGCTAATACAAAAAGTGTGGCTAAAAATATCTTCCTATATAAGGACCTTATATAGGAGGGAACACTCACCTTCCTCCACTCCACCTATGGACCTCTTTAGCTTCCCTTAAGTCCCAACGAAAACACCCTCTTTCACTGCAAGCCTGCCCAACTTCTCTTAATCCTGTTGCCTTCCCACTCTTCATTATTTCCTACTGACTCGGTACACAGGCTGCTTTGCATACATTTGCTTGCATGTTGTTTCCCCCGTTAGCCTGCAAGCTTCCTGAGGGTAAGGACCATCTTGTCATATTCCAACACACGAGGAGCTTAATAAACGTTTACTGACTGACTGAAAACGCATGTAGTTGGGAATATCATATGCAAGACGGGCAATGGCACTAGAGGGGAACGAGTAATGTGCCAGAAGATGTAAAAGGCAGGAAGGGGCCAAGTTAAGGAAGGTTTTATAAACCAAAGAGAAGGGAACCGCTGGAGTTTATCAAACAGGAAGGTGACATGGTCAGACCCACATTTTAGAAAGATCAGTTTCACAACTGAATTGAGGACAAACTGAAGAGGGGAAAGACATGGGGCAGACAGACCTTCCCACAGGCTATTGTAGTAGTCTAGGCATGAGGAGATGAGGGTCTGTGCTAGCATGGGATGAATGTTAAAGGAGAGAAGGGGGCATATTCAAGAGATGTTGCAAAAATAAATTCTACAACAAGCCTTGACAACAGCTGGAATACTGGAGAGAGTGTGTGATGATGACTCCTAAGTTTCAAGCCTGGGTGACCAGGAGGATAGTGGTGACTTCATCAATAACAGTGAAGTTAGAGAGAAAGGAAGGGTAATATAATAGTCAAAAAAACTAAAGAAATTTTCTTCTGTACTGAGACAGTGTCCAGAATAAGGGTGATGACAGTTCCAAAGTACTACATTCTGTCCAGAACACATCAAGAACACCAAGAGTGTTGTGTTCAACCCTGGGTGCCACATTTGAGAAAGGACACTGATAACCTGTGGCACAGAATTAAGGGCTTACAGATCATATCAGTAACTTCTCTTCTCTTACCAAATCTCAACCTTGGATAACAGCTACCATCTGCCTCCTCTGCCCCTACTCACAAACTGCTGAATCAAGCTAGCATAGTAAGTCCCACAACCAAGGTGACAGAGTACATTACATAGTCAGTCCTCACAGCAGCAAAGCATTCCTTTCAATCCTCCCTAACTGATTCCCTATTTTACCTCCCCATAGAAGCTATTCCAAACTTCCACTGAGGGGAAAAAAACACAAACAAAAAAATTATTACCTTTTGTAGTATATAATTAGAAAACTGAAACAATAACTTCAGAAAAATAACAGGATAAAAGATAAATCCACAGCAATCCGTGGCATTCATGTTTATTACAAAAAAAAAAAAACTCAGGAGAAAGAGAACTTCTACAACCAAGGAATATATCTACTACTTAGGAGTCTACCTAAAAGAAACACAAAGAGAATACAAAATACATCTTTTTTGATCCCAACAAAATAAAAATTACATTCAATAAAGGGTCCTTGAAGCACAGATTTTATTAATTGGAAACTAAATAACCTAATCCTAAAGAATGAGTCAAAGAAGAAATCATAGAAAAATCAATAATTTCATGAAAGAAAACAACAACGAGACAACATGCCAAAATCTGTAAGATTCACAAAGCAGCTCATAAGGGAAAATTTTTTATATCTGTAAATATATACATCAATAAAAGAAAGAGCAGGTCAACATAATTGGGTATGCAACTAAAAAAACTAGAAAAGCAAATTAAAAATTTTCAATTAAACAAAATAGAAATTTTGAAAAATCAAATGAGAGATTAACAAAATTTAAAGTCAAAAAACCATTCAACTAATAAAACTAGGAACTGTTTTTTTAATCAATAAAATAGATAAGCCATGAGCTAATCAGGCTTCTAAAACAATTTTAAACAGAAAACCAAACATCAAGATCAAAAATTTAAAAGGTAAATTCACAACCAATAAAGGAGAAATAAAAGTAATCATTAAGAGCTATTTTGCCCAACTATATGTCAATAAATCTGACAAGCTAAATGAAATAGATGAATACTTACCTAAGTTAATAGAACAAGAAAGAAAATACTTAAGTAATCTTAGAAAAAAAATTGAACAAGTCTTAAATGAACTCCAAAGGTGGGGGGGGAGGGGGGAGGAACAGGACTACATGGATTTACAAGTGAATTTTATCAAATACTTAAAAAACAATTAATTCCAATACTACAAAGCTGGAAAAAAAAAGAAAGAATCCTACCAAATCCCTTCTATGACATACATATGACTTTAATACTACCTAAACCAAGGAAAATCAAAACCAAGAAGGAAAACTACAGACCAATTTCCCTAGTGAATACTGATGTAAAAATATTAAATAAAATACGATCAAGTAGATTACAGCTCTCAAAGAGCATACACTAAAATCAGATGGGATATAATGCCAGGAATACAGGAATGGTTCAATGTTAAGAAAACTTTATGTATAACTGACCATATCATATCAATGGTAGAAACAACAAAAATCACATATGCATTTTAAAAAATTCAGAAAAAACTTCTAACAAACTACAACACTCATTCCTGTCTAAATAAATAAAACATACCAGAAAGCACAGCAATAAATGAAGTTTTCTTTAAAATGGCATATACTTATCAAAAACCAAGAGCAAACATCTTCCCTAATAAGATTGCGGGCAAAGCAAGGATATCCATAATCATCACTGTTACTCAAATGGCAAAAATTATTTCAAAATTATTTTCATTTGAACAGGAAGACTTCTGCAGTATTTTTCCTACAAGCTGACTTTTCTTTAAAGACTTCTTAGTTAAAGAATGTTTTCTTATCATTCTTCTTAATGCTAATAATCCCAGTCACACCCTACACCCCACACCCCTATCCCCTACTGTTGGAGAGAGGGTTTAGCACCAATGTAAAATATTTCCATCCCTGAGACTCCAGGGAGAGAGAAAACTAGGTTGTGCTTTTCTTTGTTTTTATGAACAACGTATGCCGTAAGCATCTTATATTTATGTTCTGTGTCCCAACGTTTTCACCTGATCCTTTTCTGATGGTCTGAACAACCAAGGGCAAAAAGAGGGAGAAGTTTTCTGTTAAAAGTTTCAAAGCTTTAAAGAGATAGTTTCTTTTCTCTATATCCCTAATTCTGCCCATGTTGGAAATGGAAAAGGGGAGAGAAAAATTTGCAGTAACATGTAACACATTAGAAAGTAAAGAGACTAGATATGATTGATGTAATCTATTTAATGTGGAATGTTGTTATTAGATACAATGAAATTTCTTAGGGAGTTTAATTAGGTTATAAGCCTGGCAATGTAACTTTTTTTTTCAGAAGTCGAACAGAAGTTTAATTTCTTTCTTTTCTTTGCTTTTTTTTTTTAATAAATTTAACTATTTATTTTTAGTTTTCAGCATTTTAAAATTTTTCTACCTCCTCCCTTCCCTAACCCCTCCACAAGGGGATGCATGCAATCTGATATAGGCTCTATGTATATACTCTTATTAACATATTTTCACACTAGTCATGCTGTATAGAAGAATTAGAATTGGGAGGAATCATGGCAAAAAAAAAAAGCCAAAAAAGGAGGCAATAGTATGCTTCAATTTTCATTCAGAATCCATATTTCTTTCCCAGGATGTGGATGGCATTTTCCATCATGAGTCTTCTTGAGATGTCTTAGATTTTTGCATTGCTGAGAAGAAGTAAGTCTATCAAATGTGGTCATCGAACAATGTTCTGTTACTGTGCACAATGTTCCTCTGGTTCTGCTCATTTTACTCAGCATCAGTTCATGTAAGTCTTTCCAGGTTTTTCTACAGTCCACCTGCTCATCATTTCTTATAGCACAGCAGTATTCCATTAGATTCATATAACACAACTTGTTCAGCCATTCCCAATGGAGGCCATTCCCTCGATTTCTAGTTCTTGGCTACCAAAAAAAGAGCTGCTAAAAATATTTTTGTACATGTGGGTCCTTTTTCCATTTTTATGGATTACAGTCCTATAAGTGATTTTGCTGGATCATAGGGTATGCTCATTTTCATAGCCCTTTGGGCATATTTTTCAAACTGTTCTCCAGAATGGTTAGATCAGTTCACAACTCCACCAACAATGCATTCCCACATTTTCTTCAGAATTTATAATTTTCCTCTTTTGTCACGTTAGCCAACCTGATAGGTGTAATATGTGGTACCTCAGAGTTGTTTTGATTTGCATTGCTCTAATCAATAGTGATTTAGGGCATTTTTTCACATAACTATAGATAGCTTTAATTCCTTCAGCTGAAAACTACCTGTTCATATGGTATCTCACTCAAAGTGAGAATGTGGTAAGACCTTAGCCTGACAGGGCCAGGGTCTCCCATTGCCCTGGGCCATCTCCAGTACTCCTAAAGGATATCATGCCATTGGATCCAGGTGGCTCTGGAGAAGAAAGTGAAGTTGGTGACCTTGCACAGCCCTCCCTCACTCAAATCAAAGTCAACTGCAAATCATGTCATCATTTTGATGTCACGGTCCTCTTCAAAAACGAAGGACAAACACAAGAAATCTTAGATATAGAGTTCAAAGGGATGGCCAGAGCTGTTCATTACAAAAACTGTTGGGAAAACTGGAAAGCAGTCTGGTAGAAACTAGGCATAGACCAATATCTCCCACTTGTATACCAACATAAGCCTAAGTGCATAATTTAGACATCAAAGAAATAAGCAAATTAGTGTTAACAAGGAAGAAACTATCTATCAGATTTATAGACAAGTGAAGAGTGCATAACCAACAAGAGATAGAGATTCACTACAGGTAAAATAAATAATTTTGATTATGAAAAATTAAGTTTTTGTACTAACAAAACCAACGAAGCTAAAATTTCAAAAAGCAGGAAACTGGGCAAAAAAAAAAATTTTGCAGCAAATTTCTCTGATACAAGTCCCATTTCTAAAATATACAGGGAATAAAGTCAAATTTACAAGAATAGGAGCTATTTCCCAATTGATAAATGTTCCAAAGACAGGAATAGGCAGTTTTCAGAGGAAAAAAATCAATACTACCAATAGCCAAAGGAAAAAATGCTCTAAATCACTAAAAATTAGACAATGCAAATTAAAACAACTTTGAGGAACCTTACATCCATCAGATTGGCTAAGATGATATAAAAGGGAAATGACACATGCTGCAAGGGTATGTGGATGCACTACTGATAGAGTTGTGAATTAGTCTAACCATTCTGGAAAAAAAATTGGAACTATGCCCAAAAGGTTAATAAACTGTGCATACCCTTCACCCAGCAATATCACTACTAGGGCTTTACCCCAAAAAGAAAGAGGAAAAGGAAACATATGGACAAAAGTATTTACAGCAGTTCTTTCTGTGGTGACAAAGACCTTCAAACTGAGAGGGTATCCATCAATTAGGGAATGGTTGAATAAATTACAGTATTAATATGATGCAATATGATTGTGCTCTAAGAAATGATGAAGATAGTTCCTGAAAAACCTAGGAAGACTTAAGTGAACTGATGTCAAGAGAAATGAGCAGAACTGGGAGAACAATTTATAAAATAAAAGAAATATTGCCAAGATATTAAAACTGTGAAAAGCTTAAACTCTGATCGATGAAATGACCATAACTCCAAAGAACTCACAATAAAACATACTACCATCTCTAGATAAAGAACTAATGGACTCAGATGGCAGGTTCAAGCATATTTTTTTCTCTTTTTCTTGGAAGATGGCTAATATGGAAATTTGTTACAATGGTTATCTTTTTCTTTGGGGGCAGGAGAATTAAGTGTTGATAATTTTTTTAATTTAATAAAAATATTTTTATTAAACACTCTCATAAATATAGAATTTCATTTCTCAAAACACATGTAACCTCTTCTCGTTTACATCACTCAGATGCCTTCTACTACCTTCTCCTTCTTCACCTATTTCACTGAAGAGATGACCCTTCTTCTTGCAAAGGAAAACTTGTCTCCATTCACTCTTGATCTCATCCCTTCCTGTCTTCTCCAACAGGTTGCCCCTTCTATCATCCCCACTATCTTCAATCTCTCCTATGTACTGAGTCCTTCCCAGTTACCTACAAGCAATCACGTATCTCCAGCGTCCTTAAAACACCCTCACATCCCTCTAGATATCATCCTAGATCTCTCCTCTTCTTGTCAGCTAAATTTCTTGAGAGGCCTGTCTACAGACAGGTAGGTGACTCCAGTTCCTTTCTCATTCTCTTAGGAATCATCTCATCACTCACCTGTAACTGCACTCTAAATAATTACCAGTGAGCTCTTAATTGCCAAAACTCATGACCTTGTCTCCATCCACTGATGCTTCTGACATTCTTGGATACTCTCTCCTCTCTAGGTTTTAATGCGGCACCATTCTTCTGGTTTTCTCTCAATATTTCAAATTGTTCCTTCTCAATCGCTTCTGCTGGTTCTTCACCCACATCACTCTCACTATCTGTGGGTGTCCTCCAAGGCTCTGTCTTGGGCCCCCTTCTCATTTTGCTCTCTACTTTCTCACTTAATGATCTCATCAGCTCCCAAAGATCTAATAAGCATCTCTATGCTAATGATTCCCAAATCTACTTATACAGCCCTAACCTCTCTGCTGACCTCCAATCAAACACTTCCAACTACCTTTCAGTCATCTCAAACTTTAAATTCACCATGTACTAGGAACACAGACTCACTGACATGAGTAGAACCTTGTTTAACATTTCTTATTATCAGTCTGTATCCTCCCATGAGTCAATCCAACTTAGATGACAAAGTGACTTTTTTTCTTTAGAACAAGAAAAAAGAGGTGGCTCTTAATATTCTAACTTTTAAATTCTGACTTTCTTTAGAATTGAAATGATTTTTGTCTTTCAATTCTGAATTCTGGTTTTTAAATATGCTTTTGAATTTATTCTTGTTCTCTTTTCAGGAGACAAGCACTCAAGAAAGTTAAAGTTCCATGACAATATAAAATGCAATTTACAAATAAAAGGTTCCATCAAAGCTTCAAGAAGAGAATGTATTTCTAACTAAAATTATTCAAAGAGAATGTAATATTCAGTTATCTACTGCGCTAAAAATAAGAACTATGTAAGCAATGTAGTCAATGATGAAATTAGAGATAATTCGTATATAATTCTGCAGCACCTTCATAAAATATAAAAATTTGAATACTGAGAAACAAATAGTGTGTTTATCTTGCTTCACCCATCAATGAAATTCAACCAACTCAGTAGTGAAACAATAGTCCAACAAATTTCTAGCATCATTCAACAACTCAGAAAGGGAAATAAAATTCTTGAAAAAAAGGGAAACAAAATTCTTGTAACATATGTGCATAGTTAGCAAAACCAATTCTCACACTGGCCATGTACAAAAACCTATGTTTCATTCTATAACCTGAGTCCATCTCCATTCTGTCAGGAGAGAGTAGCATACTTCACCTAAGACCTCTGGAATTATGGTGGATCACGAGACTGCTAGAGTGTTTAAGTCCTTTTTTTTAAGCTTAAGCATAATAACTTCTTATTTTAACTCTGTGACTCTTTATGTTTGTTACTTTTCTGTGGGAATCTTTAAAATACGTTTCTAATGCAAAAAACACTGTAGGATTCTGCTCTCACCATCTTTCATTTTATGGTTGAGCTCATCCCATTCATATTCATTTATACTAATTGTGTATTTTCCTCCATTCTCCTTTCTTTTAACAAATGGTAAGAGAAGGGTATGCTTGCATACATAATCATTCAGAATCACCTGTTGGTATAATTTTGCTTAACAGCTTCCAAGTATTTGGATTTGAAGGAATGTGGAGGAAGTCTGTCAACAAACCTACCAACAAAAACTTGTCTAAAGGGTATATACGTAAAAGTGTTTTGAAAAGTAAAACACGCTCTACAAAGAAAGGTTCATCACTACTGTAACTATAATCATCATTGTCATCAACCATTATGATTATATAAGAATTACCTAACAATGGGGAACATGAAGCCTCTCCAGCCCGGTCCTGTCCATCTTCTTCCGATATAGTCAGTATCCCCTCCTCCACAGACGGAAATTCAGAAAGGTCACTTTCTTCCCTTCTCGTATTAAGCCTGGCTGCAGATGCAAGCAGGCTGTGGGAATTGTCCACTTCTACATTAAGGGACTGCCAGGATTCCATTTCCTAAAAAAAAAGAGAACAAAAAGGAAAAGTACTGAATTATTAACTGAATATACATGGGGATACAAGATTGCTAATAAGGCCATCCATGTATTCACCTGTACAATCCCTGAATACTTACCTTCTTTAGTTCCACTGTCATCAAGATTTAGGAAAATGATCTGAGTAACTCTACTTTTATATCCCTACCATAACTTCCTCTCCTTCAGGTCCCACTATGCCTACTAGACGCTCTCCTACCCAGTTTAGACAAAGAGCTATTTCTGTTCTACTTGACAAAGGGCTTCATAAAATAGGTCCTAAAGGTAAAAGTTCTGCAGAATAAGGTCAAAGCATTGCTATATCTGTCTGTCTCCATGCACACACAATTTACACATATACATATATGCATATACACATATGCATGTATACATACATACACAAGAACATACACACATACATACTTATGTCCATGACAAAATGCTTTGGTGATTTGGTCAAAACCAATTTTCCAGAACACATGCTTTTTCTGGTCCCTGACCAAGAAAACCAATGGACTTGCCCTATAATTAAAGCACACAAACGCATGCTCCTTACATTCAAGCAAAAGTGACAGCAAAAAAAAAAAATCATGACCTCTTTTTATTACTCCTTTTTCTTGCTATTAAAGAGTAGTTAAAATCCAATATCCCAAAACACTTAGCAACTCATAATTCCAGAAATTCCTCAAATAATGCCAGGAGCTGCCTCACAATCAACCACATCAAATATCCTGAAATAAAGAAGGGAAGAGGGACATGTGATTTGAGGGGGATGTCTTCCTTTCTCTGACTTGGCTGTAAATACTTCTTTTCACCTGTTTTATCTCTAGCAGACTGGTTAAGTACAACTTGAAGTTCACTATGGTGCCAAGTAATGCTAAAAGAGACCATATGTTAAAACGAAAAGCCAATGGGAAAGTATTTCTTAATGAACAGATTTCTATTAAGATATTCATTACAAGAGTCTATCTTAGCAATTAGGAAGATTTTAGTTACAAAGGATGACCTCATCATACAGAAACTATGATGAATGTTTCATAGTTACACTTCAGCTCTGAATCAATGCTCCCTGATATCAGTATTATAGGAATATCCTTTAATTCAGACCCTTTGAACTAGAAATCTTAGCCCATCTTGGCAGAGATGTCTCTCCGGGCCAGCCCTGGCTCTCCTCAGGAAGAACCCGGTCTTCAAGCTTTAATCTGCACAAGAGCTTTTATCTATGTGCACATCTCATTTCCCTGGCTAGATTCCAACTTCCTGGAGGGTAGTGACTGCTTTTTTTCCTTCTAACATCAAAATGAACTTCAATTCTTGCTGGCCTTCTAAATTCAACATTTGTCACTTTTTAATGTTACACCAATACACATATTACAAATAGAAAGGATCTGTCATTTTGGTGTGGGGGAGAGATCCTTCCAGGGTGGGAGCTCCCTCCACAAAAACAGATGGCAACCCTTCTCTGATTTAGGGGTTGAGCAATGTGCCTAAGGTAAATAACAAAAATATGCAAGTTATGGACCCAAGTCTTTCTAACTCTAAGCCCAGGGCTTCGTCCATTACGCCTGATGCCTAATATTAGTATTAACAAATCTGAGAAACAGAATTTTTATAATAAAGTTATCAACCTTAAAAATATTTTATTAAGAGTCATCACTAAATGGCAGTAAGGAACACTTAAAAGGCAGACCATAAAATCAGATGTTACTAGCTATGTGACTGTGGGCTCACCTTGTCATAGCTTCATTTTATCTATAAAATGTTGGTGATAGTAACAGCTGCTATTTGTGTTCATTTTAACTCAAGACAAAAAAGGAAAAGATCCCTGCCTTCAAGGGACTTCTCTTCTACTGGAGCATATTTAAATGGTGTTTTAGAGTTTACAAACCATTTGATGAACAATTATTTCATTTGCTTCTCTCAAAGTCTGTTTCTAGAATAAGCTTTTTCCATCTGTCAAGTACACTATAGATCTTAGCTATCAAATACTCAACCAGGACTTATTAATAGCTTATCATGTGACAGGCACTATCTGAGGCCCTGGAAACATAAAGACAATGGAGGAAATAATCCCAACTGGAAAAGAGCTGTCAATCTCATTATATGATGTGGCTAAACAAACTCCAAGTACAACTATATCCAAGGTAAGGGCATACGGAGGGCTGAGTCTCATTACTCAAAGCACAATTGAGTTCAAAAGACTAAACAATGCTGGTCATCAGCTCCAGGCTGGGCTCTACCATTAAGTCTTAGGTCTCTCTGTGTCTACACTTTTCACACAAGTCATATGATCATGAAAGAGAAAAATAATGATCCCAAAAAATAACAGGTAATTAAATGGGTGGGAAAAATTGAGTTCCTTTTTTTTAAAGTCATCTGCCATGGCAGCTAAGTGGTGCAGTCAGACAGGAGACTCAACAACAGCAAAGCCAAGCAGACCTTAGTCAGGACATCCCACCCTTTAACTGATCCAGAACTTCACACTTAGCCCTTGGTATCCCCTCCTCCCACTGTTTAAATAAATTCCTTTTGCTCACTCCTTGGGCAGTCACCCAATGTATTAGTTCTCCTTCCTTGTGTTACTGGAGGATGGTGTTGCTCCAAGTCAGGAGGCTAGAAGTTTCAGCCAGGCCTGTGACACCACGCATACAAGACACCCCAGGCAGGGAGCTCACTCCTCCACATACAACTTCATCCACCCAAGTATCCTTCTTATTTCACAACTGCTCTGCCCACAGTTCTCCAGCATCAAGGACTTGGCAAAAGCCTTGCTGAAATTCAGATACATTTGTCTACTGCATTTTCTTTACCTATTTAATTGCCTATTTAAAAAAAAAAATGAAACTAGGTGAGTTTGGCACGACTGTCTTAATTAGCAAGATCTAGTTCCTAGGGATCACCACTTCCCTTTCTAAGTGCATGCAAACTAATTGCCAAATAATCAAATTAATTTCACTAATGATGGACATCAAGTTCACAGATCTATGGTTTCCTGAACCCATGTGTTTTCTGCTTTTTCTTAAACCAATATCCTTCAACATTTTCTCAATATGTCATCAGAAGCTAGTAGCCTGGAATAATAAATTACTTAAAGTAGTTTGAAGTACTCTGTAATATTACATATGGGAAGGAACAACTTAAATTATATTGATAATGGATGATAATTTTTAATTAGTTACCCAAACAGGAAGTTCAAAGACAAGTCTTAGATCTAGTCCTGTGACCAACTAGCAATAAAAACTTAAACAGGTCAGACTAGACAGCTGATCCCTGGTTGGACAGGTCCATGACACTGTACTACAATTACACTCACTCTTATGTACCAGACTCCCTGAAGCACAAGCATCCAAATCAATCCTTCTCATCTACTCCTATGCTCTGAAATGGAAGTATACTCTAAATTTCTTTACATGGGAGCAATACCAGGTCTAATGGAAGAAAAGTATGCACTTCACCAACTGATCAGATTCCTTTTCTAAAAAACAGCATCCTAACTTATCAAAACAAAGGTAAAGAATTTTTACCTTCTTCTCTTATAAGCACACCGTCATACAAACAACTAAGGAAGGGAATCTTCAATAGCCTGTAAAACTCCTCAGGGGGTAGGAAATATATCCTCCCAAACAACCACCCCACAGATTATAGAAAGCACTGAAATTTTTGTTGAAGGACAAAAAACCAATTCAGCTCAGGTCAATAAACATATATTAGGCGCCTAGTATGTACAAAGCAGAGAGAGGCAGCATGGCGGGAAGGAGAGAGAGCTGGCCTTGAAGATTCAAGACATGGGTTCAAATCCAGTCTCTAACATGCAACAGGCTGTATAATGAATGCCAGGCAAGTCACTTGTCCTCTTGAAGAAAAAGAGTTCTGGGCAACTCTCTCCAACTAAAAAAGATGAAAAGAAAGTTTCCAAGGTGAATTAGTGAAGAGAGTTTCTTCACCTGGAAATTCCCTGTAGGAATGAAATCCAAGGTCTAGCACCTGTCCCTCCAGGTAAAGCATTGTGCCAGGTGCTAGGGATACAAAAGACAGTAACTCAAACAAATGTGCCCAGGGCCAGCTTACACTTGGGGGCTGGAGGGGGAAGAATTAATAAATAGATGTCCAATCAATGCCAAGGAGATGCCAAGCAAGTCCTAAAGTGGGGGAGAGACAGACCGACAGACACTACCCACGACGAGGCAAGGCAGGCCCTCAGAGAGGAGCAAAATAAAGGAAGCCATTCTGGACACAGGGAGAGGTTTCTGGAGAGGACTATGGCACTCTGCAGACCAGGGAGACAATGTTATGGATGGGAAGCAGCAGGTAGCATGTCAATTATACTGAAACAGAGAATTGCAAAAAGCAGAGCAGCATGAAATAAAGGGAGGCAAGAGCCAAATAGTATAGGCCTTAAATGCCAACCTCAACATTCTGTCTTTATCTTGGGGCAATAGAGAGCTACTCAAAATTTCTGAACAGAGGAGCAACCTATCTTTTAAGAATTCCAATTTGACTCGGGAGGGAAGAGATCAACAAGGAGGTAGTTGGGGCAGAACCAAGATCATAGAGAACAGGCAGTAACTCAGAAGGACGCTCCTGCAACATTTCCCTCCAAATAACTTTAAAATAATGTCCCATCAAATATTGGAGCAGCAGAGTCAACAAAGGTCAGAGGGAGACATTTTTCAGCCTATAACAACTTATGAGATCCACAGGACAGATCTGTAACACAGAGGTGAGCACAGTCCCCAGGCACAACAGGAGCACCAGCAATGGACGTTGAAGGCTGCTGGGCAGCAGCAGCGGCAATTTGAGGAATTCTCAGACCAGAGACAATAAGGAGGTAAGACAACTGTTAAGAAAGAGCGTACAAGGGATGCTCTGCTGGCAATGGAGGCAGCTGGCAATGACCTGCAACTCTACTGCTCATCCACAGTTTTGGGTTGCCATTCCAGAGTAAAGAGAAATGCTGGCACTTGTGGCTGCAGGGTAAAGATCAGAGCACAGACCAAGACAGCAATGACCACACCTCTACTGAGAATACAGTACCCTGGAAGAACTGAAAATATGCAGACCTCCAGAATTAGCTCTGAAAACAGCAACACAAAAGATCCTGAAGCTTAGGACAATACCCCCCCCCAACTCAGGTGGGGAGTTGAACACAAAATTCAAAGTCAAGATAGAGGCCAGAAAAATGAGCAAACAACAAAAACAGAACCTGATCATTAAACATTACCATGATGGCAGGGAACTTCAAGACATAAACTCAGAAGACAAATGTGAAAATAGCTACAAGCAAAGCCTCAAATAAAAATGCTAATTGGACCCAAGGTCAACAAGAACTACTGGAAGAGTTAAAAAGATAAGAATATTAGAAGTAAAGTTGGGAAAAGAAAATGAGTAATGAAAAAAATTATTAATAGAAGTATAATATAAACGCACAAACACACACACACTTTAGAAACTAACACCTTAAGAAACAAAATTGGCCAAATGGTTAAAGAGATACAAAAATGCACTAAAGAAAAGAACTTCTTAAAAAGCAGGCTAGACCAAATGGAAAGAGATACAAAAGCTCATTGAAGAAAATAACTCCTTATAAAGTAGAATTAGGCAGATGGAAGATTGAGACATCAAACAGTAAAAAATAAAACCAAGTCAAAAGAATGAAAAAATAGAAGAAAATGTGTCTCATCAGAAAAATAACTGACCTGGCAAACAGAAGGAGAAGAGATAATTGAAAAATTACTGGCCTACATGAAAGTCAAGATCAAAAACATAACCTAGACATATTTCAATAAATTATAAAGGAAAACTTCCCAACTATCTTAGAACCAGAGGGTAAAACTGAAACAAAGAATTTACCAATAACCTCCTTAAAGAGATCCCAAAATGAAAACTCCCAGAAATATTATAATCAAGGATCTCTGGAAAGAGAAAATACTGCAAGCAACCAGAAAAAAACAATTCAAATATCATGGAGCCACAGTCAAGATCATACAAGATTTAGCAACTTCTTTGTTAAAGGAGTAGAATGCTTGAAACAGGAGGTGGGGAACCTGTGGCCTCTAGTGGATGGACCAAAATCCAGTAATATGTTACTTACAAGAGACATATTTGAAACAGAAAGACATACACAGAGTTAAAACAAAGGGCTAGAGCAGAATCTATTGTCCTTCAGCTGGAGTAAAAGACAAGTGTAGCAATCATGATCCCATAAAGCAAAAGCAAAAATAGAAATGATTACAAGAGATAATCAGGGAAACTACAGTTTGCTAAAAGGTACCACAGACAATAAAGTAATATCAAAAACGTAGAACGGGAAGTTTCTCTGAAAAAGGCCTCATTTCTCAAATATATAAAAATAAGAATCACTCAACAGTTGAAAAATAGTCAAAGGATATGAACAGGCAGTTTTCAGGAGAAGAAATCAAGGCTATCTAGTCATATGAAAAAATGTTCTAAATCACTAACTGATTAGAAAAATGTAAACTAAAACAACTCCAAAGTATCACCTCACGCTTATCAGAAATGACAAATGCCAGTGAGGATGAGGCTATAGGTGGAGTTGTGAACTGGTCCAACCATTCTGGAGAACAATTTAGAACTATGTGCAAAGGACTATCAAACATAAAAATCAAAACATACCTTTTGATCCAGCAATGCCACCACTAGAACAGTAACTCAAAGAGATCAAAGAACAAGGAAAAGGACTTATATATACAAAATATTTACAGCAGCTCTTCTTGTGATGACAAAGAATTTAACATCAAGGAGTAGCTCATTAGTTCGGAAATGGCTAAACAACCTGCAGCATGGGATTGTAATGTAATACTATTGTACTTTAACAAATGGGGGTAGGGGGCAGGGAGGTTTCAGGAAAACCTGGGATCCCTGTCAACTCTATGAACTGACACAAGGTAAAGCAAAAAGAACCGACAGATAACTACGCACAGTAATAGCAACATTTCAATGATGATCAACTGTGAAAGACTTGGCTACTGTGACAGTACAATGGGCCAAGATAACCCTAAAGGACTCATGATGCAGAATGCCATAACCTCCAGAGAGGGAAATGACCAACACTGAGTGCAAACTGAAGTATAATTTTCTTGCTTTCTTTGCTTTTTTTTTTAATATGGCTAATATGGAAATATGTTTTGTATGATTTCACATGTAATACTTGTATCATTTTGCTTGCCTTCTCAGTAGGTAGAGGAAGAGATGGGGGAGAGAATTTGGAACTCGAAATTTAAAAAGAATGTTAAAAATAATAAACAAAACAAGGAGGCAGTTCAATTAAACAATCTTTTATTAACTACCTACTAGATGTGTACTCGATGCTTAATAAATAATTATTGATTGACTGATTACTAGATTAATCAAACCAACAGGGGTTTCATTGATCAAACTAGGGCTACAAGACTGGCACAGTGGATATGGTACCTGGAGTCTGGAAGACTCATCCTCCTGAGTTCAAATCCAGCTTCAGATGCTTAACTAGCTGTATAAACCTGGGCCAGTCACTTAACCCTGTTTGCGCCTCAGTTTCCTCATCTGTAAAATGAGTTGGAGAAGAAAATGGCAAACCACTTCAGCATCTCTGCCAAGAAAATCTCAAATGGGGTCATGAAGGGTTGGACACTACTGAAACACTGAACAAATAAAACTAAACCAAACCTATCCCCACACTCAAGAAGGATTCTCATATTACGGCAACTAACTAGGTGAGTGGTAATGAAGCTGTGTGAGAGTAAAGAGGCCAATACCCACATCTAAGAGATGTAGTTAAGGTTGGATTGACAAGGTTTGAGAACTAAGGAGATGCAGAAGGGAAGGAAGGGCACAAGCATGACTCCAAGATTCTAAAGGTAGGTAAACAAAGAAGAACCAATCTCTCTCTCTCTCTCAGGAAGATTCTCTTTAAAGAAGGATCATCTCTTTCACGTCTGTCCAAGCACATCTGTCCAAGTCTTGGCTGCTCCCAGAAATTCATTCCTATAATCCTATATCTTCAGTCTAGGGTCTCCTATATCTTCACAAGGGAGAAGCAAATGAGGCTGGTGACTTTGCCCAGGACTGCATCACTTAAATTCCCTTACAAGTCATGACATCAGGAAGGTGATGATATCTGAAAACAATGGACAAGCATCAACATCCTCACAGTAACTGGGAAAACACAAGGAAAAACTCGTGTCAATTTCTTATCTAAAACTAAAAACAAACTCCTGCTCAAACACCACAGTTTCACATATCTATTCACATTTATACAAAGGAAAATCAAATTTAACAAACCACTTTCAAGTCATTCAATGTACAAAGCGATGGCTAAGTCAACCAGTTCTTTAAAAGAGGCATTTCTCAGAGTGCCAAGAAACACACCCATCTTTCTTCAAAAGCATTTTTTTTTAAAGAGAATTTAGTGGAGAGGTAGGCAAGAAGAAAAACTTGTCTTCCCCACTGATTTTGGCCTTGTAAAGTTCCCAAAAGCAGGACAATACAGCCCACATTTTGGCAGCTGGTCTTTTTAAGTCCACCAAGAAAGAAGACTGACCAAATGAATACCCCAAATGACTTTTCACTGAAATCCTGAGGAGGCAGTTCACTAAAACAAGATCCAAGCCTGGAGGAGACTCATGGTATGACACTAATGAGCCATTTTCTAAGCTTTTCTGAGAACAAGTAATCAATTGCTGTGGGGAGAAAATGAACTTTAATCACACCACTCAAAGAAAATGTAATGTTTAAATAAAATTTGGCAGTAGAGACTTACTAATACATAAATTTCAAAAACTCTTAACTTCGCAGCCGTCTTCTCTTCCTCCTGTGCTCCAGTCATCACAGCCTTCCCCTAACCACTCTCCCCCAGCCTTAATCTTGATCCCCTGATCACAATGAGCCAGGTTGTTCCTTTCTCTGGCCCAGAACCAGGCCTCCACATCACCTCACTGCCGTCTTCACACCATCCCACACCCCCAATTCTAGCTTCCCTCTTCTGTATGTTGAAGTGAAGGTCTAACATGGTGCTCTGCACAGTGTCTGGCAAAAGTAATGCTTAATAAATAATTTATCCAAGGGCTTCAGATTCAACTTTGATCTTCTGGAATACTTTTGTCTCACTCTGCTTGGTACTATAGAGGGAAAAGCCCAAAGCTGTTGGGTCAGAGGCAAGGTTCACACTCTTCTTCTGGTACCCATGTGACCTTGAACAAGTCACCAAGCTTCTTCCTCATTTGCAACGAACAGCTCTGGCCATCCCTTTGAGCTCTGTATCTAAGATCCTCTGTGTTTGTCCTTTGTTCTCAAAATGATGACATGACTTGCAGTTAACTTTGATTTGAGTGAGTGAGGGCTGTGCAAGGTCACCAACCTCACCTTCTGCTGAGCCATCTGGCCTGATATTATCAGGATGGCTGGAGATGGCCCAGGATGCAAAGTGAGACCCTGGCCCTTTCAGGCTAAGGTCTTATAGCATTCTTACTTTCAGTGAGATACACCCATTCAATGAAAAGACTTCTCTTTAAGTAGCTGCTCAAAGAATGGTCCCTTTAATCAAAAAAAAAAAAAAAAATCAAAGTGGGAGGAGAAGACCCTCAGGGTTCCTGGGTAAAAAAGAAACAGTCTTGTGTTACAGAGATTAGATTTTAAAGTCCTGAATCTTTCTGAATTATGGATAAGGGAAACATTCTTGAGTAAAGAAGGCAGATAAACTGGCAATTCTGATTACAGAAAATTTAAAAACTGTTGTTCAAATAAAACCAATGAAGTTAAAATTAAAAGGGAAACAGTTAACTGGAAAAAAAAAATCTCAGAAGCAAGTTTCTCTGATAAAGGCACAATAAAGGCCAGACATAGAAGAAATATTTAAAGAGGTAAGAACAAGAGTAATTCTTCAAGAGTTAAGAAATCAAAGGACATGAACAGGCAGCTTTCAAAAGAAGAAAAAACAAGTTATCAGCAACTCTATTTTTACATGCTCCACATCACTGTGTAAAAAAAATGGAAATACCAATTTAAACAGCACTGAGATTTCCCCTCACATTCATAAAATTGGTCAAAATAATGAAAAAAGAAGATGATGACTGAGGGTACATGGGAGAGCAGACAAATTAATGTACTGTTATGACATTAATTGGTGCACTGGAAAACAATCTGGAATCATGCTGTTAGAAACACGTTTGACACTCAAGTATCAAGAAAAAATTTATGAAAGCAGAATTCAGAAGAATTGAACATTTTTGGCCAGAAGTGGACTCCACCCCTCTTTAGGGAGAGCGCAGAGTACAGAATCCAGGTAAGTATTTATACTGTTAGTTAGGAACAGATAGACCTTCCATCAGAGGACAGATTGGTACATTCTCCTTTGGGTCACAAACTCTTTGACACACCTATCACATAACACTCTTTGGAGTGTTCCCTCCTCCCAAACATGCTTCAACATACGAGCCATGATCAGAAAATGGAGAGATAATTTTATGAGGGGTGTATCTGCTTATATGGATGAGACAGCTGGAATTTTAGGCTTCCCTGTCACTGACCACAACTGACCGACCCGTCCTTATCCTGTTTTTGGGTTTTTCTGAAGGTCACTAAGCATTTTCTGATTGGTTGGGCCACCTACAATTTGCTAACTTCCTTATCTGACTTATTCAGTAACTTTAGGAGCTAGCAATTTTGTGAAAACTTAACTCTTTGCTGTCTCTTATAAATTTCTGACCTTTTACCTGACCATGCTAGGTCACAACTCTGATTAACTGTCACCAATCAACTCTGGGAGGAGTTTTGACCCTGGGAAATAGAACTCCTTCCTTTGTTTCCCACAATGCCCAAAAAGTAACTAAACTGTGCAAACACTCTGACCCAGTGATACCTGTGTACTGGGTATACACTTACTCCAAAAGTAGCCAAAGATAAAGGAAAAGGACCCATATGTACAAAATTCTGCAACATTTCTGTGTTGCAACAAAGAGCAGGAAACTTGAGAGGTGCCCTTCAACTGGGAAATGAATGAACAAATTAAAGTGCACAAACATAATGGAATATTGTACAGTAAAAAATGATGAAAAGGATATACTGAAAGAAACTGGGAAGACCTGTATGAACTGATACAGAGTGAGGTGAGCAAAACTGGGAGACCAAAGTGTACAATGACTACAAAATTATGAAAAGCAACTCGGAAAAGCTTAAGAACTCTGAACAATGCAGTAACCAACCACAACTAATGGGGAAGTGTGCTTTGTATGCCCAGAGCAAGAAATGATAAACTAGAGGTCTAAAACAAGATTTGCCCATCGCCAGATTGGTTTTGCTTAACTATGCTTATTTTTTACTGGGGAATTGAGAGGGTGGGGTAGGGATTAGGGATTAAGGCTAGGAAAGAAACAAAGATTCACAGCTAATCTCTTAGAAAGAAGAATCAGTATTCAGGCCTTCACTTTCTCAATACCCAAGCACTTTTTTAGCCCTTTGCAAACTAGCCTCCAAAGGCGGAAGGAAGCCTACTTAAAAGGCTTTCTCCAAAGCTCCCCACCAGCCTCCGATAGCCTTGTCTTATACAATCAGAGCCACAAGGTGCCCCACCTTGAACAATGCTGCTCATCCAAAGGACTGGCAGCCCTCTGGGGAAGGCATCACTTGCCTCCCCAGGCATGCCATCACCTTTTCAGAGAGCTATCATAAGCACAATTTTTTGTCTCATGTCAAAACCACCCTGCAGCTGTCCACCAGCAACTAAGACCCAGCACAAGTTTCCTTCCTCCTCCTCCCCAGTCCGAGTCCTTCCACCAGATCTCAAAGCCCTTTGCTCTCCAGGTCATGTTCTGAATTTTACTGAAATCTTCTCTCCCCAAACCCCTAACAATAAACCTGGCACTCTAGAAGTAGTTACCTCCCACACTCCAGAGGTCAGGACTCTCCTAATGAAACCTAGGCAAACATTACCATTGAGGCCTGTATTATTAATGTATTTTTGCATAATGGGTTAATGTATTTTTGCTTAAGGGAAGATCTTTCTCATCCATTAACAGGTCCAAGTGACCTGCTAAAATCACATGGAACAGAAAAGAGTGGAGCAGAAAGGGAGGTTCAGGAAGAGGAGCAGCTAGAGGAGAGGTGAGAGGAAATTGGTCAGAGAGTAGTCAGAGCTAGGAAGGATGCAGCCAAGAGGTAGCTGCCTAGGGTGAATGAGGTAGCTTGTTTGTGATTCTGTTTAATGGAGCTGGTTTGTGGAAAGTTGAGCAGGGGGAAGGCCTGAGGTTGGTGTTGCCCTCTGCACTCTTATTGTGTATAGATGTCTTTGTTACTATGATAGATTTGGCTTTCTGGTGTCTGAACAAATGTTTTGGTTTTGCCTTCCATGTGGAGAGACTGTGGTATTTTGTGATTCAGAATTGCACTGGGATATTCATGGCCACTGAAAGTGCTGTCAATATTGCGCTGGTGCTACAGGGCCCCATAATGAACTTCTAATTCATACCAAGTTGGCAGGCCACTAAAATCCTCAGAGTTTTAACATAAACACCCCCTATTTTGCACTTGTAAAAATGATTTATATTTCATTATTACAGTTTTCAAATTTACTTGGGACAAACAATAATTCTGACATGATTTCATTTTCTGACAGCAATGGTCATGTATTTGGCTGACCCAGAACAACCAACTGTGCAAATGAAACCAGATTGAGCTGGTTTTCCCACCTTTAGCTAGTCCTCCGTCAGATGAGTGATGGATTTCACATATACACATTTCATTGCTCTCTTCTATTGTGTTTTTACTTCTGTAGGTTTTACACAGGAATGTTACTCGAAGGAAACATGCAAACACCCTACCTTTCAAAGAGCAGCTCTGTTGCTGATATGGGGAAGTCAACTGTTCTAGAATCATTCAAGACCACAATGAAATAGGATCAATCACACTTAAGGGCAAAAGCAAAAAATGCCAATAACTGACAAATTATTGCTGCAAAACAAACTAGTTATTCCTTAGAAAACAAGCAAAGCCTTTCAAAGGGACCTACAAAGTAGAGGTTTGTTTACTGACTTCCTCCACAGGAAGTTGGAGGCTTCTTGAAATTGGAAGAAAGTTGAGAAGACCAGCTGCTAACTGCTGCTACAGGAGAGATATGCTTATCAGATACAAGAAAACATAGAGGCTGGAGCACTAAATCCTGAGAAAAGGTAACTTCTACTTAAAAACATCGACTTTTCATTTAAAGTGAGTCTGTAAGATCTGGACACCTTCCTCAAAATATAACACATCCACTCAGAAGAATGTTCTAGGGATTTTTTCCTTCCAGTGGGCAAGGAAGTCTCGTCCACGCTGAAAGAGCGATGAAATCTGATAAATATATTGAAATGAGAAGCAGAATTGTTACCGAATTACAGAAATTCCCCCTTGTACATACCACAAGTCACTAATGGTTAAGAAATGTATCTGAGAGATCCACACAAAGCTCAGTCACAAGCATTTAATAAGCACTTGTTGAGTGCCAAGTATTACACCAAACACTAGGAATACAAAGAAAGACAAAACTCTAGGTCTGACGAGCTCACCCCGTATAGTGTGATGACAAGGGAACATCCCCTACAGTGTGATGAGAAGGGAACATGGCCTGGAAATTTGCCTGAAATAAACTGCATGGAAAACCTACTGGTCACAACCCAGGCTAAACTTAGGAAAATAGCTCATCCAATCTCGAGTGAATATCCAATGTGACCAAAGTTTTATTTCATTATAATTTAAAGAATATGGGTCCAAAAGAACTTGTTAAATCGATGCCCAGGGCACCCTCCTTAATGGAATGACCTTGACAATCCCCAATCACATTTTTTTCTTCCCTCTTCCTCATTCTCCACCTCTAATCAGTCACCAAGTGCTTCTGAATACTTCCCACGGATCTCTCAGACAACCACCTCCTCCTTTCCTCTCACACGAACCAGAGCTAACCATTAGGCCCCCATCACCGATCACTTACAACAGTGTTGTCCAAACTCAGATAGAAACAGGGCCACAAAACCATTCAGAAGGATCCCTGTGGCTCATATCTTGACTTTATTTTAAAATATATTATTTACTAATGTTTTCTTGTATTATCTTTATTCATTATATTTATATTTTTTGTTTTTATTATGAATGATTAAAAATGAAAGTGGAATGAGAGAATGAATGAACCACACTATCAAAAACCTCTCTTGGTTTCAGGTTTTTCATCTGTAAAATGAAGGTATTAAACTATATGAGCCCCTAACACTGACACAATGTGATCTCAAAGTCCTATTCCCCCATAAACATTATAAAAATGGTTGTTTTTCATAAAACAAAAAGATAAAAAGATGAACTGCTAGAACTTGTTACTGGATCCTAGCACAGTATAAGCCAAGTAATTATGAGCACAACTCAGAAATTCCAAAACTGGAATAACTACCTCAAAAGCATTTCTGTGCTATGGAAGAGAAAAATTCCAGATCTTTCAAAATTTCACTTATATAGGCAATAGCACATCAGTTTCCTGTAATGCCTACCAAGGAAAAGCACTGCTGGGTAGAAGTGACGAGGTTTTTCCTTGTCACACTGAACCCATTTTCTATAAGAAAAACCTGCTTCTGTTACTGTTGGGGTGTAAGCTCGGTTTTCACGTGAACAGTCTCGGGTTAGGTAAAGGTGAGGGCTTCTAAACCACAGAGCTCTCATGAGGCCCCCCAGGGAACAGCTGGGAATTGAGGAGTGAATCACAAGCTATCTTGTTTTCCCACCTCTTCTCAATGGAAACTTGCTGGGGAGAGCATCTCACCCTTCAGATTGGTCTGTGGTCTGAGTACATCTATTGCTGATTGGCTAAGGGGCTGAGAGCATGCTGTCCATGAGCAAACCATGTAGCTGAGAGAGCTTAAATGGGGACAGGAAAGCCTAAGGGTTGGGTTCCTCTATCCTCCGGCAGGAGGAGGGGGCTCCACAGGGGAGAGCTTGTCCTGCATGCTGACATGTAGCTAGGGTTTCTCTCTCCTCTGGAAGGAGAGGGGAGCTCCACGGGGAGAACTCATCCTGCATGCTGACATGTAGCTGGTATCCAGAATAAAACCTACACTTCTGTTTGACTCTGGAGGTCTCTTCTCTCATTATGTTTATCCGGTTGGCCACTGAAGACCTGGAGTAGGTAAGATGACCCGGCAGCCCATGGCAGATAGGCCGGACATGTTACTTTACTGATAAAGAAGGCAGCCAAAGCATTTGAATCTGCCAAACTGAAGACTTTAAGTATTCAACCTCTACATCTTCCCAGACTCAAGTGTCTATCACACAGGATCAAGCAATTGAAGCAACGGCATCCCCAAAGAAAGCACAAGCAATGACATTTCTAAGGAAAAAATTTAAAACAAATCAATCAAAAGACTTCAGGGGAGGAAAAATCCCTGAAAGAAAACATGCTAAAAAAAAAAAAAAGAAAGAAAGAAAGAAAACATAACATGCTCAAAATCAATTTACTCAATGCAGGGTAAACAATAATGTTAACAGCCTTTCATTTCCGTTTTTTTTCTCCTCCAGTGAGAATTTTAGTTTTATTCACATAATATCCAGAAGGAAGCTCAGTTTTCTGAGGTTATCTAACAGCCCAATTTCGAATCACTTTTAACGCAGTCATTTTAAAAAAAACCAACACGTACACGGAAGATCTAGCTTTTTTGTTCCTGACCTCCCTGGAGATTGTTTTCTCTTCCTTCTCTACCACCAGGATTGTTATCCAATCTTTGCCAAGCAGATCTCTAAGGTAACTGGAGTCCCAAACCACAAAGGGCTTCAGAGATTAATGTCAACACCTAGAATTACATTCAAAAGCAAGGAAGCAGCCGGTACATAGTGTACTATATGAGTAAAATGTGTTCTTTATGATAAAGTCTCCAATCCAGATGGATCCTATGCCTGGGGCTTAGAAGTACAAGAACTACAATTCTACAGTAAGCCAATCTGGAGGTTAAAAATTCAAGGAAGGTTGATCAGAAAACATCACAGGATTTCAGCTAAATACAAATACTTAGTTCAATACATTTTCGCCAGACATTATTTAAAAGCATTAGAATAAAGATCTGGGGGCTCTTTAAGGCTACCTGAAAGCCTGGGTGGAACAGAACCTTTCTTGAAGTCTTGAAGGGGCCTATCTCACCTGATCACAACTGCCTGTTTGCTTTTGACTGTGTCAGCGTTGTAGACATTCATCTATAAACCTCTTTGTGATTTGGGACTCAGTTAACTTATTCTGTACCAACTGCCAAAGTCAGGGCGTTTTTGTAAATCACTTTATAATCCAAGGATGAAAAGCGTTATGCAAGGTTTAGCTAATTAAAGGAGACAGGGCATAATTAAAGGCCTTACCTAACATTTTCAAAGGAAAAGGCAAAAAGGTATCGATACAATACTGACTAGATCTCTTGTTCTGTCCAATTCAAATCAATGCCAGCTTGTTTCATGGAAGACCTCTAGACTAAGCTGCAAACTACCTCCTTTAATTAAGCTATATTTAAATTTCAAGGGGAAAGGAAGAAGCATGTATTAAATGACTATTATGTACCAGGCAGTGAGTGCTCTACAGATATATTCTCATTTAACATTCTGATTTCCCTAATTATTATGTATAGCCCATGTCATTCAAGGATTACAAAATTTTTTTTACAAAACAAACACCTCTTAGTTCGGAAGCCAGATAAAATAAAATTACAATAAACTCCAAGACCTCTGAAAACTATCCACAACTGTATTGCCCAAATATTCATATTTACTAGAATCTTACAGGTTTTAGAAAGGTGTATGTATTCTCTTGGACCCTATCAAAGTAGGGTCCAGTTACGTAAGGCAACATAGCATGTTTTAGCATGTTGTAGAAACACTCGAATTGAAATTTTAGAATTTAGTTTCAAAGCCCAGATCTGACAACCTATAATCTATTTAATCTCTATCAGCCTCTGATTCCCTACCAGTAAAATGGGAATGATACTCCATATGTTCTCTGCCTCATAGGGTTGTTGTAGGGAAAGTGTTTCACAAACTAGATGAATGTAAGAAATCCTTAAGGACCAAAAATATTCATTGCCTGACTTCTTTACTTCAATGATTTCTATGAACACCTCAGGGTGGCTATTCCCTCTGACAGGGACCATCAGTAACTTCTCATCCCACAGGATTCTTGTCCATTCCGTCCCACAAAGGTGGCCCCGGGCCTTTCAGAACTCCCTGGATATCAGTGTGGCACCCCAGCTCTCCCCTCCTTCAACAAATAACAGGCCCACTTCCTTTTCTGAATCTGTGTTTCCCATGAAATTTCTTTAAAAATATAAACTACCCAGATGAACATCTTTTATGAGAAACTCCACATAATAATCACTCTACTACTAGCAATCACAAAACCTAGAAAGACTTCATGGGCAACCTCCTATGGTGGATTTGCAGGTTCAATGCAACACTTTAAATAAATCAGACAAAATAAGGAATTGTCTGTATAATTCAAACCAACAAACATGAAAGTTCTCTTCCACACACACTATTCTAGAGGCTGGCTCTCAAAAATGCCTCAATCACTACCTGAAAGCCATGATCAAAAAAGAGCCTAGACATCATCTTTCATGAAATTATCAAGGAAAAACTACCCTGATATTCTAGAACCAGGGGGCAACATAAATATTGAAAGAATCCACTGATCACATCCTGAAAGACATCCAAAAAAAGAAACTCCTAGGAACATTGTGGCCAAATTCCAGAATTCCCAGGTCAAGGAGAAAATATTGCAAAGCAGCTAGAAAGAAACAATTCCAGTATTGTGGAAATACAATCAGGATAACACAAGATCTAGCAGCTTCTACATTAAGGGACTGAAGGGCTTGAAATATGATATTCCAGAAGTCAAAGCAACTAGGACTGAAACCAAGAATCACCTACCCAGCAAAACTGAGTGTCATACTTCAGGGGGAAAAAATGGTCTTTCAATGAAATAGAGGACTTTCAAGCATTCTTGATGAAAAGACCAGAGCTGAAAAGAAAATCTGACTTTCAAACACAAGAATCAAGAGAAACATGAAAAGGTAAA
>CM053769.1:106386235-106530893 GCA_028658325.1 Potorous gilbertii
GAGGGACAAGGTCAAAAGAGAGAAGAGAAGAAATGGGGGGCAGGATAGGATGGAGGGAAATATAGTTAGTCTTACACAACATGGCTACTATGGAAGTCATTTGCAAAACCACACAGATATGGCCTATATTGAATTGCCTGCCTTCCCAAAGGGAATGGGTGGGGAGGGAGGGAAGAAGAGAAGTTGGAACTCAAAGTTTTAGGAACAACTGTTGAGTATTGTTCTTGCATACAACTAGGAAATAAGAAATACAGGTAATGGGGAATAGAAATTTATCCTGCCCTACAGGACAAAAGAGAAGATGGGGAAAAGGGACGGGAGAGATGTCAGAAGTAAGGGCAGATTGGTGATAGGGGTAATTACAATGCTTGGCGGTTTGGGGTGGGGGAGGGGAGAAATGGGAAAAAAGTTTGGACCTCAAAATTTTGTGGAAATGAATGTTGAAAACTTAAATAAAATTTTTTTAAAATGCTCCCAATCTAGCAGGGAACATAAAATACAATTATCCTACAAAATGGCATGAGTGCACAACACAGGCACAAACCAAGTGCTTTGAGAATCTCAAGGAAAGAGATATCACTGTCAGGTGAAGGGATCAAGGAAGAGAAAGAACTAACCTTTGCAATAGACTTTAGATCCTGGGAAATATCAAAGAGAGAGAGGTCCCAAGAGCTCAGTTTGGCTGTAGCATAAAGTTCTGAGTGAGGATAGTTTGAGGTAAGGCTGGAAAGGGAGACCGGAGTCAGACTGGCTCTAACAGCAAAAACCTAGGCTTCTGTCAAGAATCAGTGTGAGCACCAGCTCCAATGTGCCACTGCTCCCAATTCCCCCACTTCAAGAGTTCTCACTGCCCCGGTTATCTTGTACAAACTTTGAACAGTCTTTCCCAGTGGAATGTAAGTTCCTTGTTTCATTTTTCTTTGTATCTCCTGTGGCTGACACACTTGGCATACAGTAGGTGCTAAATAAATACATGATTGACCTTGGATTTGCAGCTGAGTGTGAATCACACTTCATCAGCAACAAGGAACCACTGGAAGGCTGTGATCTGCTCAGAGCTGTGTATCAGAAAGGCTAACACAAAGAGGAAAGACTGGTTACAGAGGAAGAGGCGGGAAGCCCATGTCTGAACTCATCCTCCATCCCAGAGTCAACTGGGCCCTTCCACAGGGCTACATGCCCTTCCTATGGGCCTCGTCATGGCGCCAGCACTGAGTAGTCATGTGATCTGGGTAGCGTCACTTTTGCTTTCATGGTCTTTCCTTATGGGAGGCAACAGAGAACAGAATGAAAAGTCAAAGACCCTAAGTTCAGATCCTATGCAACCATTTCTCTGGGCTTTGAGACCTGTTAAGTCTCTTTCAGATCTAGAAAATGGGAAGGAGTGCAAGATGATATGTTCTATTTATTTGTTATTAAGATCCCCTATCACTTTCCAGAGCTGAGGCCCAGCTCCTCACTTTGTAGTATTTTTTGTTTTTCTAAGGTGAGTTTTCAGGCACTGATGTGAGAGTTCCTCATCTTTTCCTTTGTGGTTGGTTCCAACTTAAACTGACACCTTCTCTAACACAAAATAAGCTCCAGAAAAGCTTTATCGCTAGAGAGCCCTGTGTCCTGGGCTCTCTTCCCAGGATGAGGAATTGAGACAGACAAAGGCCAAGGCCAAAGTCCCTGAGAAACTGGGACAAGGTACACGCCTCAAGTCCTCTCATGCAGTCCACCATCTGATAAAACCCTTCAATGTGTTTGCCCTAAATCTCTTGAAAAAGCTTTCTGTGAGAATGCTGATTCCCCTACTTCTTGGAGATGGAACTTCCTTATTGTCCAACCTTCCAGTTTTCTTCCCACTGACAGTTTCAGTGCTAAGGATCCCAGGCTCTCCTCAAGTTTCAACCTGCTTCTACTCTCTAAATTGTCTCCTTGTATCTCCATTATGTCCTAGGTTGCTTCCAACCACCCTTGCCAGAAGTTGGCCACTTGGAGGAAAGAAAGGTCTATGGCGGAGGTTAAGACAGACTGCCAGTCATCAGCTGCTTAACTCCTCCTCCTCCTCCTCCTCCTCCTCCTCCTCCTCCTCCTCCTCCTCCTCCTCCTCCTCCCCTCCTCCTCCTCCACCACCACCACCACCACCACCAAACTTTCTCTAACACCAGACAGGGCACCTGACATGATTCCAGGTGCTGTCACTTATTTTCTAAGGGTACATCCTATCTCTTTCGATCAAACAGTAAACTTCTCCTGGACACAGGCCTGTCTTACATGTTTTTCTATCATTACCTGCTACATCCTGCCCAAAATTAGTCACAGAAAGGAGCAGGTAAGTATGAATTATGATGAGGAAGGACAAAGAGGTCATCAGTTACATTAAAGCAATTACATCTTGTAAATGATTAAGAAGTAAACCACTGAGTATATGAGAAAAACACCTGGTCCAGCTGGGCACAGGATGGTTACTTTGGAGCTTACTTTACAAGAATGTCTTTAACTGAAAGTTTCAGACACAATTTCAGCATTACTGATGAACTGTAAAGCAACCATTTTTATTCTTCCATTCAAATAAAGACAGCCTTTTTATAACTGGATTTACTCCCCAAGAAGTGCAAGTGAATGGTTTACCAGCTCTTCTGGCTACGTGGGAAGGCACCAAGCGGAGGACAGAAAATTAGGGACCACTTTAAACTCTTCGGAATGCTAACTATCCCAAAGAAACTGAAACACTCTTTGACTAGCCCTCAGTATTCACCCATACTCCAAATATTTTCCTTTCAAAGGGCTCCACGCTCAACACCTAGCTACGCCTTTATTTATACCTCTTCTCCCTGCTCCCTTCCCCTCCTTAGTCCCTCCACCTATAAAAGTCCTATTAAGCACAGAGTAGGTGTTTACTAAATGACTACTGGTTGACTGACCGATGAATGTGTTCTCTTTTATTTAACAGTCAAATCTATTTTTTTCTACCTATTTTAAAATCATCTCTATCAACAATTAAAGGGAAAAACCCTGATGACTTACCTCTCAGCTGATGTACAAACTAATAAAGAATCACGGGAGCGGGGGAAACTTTTAGATGGATATTAAAACGAAAGGTGCTTTAAGAACTGATTAACTTCTCCTCTTCCAGTCATATATACATCTACATTAGTCACAACTCTCAAGTGAAAATGGACTTCCCAAATCTGTTCATGCCTCTCACTGCTCTTTTTCACTGATGCCTGGAATAAGAAACAGAAAAGGAACTGATTGTTTTAAAATACACAACTGTCACTGATGACATCAACAAAGCAACAGAGACAGAAAGACAGAGAAAAGCAGACAGAAGAGAGACAGAGTCAGATAAAAAGACAGAAACAGAGACAAAGAAATGTGAAAGAGAAAAACAGAAAGAAAATGTGTTAGGAAAGCTGAGGTACTAAATGTCTAAAAAAACTAGGTTCTTTGATACAATGCTTTAAAAAAAAAGCCATGTCTCAAATTAGGATACTTCTTTTTGCTATAAATAATCCATTTTTTATCTGGAGGTACATGCTTTTCCACCCATTGTAGATACAACTGTCACCACCAATACATCTATGATAGGCTCATAGCTTCAGAGCCGAAAGAGTCTCCACAGGTCCAACAGACAGCCAAGAACCATCATTTGCTAAACATAAATAATCATCTCCATAGAAATCACTTAAAGATAATTCAGAAGATGCAGAATATTTGTGAGGAATAACCATCAGCTACATCTTAAATACTCAAAGCGAACATCATACCATAAAACCCATGTGATCTTTTGTTCCAACGTCCAACCAAAGGAGCAATCATTACTACTATTAAATCACGGTTCTTTACACTTTATTCAAGAAAAATTCCGATTAAATATAGCGAGCAGCGAGCAGCGAGCAGGGAGCAGCGAGCAGGGAGCAGCGAGCAGGGAGCAGGGAGCAGCGAGCAGGGAGCAGCGAGTCTGCTCTGCCGCCTGAAGTGCATCTCATCCTGCCGCCCTGAGGCAAGGCTGAAATGCAGAAAGAGACAGCACCTTGTTCTCAAAAACCTAACCTGACAGGCACACACCCGGTCAAGAGACGGGGAATCTATGGTTGGGATATTAAGCAAAGGGAGTAGATTAGGGGGTCAACGTGTGTGCAGAAGATCCTACTTCCATCCTTCCCTCTCCAACATACTGTCTTCTTCAAGAGTTTCCACTCTACCCTACCCATCCACCTCCCCCCAAAACAATGCAGTCTGCACTCCTGTGACAACATGTCAATCTCCTTCTCAAACGTCTCTAGAGGATTTTCACTACACTAAGAACCAAGTCCAAACTTCTTGGCCGTATTTCCAAATCTCTCCATGAGTTCTACCTCCAACAACAACAGCAACAGTAACAGCCGGCATTTATACAAATATTACCTCATCTGATCCTTACGACCACCATGAAAGGTAGGTACCGTTATCATCCCCATTTTACAGATGAGGAAACTGAGGCACACAAAGGTCAAGAGACTTGCCCAAGGTCTGAGGTCACATCTGAACTCAGGTCTTCCTGATTCCAGGCCAGTTCTATCTCATGAGGCCCCTAAGTGCCTCCTACCATCTGTCACTTTAAGTGTGAACCTTCTGCTCCAAACAAGCTACTCTCTTGACAGTTCCTGAAGTTCACCATGCTGATTTTCACCACCAGGCCTCTATTTCCACTTCTTTTCCTTCCTGCTTCCCCAATGTCCTGGTTCATGATCCTCCAATTATACAAGCCTCTTGCATTCCCACAACCGGCACTCCCCTCTCTAAATACCCAGAACAGGGGTGTCAAATTAGGAAATGTGTAACAAAACAAATAAAAATACACTACAACACAGAAAATGTTTATGGTTTTCTCCGTCACCACTCAGCCAGCAGGAATCTTCTGTAACTCAGAGCATTTTCCATTTAATTATGTATGTCCTGACAGTGTTACTTAACTGTCTGATATCTCTGACAAAGACTGCCAGCTCCCTGAGCACCAGAAGCCTGGAGTGCCCACAGGCACCGGACACACTGGTGAGCATACCCATGGAAGCTCTCAGGGGCAGCAGAGATCACAGATTTAAAGCCAGGAACAGCAGCACAGGCCACGTAGCCAGCACCCACATCCAACGGATGAGGAACCTAAGACAGACAAATGAGGGTCACGGCGATTCTAAGCGGCAGGCAGACCGGGAAGCCCAGGTGTCCTGACTCCGCCGAGTGTGTGCAAAGGCTGACCCTTAAATAATCAGGGGGATTACAAGGACAGGACGTAAGCTCTCTCCTGAGCCACGCGGCCAAACCCGCGGCCAGGGGCTCTCCGCAGCCCTTCCCTCTCCGACCAAGCGGTCTCCTTCGGCAGGTCACAGGCTCTGGTCCCCCCTGGGGCCCCGTTCCGGCCCCTCTTCTCCCTCCATCGCTTGGAGATCTCCAGCCTACCTCCCCGGCCCCAGTGTCTCTGCTGGGCTCGTCACGAACCGCAGACACCGCGAGCTGGATGGCCTCGGAAACTCGGCATGTCCAGAACGGGTCCATCATCCTCCCCCTTCCCAGCTTCCCATCGCCGTCCCTCGCCTCCTCCGGGACCCCTGCCGCCCTGGGGGCAATCTTCTGCCAAGGCCCGGCACTTTTACTTTCCCACCATCTCGTCTACGCCGCCTTCTCTCCTGAGGATGACCCTCAGCCCTGGAGTCCTGTGGCAGGGCGGCCGGTGTCCTCACCCTCCAGTCCGTCCTCGCTCAGGCACCACAGTAACCTTCCCGACGTACGGCCCGGCCCTGTCCGGGGCTCTCAGCCCTTCGCAGCCGGTCCTCTTACTGCCCCTCCCCGCAGAGACCTCACCCAGCCCTCCCTCGTTCCCCCGCCCCACGGTGCCCGCCGAGGGCACGGCGCCCCGTCAGCCCTGCTGGCCGCTGCCATCTCAGGGCCGGGCCCAGGGTCCAGGGTCCAGGGCCCAGGGTCGCGCTCCCCCGGACCCTCCCCCGCCCTCGCTCCTCCGCCGGCGGCCCCGAGCGCTCCGCGGGGTGACGGCCGGCGGGGCTCCCCCGGGCTCGGCGCCTCCTCCTCCGTCAGTCCGGCAGCCCGGGGCCGTCGGGGCCAGGTAGGGGTCCTGGCCGCCCAGGATAAGCCGGGGCGGGGGAGGGCCGGGCAGCCTGGGGGGGCGGACCGACCGACGGGCGGACGGGCGGGACCCCGGGAACGCCTTCGAAGCCCCCCGGACCCGGCCCGGCCCAACCTCGGGGCCACAGGAGGCCCCCCCCGGGAGGTCCGCACCCGCAGGGCCCAGGCCCAGACCGCCACAGGGTCCGGGGCGCTCGGGGGAAGGCGGGGGGACGCGGCGTTCAAGGCGTGCCCCGCCCCCGCCCGGGGGTCCCCAAGCGCCGAGCAGCCGCACGAGGCGCGGGAAGGGGCGGGGGCGGCGGCCCCCCAGGAGCCCCCCAGGAAGCACGCGGCCGTGCCGCCACCACTACTCACCCCTCGCTCCCCCCCAGGCGGCCCCGCTCCCGCCTGCTGCTGCTCCTCCTTCTCGGGCGGCCGCTCACCGGGCCGCTGCTCCGCCGCCTCCGCAGCCTCCTTCTCTCCCCGAGCCCGTTCTCCTGCGCCCAGGCCCGGACCCGGCGCCGGCGGCTCCATGTTGGCGCCTCTCTTACCCTAGAGCCGCGGCGACCGCCAACCGTTGGCTCCAGCGCAGGCGCACTCGGCTCCCGCTCGCGCGCCCCGCCCCCGCCTCGCGCCGCGCTCCAGACTAGTCTGCGCAGGCGCCGGCGTTGCTAAGGACGCCGCGTCCGCGGGAGGGAGGGGAAGAAGGCGCGCGTGCGTGATAGGAGGATGTAGGTAGAGCGAGCGAGGGAGCCCGGCAGCCGGCCTGGCGCCTGAAAACCGGGGCAGACTCAGGCCCCGCCCCTCACCTGGGGAGCGGAGCCGCGGGAGGAGCGTCCGGCGGGAGAACGCGGCTTAGGGGCCGCTGGGACCGCCGGAGCGTTGCTGGTGGAATGGAGCCGTGCCGGGACGCTCCGCGCACCCTCGGATCGAGGGTCTCGTGTGCGGCGCCATCCCCAGGGCCTCCGAGAGCGTCGTGGGCACGTTCTGCTCCCCGAGACACCGTGCGCTCCCGGAGGACGGGGGCGCAAAGCCTGGCACGCCCTAGGCACCTTTAGGAGGGTGGAGCTGGGCCATCCAGGGGCCCGAGCCCAAACCCAGCCTCAGACACGCGCTAGCTGTGCGGAACCTTGGGCGAGGGCCTGTGCCCTCTGCCTCAGTTTCCTCACCTGTAAAATGAGGGTCGTCATGGCCCCTCCCTCAGGGTGGTGGCAGGGCTCGCCAGGGTAGTGTCTGCCAGTTGTTCAGCCCCGCCCAACGCTTCTTTACTCTATTTGGGGTTTTCTGGGCAAAGATACTGGAGCGTTGGCCATTGCCTTCTCCAGCTCATTTTACAGGTGAGGAAACTGAGGCAAACTTGCCCAGGATCACATAGTTGGCAAGTGTCTGAGGCCGAATTTGAACTCAGGTCTTCCTGATTCTATCCACTGCACAGCTGCCCCAGTCTCTTTCCGTACATTAATGTAATAGGTTAATAATAGCTCCTATAGGTCAGCCCTTGGAGCTGAGGAGACCAGAATCCAAAGGTTGCCTTTGATGCTTACCAGCTTGAGCTCTTGGAAGGTTGGTCATGGTCCTCCACTTCACCTCCCCTGCCCAGTAGAAAATGTTCATTAAAATGAACGCTGGCAGAAAAGTTGCCCGAGGTGTCCAGGGTCATTTTCCTTTTCCTCCCGGGACTGGTCCCCAGCTAAGGCAAGGAAAGTTAATTAACTCCTTAGTGCCCCAGGCAACTCCCTAGAGCAAAAAGCTGTTGTTCCATTCAGTGGCTAGAGAGATACTCTCCCAGGGAGTTCCCTGCCTAGAGTGAAATTACAAATCCAGACACGCCCCTAAAAAAAAAATCTAATTTGATCCTCCCCAAACCCTAAGGAGGCAGGTGCTCAAAGGAGCCATACAGGTAGGTCGGTTCCCAGCTGGGTCCCAGAATTCATGGAGCTCAGAAGAGAGAAGAAAGATGAGAATGGACCCGTCTCGACAGACAGTTAAACAACAAAGGACTTGTGGACATATTTTAAACCAGGGTTATTAGGGAGCCACTGGAGTTGGGGGGTGGGGGTGGCGTGCACAACCTGGTAAGACGATATAGAAAATCATTTAGGTGATTATGTGGAGAATAAACTAGAATGGGAAGAAACTGGAGGAAAGAAAATTAATTAGGTCACTAATCCATTGATCCAGGTTAGACAGGAGGGCTTAAACCCTGTAATGTGGTCTGAAAGGTGCTGCTGCTTCCAAGGCTCCTGTGCCTGTCTACCTGTTGCTAGAAATTGGCCAGCAATTTCTGGTCACTGGTTGTGAACAAGTCTGTCGGCATGTAAAGACAGGAGAGAGAGAGAGAGAGGAGGGGGAAAGGAAGGGAAGGGAAGGGAAAGGAAAGGTCCTCAAGGAGAATATCTATATTGGACCCCAGGAGAGACATAGAGAAGGGATAAGGAGAGAATCTAGGATTTCATTGATATAAGTAAGCACCTCACATATGAGGAAACTATCAATGCAGATTGGTACCTTTTCTGAATTTAGAGTTGCCCAGAGCCCTGAGAGACTTGCCCAGAGTTACAAAGGGAGTATGTGTCAGAATCAGAATTTGAGCCTAGATCAATGCCTGACACCATACACAAGAATAAAGTCCAAATGGATACATGATCTAGGTATAAAGACTGATACTATAAACAAATTTGGGGAGCAAGGAATAGTGTATTTGCCAGATTTATGGAGAATGGAGAAATTTTTGATTAAACAAGAAATAGAGAACCTTATGAAGTGCAAAATAGATAACCTTGGTTACATTAAATTGAAATGGTTTTGCATAAACAAACCCAATGCAAGCAAGATTAAGAGGGAAGCAGAAAACTGGGAAAGAATTTTTGCAACTAGTGTCAGTGACAAAGGCCTCATTTCTGAAATATAGAGAGAACTGAGTCAAATGTACAAGGATACAAGTCATTCCCTAATTGATAAATGGTCAAAAGATATGAACAGGAAGTTTTCAGAGAAAGAAATTAAAGCTATCTATGGTCATATGAAAAAAATGCTCTAAATCTCTATTGATTAGAGAGATTCAAATCAAAACAACTCTGAGATACCACATCACACCTATCAGAGTGGCTAAATTGGCAAAACAGGAAAATGATAAATGTTGGAGAAATTGTGGGAGAGCTGGAACATTAATTCATTGTTGATGGAACCGTGAGCTGATCCAACCATTCTGGAGAGCAATTTGGAACTATGCCCAAAGGGCTACAAAAATATGCATACCCTTTGACCCAGCAGTATCACTTCTAGGACTATATCCCAAAGAGATCATAAAAATGGGGAAAGGTCCCACAGGTACAAAAATATTTATAGCAGCTCTTTTTGTGGTGACCAAGAACTGGAAATCAAGGAGATGCCCATCAACTGGGGAATGGCTGAACAAGTTGTGGTATATGAATGTAATGAAATACTATTGCACTATAAGAAATGAACAACAGGAAGACTTCAGAGAGGCCTGGAAGGATATATATGGAGAACTTTGTACACAGCAACAGTCTGCGAGAAATTTTTCTGGTAGAGTTAGCCCTTCACAGCAATGCAAGGACCTAAAAAATTCCCAATGGGCTCTTAAGGCAAAATGCCCTTCCACATCCAGAGAAAGAACTATGAAGTTGGATCACATTTAGAAGCAGATCATTTTCTCTTGTGTTTTGTTTTGTTTTGTTTTTTTATGGTTTCTTCCATTCATTTTAATTCTTCTATGCAACTTGACCAAGGTGAAAATGTATTTAACAAGAATTTATGTATAGAACCTATATAAGATTGCATGCTGTCTTGGGGAAGGAGGTGGGGAATCTAAGATATATGAAAGTGATTGTAGAAAACTGAAAAAAGAAAAAGAAAAAGAATTTGAACACATCTTCCTGCCTTCAGGATGAGATCTCACCCCTACCCTGAGATATCTCTCATCCACCAGTCCCATTAAATACAAGATATTTTGAAGACTTGGCAGGAACAGCAGGGCATACTAGAAACGCTTCCTGTAAGAAATGGTCCTTGAGCAGAGTCCTGACAATGCCAGGCACATAGTAGTCACTTAATGTTTATTGACTGTTGATGGCTATTTACTACATGAGAAAACAGCATATTTTCAGCGAGTGAAGCAGATTTGCAAAAAAAGGAATTAGATTGTGAGCTCCTTGAGAGCAGGGATTGTCTTTTGTCTCTTAGCACAATACCTGTCCCACGGTTGCTGCTGTTCAGTCATTTTGGACTTTTCATAACTGCATCTGGGGTTTTCTTGGCAGAGATACTGGAGTAGTTTGCCATTTCCTTCTCCAGCTCATTTTACAGATGAGGAAAGTGAGGCAAGCAGGGTGAAGTGACTCGCCCAGAGTCACACATTTTTAACTCAGGCTCTGTGCTCTATCTACTTTGCCACCTAGCTGCCCTTATAATAGGCACTTCATAACGTGCCTTCAGATGGGCCATTAGAGGGCTTGGGTTGGAATCCTCACTGTTGCCACCTTTGTGAACTTCAGCAGGTCTTTAACCTTCATCAGACTCAGTTTCTTCCTTGGTAATATAAGAGTTGATTGAGACCAAGAGTTGTGAAATCTTTTTCATCTTATGGATCTCTTGAGTAGTCTCGTGACGCTTATGGACCCTTTCTTGGAAGAATACATATATCACCCAAGCTCACTGGTATAGGACTCTCTCCTCATTAGTGACCATCAGTGCCCTTTGCCTGCACAAGGGGTGAGACTGGGCATGTCAAGAAATGGAGAAAAGAAAGACTCCATCTCTTCAGTGTCTTTGAGATCTTCTACCTTCCATCCTTAAGAGAGAAGATTCCCAGTGCCTGTCCTCATGTCAAGAAAGGGAGAAAAAGACTCTGGGAAGAAACCAACATGGAGAATCTTGATAATGTTTCTGTTCATGGCTTGTTACACGAGCGACTTCAGAGAATTTCTCTTTGGGTGAGATCTGAGACTCTTTCTCTTGGTTCCTTCAATCTGTATTGTCTGGTATGTATTTCCTTAAGTTTAAGAAACAATGATGTGTCTCAGTGTTAATTATCCAGCAAAGGAATTTCATTAGGGGAATTTAACATTTTAATTATCCACCTGGTGATGCTCTATGTGAGTCACCAGTCCAGGCCTTGTCAGGTTTTCTGTCTATGGTATTTTCCTAAGAATCTTCAGTGTTTCTCTCTCTAGTCTACCCTAGGATGCTCAGGCTGCAATCACCGTAGCTGCTCCACTAACTCAAGTCCACAGTGCTTCAAGTGCACTCTTAAAGTATCTTCAATTAACTTTATCACTTGCTGAGTCTGAATTTAATCTAAGAAATTAAATCTTGCAGAAAATTAAAAAATATAAAATCTGTTATCTACTTAACTTTTGTGCAGTTCAGTGGCACTGTGGACAGAGCCAAGGCTGAAGTCAGGAAGACTCCTCTTTGTGAGTTCAAGTCTGACCTCAGATACTAACTGTGTGACCCTGGGCAAGTCACTTCACCCTGTTTGTCTCAGTTTCCTCATCTGCAGAATGAACTAGAGAAGGGAAGGCAAACCAACCCCAGTATCTTGGCCAAGAAGTCCCCACATGAAGCAACAGTTTGACGTGACTCAAAAAAGACTGAGCAACAACATAGGTTGCTTATAGGCCCCACTAACAGATTCAGTTCTTTCAGGTCATTTCCCAATATATTCAGAGAATTAGAAATCACACTTTATTGTAAACAGAATAAAGTGAAAAAGAAATTGACCCATTCTCTCATCTGAGAATACATTTACCTCCAACCATCTCTCAGCCCTAGGAGGCAGCTAGGTGGCTCATTGAATAGAGATCTGGGTCTAGACTACTTTGCAAACCTTAAAGTGCTATATAAATGTGTTCAGTCATTTCAGTCATGTCCAACTCTTCCTGACCCCATTTGGGATTTTCTTGGCAGAGATATTGGAGTGGTTCACCATTTCCTTCTTCAGTTCTGATGAGGAAACTGAGGCAAACAGGGGTGAAGTGACTTGCCCAGGATCACACAGCTATGTGCCAGGGACTGTGATAAATGCCAGGGATATAAAGATAAGCTAAAGACAGCCCTTGCCCTCAGAGAACTCACAATCTGATGGGGAAAACAACATGCAAACAACATATATGCTATCAAGCCACATACATGATTGCAGGATCTGTGATTCTGCACAGGAATGTTCACGGTCTCCCTGCCCCAAACAGTGGGGCAAGTTTAGTACCGAGGAAAGAGGCTGGGAGCTCCACAATGATTACGAGTAGTTAGATAACCATAATAGGGTCCTTATACTGGGACAGAATGCTGTATCCCTGACAAGAGTTTAACAGTCAGTCTGGGGCAGTGGACAGAAGATTCGGTGAATCCTTGAAAAGACCCCCAAAAAGCCCCTTGGTAATTACAGAACTAAGACAAAGGAAGGAGAAGCTATAGAGCATCATTGCACATGTCATCGAGTTTTAGCTCATTTTTTTGACGTACCACTTACTACTAGGCTTGAGTCCAGAACCTCAGGCATCAAGGCCAATGCTGTTGATATACATCTAGACACACAAGCTCATGTACTGGTCTCTGTAGCTTTGTTATGGCTTTCACCAATTGGGACCCCACAGAGATAAATAAGAAATTATTAATAGAATAAAGGCACTAGAATTGAGACGGATTAGAAAGGTTTCCTGTAGAAAGTGGTATGCTATCTGGGACTTGGAAGAAACCAGAGAATCTGGGAGGTAGAAATAAAGAAAGAGGGGATTCCAGGCATGAAGGACAGACTGTCAAAATGCTCAAAGCTAAGAGATGGAGAATCTTGTCTGAGAACCAGCTGGGAGGAGGCCTCTGTATAGGTATAAGAAGACTGGGATGGGCAGTTTGTGAGGGGCTTTGAACACCAAATAGAGGATTTTAGATTTGATCCTAGAAGTGACAGGATAGGGTTTACCAATTATGCCTTTAATAATTATCTAGTAATAACTACCCCAAACTACAGGCCAGTGAGTTCAATGGGGAGAAGTACTGAAACATAGACCACAAGGTTTGGTGTCCAAAGATCCAGTTCAGCATTCACATCTCCCATCTGCTGACTGTATGACCCTAGACAACCTTCTTCATTCACTTCTATGAGCCTCATCTTTCTCACCTGTAATAAATGATATCCAAGATTCCTTCCAGTTCCAAATGCTATGACTCCTGGCATGAATTATTAAAAGGATAATATGGGAGTCCTGAAAAAGGAGACAAATAATCAAGATAAGCCAGTATGGGCTCCTTAAACACAATCCTTAAAATCCTTAAACACAAATATCCCCAAAGCAAACTTGTTTCCTCTGTGGAAATTACCAGACTATTACAGCAAGGTTCCCATTAGTGCAAAAAAATGTTGCATCCAAACTTGCAGTATTCAAAGTATAGTTATATGTAAAATATAACCATTGGTTCCAGTTCAATGGAAATATTCATTTCAGATTTGAATAATTTGTCCATTTCAAGAGATTCATTATTCCCACTAATCAGAGAAAAGAGAGTCATTGTGGCTCAGGGGAGAGTCAAGTGGCTATTAGATTTTGAGACAGGAAGAGCCCAGTTCAAGTCCTCCGTCTAACTCTACCACCTGTGTGGCTCTAAATAAGCCCTTTAACCTCTCAGTGCAGCAGAACACTAAGACTCTAACTTAGCCTCAGATATTTACTGTGACCTTGGGCAAATTGCTTAACCCCAATTGCCATAAAAAAAATTTACTTTTAGAATGGTTTTGATCTGTATTGGTGAGATGAGCTGTCTACCCTAATGAAATCACAAGTCTAGACAAAAAATGAAGAATATAAGCTCCCTGAGGACAAGAATGGTTTCATTTTTATCAACATAATTCCTGGCACATAGTAGGCACTCAATAATTCCTTTGGATTAAGTATGGAGGCAGAGTACCATAGGGTTATATATAGATGTATACAGTAGTAGAGTAAGGACAAGGGGGTCCTACCTCTGGTCCAGAGAGGCTGTATGACTGGTTAAATCTCTTGAACCTTCAGTGTCTCCCGACAACTCTCTTCACACTATGGTACCCAACTCTGACAGATCTGCAATGAGAAAGGGACCTTCATTACTAGGGATCTTCTGACTCCTGCAGAAGCATAGAGACAATAGGAATAAATGAAATTGAATTCCCCATGAGTGAAGACATCTCTTACTCAGACAAAAACAGACTTCACTGCTTCCTTCACAATTTCCTCCAGCAGAAGGTGAGAGATCTACCCCACAAACACCCTGTCACTTCTGTCCTGTTGTGATGAGTGTGAACAAAACCAGCCCAGGCTGAGAGTTCAGCAGGGAAGTGATGTCTTGGCAGCCCATTAGCTTGGGTTCGAAACTCACTTTATTTCATAGCTACCCCCAGGTCTCTGAGTGGATGAGCTTTGCCCACTTTAACTGGCACCAAACTGTTGTGCTTTTAAAAAGTATTTTTACTTTCATTACTTGTATAATGCAACAGAGAAAGACCAAAATTCCACCCACCTTCCCTTGAAACACAAACCATCATCCCATTTGGATTCTTAAATACAGGAGACCTTATTAAGAGGCACCTAGAAAAATGGATCATGCTAAGTTCACATTTCCCCAGTGTTTTCAAAATGGTAAAGCACTTCCCTTCTGGGATCTCATTTCAGCCTCCTAGCAACACTGGAGTAACAAGAACAACAAATATTGTGGGTTTGTAAAGCCCTTACAAATGTCTTATTTCAAAGAAGGAGGAAAAGGAGGAGGAGGAGATATAACCCCTGTCCTTAAACTAATTATAATAAAAGCTCCTTACGTTTATAAAGTTATGGATGGTTTTTAAATATTTCACATACATCATCTCATTATATTTTCATGACCAAGAGACTGGGAGACAAATAACACCTATCTATTGAAAATGTATATATATTATATATAATATATATAATATACTATATATATAGTATCTATTGAATAAGTATTTACTTTGATATTTTGATGGATTTGTGTCCTCACTGAAAAGTCTTCCTTGCAATGGTATAGAGTATAATAATAGCTGACATTCATATAGCTCTGTAAGGTTTGCAAAGTACTTTACAAATACTGTCTCATTTTATCCTACCAACCACCCTAGGAGGTAAGTGCTATGATTATCCCTATTTTACAGATGAGGAAACTGAGGCAAAAGTGGGTTTTTCATTAATTTGTTTATTTTTAGTTTTCAACATTGACTTTTATAAGATTTTGAGTTCTAAATTTTCCCCCTCTCTTTCCTTCCCTCTCCCCAAGATGGCATGCAATCTGTTACAAGCCATACAAATACAAACAAATTAAATATATTTCCACATTAGTCATGCTGTGAAAGAAGAATCAGAACAAAAGGGAAAAACCATAAGGAAGAATAAAAGAGAGAAGATAGTTTGCTTCCATCTGCATTCGGACTCCACTGTTCTTTCTCTGGACGTGGATAGCATTTTCTATCATGAGTCTTTTGGAATTGTTTTAGATCATTGCATTGTTGAGAAGAGCTACTTCTATTAAAGTTGGTCATCATACAATGTTGCTGTTGCTGTGGACAATGTTGTCCTGGTTCTGCTCATTTCATTCTGCATCAGTTCATGCAAGTCTTTCCAGGATTTTCTGAAATCTGCCTGCTCACCATTTCTTATGGAACAATAGTATTTCCGTTGCATTTATCTACTACTTGTTCAGCCATTCCCCAATTGTTGGGTATCCCCTTAATTTCCAATTCTTTGTGAGGCAAACAGTGTTAAGTGACTTGTCCAGGGTCACACAGTAGGAAGTGTGTAAGGCTGGATTGGAACTAGGTTTTCTTAACTCCAGGTAGTAGTCTCTGTACCAAGCCAATCCATTCCTTCTCATTCCACAACTCCATCTCATCCCATAAGTCATCTAAAAGGATGCTACTTAATATGCTGTTGGTTTTTCTCAACATCTTTTGACGTTGTATCAATAGGAAAGGAGTGTCTCTAAGTCATCCCAAGCTCTTTCTATGGAACAATCCTGCCTTCTTTGCTGACTGTACATGTCATTGGCATCCTTTCTTTGCCTCTCCTGCCCTATCTTCCTTGGTAATATGTTTCAGACTGTGGAACTCCATTGTCCTTTCAGTAACCTTCCATTTAGTTCCTTGGAGACCATGAATTTCCACAACTCATTATGATGTATCATCCCCAGGAGAATGGAAATGTTAAAAACATTGGTCCTTAGAGTCATCAAAAGCATTGGACAGTTTCCCAAGCATGAACCAGTCTGCTCTTAAAACCTGCAACCCTAAAGTCAAAGGGGAACAGTAGAAATTGTTTGGAGCTCATACTCAGGTTCAGCTAATTTACTGATGATGTGACCAGAGTAAGTCACTTCATTTTCAGGGTCTCCTTTTCCCTCATCTGTAAAGTGAGGGGTCAAATTAGATGACCTCTAACATCCGTCCAGACTCTAAATCTCTCCACATTCTCAAGTCCACATACCAGGTATATAACTTGTGGAATCAACCACATTACTGTCATCTTTTCAAAGAAAATTCTCTCCCTCTCTTTATCTGCAGTTTTAAAAATCCCCATTTCCTGTATTTGGTTTTCTTATAGCAGGTCACAGCTGTAAAATGATGCTCAGAAATGAAAGAAATCTCCCAGCCTGGAGCCCTAGCCTCCCTGCCCTGCTGACTGCCCATTATTTTGCCCTCTCTAATCCTTCATTTCAGTCAAACTAGCCTATTTTCTGTTCCCCATATGCAGCATCCTATATTCTGTTTCTGAGCCTGCAGAGACATCCCACTCCCACCCCTATGCCTAGAATGGACTCCCCCCTTCACCCAGCTCCATAAAACCCCTAGCTTTCAGTGGTAAGCTCCATGGTGATCTCCTACATAAGGCCTTACCTTATCATCTGCCCGTGATAAAGTTTAAAATATAATTCTTAAATTTACTGAATATATTTCTCCATAATACAATATGTTTCCTGAGGACAGGGACTGTATCATTTTTGCTTTTCCTATCCTCAACATGTAGCACAGTGCTTGACACACAGTAGGAGTCTAGTAAGTGCTTAATGAATGAATGCACCCATTTGATCAAGGGGCTTCTATCCCAGGAAAGTCATCAGACATTTTTAATATGATAGTACCAGAAATGTGAAATGTGGCCACCCACAGAGTTGGAAGCTGTTTTTTCTGTAAGGGTTTGCCCTGTGTTGCAAACCAAATCCAAGGATCTCAGCCCAGGCTCTGGCTTCTTTGCTGAGAGGTAACCACCCCACTCTGATGGAAGATCCATCTCCAGCTAAGCATATGGTGATGTGGGACCAAATATGAAAGAGGCCTGCCCCCTAGTGGCTGTCCCATCAGCACTCCTTATCTTAAGGACCTCTAAAAATAACCTTAGTGGGGTATTTTGTTTTATATAGGATAGTGGATGCCAAGATGGAAGGGACCTCAGAGGCCAAGGCTATCACTTTAGATTTAAGGAAACTGAAGCACAAAGAGGTTCCCCAGACTTTCTTCCAGTCATGTAAATGTACTATCCCATATTATCTGTATATTATTTTATTTGATCTTTGTAAAAAACCCTGAGAAGTAGATGCTATCATCCTCATCCTCTTTTGACTATAGGATGTTAGTTCAATGATTCTGTCCAGGTTAAAGGCTCCTACCACAGCTCAGGTAGGAACTGAGTTGGGGGAGACATTGGAGCTTTCCTCTCTTGGAATCTGAGTTGGAAGAAATCTTAGTCCAATGTCTGAGATGCCTCTGGGTGAGCATGTTGGTTCTTCTCTTGCACCCCCAAGCTCAGTCACCACCTCCTAACCCAAGCAAAAATTCATTCATGCTAAGATAAAAATATTTCTGAGAGATTCACAGTAGAAATATCAACCATTCTCTCTGCCCAAGAGAGAAATCCTCTGATTTCACAAAACAAGTTCATTGGGAATGGCAAAATCTCCCTGTTATTTACACTTGGCAGTTTTAAAAGCAAAAAGAGAGGGGACTAGGGGTGACCAATAAAATCAACCGTAGGGCTTTTTATCACCCTCACCAAATCTTGTATTCATTGGCTAGTTCCTACCTTCTTCTTGGAAAGGAAGAATTTCAATAGTACTAACAATGCTCATTACTTGAGGGATGTAAAGTTTCAGAGCACTCCCTTCAAGACAGCTCAAGCATTCCCTTCTACATGAAGCCTTTCATGATCTCCTTCACCCTCCTTTCCAAGAAGCAACCTAGAACATTGGGAAGAAAGCTAGTTTGGGAGCCAGAGGACTGGGTTCAAGTCCTGCCTCTGACATAAGCAAACCATTTAACCTCTGAATGTCCTAGGTAACTCACTAAGTTGAAGAGATGGTTCTGATCTACATTGGAACAAATTCCTCAACAGAAACTACCTGCACTGACATAATTACAAGTTCAGTTAAGAAAATGTATTTTGAGGAGATAAGAGGACATTTACATGAAGCATGAAGGGAAACATTAATTAAATAGAGAATCAAAATAAGAGATGAAGAAAGACTCATGGAAAGGAAAAACTCTCAGAGGACAGATGGAGAGATAGAATAAGACTGGGGCTCCTTCAGAGGAGTGGCTATCTTTTAAAAAATATATACATTTTTTATTTATTTCATTAACCATTCCTCAATTACACATAAAAAATTTAGTGTTCATTTTGTAAAATTTTGAGTTCCAAACTCTTCCACATCCTCCCACCCCACCCCTTTGAGAAGGCAAGCAATTTGATATGGATTATATATGGGAAGTCATGCAAAGCATATTCCCAAATTAGCCATGTTGTAAAAGAAAACATAGACAAAAAGTAAGAAGAATAAAATTCTGAAAAATTTGTTTCAACCTACATTCAGAGTTCATCAGTTCTCTCTCTGGAGGGGAGAACATAATTTCATCATTAATCCTTTGAAATTGTCGTAAGTCCTTGTCTTGATCAGGAGAACTCACTTTCACAGAGGATCAGCATTACAATATTATTTACTGGGTACAATGTTCTGGTTCGAATAGGGACTATCTTTGGACCTTTGTTTGTACTTCCAGCACATAGCAAAGTGCCTGGCACATAATAAGTATTTAATAGATGCTTATTAACTTACTGGGGTACATGGGGTGCTCATGAGGACTGGTCCCTCTGGTGTGAGGGCTACCGAGCCCTCTTCAGAGCTGCTTATCCACCTTTGGTGTCCACCTTCACCCAACTCTTACCTGTGGCTCCAAGGAAGTATAATATGCACAGCAGCCCGCCCTGGTAAAAATCATTTTGACAGACGGGTCAAACCAGATGGAGGGTAACTACCACTGGTAAGTTAGGGGGATGTCTACCGCAAGCATATGAAGACTTCAGAATGGATGAATGAAAACAATTTGTTTCACCAGGCATGATGGTGCTTAGAGATGAGTCAGGCATCAAAGATACCAAGGTCGTCTGCTACATGCTGGCCCATCACCAATCATCTTGACTTTTTCTTGCCATTGGACTTCTGGAAGAGAGAGTAAGGCTGATGACTTTGTGCAACTCTGCCTCACTTAAATCCAATTCATGCACAAGTTGAAACATCACCCTGTAATGTCATTGGTCTTCTTTAAAGGACAAATAGCAGCAACAAAGACAATATTGACTGATTGACTTATCACAAGTAGAGTAGTTGGAGACTGAACCAATAGAAGAGACAGTAGATGTAAAGGAAGAATGTAATCATGTTGCAAGGTATGAAATAGAGAAGAGGAGAACATTAATGGTCTTGATTTTGGCACATTAGCAGGGGAATCCTAAAATAAGATGGTGCCCAATGGATGGATAGACTCATGGTTTCTAGGAGGTAGTCATGATGGAGCAAAAAGAAGGACCCCAGGGTCTAGGAGTATAGATGGCCACCCAAGGAATAAGCATGATCTGAATCCAGGTCCTCTTGCTAGCTCAAAAACAGTAGGCTTTCCAGCTTTTCCTTAATAAACTTTTCTGCAGAAAGACCACCATATTCATGACTACTGATGCTTATTTATCTATGCCCATGTTATATCACCCCAATGGAATGGAAGCTCATTGAGGGTAGGATCTGTTTATGGTCTCCACTGTCTAACCTACCATCTTGCACATAGAAATAAAGGAGAGAATGAATTCATGATTTCATTGAAAAAGGGAATGCCTAGATGGGGAAACCTTCCCCTACTCCATTAGAGCAAGATAGCCCCATCCAATGCAATACATTTTCTTGGAAAGTTGAGCACTCAGAACTTAAGTTAATTTGCCCAAGGTTATATGGTCAGTATGTGTCAGACCTGAAACTTGAACTCGGGCTTTCTTGATTGCAGAGGTTGGCTGTCAACACATGCCCTCCACACTACCTCCTATAACCTTGAACAGTAGGTGCTGAATTAATGCTTGCTGAATTGTCTCAACTCACCCATCATATCCCAGCCTTACAGAGGATTGTCAGAAATGTGGATAGGCAGAGGCAGATTCTCTGTATGAGAACAGCCCATTGGCCAGCAGGGTCCTAAGATTCAGGGCAGATTCAGCCAATGCAATGATCATCCCTGGCTCCTGTCTAGTTGTGTCTTCAGGTCTGCCTCCAGCTCCAGTTCCTTAGTAATATCTCTGGACCTTCAGCATCAAAAATCCTGCATGCAGACCCCTGTTTTCCCCCAATGCATTGGCTTCCATCGAGGCCCAGCCTCATCGCACACTGTTAGACATCCAGGGGATGTTGCCTGCTGCAAAAGTTCAGCCCTAACCCTGCCTGTCTGTAAGGAGTCCTTCACTGCCACATTCAGCAGGTTCCTGGAGGAGACCTATTTAAGGCTTCCCACACAAGCCTGCTGCAGAAAAGGTTTAGGACAATTACTGCAAATTTATGGAGTCCCTTGGACAATTCAAGGGAAAGCTCCAGGAGAAAATTAGAGCTCTACTTATGGATAGGCCCACTGAGCTAATGTTTGCAGAGCAGAAGGGGCTAGCTAATTAAATCAGAAATGCACCCATGGAAAGCCAACATTTCATTTACAACTTTCTTAAAACCAGCTTCCCATCTGCCTGGATAAACCCCCAGTGAAAGCAGACATCATGAAGAATGGATGTTTGTTACTGGAAAAGCGTTTGGTTTAATTTAAGCATGATATATTATTGTTAATAATGCTTAGGCAAATAGAGTTGGAAATGAACTAATCAGTGGTTCCTGGGAGACTTGGTCTAACTAGACCAGGAAAAGATCATCTAATCCTGAGATCATAAGGTTTAGAACCTTAGAGATCATTTAGTCCAATTCTCTCATTTTACAGATTCATCAGGCAGTTACATGGCATAGTGAATAGAATGTTGGACTTGGAGTCAGGAGGACTTGAGTTCAAATCTTACCTCAGACACTTCTCAACCCCATGACTCAAGGCAAATTACTTCATATCAATTTCCTCATCTGTAAAAAAAAAAAAAGTAATAGCACCTAACTTCAAGGTCATTGTGAGGATCAAATGAAATAATGCATGTAAAATGCTTTGTAAAACTTCACATATTTCATAAATGGCAGCCATGACTTACTCAACCTCACTCAGAATAGTTATATAGCAGTGTTAGGTTTCCAATCTGGGTCTTCAACTCCAAATCTGGGGCTCTTTTCTCTACATCATACTGGTCCTCAGGGAGATGCCAACTCCTGCAAACTTCTTCACCTCTGATGTTTTCTCACCAGGTGCCAATCCCTCTCTATGAATTCACCATATCATCATGGATTTGTCTGCTCTAAATTGCCAATATCTGGGCACAAGAGACAATTAGACTTGGGGTGAAAGTGGGAGGTTGGTCTGAGGAGCCTTACTTGAACCATTGGGTCCTAAAAGAAATAGTACTCAAATGCAGTCCTGTTCACATCTGTGGCATTGGTCATGAGTACTAACCCAGGGTTGGGAGGAGTAAATTACCTCATCTTTAGAACTCTGTCCTAGGCTGAACTGTCCTGACTATGGAGTCAGTGAGGGCAGTCATCTAACCAGCCTCAAATTCTAATTATTTTGCCAGTCTTCTATCATCACTTTCCACGTTTTTCTCTGGAATCAATAATGTAATCCATACTATCATTGTTCCTGAAAAAGTTGAGTCATTCCAATGATTTATAGTGCCCTTCCCCATGCTTGTGACCCTCTCTGGACCAAAACTCCCCTTTCCTGACCATCGTTCTCAAAATGGATTATCTCCCCATTAGAGTATAGGCTTCTTGAAGGCAGAGAGTATCTCAAATGTCTTTGCATCTTCATCAATTAGCTCAATGCTAGCAAAATACTTTAGTAGGTGATTGATAAATACTTTTCCTTTCATTCATTCATTGTTAAGTAAAGTCCAGCAAGGGGAAGGGAGTTAGGGTTAGAAATCCCTACCATTTTCCACAAACATTCTTCATGTCTTTTTGTGACTCTCCTCTTTCCCTTTAAAGTTGGTTTTGATGTTCATTTTAACTCAATTTCTCCCAAATATAAATGTGGGTTAGGAAGCATAAAACAGTCCCCTCCCACTTCAATTCATCCACCCTCCACTCAGCTGCCATGGAGATTTTCCTAAAGTACATGTTGGACTGTGTCATCTTCTCTCCCACTTGGTGATTCTTTATTATTTCTCAGGGGACCATCTCCAGTCATCCTCATCTGTATCTTGCCACCGGATACAGATGGCTCCAGAGGAGAGTGTGAGGCTAGTGACTTTGCACAACCCTGCCTCACTTAAATCCAGTTCACTTGCAGGTCATGGCTTCATCTTTCAGAAGTCATGGTCCTCTTTCCAAAATGAAGGACAAACAGCAAGTTTAGCTCCAGGATCATGTCTAAAGTTCTTTGTTTGGCATTTAAAGTCCTTCACAACCTGACTGCCTTCCAGACCCCACATACCTTACCTCCCTCAGTGCACTTACATTAATCTACCAGTTGTTCCTGGAATACCATACACACTCCATCTTCTATCTCCACGTCTTTGGTGGTAATGCTCTTTCCCTTCACCTCTACTTCTTACCTTCCCTGGTTTCCTTCACGACTCAACTCAGACCTTGAATGGCAAACATAATATTTGAAACCTCAATCCACGTTTTTGATTCTAAGCCTTTGAGTCTTAATCTAACAGTCTTTCCCCACCCTAGAAATTCCCTCTAAGAAGAGTCCTACCAGTAATAATTAGAGCAATTCTCATTCCTGTAATGTTACCAATTATTTTACAGTGTGTCCAGTAGAATGGAAACTCCCTGAGATCAGGGACTTGAGTTTATTTTGCCTAAGATTGGCTTTTTTTTTTTTGAATGGGGAGGAAGGCAAGGCAATTGGAGTTAAATGATTGCCCAAAGTCACACAGTTAGTAAGTTGCAAGTATCTGAGGCTGGATTTGAACTCAGGTCCTCCTAACTCCAGGACTGGTGCTGTATTCACTGCACCATCTAGCTGCCCTAATTGCCTTTTTAAAAATACCATTCCCAGAGAAGATGTGACTTGCCCAGAGTTATAATTCTTTGGTCCTAGGGCTGGTAGGCAGAAACCAAGTCAGCTAAACAATATTAGCAAGAAACTGAAAAAAATTCAGTACACATATGCACATCTCACAGATTGGGTTTGTTTTTATTCCTGTAAAATTCTTTTTGTTTTGTTTTGTTTCACTTCCCTTTTTTTATTTTTAAAGAATGGAGGTGGCTGATGAGAGTAAGAGGTAAAAAAGCTCTCCCCCCATGTAGTATTTATCTGGCTTCTAGAGTTCTGTTCACTCCAGTGGTGAGGTGCCCTACATTATATCCCAGGGGAGAGGAATTTGTCCCCATGACTTGGCATTCAATTCAGGCAGGCACCACATTCGCTTCTGGGTCAGCAACCCAGGTTTCTGAATTTCCTCAACACAGTGATGAGAGAGAGAGAGAGAGAGAGAGAGAGAGAGAGAGAGAGAGAGATTATTGTGTAGAGAGCCTGCCTGCTTATCCAATGGAACCAGAGATACACCTATGACAAATTCAGGGATTTCTTTGAAGCTCGTCCAAGATTCTCGAAGCCTCCTGCAAAATGCTCAGAAGAGAGAAAAAATAACCCCTAGAAGCCATGACGTTTAGGAACTCTTATTCCTTTCTTGTTTCTTGTTTTTACAGTAGACCCCATGAACCTCTATGAATTGAGGGTCACAGATTAAATTGATGGTGGTGAAAGCAGCTATTGGTATAATGATATTTACATGATGCTTTGATATTAGTTTCTTCCCCTTTAAAAAAAATCCTGGCCAGGAGACCTGAACCTCTGAAATGGGCCACCTCCCCTCAGTGACTCTCCAGATGGTCGGGATTCCGGCTCCTGGTGCAACGAGGCCCTCTTTTTCCCTCCTCCCTTCAGGTCTTGGCAATTCTGTCACCCTCAGAGTCAAGGCAAAGACAAAGACAGTCCTGAACAGATACTAAATGGCCCTCTTTAGCATAGCACAAAAGAATCTTCTCAAGATCTGACCCCTTTCTGCCCTTGCAAAGGACTGGTTCTGCTTCAGCGGTTCCAATCCAAATTCCATCTAGCCCAAACAGCATTTTGAAGTACCTACTATGTACAAGACCCTATGCCAGACCCTGAAAAGAAAAAGGTGTGGATCCAGGATTTCACTGATAAGGGGAATTCCTGATGAAGAAACTCCTGCCAAAACCAATCAGCACCTTCTCTGCAATCTATAATCTTAGAGAGGCTCCTAAAGCAGCAATGTCAAAATCATGGCCGCAACCCTCCTGAGTATAGCTCAAATCAGATTAAAATGCAATTGGGAAATATTTAATAAAATGTTACATATATACATAAAATATAATACAATAAATGCAATATAATATCATATCATGTGACATGACATGGCATAACAACATAATATAACATATGACAACATAGCTCAAAATATACATTTATATTATGAGATATTGTTACATGAAATATATATATCAAATGAGATAACATGTGTAAAGTGCTTTGCAAACTTTAAAGTGATTATGCGCTAATCATTGTTGTTTTTCTATAGGGTATACAAGCCATACACAAAGAAGAATATACACCCAAATTTCAGGAGAGGGAGGACTCCTCATTGGGGAGAGGAGAAAAGGTTTCCTTTTTCTGGTCTCTCTAGTCCAAGGGTACTTAACCTAGATTGTGTAATGGGTCTCTTGGGCAATAGTCTGGCGAAACTTCTGGACCCCTTCTCAGAAGACATTAAATAGAATTACAAATGGAATTAATTGTTCTGTAACTACAGTTGTCAGAATGTTTCAAAAACCAATTCCTGCCTCCCTCCTCTCCTCTCTAGGGGTCATAGGTGGTGGCAAATGAACTGCCTTGAAGGAAGCCCATGGGGAGGAGGCAGAAAACTGAGTTCAGGGGACAAAAGTAGTTGAGCTAGAATGTAGATTGTAAACTCCAGGGGACTATAAGCTTCTTGAGGGATTTTGCCTCTTTTTGTATCTCCAGCACTTAGCACTGTGCCTGGTAAGTGCTTCATAAATATTTATTGGTTAAATAAAGGGGATAAGTACAAGAACTTTAGAAAGAAAGCTGAGTCAGATGGCAAAGGGTTCTAAAGGCCAAGATGACGGGTTTACCTTTAATCCTAAAATCAATAGGGAAAAATCTTTCTTATGTGAGTTGGCTCACTGGGAGAGGGGGCGATGAAGGGAACAATGGCTATCCTGACCCTCACTGCCTCGAGGTCAGGTAGGTGACAACGCATTCCTCTTCCAGAATTTGCCAGTGTCCTAAAGGGACTTTGGGGGAGGGATTGTCCAGCCTCTTTGCCAATAGCTCCAGCCCTCATTGATGGTTCTCCCACATGTAAGGGATCTGGGGGGTTGTGCTGTATTGTTTTGTCTCTGTATCCACCTGAGTTTGTCTAGATGTGGTTCAAAGGGAGGCAAGAACAGACATCTATAGAATCTTCTGCCCTCACCCTTCTTCAAGGGAGGCTTTGATTCCTGCTAGGAGAGAGCATGGGAGGCTGAGGCTAAAGGTCAGCCACTCCGCTTTTCTTGGAGAGGAGGGGTGCTGGGCTAGAATTATGTCCATTTGCTCCCTTAAATATTATTATTCTAAGGAAAATAATGACTAGGTTCAAGATGTGCTCCTGAGAGATATTCTTTCAGAAGAAAGGAGGGTCTGAAGTTATATACCCAAGGTTTGACTCCTGGCCCAGGGACTTGCAGTTTCACAATGGATAGATGCACAGCAAATAGCAACAAACCTATTTATCCAAGCTGGTGGCAAAACAAAAACCAGAGAAGGCACACTTAGGAGACTGTATGCTGAGTGTCTTGGAATAATAATAATATTTATTGTTGCTAAGTCGTTTCAATCATGTCTGACTCTTCGTACCCTCATTTGGGGTTTTCTTGGCAAAGATACTGAAATGGTTTGTCATTTCCTTCTCCAGCTCATTTTACAGTTCAGGAAACTGAGGCAAATAGGGTTAAATTACTCACTCAGGGTCACACAGCTAGCAAGTGTCTGAGGCTAAATTTGAACTCAAGTCTTCCTGTCCAGGAGAGGAGTTCTATCCCCTGTGCCACCTAGCTGTCCCCAATAGCAAGTGAATGTGAATGAGTTCTCCCATTGGAAACCAGATGAGAGAGAGAGAGAGAGAGAGAGAGAGAGAGAGAGAGAGAGAGAGAGAGGGACTCAGAATTCATCCAAGGGAAAGATCCCCAAAGTGTAGTAAGCTGAGTTGATGCAAGTCCCCCCTCCTTTGAGTGTCAGTTTCTTCCTAGAGTTTCTCTCTCTCCAAGGTCCTGAAGGCTGGAATGTTGTGCGGTCTCTAGCAGGATTTCTCCTCTGGCTCTTATAAACTCTCCCCATGAGTTACTAAGTAATACATCTCACCAATGAGTAGAAAGTCCCATACAAATGGGCTTTGAGGCTCATTTTGGTCAAAAATTATTCTTTAATATGAAACAATAGGGAGCCACTGACATTTAATAAAGAGGGGAATGACATGGACAGACATGCTTTAGGAAGATTATTTTGGAGATAAACCATTAATGAGCAATACTGATTTCTGGTCATTTGATCACTTGTAAATATACTTAATAATCCTTTTGTCCAGTCCACATCTTTTGATCTTTTGCTCAAGAATAGTATAAGTACTGGTCCTGGAATCAGGAAGTCTCATCTTCATGAGTTCAAATTCAGCCTCAGATACTTACTATACTGACCCTAGTCAAGTCACTTATCCCTGTTTGCTTCAATTTCCTCATCTACAAAATGAGTTGGAGAAAGAAATGGCAAATCACTCTAATATATTTGTCAAGAAAACTCCAAATGGGGTCGCGGAGAATCTGAAACAACTGAAAAACAACCAAACATCTGAAGCAGCATAGCCACATCTGCTTTTTTATTCAACTCAATTCAATGAGCATTTGTTATTGTTGTTGAGTCATTTCAGTCACATACTTGTTCCAGTGGAACAAGAGCAGCTCGAGGGGAAAGACTATTGCAAATTTGTCTTTGTAACACTAGTGGCTAGAATCATGCTTGGCAGTCAGCCGTTATCCAATAAACACAAGGTGCCAGCTCTTGTACTAAATGCTGACACATAATGGAAACTTAATAAACACTTTAAGTGAGGTGGCAAAGTGGATAGAGCACCGGAACTGAAGTCAAGAAGACTCATCTTTACGAGTTCAAATCTGGACTTGGACACTTTTAGTAATGGTGTGACCCTGGGCAAGTCACTGACTAATTCTCCTTCCACTGCTGGGCTAAATAAAACTTGTTTTATTAAATATCAGATGTTCTCATCTCATTCCAACCTTGAACCTGAACTACCAGAGTTGCCTGAATCAAACCTGTCCTATGATTCATTAGTCATGATAGGCCATGACAAATTAACAAGAGGAGCGGAAGAAAAAAGAAGGCAGGCCATCCTTTATCCTTATTCTTTGGAGACCTAGCAGTTCTCTGGGCTAGGGGGAGCCACTGAGACACCTCTAATGATCTTATGCTATGCAAAGTGGTGGAGTCAAAGGAATCTAGATGAATTTGTGATGTAACTTGAGTTCAAATCTCATCTTTTCTCTTTACTGCCAGTGTGACCTAAAACAAATGACTTCACCTCTGTGTTTTTTCTCATCTATAAAATGAAGGAGTTGGACCATAGGACCTCCAAGGTCCCTTTCAGCTCCAGAGCTAGGAACCTAACATCTCTTTGCCTCTTGAGAAGTCTGTGAGGCAGCCTCCAAACACTGAATACTGCTCCATTTCTGTGACAGCTCAGAACAGATACACAAACTTAGCTTGGAGAAAAGGGTTGGGAGGGAATGACTAACAGCAGCATGTATCACTCTGTGAGACAGCATCTAAATTTGTGGGATTTTACTGGAGGGTGTCACTCAGGTGCCATTAAGCCCCTCTCAGAAGGTTAAAAACTACTAATCCTTGCTGTGGAGAAGGTGGGCAGGGTATGTGGGGTGGGGGACCTCTTAGTCATACCCATGGTACTGTCCCAGAAGAAAGGAGTTCTGGGATGAGATGAAGGAAAGACTAACTAAATGGGTGGGGGAAGGCTTGAAAGTGGAGAATATCATAGCTATATTTGGAAATCACCTTCAATGCTGACAAACCTGATACGAGAGGCAGCCCTTATTCAGAGCTGGGTTTTCTGCAGAGACTGAGACTGCTTATGGTTTTTTTTTTTAATGTTAAGCCACCCAAAGTGGGTGTTATTTACTGTTAAAGAGAGTGGAGAAGGTGGAGAGTGAATTAGACAGGAGCATAAGTCTGCAGATGGCATCTTAGCTACAGAATCCAAACCCAATTTGGATCCAACATGTTTAGCCATTTGGCCTTTCCCTCCCCAGGGACCACTGAATCAGAAGATTTCAGAACTGGAGGCCAGCTAGTTCAAACTAAACTTGAAACAGGGTTCCTTCTACAATACACAAGACAAGTGGTTCTCCGTCCAAATCCATGTCCTCTTGAGGCCACTCATTCTACTTTAGGACAGTTCATTGTTAGCAAGTCTTTCCTTATATCAAGCCAAAACTAGCCTCTGCACAACTTATCCCCACTGCTCCTGACCTGCTCTCTAGGCCCTAATAAAACCATCCTAATATCCCTTTCATTTAACAGTCCTTCAACTACTTGAAGACAGTTATCCTGTCCATGCCCCCACCACCATCCCTAGTCTTCCTTTCTCCAAGCTAAGCATCCCTAATGTGGCACAGACTCACCTTTATCATTTTGGTTGTCCTCCTATGGATGGAGAATACCAATTCCTGTTCCTACCTCATCTGTGAATCCCATTGCAAGGACATAACTGAAAATTGTTTAGTTCCAAGACCCTCCTCAAAAAAATACTTGGTAAAGAATGGCCAGTGCCAATATATCTGGAGATATTTATCACTAAATGGACCAAAGGTCCAATTTACCACAACAAGTGGTAAACCAAGGATTATTTTGCTGCAGTAACTCTTGACTGTCATCCATCAAGTCATAGAAAGGTTGCACTTACCATGGGTGGAGAGAGTTGATGAAACTGAATCTTTCAAGTGTTGAATCATAAAAGAAAATTAATTAAATAACAACCACAGCATTTATTAATATCTGTCCCTGTATGGAGAGATACTGGTTTGTATAAAATGAGTTGAACAGTCTCTCAGCTCCAAGGGTTTCCCAAGATAAATTGGAATGATTTAGAACAAATATTTATTGAACAAATGCATAAATTAATTTGATCTAAATAAGCAAGTATTTATTAATCATCTGCTATGTGTTTACCATGAAAAATTTTTTCAAGTAGGGATTTTTTTTTGTTGGTATATCCCCAGTGCTTAGCATGGTTCCTGGCATATAATAAGTATTTAATAAATACTCACTGATTGGTTAATTTGTTGATTGATTGCCAAGCACTGGTCTAAGTACTGGGGATACAAAGACCAAATATAGAAAAAGAGAGAATAGCCCCTGTCCTCAAGAACTTATATTCTATGACTAACATAGTCATATTCTATTCAAATGACTAGGTATGTTTAAGCAAGAATTCCTTACCCAGGTTATAGTAATTTATCTATCTTTCAGTATAATTGGAGTCCTTTTTAATGCACAAATTAAAAATGTAATTTTATGCATTTAATTTATACATTTAAAAGTTCTTTGTAAGAGATGCACTGGTTTCCTCCAACAGCCCAAGAGGTTGTTGTTCCATCTTCACTTTAGTACAACTCTTCATTTGAGGTTTTCCTTGAAAAGATACTGGAGTGGTTTGACATTTCCTTTTCCAGTTCATTTTACAGATGAGGAAACTGAGGCAAACAAGGTTAAGTGACTTTTCCAGGGTCACACAACTAGGAAATGCCTGAGGTCAGATTTGAACTGAGGAAGATGAATCTTCCTGACTTCAGGCCTGGCACAAAAACCCCCTATAACATTACCTAGCTGCCCAAGGGGACCATGGCACAAAAAAGCTAATGAGACCCTGGTTTAGTGGGGTGATGAGAAAGGAGGAAAAAGTTATCCAGTCCATCAAAAAAAGCTTTGGAAAGGCAAGATTGGGAGCTGTTTCAGTGACAAGGAGAGGAGAGTAATTCAGATTTATGCAGTCTTAAGGTTCATGACATGTTTGGCACACGTTATTTCATAATCCCCATCTTTCTACAAAGCATGGAACAGGTGTTACCTCCTACTCCAGACTGCCTTCCCTGGTCTCCCCACTTGTTTCTATGTTTCTCTTGAAATTACTTAGTATAATTTTGTGTAGGAGAGACTAACTAGAGGGCCCCAGAACTCTCGAGTCCCCTCACAATCCACTTGATGAAGTGAAATGAGCGGGTCTTCTGAGAAAGGTCCATGCCTGAGGCAGGTAAGTGGCACAGTGAACAGCTTTGAGTCAGGAAGAGCTAGGTTTCAATCCCACCTTGGGTACGTACTAGCTGTGTGATCCCAGGCAAATCTTCCAATATCTCTGTTTCCTCATCTATAAACAGAGAATAGTGTGAAAGGGTTAAGTAAGGATCAAACGAGCTAACATATGAAAGTATTTCACAAACATATCTATGTTATCCAAGGGAGTACCTGCATCTGCCCGGTTGATGAAGACTTTCTTGTATTTATATGGCATTGCCCCCATAGAATGCAGTTTTTAGAAGACAAGTACTAGCTTTTTTTTCATTTTTGTTCTTATACCTCCAACCTTAGTAGAGTCTTGCACATAGTAGGTGCTTAGTAAATGTTGAATTGAACTCTCCAAGCAACCCTAGGAGGTAAGCAGAACAAGCAGTATCATCCACATTCTATAAATTAGAAAACTAAGTTTCAGTTAGACAGGTTCAATGGACTTTACCACAACCATGTGTTAATAGCAATAGTAGCAATGCCTTAAGGTTTACATAGCACTTTACAAATATTTTCTCAATATTTTACAAATATTGATCCTCATAACAATCCCAGAGGTTAAGTGCTATTATTAACTCCATCTTACAGATGAGAAAACTGAGTCAGAGGTTAAGAGAATTGTTCTGAGTCAAACAGCTAGTAGGTGTCTGAAATTGTATTTAAACTCAGGTCTTCTTGACTCTATCCACTGCACCACCCAGATGTAAGTGATCAGCAGAGAATCTCCAGTGGTCTTTTCACTCCTCCGTGTTAGAGCAGGGAGGACATTCCAGGCAAAGGCTATAGGATGGAAGTAGGCAGAATGGGGGCTAGGATGATCAGAAGGAGGAAGCAAGGTGAAGTGGAAGGACATTTGGGAGGGAGCAGGAGACCACTAGACAGATGGACAAGTCCAGGGAGAATTTTAAAGGAGGAGACTCTTAGAGAACTATTATATTGAGAAGCGATTCTAAATTGCTAAGGAGAAAGAAAAGCATGGGCTAGGCTTAAGGAAGAGATATAACAGGTTGATTCATGGAAGCCTATCCTCCTAGCAAGAAGGGATGGATGAAAGAGCTGCTACACTTTGTCCTGGCAGTCTGGAGCAATGCAGTCATTGTCGGGTGCACCCATTGTAGGAAGGACCCTAAGTAATTAGGGAATGTCTAAAGAAGGTGCTTGAAATTGTGACAGGATTGAAAATTGGGCCATACAGAAAAGAATTTAGAGAACTAGAAATTTTTAATCTGGAGGAAAAAAGGTTCAAGTAAGGGCATAGCTATTGACTCTTGGTATTTGAGGACTGTCGTGAGGAAGGAAATTTAGACTTGCTCCGCTTGGCCTCAAAAAGCAAAATGAGGAGCATTAGGGGAAGTAGCAGAAAGGCGAATTTAGAGCCAATATGCAGAAGAATTTGCTGCCCCAAACTAGTGATTCAGCAGATAGAGCTCTGGCAGAGCAGCCCCAGACACTAAATGTGTGTTAACCCTGGGTTAGTCACTTAGCCCCTGTTTGCCTCAATTTCCCCAAATGTAAAATAGGAACAATAATAGTGCCTACCTCACAATATTGTTGGTTGTTGTGGTGATAAAATTATACATTGTTTGTAAAAGTTCATGGCACACAATAAATGATATATAAAGGATTATTCCCTCCCTTCTCTCCTTCCTTAAGAGTGAAAACTACTCAAAAGTAAAGTGGTCTGCCTCAGGGAATGGTGAGTTCTCCATCAAGGAGTTTGACACTGTGATGGAGGAGAAGAGAGTGTCTAGGGTGAGGAGAAATAACTTTTGGGTAGGAAGGTCTTTCAGCTACTCCTGTTTGCTAATGAAACTGTGTTGATTGCCTCAAGCTCCAAGGATATGGGAGAGGAATCTGTAATCACAGAAAGGATTGTGGTTTGTCCATCCACACAGGAAGGACCAAGTGGATGTGCAGCAAAAACAATCATAGTAGCAAACATTCTATAGCTACTACCATGTGCCAGGGACTGAACTAAGCACTTTTCTAAATGTCATCTCATTTCATCCTCACAACAATCCTGGGAGATAGGTGTTGCTGTTATTGCCATTTTACAGAGAAGAAAACTGAAACAAACAATTAAGTGACTTTCCCAGGGCCACACAACTAAAAAGTATCTGAGGTCAAATTTTATGTCTGGTCTTCCTGACTCCAGAGTAGGAGGTCTATCCACTGCACCATTTAACAGTACTAAAGTGGGGGAATCTAACACAGAATCTACCTGCAAATCAACTTTGTAACTGTGATGTGAAAATAGCACAGGTAATTATGATTCTTTCCATTAAGCCCAGGGAAGAATTAGTTATGATAGTGGGTTAGCAGATAGAATCTCACAGTTGGAAGGAAACTTAGAAGTCGTCTGGTTCAGCCCTTGGAATTGTTGGGGGGTGGGGCGCCATGTTCTTTCTATTCTACCAGAGAGACCTTGGCAAGGCCTCCACCTACATGGTCTACAAGAGGGAAGATAAGACCAAGGTTACATAACCGCACTGGGTGAGAAATAGTGTTTGTTGCAAGGGCAGGAGAGGATCTGGTCTGCCTGGAGGGAGGGAAAGAAGCAGCTTGGGTACTTGGAGAAAGAAAGAGTGAAAATTTTGTAGTTGAGTGTCCTCACAGCCTGTTGGAACCCAACTCTCCTGTTCTCCAGTCCCCATTCAGCCTGGGAGCTCACCTTCCCTTCCTCTCCTTTTATTCTGCTGAAACCATGCATATTTAAATGCTTGGTACACTCTAAATTTTCCACCCTGGAGAAAAGTTCCTATTGTCCCACCCTAGTTACTTTTCTTTATATGGGAAGAACAATAGTAGCGAGATCCTTTTATTTCTTGAAATAAGAGAACAGCATATTCCCTGTCATCCAAATCTAATTACTGCACCAGCCCTCCCACCCCCTTCCCCACCAAAGCCTATATATACCCCCCCAAGGATATGGTTTTCGAGGCTCCTGCTGTTATGGAGAAAGACTAGTCCTCTGAATGACAAAGCTCAGCTTGGAGCCGTTTAAGGAAACAGAGCAGCCAGGCTGGGGATCAAGAGGGAAGCTCCGCGTTAAGATGAACAACATCGGGGGAAGCAGCCTATATATGGAGTTGGCAAGGGAGTGACAGCAACTGGGGTGAGCCATTTTTGTCTTTTAGGCAGAGGGGAAACTTAGAACTTAGCAACAAAATTGAAGGCTGGCTGTGGAGCTCACCTCCCACCCCTCTGGCTCCCAGCTCCCTCTCAGGTGATCAGAGACTGCTATCAGGCCAGGGGGTTGCCTTTTGAGGATTGATTTTCAATTCCCAACAGAGCCCAATTCTCCCTCATCACATCTGTCACCCACAAAGTCCAGGGATCCATGGTCCTGGGGAGGTGCTTCCCAGAGGTTCTTGGTGTGTTTTGGAAAAAGTGAGACTTAGGTTCTGGAATGTCCATCCCACCTTGTATTTGCTCCAAGGCCATGGACAAGTCAGGCGGCTTCTGGCACCCTCAACTTCCTCATCTGTAATATGAAAGTATCTCTAGTCTGTGGTAAGATAAGAATGCAACAGTGAACAAAAGATCAGAGTTTAGGGGGACTACACAGACCATGTGGTCCAGTGCCATCATTTGTCTTGATAGTTGGATGAACTGCTAGGCAGCACAGTGGACAGAGTGTTGGACCTGGAGTTAGGAAGATTCATCTTCCTTAGTTCAAATCTGGCCTCAGACACTTACTAGCTATATGACCCTGGGCAAGTCAATTCATTCTATTTGCCTCAGTTTCCTCATCTGTCAAATGAGCTGGAGAAGAAAATGGCAAACTACTCCAGTATCTTTGCCAAGAAAACCCCAAATGGGGTCATGAAGAGTTGGACATGACTGAAAGACTGAACATACATCACTTCATTCATGTGAGCACCCCTCCAGCAGTGCAGATCACAGACCATCCTGTGACACTCTTCTCTATTTCCTCTCAGAAATCTACCAGTGAGGGAGAGTGAAGGTGTGGACCCAGAACACTAGCCTTTCCTCCTCTGGTTCTCTTGACATTGCATTAGCACCATTCTGGAGATGCCCATTAATTATCTCTCGTTCTCTTGCCATATGATTTTTTTTTTTGCTAATATACTTCTCTGACAATGTTATAATCCTTACGCCCTTTGAGACTTGAGAGACTTTTCTGAGCTACAGCATCCCACCATCAGCTGCTAGTGCCCCCTCTCCCTCCCTAAAATACCTGGTTCTAACTCTGTATATGTATATATTCTGTATCTACTCATACCAGGTATCCTGAAAGTCTCAATGCTGGTTTATGCTATTAAAGCTTTCAACTTCACTAAGACTTTTGAGACATGCTGTATCTATATGTGGGCTCTCACATAATAGAATGTAAGTTCCTTGAGGGAAAGAACTTTGTATCCAACAGTGCCTGGCACATAATAGACACTTAGAAAATTCTGATTGAGTGATTGACATCCTTTACACCACCTGTCAGAGAAATTCCTCCTTGGAGCCTGTGCTAGCAATAACAAAAATCAAAAGTCCATCAGATACATGATACAACTGGATTTATTACAAGAGAGATGAACATGCATGTGGAATTCCTCTACCAAGTACAAAGGAGTCCACCATCCATGCTGAAGTTTGTGTGTTTATGAATAGTAACAAGGAGGAAGGCGTGGAGAGCAACCCCTTCCCAAATGGGATTGGAGGAGGAAGGGAACAGTAGGGGTAGGGAAAGAATTAATCCCCCCTGAAGGGGAGGAGAAGGCAAAAGAAAGGGAAGGGAAACATGAGCGAGGAGGACGGCAACAGTCTCATTCTTTTCCCTTGGGAACTGCTAGACTATGGAGATAGGATGATCTGTTTATCTACAAGGGTCCCAGCTGCACAAACACTTTCCCAGTCCAGTGCAGACTGATTGGCTTCTGTCTTATAGCTGGTTCGACTCCCAAGAATACACAGGGAGTCCAGGTAGGGGTGCAATCAACAAATTATATCAGCTCATGGGCAAGGATTGTTTCTGGAAAATATGGCAACTCAAGGAGACAGGCTAAGTTGGCTTCTGGACAACACTCACACATCCAGAATGCACTATTCTATTGTCTTTTGAATGCTCTCTCTTGACTTCCATAACCTCCCTGGGCCTCATTTTTCTCATTTGTAAAAAAGCTTAAACTAGATGACTTCTGAAATTCCTCCCAGTTCTATATCTGAGATCCAAATAGTGAAGTTAAAAAGGAGAAGTCTGGAATCATAAAGGGACTGATGCACTTTCCCAAAAGCAATTCAGTCCTCTTTCCTCCTCTTATTCCTTGTTGGATTCATCTCATTGGACATCTTCATTGTCAATCCAAAATATATGCACTGGTGGACTAGGTCTGTAGCTTGTCCAACTAACTCCACATCATAACCTAGACCAAAGGTGCACTTCATCCACTTGTATTCCTCCTACTTTGAGGTGAAGCCTCCAAATGCTATGCTTTGTGTGGAACCTTGTATTGATAAAATTCAACCCTAAAAAGAAATCCATAAGCACTCAAAAGAAGTTGACCTTCGTTTTAAAGTAGAAGAAGTGACAGCCCAGAAAAAGGGAACGCTGATATCATGGTAGACCTAGAGTTGGAAGGTACATGTGGGATCCAATCCCCTTTTTTACAGAAGGGGAAATGGAGGCCCAAAGAATTAAATGACATCTCCAAAGTCATGCAGCCAGCAAATAGCTAAATAGGATTTAAACTCAAGTCATCGATTCCAATCCTTTCCTTTTACAAATGAGGAGGACTAGGGAGGTTAAATAATTTGTCCAAGTTCTCAAAGCTAAGAAGTCTCAACCCAAATGTATTGACTTCAAATCCAGTGCTCTTTCCCATGACACTAGACTTTGTTGTGAAAGCCTTCCAAAACAGTGATGGGAAGACAGAGACAAGATATTCTTTTATCAGCCAGAACAACTTAGATGAAAACAGAGACTCAAGCAAGCCAACTGACCTAGAGGCAGTGAACTTAGAAGCACCAGCCAAAACCATTCCCAACAGCCTCCTCCCTTAGTATGTGGTCAGGGCAGGAGATGATTTTACTCTTAATCACTGACTGAGCTGACTTGCCTCAGGGACACCTTCAGTGAAAAAGAGGTCATAAAAAAAGGACATTGATAAATCAATCAAGGCCGATTATATAAGCAGAGAGGTGTGGAATGAATAAGGACTCTTAAGAAAGAAAGCCTGGGTTCAAATCCCATCTCTGGCACTCACTATCTTTGTGACCTTGGGAAAGTCACTTAATCTCCTCTGCCTCAGTTTTCCCATCTGTAAAATGAGAGATTTGGACTAGACAACTTCTAAAGTGTATTCTAGGTCAAAACTGATGATCTTATGATTCTGAGTAAAATTAATTCAGACATTGATTAAGCACCTACTATGTGCAGAAAATCATACCTGCACTGGAGGAAACCCATAGTTTAGGCTATACTCAGTTCCTTCCCTAATGTAGCTTATAATCTAGAAGGATATTACAACAACATGTTGTTATTGAGTTGTTTTCAGTCCTGTCTGACTTTCTACGATCTCATTTTGGGTTTTCTTGGCCAAGATTCTGGAGTGCTTCTGCTATTTCCTTCTTCAGATCATTTTACAGATAAAGAAACTAAGGCAAACAGGGTTTAGTGACTTGCCCAGGGCCAAACAACTAGTGTGTGTCTGAGGCTCGATATGAACTCAGGTCCTCCTGATTCCAGAGTTTGTTCTCTATCCACTGTACCACCTAGCTGCCCTTATGTTGACAACAATATAGACACCTCTAATAAGCAATATAACATAACAAATTCATGAAAGAGACAGTATGGCATGGTGGATAAAGGACTGAACTTAAGAGTCCAGAAGGGGTGGGTCAAATCTTATCTCAGACACTTACTAGCTGTCTGACCATGGGCAAATCACCCTACTTTTCTGAGATTTAGTTCTTATTTCTGAAAACTTGGAATTATAATTAGGTCATAGATTTATGGCTGGAAGAGATCTTAGACATCATCGAGTCCAACTCCCTCATTTAACTAAAAGGGAAACTGAGGCCCAGAAAGGTATAGTGACTTGCTCAAAGTCACAAAGCTAGGAAAAATCAAGACCTAGAATTTGAACCCAAATCCTCTGACTATAAATCCAGGCAGTGTCTCTTTTGAAAGAGGAGTAAGAATTCAACAGACAAAGAGGGAGAGGAAAGGCACTCTTAATATAGGTAATAGCATGAGCAAAGATGGGGAAACAAGAGAGCCAAGGTCATGTTCAGGTGACAGAGAATTATGTGAGAAATGAATATTTCTCTCTTATATTCTACATCCACATCCAGAAAAAAACCAGTGTGGGAAATCTCTCTCAGGGATTTCCCCAGGCCAAGATCTAATCAGACAATGAAAGAAATTCTAAGTTTAGGCTAATGAATGAATTCCTGCTCACAGTATTTACTCAGACAGTTTGGGGGTTGGGGGTGGGGAATGTTGATCCTCCTTCTTATCAAGATAAATGATACGGAAATTGTTGTCTCTTTGACCAAGATTTAAGTGACCTAATGTGGCGGAAGGCCTGGGTCCCCACACGGCTTAGTGATGTGGTGAAGAAGAAAGACATACGGGCAGGCGGAATAAGATAGGCCAACTCCATTTATTGATCCAAGGGTCAGGATATATATAGACAGAAACTGCAAGTCCATGTGACATTCTGCTCTTCTCCTGTTCTAGTGATTTGACCAGTCTTATTGTCTTTAAAGACTGTTAGCCTAGAGGGCATCTCTTTTACATATCCCTTGTATTCTGTAGTTCTCTTGTTTGTCTCATGAAGACAGCAATATACATGGGGTATGGAGAGCCATTTCAGATGATAATGAACACAGTCTCAAAGAACAGTTTCCCTGAATGTCTATCCTGAACTTGTCAACTACACTCCATCCTGGCCCTCAACAACCTAAGTCATGTACTCCAACATAGCCCTCCTCCCACTGTGTTAACCAGTCAGAGTTAAGTAGGCACTCCCTTGGGAATATCTCCTCTTTGAAGGGTATATAAACTTTGAGCCCACCACCATTATGGGTCTTTGGTCTAAGAGAGATAGCCAAATGACGACTCTTTTATTAATAACCTGCTGGTCTTATTAATAAGATTATTAAATTACCCAGAAACTGTCTCTTAAACCTTTTTAAATGTCATGGTTACATGCATAGTTTACATAAAAATAGAGCTCTCAGAGAGAAAGAGCAAGAAAGGTGGAGGGATGCCATATTGTGAAGGGATGTTAATGTCATACAAAGGGTATGGGTATTGACTCTGGGGGCAACAGGAAACCATAAAAGAAAAATCATTTGACTCAAATTGTGCTAAAAACCATGGCTTCTAACAATTCTCTCCTTCCTCAGTCTCTGTTACATTCCTGCTACAATAAATCACATGGTATATTAACCTTTAAGGTTTACAAAGCCCAAACTTTGTAACTACCCAAAACCAAGAAGTGTGGATGACATTCTCCCTATGTTCCTCAAACCCACATTGAGGAAACAAGCTGGTGGTGAAATGGCTTGGCCTAGACCATAGTGCCAAGGGTGGGGTGCCAACTCCAGTCTCCTGGGGTCAAGATGGAGGCTCATTCCACTGAATACTGCCCTATTGGCAAGAGCGAACCATCACCCTTCTCTACCTTTCAATTCCATTCTGAAAGCGGCTCTTCCAAGAAGTTTTTCTAAGGTAACCCCTCTCCATTCTGGTCCTTCAACTCCCTCCTGAAATCATTGGCAAAGCTCTGAAAGTTGCCATCTTGTGTACAGAAAAGGGGCATTTTGGTTCTTTGCTATTATTTCAAATCTGTGATACAGAGTTGTCTGCCCTTTTCTGTTGTTCAGTTGAAGGGATGATCAACAAGAGCTGGGGGGAGGGATTTTGAAAGGTGTAGCAGTAGGGCTTTAGAAAGGAGTACTGAGAAGTAGAAAAAAGAGAGAGAAGGAACTAATATAGCTGTGGCCATCCATCTCGTGTCCTCCCAAGAGTTTTGGAGATTATTAGACTTCTCTCTTCCTACTAAGGTCCAACATTTGGTATAGATGTAATTGTTTTTCCATAAACTCCAAGTCCTTCCCACCAATAACCTGGACTGTACCTCAGCTCTCATGGGAGAGTTTTTGCTTCACCTTGCTGGGGACTTTCATTCCATGCTGCTTTACACATATCCCCTACATTCATCTTTTAAGGCTTCCTAATGTCCCACTTCTGTCCAGACATATGAATCAATGGCTCATCCCAGCCTCTTTTTCAATCACTGACACCACCATGGGATCCAGTCTCTAAGTCAAGCAAACAACTTAAAATCTTGCTCTGGGACCCATCAGATGTCTTTTCACATGATCAATGGCCTCCAGGATATGGGATGTGCTTGTGCAGGATTTTGGTCACAGTCCTTTTCCCTATACCCTGGGAGACTTCAAGTGTCTACCCTTCATTCTTCTTTGTGGACTGGCATCCTTTGGGGTGCTCTTCCAAAGGGGTTTGTCCATTGTATAAATGGGGATGAATTCAGTCCAGGTTTCTTCACCTCTCTGGGAACATTCCCCATCCCTGCTTCTATTCAGCTGGCTTTGATGAACGATGGACACACATTCCAAAACCTACAGCATAACAGTAGTGAATGGGACACGACTTTGAGTCTGGTGCACCATTCATGTAACTCTGGGCTAGGGATAGAGAGGGGAATAAGCATTCATTAAGCACCTACTATGTGCCGGGCACCATATCGAGCACTTTATAAATATTATCTCATTTGAGTCATCCCTCCATGACAGTCATTGCTTCCTCATCTGCAATGTCTCTGTGCCTCAGTTTTCTCTTTTGCAAAATGATGGCATTGACCTCAGTGACCTCTAAGGTCCTTTGTAGTTCTAGATCTATGAGGCCATGATCCAAGCCCTCCTTTGCTGAGATTCATACAGGAGCTCTGCTCTCATGTAGGAAGTGCCTAGCTTGATGTTTGACTCTGACCTTGACCTTCTGGACCATCCATTTTGTGTATTTGGGCTATAATGCATGTTTGTACACATATATGTGACTATATCTTGGTTTTGTGGGTATTTAGTTATGTAGGATACTTAACACACATTCCTAGCTGGGTTTTAAAGGTTCTTGTCACACCCCCTTCTTGTCTTTCCCATTAAAGAACACATGGTAGGGGCCATGTCAAAGGAACTGTCTTTGATGTCTGAGAAGGGGCTCCCTGGGTGCAGGGGCTGTGTCTCTCCCATCAGATCAGCCAGGGTCCTGTCTATCCAGTACCATCTGAGAGATCACATTTTCTCCATAAGCATGAGTGTTCTCTGAGGTCAAGAAATTGTCCTTTTAGCCCTCAAGCTCCCTGAGTCCTGTGATTATATGAATTCTGGGAAGCCAGCAGTTCTCTGAACAAAAGGACTAAGCCTCCCTCAAGGAGGAGTCCCCAAGGGAAAAGACCACAGCTACCTGATCAAACCAGAAGCAGAAACTCTCCCTTTGCACCTAAACAGTTGCTGTCTACTGTGAAACTGGTGGCTGCTTTTCCTCTTCTTCCTGGCAGCACTCAGCAGAAGGCTCTGCTCACAGTGGGCACTCAGTGGGCCCTGGCCATGCCTAATGGCTATTGATTGAGTCAGGGCACATCTCTGTCGATGAAGGATTTTGTGAACTGTCTTTGCAAGGTGCAATAGTCTTTCTCTATTACTCTGTGTGCCCACGCAGAGGCCAGAGTCCTGAAACTGCCCCCCAGATTTCCATTCCTTCCCCCCAGAAAGCAGGACTCAGGATTGCTTTGATTCATCCCTTTCCATGGAATGTTCTCAAGTTAATTTAAAAGATTATTGCTTTCTTAAAATACAGGCCTCCCCCCGTCAGCTAATTTGGGTGCTTTGCCAAATATATATAATCTGCTGGTTCTCAGATCTTACTTTTTTAAAGAAAAAAATAGTCTGAATCATTAGAGAAATTTTAGCTCCTGGCACCTAGAAGAAATAAATCATCAAGTTTGAAAGTAGAATTGGACCTTCTTTAAGGTCAGCTAGGCTGAAGGAAATAAATCCAGTGAAAATCACCAACCCAATTAGGGTCAGTAATGTGGACCCAGATTTCCTGAGACCCCTCCCCCCATGCTTTACAGCTCCAGTGATCACTTTTCCCCCTTCCTTCCCTCCTCCCTTCACCCCCACCCACCCCTCCCCAACACATGACCCATCCTGTCTATCAAATTCTAGTTTATGCTTCCACCAGAGCCTCAAAGGGAAATGCTAGGGGAGGGTAGGAGATAGGGCAGGGTAGGGAGGCCCCATAGTCATGACTAAGACCAAGGAACTGAAGCTTAGAAAGGTCTTGTGATGTCCTACATCGCATAGGTAAGGAATTTAGAACTCGAAGAGATCTTGGGATCATATCATTCAATCCCTTCATTTTTAAGAGAGGAAATGACTCACCCATGGTCACATAGGTAGGATCAAAGATTTTGATCTGAAAAGGACCAACCTAATCCCCATTTGACAGAGGGAAAAAACCAGACTCAGTGAAGTTACATGATTTGCATGAAGTCACGCAGGTAGAGAGCTGGGTTTGGACTTAGATCCTGTGGTTCCCAACTCCAGCACTCCAAGGTCATGGCCTCTTTCACTGCACTGCAGCCTGAACACAAAGTCCCAAAGGAAGAGTCTTGAATCAGTGCCATTGTGTGTGTTGAGGTGGGGTGGGGCTGGGGTAACTAGATAATGACAGGCAATAGAATATGATTCTGTTAGTTCTGAAACAACCAAGCTTAGAAAATAATGGTGAGACCTATCAGATTGACCAATATGATAGAAAAGAAAAATGACAAATGTTGGAGGAGATGTGTGAAAATTAGAACACTAAAGACTCCACCGTTGGTGGCGTTGTGAATTGATTCAACCCCATCTGGAGAGCAATTTGGAACTATGCCCAAAAGGCTATAAAATTGTGCATATTCTTTGATTCAGCAATTCCTTTACCAGGTCTGAATCCCAAAGAGTGTTTTAAAGGGAGGAAAGGATCTACCTGTATGAAACTATAGCAGCTCTTTTGTGATGATAAAGAGTTGAAAATTGAGGGGAGGCCCATCAATTGGGGAATGGCTGAATAAGTTGTGGTATAAGACTATAATGGAATACTATTGTGCCATAAGAAACTATAAGCAATCATATTTCAGAAAAACCTGGAAAGACTTACACAAACTGATGTAAAGTAAAGTGAGCAGAACCAGGAGAACATTGTACACAGTAACAGCAACATTGTACAATGATCAACTGCTAATGACTTAGCTCTTCTCAACAATACAATGATCTAAGACAACACTAAAGGACCCATGATTAAAAATGCTATCCACCTTCAGAGAAAAAACTGATAGAGTTTGAGAACAGATCTAAGTATGCTATTTTCATTTTCTTTTTTATTATTTTTCTTTCATTCTGTATCTTCTTTCACAACATGAATAACATGGAAATATGTTTTACATGACTGCACATATATAACATATCAAACTGCTTAGGGAGGGGGGAGGTGAGAGAGAAATGGAGAAAATTTAGAACCCAGAACTTCTTTTTAATGAATGTTAAAATTCGTCCTTACATGTAATCAGAAAAAATAAAATACTATTTAAAAAAGAAAAAAATCATGGTGAGGAACAATAATCATTCACTTTGGACTTCTCATGCCAAATAGTTTGTGGCCTGAACTGACCATTTAAATACAAGTTTCTTTTCCCATTCCCACTTATGTCCTTAGCTTGTCACTATCCAAGCAAGTTTATGGTTCCTGCAAACTTGAACATCTCACAATGCCTTCCCTCCTTCAGATCATTTATTGAGATGTCATTTAGCCATAGAAACACCACTAGTTATGCTTTTCCATCCAAAGAAGCACCGACTTACTCTTGCCTTTCATTTCTATGTCCAAGTCAGTTCTCTCTGTTCATGACCCAAAAAACAGTAGCAAAATAGATGCATCACCACTTTAAAAAAAATCCCAAATGTAATTTGAGGATGGGAGGTTAGAAATTGTCTTACAAATAAACAAATTAACAAATTAATCAGGCATAATGGTACCAGTCTATAATCCCACCTACTTGGATGGATGAAGCTAGTGGAATTTCTTCAGCTAGGGATCTCTCAGCTGCAGTAGGCTAAGTCAATCAGGTGTCCACTTTAGGTCCCATATGAATGTGATGAGTCCCTAGGGGGAAAGGACCAGGCTGCTTAAGGAGTAGCCAGTTGGTGCAGGTTGGAAAAGCTCTCATGCCAATCAGACTCATGAGTAGCAGCCTTGCTCTTCCAGACTGAGCAAAAATAGGAGACCCAGTCTTAAAGAAAAAGATTCATGAATAAAATAATCCTTGTGTTATGTCCAGATGTTAGTATCTATGACTATAGTTCTTTGTCAATGTAATGGGTTCTATAAAAGGAAAAAAAGGAAATATCCCCTGGCTTCCTGGCTCTTGTCATCTAAGATAGAAAACGTGTGTAAACACATATAAAACAGAAAGTAGACAGAAAAACTTGCGAATGATATACTTATCAGGGGCAAATTATTTTGGCAACATTCTTTTGGATGCAACCATTGCTAAGTGCCTTCCTACCCCCCTTTTCCATTGCTGATCCCAGTGACAGCTGTCCCTCCCTTGTCCCCGGGCATTCTCTCTTTCTTTGTGTGCCAGCAATATTTCCAGCATTAACTCTCTCCCTAGTTCTTCTTTCCATGTCACAAATCTGGCTTCTTTTGCCAGCTGCTATGATTCAGTTTAAGAGTTGACTCTCTCTCTCTCTCTCTCTCTCTCTCTCTCTCTCTCTCTCTCTCTCTCTCTCTCTCTCTCTCTCTCTCTCCCTCTCCCTCTCCCTCTCCCTCTCCTTCTCCCTCTCCTCCTCCCACTGGCCCCATTGATTACTTGAAATTCAGTAAATCTAATAAATTTCTTCTTCCTTTCTAACGAGTAGGGACTTCAGTTATACAAAATCTCATCTTCTGTCCCACTGAAGGGGCAAGACAAAGAAAAAGGATGAGCATACAGGGCTTAGGCCACTGCTCGCAGCTAGGATCACAGGGAATTGAAAAGCACTTGAGTGTATTGGGGAAGAGACTCAATGTCTTATGTGTTTTCCCTACCTTTATATAGAGCTTTTCTGAAAACAGAAGATGAATGCTTGAGGAGGACAAATCAGAGGACCTCATCCAAAGAAGCTAAAGTTACTTCTCTATAGTCCTGTGGAAGGCATCTTTAGAACTTTGGACAGATCCCTCATAACAATCCCTGTGCTATCTTTCCTTTTAGGTTAATTTCCTCTGTAACTTTTCCTCATCTGAGCTCTTGCAACAGAGTTGCTGTGCAAACAGCTGAGGTTGGTTGGTTTCTTTTCCTTGTTCATGTGGATCTATTCTTCTATCCCTGTGTATTTTTGCAAGGCAAGAAAAATAGATCAAAACATGGACAACGAGGTCCTATGCTAACTGAGAGGGAAGAGGAGAAGGAAAAGAAGGAGAAGAGGAGGAAAGAAAGATGAAGACAGGAAAGAAACAAGATAAGGATAAAGATTCTTAATGGAGAGGGCTGGAAGGGAGAGGCATGAGAGAGAAAATAAATGTTTATCAATTGAAATTTTTAATTTAAAAAGACAGAAAAAGAAAAGGAGGAATAAGTAGGGGAGAGAAGGTAAGGAATAAAGGAAAAGAAAGAGGGAGGGTAGAAGTAGGAAGGGTCCATTGACTAGAACTGCTTAATAAATGCTTGTTGAATTGAATTGAAAAAGGGGGAAAAGGACATATGTCACAGGGAGAAAAGATGAGCAAGAGGGAATAAGTTAAGGGAAGTTAGGGAGAGAAGTAGAAAGAGAAGGGTGAAGAAAAGGAGGGAGAGAAAACTAGATATTTAGAGAAAGGGAGAGGGAAGGAGGAGGGGATGGAAATCAAATGATATAATACATGTAAAGCACTTCGTAAACCTTAAAACTAACATACACATATTAGCTATTGTTATTCTAAAAAGGAGGAAGAGAAAGTAGGAAGGCAAAGGAGGAGGCAGGAAAAGGAGAAGGAGGTAGAAACTGAAATACATCTACTTTATTGGGTAGTAGTCTTGTGGCACAAACATCCACCTTGGTGTTGATTTTTAAGCCAAGAGATAATGGCAGCCGTAGTAATTCTGAGGTCTCACACATGTGTTTGAATGGACCTCCTTAACTGAAATATGATGGGATATTCACACCAAGGTGAAAAATAACACCATAGTCATGTATCTTGAAGATGGTGTAAATGACACTGCTCTTTCCCTATGGATATGGCTGGAAATATGCCCAGACTCCTGTACCCACTAATTCCTCCAAACTTAAAGAGCATTCACCCTAAACTTGGGCTACAGCTCAGTTCTGATATATGAATGCTCAATCATCTGACGCCTTTGATCATTCAACTTCCCTTGTATCCCATAAGGAGTTTTCCAATCATGCAGGTTGGTGTAGTGTGGTGGGAAACAGGCTTCTAGAATGTCTTTCCTGCATCTCTCTTGCCTTCTGGAGACCCTGCAACACCTACCACACCTAGTGAATCCATCACACACAGCTACCGTTCAGTCAAAGGAGTGACTGACAAGTGTTAAAATTAAGACTACCACAATGAAACATGTGCACAGAAAGTTCAGAAATATTGAGAGTGGTAAAGTTTAAGTATAAGCTTAGAATCTTTGAGTTAGAAGAGACTGTAGCTGTTGTCCCTTCCAACTGCTTGCCCAATAAATGTGTGCATGCTCCTTCCTTATCTTCTTTGCTTGTCCCCTCTCTCCTTTGCAGATAAATATATGGTTTTGTTTCACTACATTTTACAATACCCCAACTCCTGGTTGTACAATCTCTAATTGACAGGGAAATCAGTAACTTCCAAGTCAAGTCATTCAATTGTTTTGAAGCTGTAAGTATTAGAAAATGCATTCATATGTTGAAACAAAATCTGCCTTCCTGTAACTTCCACATATTAGTCCTAGTTTCACCCTCTTGAGCAAAGTAGAAAGACTAAAACCTCATCCACAGAAAACTCTTCAATTACTTTAAGACAACTATCATATTTTCCCTCAGTCTTCACTTCTCCAAATTAAACAGTCCTAGTTTCAGATGCTTGTGTATCATGATTTCAGTCCCTTTCCTATCCTGATAGAGTTTCTTCCTCAGGATGTGCTCTAGCTCCTCAATGTCCCTTCTCAAGCATGACTCCTAAAAATGGATGCAGTCCTCCAGCTATGGCCTGAGCCAAGCAGAATACAGTAGGTCTATGATCTGTCCCACTTTGGACACTCCATACCCCTGTTAAGTCTGTCTGAGTTCCCACCAGCTTTTTTTTTTTTTTGGCAGCAATGTGACACCATTGACTTACATTAGAATACAGTACACAAAAAACCCCAGGACTTTTTCACAGAAAAAGCTATGTTTCTCCATTTCTATATTATGCAACTGGTTTTTGTTTTTAATCCACAGGATCAGAATCAGGTAAGATTAGTGAAGGAAGATTTCCTAGAGGTGAGTTTTGTGTAAGGATTCATAGAAATGGGATCCTACAAATACATTCAGAGCAGGAAGCGGACTACTCCTAAGGCTCAAGAGGTCTTTGGAATTCAAGTTGAAAAAGACCTCTGAGAATTCTCTAAACTTATGTAAAAGGAAGTAAGCAGAACCAGGAAAACAATCTATACAAACACTATAGCAATATAACTGGGAAGACTGACAAAGACATAAATTAAATTTAATGTGAAATTATCATGACAAAACTTGGCCCCAAAGAAGAGATAGACTAACTACTCTCATCTCTTAGCAGAGGAGGATATGAAGAACTGGCTATAATAACAGGCTTTTTTGATATGTTGGTTAGTTTTGTTGAATTGGGTTTTTTTTCTATTTTTTATTCTTTTTTACAAGGGATGGCTCTATGGAAGGGGGAAGGATATGTTAGGAAATATAAATGATATAGAAACAAAAGATAACAATAAAGCACTTTTAAAAATAAGAACAAGAACCACTTGGAGCAGGAGACATACCCTGCCTCAGGTAAGTCTCCAGGTTATTGGGGAACAGCTCCCACTCAGGGTGAGTCTGAAAGAAACATGCTCCCTAATATGATGGAACTCTACCAGATGAGGTAACATAGACAAGGAACTTAGGGAATTCCCAGTCTATAGAGGTAGCTAGCTCATGGGGCTGATCTCCACCACCGCGATTACTACTACTACTTATACTACTACTACTACTACTATTTCTACTACTACGACTACAACGCCTGCTACTACAACTACTTCCATCTCTAGATCTATGATCATCTAAGAAAGTCTCCCTCATATGCCAGGTCATATAGACTGCTCAAAACTCCTTCTATGTTATAAAGTGCTAAAGGTCTATATTTAGCTATGATAGCAAAGATGAAATGATAATAAGGAGTCAGGAGGCACAAGTTCAAATCCCATCTTTTGTGCTAATTAACTGCAAGACCCTGAACAAGTCACTTGGCTTCTGAGTCTCTAATTCCTCATATATAAGTAAAGAAGAATAACACCCACACTGCCTACCCCATCGGCCTCTAGTGAGGAAATGAGGTGGTCTATAAGGGCAGCTACATTATGATTGAGGGAGCATATAGAAGGTATGCCCATATGAATCCCTCCCCTCTCCTTTACATGGGCCTCACCTCCATTGGTCTATTGATTCCTCCTAACAACCACATGAAGTAGCTAACACAGGTGTCACTGATCCCATTTTGAAAAATGGGGAAACCTAGGGCCTGGAAAGCTGAGTGACCAGGTAATGCCAGAGAGTACACTTGAACTCAGGTGTCCAGGTTCCAAGTCCAGGGCCAGGCCCCTTGTGAAATGTAGTAATATTTCCTTTAGGGACACTAGGGATGACTGGTTTTAGCTTGGAGGCTGAAGATTTCAGTTATTCCCCCTACCCCATCTCCCTCATATTTCAGAAACACACCATTGGGAACAAACAAGGACTCAGAACCCAGAAGCAGCATGTAGTTACAACCACAATGACCCTTTGCAAAGCCTCTCCCCTTATAGTCTTATTATTGTGGACTCTTTGGGGGCCATTGATCTTACTCTTTCATTGAGGATTGTAGAGGGGGAAGTGACTCCAAAGAAAAACCTGATTCCTACTCTCCTTGACCCCTGTCAGTTCCTAGTTAAGGCCCCCTAATTAAGGAAAGAAAGACTCCCAAAATGAAAGAGGGCAAGGCCAACAGCTGAAGTCCTTTATTTTCTGGTAGCCTTGCACAGCCACATTCACTAAGGAGAAGGCCATTCTGTTGTGTCTGCCACCAGGCCCTCCCTTGTTTCCCTGAAATATCTGGATTTATCAGCTCTCATGGACAGATGAGAATCAAAAAATTTTCTTCTCTTAAAATAACTCAGATATGCTTTAAAAATAAAAATTTATACTTGATAATAGAAAGCAGAAAAAAAACAAGAAAGGAAAACTATGAGCCAAGATGCTTGGGAGAGCTTCCATTCCTTTAAGACTCAACCCACATCCACTCGGCCTTATCTTACAGATGAAAAGAATGTGAAGCTCAAAGAAGTCAAGGAACTTGATGCATGTCCCAAATAGGTAATAGGTAACCAAGTCATCAACACCAATCTAACTCTCTCTGTCCCTGCGGCCCCTTCCCATGCCAGTTTGTTTGCATTAAATTTACATGGGTCTATTACTACAGTACAGTAAGAAAAAAGCTATACTGGAATTGAGGGTCCAAATCCTGGCTTGGCTACTGTCTAGCTATATAACTCTGAACAAAGTCAATTCAGTGTCTGAGCCTCACTTTCCACATCTGTATGATGGATATATTCACACCTGCACTAGCTCTCTCATGAGGTGAGAAAAGCACTTTGAAAGTGTCACAGAAATGTGGAGTTTTAGCTGAGATTAATCAAAGCCTCCCAGTGAGTATCCTGGGCTCATCAGAGCTCCTGTCTCCCACTTTCTTCCTGGGGCAAGCCTTCATCCCCTTATATTCACTTTCCTGCAGCTCATTGCATCAAAGGATGAGCTAGGGGGAGGGACTGAAAGGTGGAGAGAGTGGCAAGCAGAACTCAGCTCCAGATTATTCTAGGAAACAAACAAGTTGTTTTGCTCCGGTTTTCCGGAGTTGCTAATTAGCGATTTTTATTTTGGGTGGTGTTGCTTGGAGCTGTCAGACAGATGGAGTAGGCGACTAGCATTCTGGGAGGGATTGTTAGCTGATGGGAGCTATACATTCCCATCCCTGGCAAGGAGAGCCTGGCACCTGGAGCACTGGCTGGAGTCATCATGGTTGAAGGAGCCCAGCTCATCCCTTGGATTCAGTCATTCTCTCTCTCCCATTTGATGGAAGGGACAATGTCCACCTCCTGAGAGCCCCCAATCTTTGGGAGAGAGGTGATCCCCAACTTGAAGCACTTTCTGATCTGAAGAGGGAAAAACAGGTGAGAAAATGTCTAACAGTCTAATGGGGGTATTTGACTTTTAGTCAGGAAGATCTGAATTCAAATGCCACCTCAGAAAATCACTACTAATGTGTTACCTTGGGGAAGCCACTCTCTCATGCTTTGTAAAATGAAAATGACAGGCTCCACTTCATGAAGTTATTGTGAGGATATAATGAGATATTACATGTAAAGTGTCTTCCAGACCTTAAGGCCCATATAAATGTTGACTGGCTAAGATAGGGCATACATAGTCTGTGCCCTCAGGAAGTCCCAAGTATAACAAGAGAGACTTGTTGCCCTGGCTTGGGAAACTTTTGTTCCTTCTGCAAAAGGCCTTTCCAGCTCTCTCCCTCCAAATCTGTTTCTGCCTTCCCCTTAGAAACTGACTTCCATCTAGTCGACATATATCCTGTGTAATCTATTTATTTACATGTTGTCTCCATCTTTAGAACCAAAGTTCCTTGAGGTCAGTGACAGCATCTTCAACCTTCTTTCTATCCCCAGTCTTTAGAACAGGGTCTCGCACATAGTAGCCACTTAGTAAGTGCTTGTTGATAGATTGAATGTTGACAGAGAAGATATGGAATGCTTTCCCCTACACAGCACAGCCAATTTTTAATTGAAATGACAGCATATTGGAGAATGATTTAACTAGCACAGAAACATAACTTGCCTAAAGCATCACAGTATAATTGAGTGAGTGATGAGGAGGACTAGGGAAAGACAGCTCTCCAGTTGGGTGGGATTAGCCCAGGAAGGCTTTCTAGAAGAGATGAGTTGGTGTAGTAAGAACATGTGTTAGTTTCGCAACAGCACAGCCTGGAAGTGCAATTGGTTTTCTTGTCCCCCTCCCTTAAGAAAAGATGGCAGCCTATGTCAGAGACTCCAACTCTAAACCCTGAGTGTAGAATGGCAGAGTATTGCAGAGCCTGATGAGGCTCAGGCTTTGCTTTTTCTGAGAGCAGATCATGAAGAACGGGGGAAAGACATAAAAAATATCAGAGGACAGAAAGAATGGAAGGGACTCAGGAGGAAAGTGTGTCTTCTAAGCATAGAAAAACTTGCTTCCACTTCTGCTTCTCCTGTGTGACTATGGGTCATTCATTTTATTATCCCCAGCCTCAGTTTCTCTTGCCAATAGAATAGAAATCATTTTGAGTAACTTTCTACCTTATGACAATGCTCTGAGCAACTCTTTATTACCATTAACCAATCAATTGACAATAATTAAAGATCTACTATGTGGTAGGCATTGAGGGGAAGCAAAAGCATAATAAAACTTGTTCTTACCCTCAGGATGGAAATGGAGAGGCAGGGAGAGAGATCCTGCACCTATCCCCCTATCTGGATCAAATGGAACCTTCTACAAGCAAGACTGCCTTTTTCTTTCCCTCTCTGCCCAGGAACCACCTTGGGCTCTGATAGGTGAGCTTTCACTTTATCTTGACCAAAACAAGGTCTACCTTTTCTTACCATTTCCAGATAATGACACAGCACCTGCCCTTCAGTTATACCTTTATATATTGTCTTTAAAATATATAAGCTCCTCAAGGGTATGGACTATATTACTTGCTTGTATCTGAATGCCCACTACTTAGCATAGTACCTCACTTAACAAATGCTTTATCTATTATCTATCTGTCTATTTATCTATCCAACTATGTATCCATTCATCAATCTTTCCATCTCTCTCTATTGACCTATCTATCCACATACCCATCAATCTATCCATTTCTCCTTCTATCTATCTATCTGTCTGTCTGTCTATCTCTTTTCCATAGTTTTCCACTTGAACACCTTGGTATTATGCGATCAATACTTCACATCACATCTTCCTTCCCTATTTCACTCTTGGTCTGAGTCATTAAAAGTATTAGCCTGAAATATGAGTTGCTGTCTGGGTTGTAGGGATAGTGGGGTGAGGGGAGATCTCGAACCCACCTCAGAACTCCTAAATACCAGATCTGGAAGGGACTTTGCATATTTTTACCAGTTCCATCTCCTCACTTTACAGATAAAGAAACTGAAGATCAGGGAAGCAAAGAGACCTAGCTAAAGTCTCACAGTAAATCAAGGAGTTGGGACCCGGGTCTTCTGCATCCCCCATTCACAGGTTCTCAAAGTTGCAGGAGACCTCCAAGGCAACCTAGTCCAACTATACCCATGCACACATTGTCTCTCTAACATCTCTAAGAAATGGTCTTTGATCTTCTGCTTGAAGATTTCCAGTGGCATGGAATTCTTCACTTTTGAATGCCACCTGTTCCACTTTCAAATACTCCTCTGGTTAGGTTGGCTGCTTTTCCTCAACCTTAATTTTCCTCTTAGCAGTAACTGCATATTGATTCCAAGTTTACTCCATCTTCTGTCTCCCACCTTTATTTTACTAGTGGCATGGGATGAGAAGAAATGAGGGGGATAGGAGCTACCTTTCTCCAGGTTAGAGAAGACACAAAGAGACAGTAAGGTCTGCAAAGTATCATAACTGAGAAAGACCCCACTACCACCAAATACATCCCCTCCCCACCACAAGTTTCAAACTCTGCCCTTCATTTCCTTAGGCTCAGTACTGCCCCCTCTAGCCTCTTTTGTTCAAATACTAGGTTTCTCTTAAAGTGAATGTAGAGTCCTTTGAATCCAAAAGACCTGGTTATATTACTCTGACTGGAGGACCTTGGCATTTGCAGGGCAGGAGAAACATAGGGGAAAGAAGACAGAGCTGACAGCAACAAACTTCATTTCATGATCTGACACTAGTCTCCATTCCATATCATTATTAGGGGCTGTCTGATAGACTTAATTAGAAAAAACAAAAAGGAAGGAAGGGGAAGGGATAGAGAAGAAGGGAAATTGAAAAGGAAAACCTTTTGATTTTAGATGGGGCCTTTCTCTCCCATCTACACCTCTTTATCCTCCCATTCCTCCCCCCACCCCAGCCCTGGAGTCTGCCCCAGGAAGTGGGAAGCACTAACAGATCGTCAGATCTCATTGTCAGGCGTAGCTATGGAGACCAAGAGCTGTCCTCGAGGGTGATTAATTCTTCCTGACAGTTATCTTTTTAGGGCTTTTAAAAAATTATATTATTGTTGTTATTGTCTCCATTAACATTCTCCTCCCTTGCTTAATGGTAGTGTGTCTGTGACCCTGGAATTTCAAAGGCTTTGTCACCAAGATCGCAACCTATGACAAGTCCAATTTGAGGTCAAAATGATGTGAGTCAACAATCCCTGGGAAGGGATTGTAGCTCTGTCCTCAAGTCTAGCTAAGTCACAATGGCTCAACCCCATTATGCTTGGCCACAGTAACTGCCTTTCCATATCCATTGTAGGCCCTTCCAATGCCACTGTTTACACCTGCTCCATTCAGCTTTAACGATCTCCCAAACAGTAGGTTACCTGGACACTTCCATCCTGGAATAAAACCTGGGAAAAAACAAACACAAGAGACTGTGGGCTCATGGTGTGGCTGTGGCAGGGTAAGAAACAGGACAGCTACTCAGAGTAGCCCTCTCATTTGAAAAACAAGAGACAGACAGAGATAGAGACAGAAAGAGAACTAGCTAGACAGAGATGGACAGACAAACAGAGAGACAGAGGGAAGCAGATAGAGCCACAGCAGACAGACAGAGATAATGAGACTGCTGGACAGAGACAGAGGAAAAGATAGCAGATGAACAGAAACAGACACAGAGAGAGACAAAGAAAGACAGAGACACAGAGAGAGAGGAAAGGAGACAGATAGAGTGACTCCTGGTAATCTTTTTTGTATGCATACTGAATTTTGATTCAACAACCTCTTTTGGCTCTAGTCAAGTAGGAGACTTGTCATTATCACATAACACAAGACTGTCCATCACAAGGCTGAAAAATGTCTCCCCCATGTGCCTCTCTGGTCATTTGTTCTTGTACCAAGCAGAGAATATGGTTCCCATCACCTTCTCTGATAGACTAGGGCACTCCTGCCACATCTTCTCTTTCCCTGCATAGTCCAAAGCACACATAGTCTAATGCTCTCGTCCCATCTGTCTTAAAGGACCAATGTGTCCTTGAGCATCTCCCTTCTCTGCCTATTTCCTCATTTGTACAGTGAAAGGATTGGATTTAACAATCTCAAGGTCCCTTTCAGTTCTGACATTCTATTATCATAGACCATTGTCCCCCCTTCCCCCAATTAACAGATGAGGAAAATGAAGTCCAGAAATGCTAGGCAAACTTGCCTAAGGTCATACATTTATAGAACCAGGTGTTGAACCCAGGTTCTCTGACTCAAGAACCCTAGCTCTTTTTATTATACTAATTTGTTTCTCCTTGGGCTCTTTACAGAAGAGGGAAGGGAGAAAATAGGAAATGATGTTTTTCATCACCCATTTATTCAAGAAATATTCCTTGAGCCACTCACCTCAACTATCTCTATATGAGTAGAGTCATCCCATCTAAAATCAAAATTCATTTTCCTATAACAAGTCACTTCTCTCCTCCATTCCTCCCCTATCCTAAGTAGATCTACAATACTTCATGGTCTGGTCACTCAGCTAACCTGATCTTTGTGTCACTGATGCAGCACCATCATCTTCTCATACCATTCCAGTATCTGGTCCAGCCACCCTCTGGGGTCTTGGCCAAAGCAAGTGAGAGCTAGGAAGGTAGACCTGGAGTTAAGGCTAGAATAAGATCATAACTTTAAAACTGGAAGAGATCTTAGACATCATTTGTCTTAGTTCCCCCCCCTTTATTGAAAAGGAAACTGAGACAGGGGGAAGTAACCCATCCAAGACCACTCAGATATCAGAGCCAGGACTGGAAACCAAGTCTTCTGATTACAAATAAAATTCTCACAATTAAAGATAAATCTTTGGATGGGCATGAGGTCTAATCAGTATGTGGGTAGATTAAGGTATGAATATAGGGCTAAAGCCAAGGGTTGGTCCCTAGGTGGGGTAAGTCAATGGCAATGCTTAAGGGACTGTCCATAGCTAACATCAGGGTTGAGGGAAAATCAGCAGTCAGGGTCAGTGGTCAGACTGGATTCATTTATTCAACAAACATTTAAGATCCAGAGCAGATAGTCAAGGCACCTTGGAGAATGGACCTTGACTTTGTTACCACAAAGCCCTAACCACCTCCCTCAATCCTGTCTATTAATATAATAGTAACATTAACAATGACAGCACTTTAATTGGACACATTATGTCTTTTGATCCTAATGAGGTAGGTCATGGAAGCATTATAGCAATATCCCCATTTCACAAATAAGAAAATAAATGCATGGTGAAGTACCTTGCTTCACCCAAGGGCACACAGTGACTCTAGGGACCCAACGCCAAGACTCAAACTCAGTCACCCAGGCTCCTAATCCTGACAGTAGGAGTGGAGTAGAGTTTCCCTTACTGAGGAATAACTCAGTCCACCAAGTACACGATTAAGAGTTTTTTTAAACAAAAGGAATGAGGCATAAATAAAGAGGAGAGGTTGAAAAAAAAGCCACAGGAGAAGAAATAGATAACAGGTGGCCTGGAGATGGTCAATCTGGCATGTCAGTTCAGGGTGGAGGGTTACCCTGCAGAGTAGGACAGAAACCTGATTGGGAGGGGATAAGAAAGGAAGGGATCTGGAGACCTAAGGGGGTCATACTGCAGAAAAAGATTCCAGGTAACCATCCAAGAGGGTGGGTCTTGGTGGGCCTAGAGCCAGAGGAACATGTCTTTTGTGCCCTTGCATCCAGGACCAGGGAGTAGTAACCTGGCTGTAAGCCCAGAGTAGGGATTAGAACAGAAGCCCATGTGTCTGAACAGACACAAAGTTTGTATCATCCCTGGCTCAGCTCCTGTACCAGGGCCCACCTGTGATCAAAGTCTGCATTTTTCATGGGCTAAGCAGAAACATTCTATCCATGTCTGCCTGGATTCAGGGAGGGAATATCTCAGCTCCCAGATCCCAGCCCAGGGATGATGACTGCTCAGGATTCACACAAAGTTTGTGAGGATATCTGTGGAGGCATTTTTTCTTTGAAAAAATACATTTACTATGTATTTAACCATTTTGTATAAAAATCAAAGAATAAAATCATATATAAGACCCTAAAATCCCAACATCTACTGTTTTATTTACTGTCTTTGCATCCTCAGTGTCTAGCACTGGCCTTTGCTCATGGTGGGTGTTTGATGCATATACTTGATGCTTGTTGAATTAAATTTGAGCTATTTATAGGTTGCAAAAAGACACATACACACACATATAAAACTTTTACAGAATATTTAAATTCAACAAACATTTTTTGAGTACCTACCATTTGCAAGACATTGTACTTAACACTGGAGTAAAAAAGGGGGAAAATATCCCTTCTTTCAAAGGACATTCTACTGTTGCATTCAGGTAACAAATAGTCATCCAGTTTGCCTGGGAAGTAGAACGCATGAAGTGAATGAAGAAAGGTGAAATCTGTTTAGAATTGTAATTTGGAGTCATTTTTAGGGGAATTTAAATGTCAGGCTGTATTTACCCTGGAGACAACTGTAACGCTCTTCCTTGAACTCTTGGGCTAGCTTCTCTGACGTAAGAGATTAGTGAGCCCTTTTCAGGGCTGCTCATCCACCTTTGGCATCCCCTTGTCATGTCACTCTCACCTCTGGTGAGAAGCTGTAATATATACAACAGTCACATCCTGGTGAACTATCTCAGCAGACAAGCTAAACCAGGTTGAGGGCAACCAACAGCACTTAAACCCATAGGAGAGTTAGGGGGATGTCTCCCCAAGCATGTGAATACATCCCCCAGTGGAATGGAAGAATAAAAACAATTTATTCCAGTAACCACGAAGGCAGCTAAAGCAGGTGCTGTGGAGTTGTTAGAGTTTGGTGAGACATCAAAGTCACCAGGGTCATCCACTTATACCCTAGAGCATCACCAGTCATCTTGATTTCTGTCCTGTAACTGGACTTCGATAACTCTGGAGGAGAGAGTGAGGCTGACAACTTCTCACAACTCTGCCTCACTTATATCCAATTCACACTCAAGTCAAGATATCACCCAGGGATGTCATTGATCCTCCTCAGAAATGAAGGAAGAAAACAAGAGGTTCCTCTTTGATTTTTGCCCTGGTGTCCATCAGATGACTGAAGGAGGACTTCTTGGCTGTTCTGGACCTCAGGCCTGGACTTTCCCTGATTTTGTTCCCCATCCCTTTTCCTTGACCATGGAGAAAGTCCCAGAGATTTGTTCTCTGCTCTCCCTTAACTCTCTACCATAATTATTACTCTATAAAAATCATCCCAAATGTCAACCTCCCCTCCCCCCAGACAAATTCTACATTGCAACTCTTTACTGTGATGGTATCAAATTAGATTTCAATTTTTAAAAAGAGAATAGTGTGGAGGTATATGCAAGAGCTGGAGTAGCAGCCCATTGAGGGTGCTTCCTGAACAGAATAAAATGGTGAATTCTGCTTTCTTTTCGTTTGTTTGGGCAAAATCTTCCACTACCACCACCACTGCTGGCCCCCAAGTTCAAGACTGGAACTTGGTTTTACCTTTGCCTTTGCCCTGATGCCCATTATGGGACTGAGAGAGGCCTCCCTGAGCTGTCTTGGCCCCTCCCAAAACTTTGCCATGAACTCTCGAGGAAGTCCACAAAAGCCACCTCCAATTGTCTTTGAAGATAGGAATGGATTCTCTTCTAGTGAGAGATAGGACAGGATTCAGAGATCTCTCGACTTACTTGGTTCCTATCAGGTCAAACCCTTCCCTAGCACAGGCCAGGGGTCTGCAGCACTGTATGAGGGAGTGAAGGGAAGCTGCTTCCAATAGCTAACCTATCTCTTTCTCTTTTCACCAAGATGCTCCTCAAAGAAGACTAGCAGCCCAGTATCTGGCTGGCTTCCTTTCTAGTACCTGTGGCCTGGGCATGGCTGAGGGGTCCAGAACTTAAACTACTTTGATGTTCCTGAGTCTCTGGCCTGGACCCTAGGAGAAATCCGCAGTGATAACCTGGAGGCCCTCCACTCGCAACCCTTTGATTTGCCCTAGGACACTGGGAGAGGGATCTGGCCCTGGTCTGGTCTTGGCACCTCCTGAACCATGGAGGGAGGTGGAACAAGGTTGTTTTTGCATTTCTGGATCTTTGGCTTGACCCAGGCACAGCTCAAGAGCCTCCACCTGATTCCACCTCCTTTGCTTTAAGTGACTTAAGCAAAGTGTGTTTGTGTGTGTGTCTGTGTGTCTGTGTGTGTGTGTCTGCGTGTGTGTGCATTTACATGCACAAGCTCAAGCTCACATGTGAAAATGGTATGCATAGCTTTGTGAATGAATGAAATGATTGAACTGAAGTGTGCCGGGAGAGAGTTGATGAATGTGTATTGAAGTAAAAGGGCTAGCCTAGCACTTTCTCTTCTTTCTCAGCTTATGGACAGGTGAAACAAGACTCTCTAGCTTGGGTGCCCCTATGAAAGTGGGCGCCTGGCTTCTGACCCCCCTCAGTCTCTAGGAATGTCTCTCTGTCCATGGGGGAAAGGAGCAAAAGCGTGGATACTCACTTCTGGCCTTGGCCCTGGTGCCTTGTCCCCTGGATCTTTAGAATCTAACCCCTGGAATCATCCTTGGACACTGGTCCAGTGTCTCACTTGATCCTCACAACAACCCCGGAAGGTAGACACTATTATTATCCATGTTTTACAGTTCAGGAAACCAAAGCAAACAAAACTGAAATGACTTGCCCAAGGTCACACAGGCTGTAAGTGTGTGATTTGAACTCAGGTCTTTCTGGTTCCAGGTCCAGTGTTCTATCTTCACAATATATGCCTCATTTAATACGTGCTTATTCCTTATTTTGAGTTCATATGTATTTTTATATATGTTCTTGTCTCCATTACAATGTAAGGATTTGTTGACAGATATTGAGTGTGAAAGTTGTAGAAACCTACTCTGGGAGCAGGCTTTGCAAGCACAAAATTCATTTGCACTCAAGAAGGATGTATTAAGTGCCCACTGTGTACCAGATGAAAGGTAGTGTGGTCTAGTGGATATAAGATAAGAAGACCAGGATGCCCTAGGCAATTGAAGTCACAGGTTCAGATTTTTAAAAAAGTATGGCAGCCATTGGAGCATTGGTGTTTTGGGTACCAGATGAAAAAGGAAATAGGCCCTGGTTTCAAGGGGCTTGCATCCTAGGGAGAGACAACGTAGACACAAATAATCGGATACAAATACAAATATATACAACAATTGAGAACAGGTGAAGAGCACAGATAGTTGTGGGCGTCAAGGGAGAGATGGCCACATATCTGGCCTCCTCTTTCTACCCAGCCTGGGTCTGTCCCTCATCACTCCTTACCTGAATTGTTGCAATAAGATTCTACTTGGTCTCCCTAACTCAGGTGTCTCCTCTGTCCAATCCAAGCTTTCCTTGTATATTTCATTTTAGCCTTTATGTGTCCAAGGCACCACCCATAGTAGATACTAATCAATGCTTATTAATAGAATTCATTGCGCTGGGGCTAGGCTCAGGGCACTTCAGATTGGTAATGGGACAAGATGATCCATGCCTGCCCTGCACTGTGGGCAGGAAGAAACCTTGGAATTCCCAATAGGGGCTGCGGCAGAAGGAAGAAGTGTAAGGGGTGACATCAACTCTCTAGCTTTCCAAGATAGACAAGAGTCAGGTTCTCCTCTCAGGGTTGCATCCCCTCTTTCCTTCTGCGCCCCCCCCCCCCATTCAGGCAACAAAGTCTACGAAACTCCCAACTTTTAACAAGTGATGATCATTTCCTCCCAGAACTTCCTGGACCATATCCCCGTGGAGGGGGCGGGGAAGAAAGGGCGAAGTGAGAATTATAAAAAGACGAAATATTTTTAAAATCCAAAATCCAAGAGGCAGAACACCACATCGGGATGTGAACAAATGTGAATACACACACTTTGAGGGCCACAAATGCAAACCGATACATTCCGACATAGAGAGAAAACTCAGCTCCACAGGGGGATGGCTGGGGGAGCCATCAAGGTGGCACAAGCGCAGAGATGCGCACACAGATGCACACTCAGGGAAACACATATTTATGGTTTCCTGTGCGAAATCATAGATTCACCTAGGCAGACTCATCACTCCCTCTTATCTGTCTCTCATACTGTCTTCCCAAAAAGCGCAAATGTAAAGCTTTGCACACACACACACACACACACACACACAGCCAGTTCTGGGCGGGCTACGTCACCCAGCGAGCTTTCCTTATCGGGACTCCCTGGCCCACATCCTGTGTCCATATTTGGGCATTTACGTCACAGCGACCGGGCCGGGGACTCCAGAAATGGAAGCGGCCCCGGGAGGCGGAAGACCCGCGCCAGCCCAACAGTCAGTATATAAGTGGGGGCTGCGGGCTGGGGGAGCGGAGCTGCACCTTACTAAACGCGAGGAGCAGGAGCCCGGACCCCTAGCAGCCGCTCCAGGGGGAATCCCCAGAGCCCCCAAGCCCTACAGCCTAGCAGATCTCGATTCCCCAAAGCCTAAGACTGGGAGGCAGGATCCCTCTCGCCACAGAGTACCTGTAGGGAGCCGGAATCGCCATTCCCCTACCTCCCAGAGGTAGAGTCCTTAGGGCCCCTTCTGTGCGCTTACCCATCCTTGAATTCGAGGCCCCCATTCCGCCATGCTGAACATGAGCGAATTCTGCCCAGAAGCGCTTTTCGCCAAGTACCCCGAGGGATGCGTTGAGACCAGCCCGGATACTTTGCGACCTGGGAGAGACACCTCCCTTGCTGGCTTCCCGGGAGGTAAGGAGATTCCCCCCAAACACAGACACACAAGCTAAAGAGAGAAAAGAAGTCCCTCTTTTCTCAGTGTGGGGCAGTATGAAGGAGAGTCAGACTCCGCAGGTGGCGGTAACGGGAATGGACGGATGGATGTATAGATGGATGGATGGATGGATGCGTATGCGTAGGCAACCAGGGAACTGAAACACGGCTATGCACAATGGTGCGGGGAAATCGGGGAAGGGAAGGTTGAGGCCGATGGGAGTGGGAGGTAGGGACCGTCCCTCTCCCCCACCTCAAGTCCCCACATCAACAATGCTGCCATCTCAGCGTGAGCCCTTGAGGTTATCAAGGTCCATCTGCGTGGGCATGCGTGTGTTCCTCCGTGTGCATGTGAGAGATGTTGTGTGTGTGCGTGGTCATCTTATGTGTGATCCTCTGTCGGTGCCCCAGTGGCTTGCTCCCCCCCAGCTATAGAGCTGCAAACATGCCTTGAGTCTGGCGAGCTTTCGTGTGACTGCCTGAAGGCGCCAGCCTGGTGCAGTAATATTTGTGCAAGGGGGAAGGAGGGGGGAGGAAAGTGAAACCTTGTGCACTAGTGTTCTCGGTGACAACGCAGCGCAATCTCAAGTCGTCAAGTCAGTCAGGTCTCCTGAGCTTAGAAATGTGCGTCCCTGACCCTCTCCCCTTCTCCCTTCTCCCTTCCCATCTATCCTCTAATGCCCTCGGTCTCCGTTGTTGTCTCCCTGCAGGTGACTTCCTGAGCTCTGCGCTGAGTGGCGCTTGTGACACCTCAGATTATTTCTTTCTAGAGGGTCCCACTCCCTCACCCCAGCCCGGCCTCAGTTATACTGGCAGCTTCTTCATTCAGGCCATTCCTGAGCACCCACACGACCAGGAGGCCCTGTTCAACCTCATGTCGGGGATCCTTGGCCTGGCTCCTTTCCCTGGGCCGGACGGGGCTGTCCCTCGGGCTCCGCTGGACGCCCTGTACGCTACTAGCCCGGACACCTCACTGGCTGGGCCCTTGGACCTCTTCCCCGCTGACCTGGGCTCCGCCACCCCCTTTCCGGAGACGCCATGGGAGACCTCGCCGACTGCAGGCACCTCCCCCCAGTGCCTCTATGAGCCCCAGCCGTCCCCACCAGACGTCAAGCCGGGCCTCCGAGCCCCTCCAGTCTCCCCTGCCTTAGACGCGGCTCCGGCCTTCAAAGCCCCTTATGGGCCTTGGGACCTCTTGTCGGCAGGCACTTCAAGTTATCTGCCTCAGGGAGGTTACCAGCCTAGCCCAGAGGCTGGCTTCCCCCCGCTGGGCTCCAAGATCGAAGATCTGCTGCAAATCAGCTGTCCCGCGGACCTGCCGGGTCCGGCCAACAGAATCTACGGTGGCACCTACGATGCCTTCTCCCTATCCAACTCCAGTCAATTGCCCTCGGGAGACTTTGGGGAAGGGGGCGAGGGCCTCCAGCCAGGGCTCAGCCTGAGCCCCGCCGGAGAGGGCGGCGGCGGTGGCGACCTCCTAGCCCGGGCCCAATCCTCCCCACTCAGCCTCACCCTCCCTGGCCCAGCCTCAGACTTCTCGATAGTGCCACCAACTACAACTGATTTCCCGGGGGCTGCGCAACTCCCACCACCGACGGCAGCACAGCAGCAATCCCAACCACCCCAGCCGCCGCAGCCTCCGCAGCCCACACAGGCTGAGCCTAGGCGTAAGGGGCGGCGGGGCGGCAAGTGCAGTCCACGCTGTTTTTGTCCTCGGCCCCACGCCAAGGCCTTCGCTTGCCCGGTGGAGAGCTGCGTCCGGAGCTTCGCCCGCTCGGACGAACTCAACCGCCACCTTCGCATCCACACTGGCCATAAGCCTTTCCAGTGCAGGATTTGCCTGCGCAACTTCAGCCGCAGTGACCACCTCACCACGCACGTGCGCACCCACACGGGTGAGAAGCCCTTTGCCTGCGACGTGTGTGGCCGTCGCTTCGCGCGCAGCGACGAGAAGAAACGTCACGGCAAAGTGCATCTGAAGCAGAAAGCTCGGGCTGAGGAGAGACTCAAGGGGCTGGGTTTTTACGCGTTGGGCCTCTCCTTCGCAGCCCTCTAGGCTCTGGCTCGTTTCACCCTGCAGTGTACTGGATAACCACGGTGGCCCTGCGCCATGAACACAAACAGCCTACTTTTGGCACTGATGTCAGGGGACCAAATTCTCCACTAACTTCGTCCTCGCCCTACCCTTTGAGCTGAGGACCAGGGGTCCTCCAATCCAAGTCCTCTATTAGGCCCCCCAACCCTCTCCCAATCCCGATCCCCTTTCCTTACTGCCACTCCAGACCAACGCCAGGGGGCGATCTTAATTTTGCTCGGCTTTGTCCGAGGATAGCGCAAGTTGGTTTTAATGAGTGTGCTCAGCCAAGCCCGGATGGTTGTCTGTTCAGCACCACCGCCCGAGGACAGCTCCTCCGAAGCTCTTGGCCCAGGGAGCCCTATCTCTCCCACCAGGCACTTTCTTTTCACAGACTCAGGACACAGACGATTGTCTTTTCTACTCTGGGCCTCGACTCCCCTCACCTGCTCCCGACCCAGACGCGGGGTGCTAACGGAGGTAAAACTTTCGATCCTCCCCACTGAATGGGGTAGGGAGGGTATTTCTTTGTACAGATCTGTCTGAGCAATCCTCGGGTACAGCTTTCGGTTTTCTGGCCATTATTTATTTATCGATTTTGTAAAGCAGATGCTGCTCTCAGGCAGGTGATAAAGCTGTGTTTATTTTTGCAATTAAAGCGTTTGTGCAAAAAAAAAAAAAAAGTCCAGTTGCTGGCTTCCTTCAGTTTTCTGCAACCTGCCGCCCTCCCCCACTCTGTCCTATGAGATCCCTCGTCTGTCCCTGTTCACTAGAAGCGAACCTTCAGTCTGATAGGCAGACTGCCTGAGAGCTCCTTCCCTCACGGAGAACCTGGTCCGAAGGAAAGAGACTCAGCCTTTGCCCTCAGAAAGTTGGTTTGATAGGGGTCATGAGGAGGACCTTGGCTCTTCAGAAACTCATCTGATGGGGACGATAGGACACAGAGAAAGAGAATCAGGTACATAACATAGCAGCTCACAGGACTGTTGTAAGGATCAGATGAAATGTGTATGTAATAAAAATTTCCCAGCTATTCTTATATAACTTACCGTGAATCAGCCTATTGGGAAATAGGTAGAGTCTGTATATGCATGATATATAGAGGAATTGGATCCCAGATATTTACCCCTCTACACATATCAGAATGGCATGAATAGAACAATATGGCTTAGAGGCTAGATCGCTAGCTTTAGGACTTGTGTTAAATCTTACCCAGGAGTTAGCTGTGTGACTCTAGGCAAGTCACTTCATTTCTCTGACCCTCCATTTCCCTATCAGCAATATGAAAATAGTAATGGCATCTACTCACAAAACTGGTGTGAAAATTAAATAAGATATTATGTTGTACATAAAACAAAGCAATTTGCAAACCTTAACATGCACTATAAATTGTCAGCCATTATTATTGTTGTATAATACCACATCCAGTCAGAGTGGTGGAAGAAAGGAGTACTTTGGGGGAGATGGAAGCAACATGACATCATAGGGTGGAGTTAGTCTGGGAAGGTTTCCAAAAGGAGGTGAGTGGTGGAGTTGAGTTTGGAAAGAATCCAAAGACTAGATTTGGCAGCAGAAAAATAAGGAAAGCTGGTTTTCAAAACCATGCCAGGCTAACTGGACATAATGCTAATAATACACATGAAATGTAGTCTCTGACATAGCCTTACTGTGTATTGAAAAGAATCACAGGCCCTTGAAATGATACAAATTAAATCCCTCCTTTTACAGATAATGAAAAGCAATCATCTCTATTACACATAACAAGGATGATAACAAGAATTCATTTATATAGCACCTGACCATGTATGCAGTTCTTTCCCAGATTCTGGTGGGTATTGTAACACACCATTATTCCCATTTTACAGATCTAGAAGTAAAGTGTGCCTGGGAGTATACATATATATACACATGTGTGTATGTACATATATATGTATGTATGTATATGCATGATATATAGAGGCATTATATGAATATATAAATATTTATTAATATATACACACACAAAATAAAAAGATGGTTCCTATATCTAGTTGCTTATCATTAAAGAGCTCTCAAGTGAATTTCCTATTTAATGTTTGGTTCCATGTTCCTGAGACCTTTTCACCCACTAGCCTGATGGTAATGTTGACAGCTGACAAGCTGTATGGGGCTTTTAAGATTTGCAAAACAGCAGAAGAGTGGAATAGTGGAATATGTGTTGAGCTTGGAATCAAATAAGGCTCAAGTACTTCAAATCTGCAACTTATTTCTTGGTGTTAACCTTGATTTTCTCATCTGCAAAATAAGGGTAATAATTCCTGTATTGCTTGCCTCACAGAGTTGTAGGGGAAAATGCTTTCTAAATGGAAAAGTACTATCTAGATCTGCGTATGTTATTTTTAAGAATAGGAAATGGGAGCACTAGACCTGTGATTCCATAAGGCGAGGAACATCACTCTATCAATGCTGGTTGGCATTTCTCTACAACCTAAAATCTTAGAATTGTTCAAGGTCACATAGTCAGTATGTATCATGAACAGGATTTGAACATAGATCCTCCTGGTTTCAAGTCTCTCTGTCCACTAGACTGAGGTGGGGGAACCTGCAACCTCGAGGCCACATGTGACCCTCTAGGTCCTCAAGTGCAGCCCTTTGACTGAATCCAAACTTCACAGAACAAATCCCCTTAATAAAAGGATTTATTCTGTAGGACTTGGACTCAGTCCAAAGGTCACACCCAAGGACCTAGATGTCACTAGTGATTAGACTCAGCCGCCATTATTGCTATCATTATAAGTTTGTGTTCCATAAGAATTAAGGAATTGGATTATGACTTTAAAAGTCTCTCCCATTTGGACATTTTGTGAGGCAGCTGAGATCCTGGTCACTGGGAAAGGTGGATCATAGAAATGAGGCACATGTTTGGGGTACCCTCTGGATCTCACTTTCAAAGAGTTCCCTTAATAATGGTTTAACGCTGCTTTTCCTCTAGGTTTACATTCAACAACCTTGCTGGGATACAACAGTTGCTTAACGTAGTCGGGGGAAGGATTACTCCCAACAAATAGGAAAGGTACCCCTCCCCAGATCTACTTCCTTATTATACAACCTCCATAAGCTCAGGTGTTCTTGCTATTTGCCTCTCCATTCTGGTGGCAAACCTAAAGCACACACACATACACTCCCAAACACACACACTCACACACACACACACACACACTTTCCCCAACAGCCACTAATGGGAATCAATAGTTCACATTTATGTAATACTGAAAGGTGCTTTCCTCACAACAATCCTGTGAAGAAGGTAGTGTGAATACTATTCTCATTTTACAGGTGAAGCAATTCAAGCAACTGACTTGCCCAGAAGCACAGTCAAGTAATGTTTAGAACCAGACTCAAATTAGGGTGTTGTGTCTCTAAAGCCAGTGCTCTCTCCACTTTACCAGGCTGTCCCAGGCCTGGTGAATTCTAAAGGTACAGATAATCTATCTGTCTTCAGACATTAATTTCTATGATAAAGTACAATCTCCCAAGATTCAAGGGAACTGGATGCTTGGCCCCTTCTTCTGAAGCATCCCATATTCTGTCATTTCTGGTGATACTTGTGTTTGCCAAATAAGGAACGTGAACAACGGGAGTCTAGAGAGGTTCCTTGTTGGTCCCCTAGTCACCATGAGAAAGAGACTGTGCCAGAGAGGATTGGCCATTGAGCTAAGAGACCACCTACTCAGAAGGCTTAAAGAGTCAAAATACCTATCATTTGCTCTTTCTTCTCCCATCTTCCAAAGTGTGGTTTGGAAGATCCATCAATTCTCACCTGAACTTCCAGCAAAAGTGCAAGAGGATTTCTCTGTCTTTCCCTCTTCCTCAAGAACAGTAAAGGTGGCTACAGACAATATGATAGTGAGAGAATGTTTTACTAAGTTGAACCTGAGACTGGATTGCAAATATTTCACTGCTTCTTCTGCTTTTCCTGAGCACAGGTAACCCAGCATCAATCGTGAAAAGAATGTTCCTAGACTTGGTAGCTACCTCATGAGCTGAAGAGGTCTAAAATCATTGTAAGGTTCAGTCAAGGCACTGGTTGCCCAGTGGGAGGAGCTTCCTACAGCTTTGTCTTGAGGAAAAGATCATCACCACCACCCCAAAGAGAATAAGCCATGCATTCCTGGCTGGGCAGGAGATAGGGGTCTTGAATGAATACTCACATAGTACATATCTGAAGTAACTGCTCAGCAATCCCAAACTTCTCCTGGAAGTCTTTGCCTCCCAGGAGAGTATAAAAGTCATTTTGCTTTAACTACCTGTCAATGAATGCATTTGTGATATGCACTTCCTTTGTGGCAGAAGAAATAAATAGTTGTTCTGAGGATATGTTATCTTCTCAGAGAGTTTAGTCCTACGAATGGGTATCTGAGGAATTCAGACTCATAGTCAGACCTCTGAGGTCACCTAGTCTGATACACAGTGGACCAGGAAACCTTTCAATGGTGTTTCTGAGCAGCATTCATCTGACCTTCGTTCGAAGAACTCTAGCGAGGTCTTACTCACTTGCCTCCTTATTTCATCCATTCTAATTTGTTGTTCAGTGTTTTCAGTCATATCAAACTCTTTGTGACCCTATTTGGAGATTTCTTGACAATGGTACTGGAGGGGCCTGTCATCTCCTTCTCCAACTCATTTTACAGATGAAGAAACTGAGACAAACAGGATAAAGTGACTTGTCCAAGATCACACAGTTAGGAAGTATATGAGGCCAGATTTGAACTCCAGAAGATGAGTATTGTTGACTCCAGGCTAGATTCCTCATACCTGACTCCTGGTACTCTATCCACTTTGCCACCCACCTTGGGTACATTGAGTACCTTTTCTATAAGCACCTATTAATAGCTTTTTGAAAATACCTTAGATATGAACCTCAATGTTAAGAGATTTACCCCAGTTTAGAAGTTCTACTCTGGGTTGAGGACAAAATGAACCCAATAGTTCAAAAACAGAATTTCTAATTTGATCTTATTTTATTCCATTTTACAATCTCTTAAGCGCCAGTCAAATTTCCCAATCCTCTATCTATCTATGTGTGTATGTGTGCATGTATGTGGGTATATGTGTATATATTATTTATGTATGTGCATGCATGTGTGTACATACATGGATGCATGCATTTGTACTGTGTGAATGGGGGGTTATATATGTATGTGTGTATATATGTGTATACTCCTGCACTTGTTCCCTATGCTAGAATAGCCTGTCCTCCTCCGATCCCTTTGTAGAATTCAAAGTCATTCTGCAAAGCCCAACTCAAAAAAGCCCTCTCCTCTTTCAGTCTTCCTGGCTGGTATGCTCTTTCACCCCTCAAACATGATATGGCCACTGTTTGGTTCCTCTCTCCCAGACACTTATCAATGTATTCTTTCCTATTGCAGTTATCTGCATTCATCCGTTAGCCCCATGCTATGAGCTCCATGTTTAATCAACACTGTATACCACCACGATCACTCCCCTACCTAACACTGGGCTCCAAACACAGAAGGCATCTAATTCGTGTTTGTTGAATTAAATGAATAGAATCTCATGAAGTGAAGAAACCTCAGAAGTCCCCTAGTTGAAACTGTACCTTAACAAGAATGCCTCTATGATATCTCAGAAAAAATGATCATCAAATTGTGGCTTAAAGTCTTTCAGTGTCAGTGAACCCTTTGACCCCTAAGGCAACCCACTACACTTTCAGATCACTATAAAGAAAAAAAAGCTTTTTGAGCCAAATCAGAAACATTTCAACTTCTCCCCTTGGCTTCTTAGTGTTCAGCCTTTGGGGTCAAATAGAATAGGTTTAATACCTCTCAACAAGAAGAACACTAGCTAACAGTTCTAGAGATTTAAGATTTACAAAGTACTTTGCATGTATCATCTCATTTAATCATCACAACAACCCTGTGAGCTGAATACTATTATTATACCTATTTATAGAGAAGGAAAGTGCGCAGGTCATTCATTGACAAAGTCTGAGGTAAAATACAAATAAACTCTTGCACCACCTAGCGGCTACTGGGAGACATCTTCATATTCTCGAAGGTAATGATGAATTCCCTGGTCTCCACCCCACCCAACTCATCCCCAGTTTTCTGTTCTCCTCATGTAAACATACCTGTATACAAATTTTGTTGGTTTGCGTATATAAATATATATATAAATACACATATATATACATAATATATATAGATATAGATAGATAGATAGACAGATGATAGATATAGACACTACACCTAAGAACTCACTGGGCTGGGGAACCGTTTGACACCTGCTCTGAAGTTTACTTAGTCTTAGGGAGCTGCCTGAGTCACTGAGTAGTCAGTTCAGTGGTTTGCCCAGAGTCATAGAGACAGAGCCTGAACCCAGGATCTAATAGACTCAAGACCTTTGTTCTCCATCCCTCTCATATGTCAATGCATATACCTAGGAATGTGTGTGTTTCTCAAGGTATTGTTACATTGTTTATGAAACTGTCTGTTTTATACAAATTAATAGAGGAACTGTGGTGAAATCGAATTCTGTGCTTAGGTTCTAGAAGACCCAGATTCCAATCCTAACTCTGGCCCTATCTGTGAAAATCCTAGACTTACCTTCTCCACTCCTTAGGGTTTGCTTTCTAAATTATTGAAGAAATCCTATTTATTTTGTATATTCATAGATCATAGCACCATAGACTTAAGACTAGAAGGGACCTTATATAGGTTTTAGTCTAATTTCTCTCATTTTGAAGAATTTTTCATAGGCGGAGAAAAATGGCATCAGTGGTTGGAAAGATAGATAGAAAAGCAGGCCTAGTTAGGAAGACCTGGGTTCGAGTCCTGCCCCCTCACCCTGCTTCTGTGACAAATCAGATAACCTCTCAGTGTGAGCAGACAATCTCCATGACTAGACATTGCAATTTGCATTGGCGGGGGGGGTTCACTACATCAATAAAATCATTAGGGGGGAGGGCTAAGAAACAGTGCATGTAACACGTGTGTATATGTATGCATATAGGTGTTGTCTTCCCAACTAGATTATAGGCTTTTGGAGGGTAATGGCTAGAACCTAGAACATACCTACTTCAAGACTTCCAGGATCCATGATTTTGTCAACATGCATGGCCTCAATTTTTCATGCCAAGAAGCGCATCATAGAGCTGGGAGGGACCTCAGAAGATCGTCAACCCCCTCATTTGAACCCAAGTCCTCTGAATCCAGAGGCAGGGGATGTTCTTTTCAGCATACTATAATGCTTCACACTGGATGAGCAAACTATGGATGATCCTCTCCAAATTTTGATGGGCTGAGAGACGTATTGGCATCAGCCTTCTGGGAAAAAGCAAAGTTTTTCTAGTTCCATAGAAACTGCCCAAGCTCATGTTCAGCTGGTGGTCCCATACTTCAGTGAGGCGTAAAGGCTAGTCTTTGTCAGATGTCTACCACTCAGAAGGCATCTAATAGTTATTTTGTTCAATTAAATGAAGGAGGGTTAGAAGAGTGGGGATGAAGGACTGGAGAAAGAGGAGGATTCATAAGGAGGTAGAGGAGCTGGGAAGGAAAAGGAAGAAGAGCTAGGAGAGGTAGAGAAGAGGGAGAGCAATATTCAAAAGAAAAGGAGAGAAAGAAGATGAGGGTGAAAGTGAGAAAGGATGTCAATGGGACAGGGCAAAGCAGCAGAGGGAAAAAGAGAGGAGGGAAAAGGAGGGGCCCCAGAGAAGGAAGAGGAGCACAGGTGAGAGCTCAAGAGGCAAAAGAGAGCTGCCGAGGTTTGTAGAGCGCACAGCTCAGGATGCCTGAGACTCGCTCTCTCTTTGCCAATGTCGTTGCCTGTCTCTGTCTCCGACTTCCTATTTCTCTTTGTCTCAGCTATTTCCTTCTGTGAATGTGCAAAACACCTCTCTGTCTCTGTATCTCCCTCTTCCTGTCTCTGGCTTCATTTCTCAATATCTCTGCTCTCTGGCACACACTAGGTAGGTTTTAAGATAAACATTTTTAGAGCCAGAGTTCCCATAACAACCAAGTGGGAGCTGTTTTTCTGTGAGATGTGGCGTGGGCATACATGCACACACATAAATGCACACAAACATGGACACACATGAATTCACACAGAAATACACATAGGCACATATACAGAAAACACACAAAAATAGAGATATGTGCAAACATAGACATATCGATCCACACAAACACAGAAATTCACACAGACACCAAGCCCAAATACACTCAAATCAGATGCACATAGTACAGAAATATGAAATAGAGAAACCACACAAACACATCACAATACAAACACTCCAAGAGATACAAAGGCACACAGATAAACAGAGAAATATACAGACACACAAAAGCACAACTGTACACAAATTCAGGCACACGGGTATATGCTGACACACCCAGGAGATGCACATAGACATAGAGAAACACAGTGACACTCACAGGCACATGTAGATCCACAAGAATAGATGGGGGGGAGAACAAACAGGTTGAATTATAAAGAAATAACCAATTCAACAAACGTTTATTCAACAAACATTTTACCAAGAAATAAATCAGCATCAAATCAATCAACTAATTGACTTGGCCAATCAAAATTGACCCTTATATTACATCCAAAGTAACTGTAAAAAAATTGGGGCAAAAACTTAGGCAGGACTTTCATTTTGGGAAACCGTGAGGAACTTGAAGAAGCCATTTCTTCTTGAACCAGTCCAGGGTCACTTCTTAGAAGAAGGTGAAGTTATCGACTCAAGAGACAACTCCTTTTTATGTAGGAAGGGGCCATCATCCTTGGATGTATCCTCCAAACTTACCTTATAATTAAAATGGGTCCTGTGCAGCAGTTTCAGGTCCTGAGGTGATTCAACAGTTGTTCAAAAGTGACTTGACTATTAAAAGCCCTGAGCCTATTGATAAGCCAAGATGACTAGACTAGAAAAATCATCTTGGATTATCAAAGGGACAAAGTCTCTAAACTACTATATTTGGATTCATGTAAATATTATTAGGACTTTGCAGTATACATCTAAAGAAATTTGATCTCTTTGTATCTAGGCAAATGGATTTTGTCAGTAATTTTTTAAAATAATTTAAAAAAAATTTTTAAACTATCCAAAATTGTTCCATATCCATGGTCTTGAACTCTGAAATTCACTTCTGATCCTTACCTCCTATCCTTCTACTTCTTCTACTAAGGATCCCGCCTTTAGGTGGTGCAGTGGATAGAGCACGAGTGCAGGAGTCAGGAGGACCTGAGTTCAAATCTCACCTCAGACACTTGACACTCACTAGTTGTGTGACCTTGGGCAAGTCACTTAACCCCAACTGCCTCATCCTGGGTCATCTTCAGTCATCCTGATGAATATCTGGTCACTGGATTCAGATGGCTCTGGAGAAGAAGTGAGGCTGGTGACCTGCACAGCCTACCCTCACTTAAAAACAAAGTCAAGTGCAAGTCATGTCATTATTTCTCTGATGGCATGGTCTTCTTCGGCAGTGAAGGATGAACACACACACACACATACACACACACAAACACACTGGTCCTGGGACCTAGGCCAGAATATCTAGAGGAACTAGAGTGTCCCAAAGGGCCAGATGTAGCCAGATGTTATAGCAGCCAGATGTAATGATGGCAGCCTGGGTTATCCCAGGTTATCCAAATCCTGGCAAGATCTGAACCTTGGGTGTATTTGGGAGGAGGGAGAAGTGTTTATTGAATGAATGAAAATACCAGAAGAGAGCAAGTTTAATCTCTGAGTGAGGCCAGTGTATAACACAAGGCAGTGTAGGGCAGAAAGGGGATTAAGAACAGAGACTATCCCATGTTCAAGGTGTGTGAGGGAGGAAGGCTGTGTGGGTGTGACTTCTTAGAACTCATTCAGTGTTGGACAAGGGGACAGAGTGGGTTCTACAGCCAGGCAGGAACTGGCAACCCCTTGCTGTGGAATTGATGGGAGAGACTATAGAAGCCTTGGCTCCCAAAGCCAGTCCCCACTGAAAAATGTTAGCATTTGGAAAAAACAAAGAAAGAGCCCTCAGAGTCTCCAAATGGGAAAAGAGCACTGGGGGAAAAATCAGTGTCCCCACTCTGGAAATGAGCCATTGACAGCAAGTGGCAGATGCTTGTGCAAGTGTGTACAGGTTTGTCCATATTAGGTGGGAAGAACCAAAGGACATCAGGAAGAATCTGTGGATCTAAGTTCAAATCCTGGCTCTTCTATTTACTACCTGTGTGACCTTGGGCAAGTTATTTACCTGTAAAATATAGGGCTTGGACCAGATGATCTCAAAGGTCATGCTTCTAGCTCTAAATCTACCATCCAAAAAAAGAGAGCTTCTTAGACGTTTTTGTGTCCTGGTCCTCTTTGGCAGTGCCTGGAAAAGCCCATGAACCCCTTCTGACAACCATGTTTTTAAATGCATAATAAAATACCTAAGATTACAATGGAAAGCAACTGAAATGCAGCTATCCATATTTTAAAAGCCATGTTCCTGGATGGACCACCCCAGGTTAAGAACCCCTGCTTTAAAGAGTGGGCAACAAAAGATGGGAGGGGTAAAGTCTGGCATTATACTGTAAGGTCAGCATCAAGAATATTAAAGTTATTATTGAGCTGAAGTTTAGAATGAATTTAAGGACAAAACAAAACAAATAAAGGATGATTTTATCTGGATTGAGAAAAACAAGACAGGACCACTGCTCAGGGAGAAAGGAAAGATGATAAAGGATGATGGGAAGAAGACACAATTACTAGATTCTTATTTACTTCAACTTTCTCTGCCAAAAGAGAATGGTCTTTGGACTCAAAAAGACAGAACAAATATGGCAGAGGAGAAGGTAAAAGCCAAAATAAGGATGAGTAAGAAAGAATCTCACTGTCAAAGAATTCAAGTCATTTGTCCAAGATAAAGCGCAACCCAAGATAAAAGTCATCTTGATAGTTCATAAATGTTTGTTGAATAAAAGAGTCTACTGGGTCCAGAATACTATACCTGGCATTGGAAGGAAAGGCCTTTAATAGAGAGTACATGATACCTGACCATGAAGCTTGAATAGTAATGAAAGCTGACATTGATACAGCACACTGAGGTGAGAAAATGCCCTACTTGCATTTTCATTTGATCCTAAGATCCAAACATGGTTTTTCTTACTTAGGAAGAAGTTCCAGTGGCTCCCAACTGCCAGAGAGAGACAGAGAAATAGAAAGAAACAGGCAGAGAGACAGAGAGAGAAAGATGGATAAACAAATGTATTATGAATAAATGAAAATGAATGAATACATAAACAGAATAAATAAATAAGTGAATGATTAAATAGATGAATCAGTAAATAGATGAATGAATAGACAAATGAATAACTAAATAGACAACTAAATAAATAAATGATTTAACTGATTAATTACTTAATAAACCAAGCTCACATTTTTGGCACTTGAAACCCATCAAAATTGAACTCCAGACCATTTTTCCAGACTTGAAGGATCTTTATTGTGTTCTAGGCAAACTGGCCTTTTTGTACTTGTATCTGATATTCATCTCTAGTCTCCATACCTATATTCAAACCATTATGACCCATGCCTGCCTGAAATGCCCTCTCCCCATCTGTACTTCTTAAAATGCCCCATTGCCTCCATGGCTCTGCTCTAATGCCATTGCATACACACACAGGTCTAGCCTACCTTCTCCCATTTCCATTTGTATTTACTTTATTTCTCTGTGTTCACATTTTTTCCCATTTAGACTATAAGCTTCTTGCAGACAAGGGTAATTATGATTCTGTTTTTGTATCCTCAGCACCTGACATGTGGCTGGCATCGAGTGGGTCCTCAATAAGTGGTTTGACTGAATTGAATGCATGATAATAAAATAACTCAAATTTCTATCATACATTAAGCTCTGAAAAACACTTCTCAAAATTCAGTGAGTTGGGTTGGATGAGAATGATCATTTCTATACAGATAAAGAATATGGGAGGTAAAGGGCTTTACTCACTTCACAAGATTGCCTTTCTGAAAGAAATGGGACAGGTTTCACTGCTTAGCCACCATCAGTATACATCGAAAGAGTATAGAAAATGGGAGAGGGACCCAGAACTGGAGAAAGGCAAACATCCCTGACTTCAAAAGAGAAGAGAGTAGAACCTGCCAACTGGACTTTGACTTTGATTCATGGCAAAAATTCCAGAATGCCTTAGTAGAGAAAATAGAGCATCTAGAAGCTGTGACCACAAAGAACTGGCTCATGTCAAAATGTGGCTCAGTCAAGAGCAGGTCATGACAGATTCACCTTGGTTCCTTTTCTTATAGGGTAACGAGACTGAGAGATGAGGGAAACCCTACAAATAGAATACACCTTCTATTTAGCTAGGTATTTGATAAATTCTCTTAGTCTTTTCAATTGATTTGTTGATCTTTAAAATTTTTCAATTTAAATTTTTTTAATTAATGAAAGTCTATTTGCTCTCCCTCCCACTTAAAAAATAGAAAAACAAAAACCTTATAACAAATAGGGATGTTATCCTTTTAGAAAAGATGGAGACATGTGACTTAGACAAGAGTAGAAAACATTGAATGACTGGACTCAAGGACAAGTCATTGACGAATCTATGTCAACCTGAAGTCCCCTTGGATCTGTGCTTAACCCTACAATCTTTGCCATTTTTATCAATGACTTGGGTAAAGGCATAGTTGCCAAACTGACTATGTTCAGAGCTAACATGATGGATGACCAAATCAAGATTCCCAAAGATTACAATAAGCTAAAATGAGTCAATTCTAACAAAATCCGATTTAACAAGAGATAAATGTGAAGTTCAATAAATACGTTCAAAAAAATCAACCTCACAAGTATAGTTAATGGCCAGTTTGTCTGAAAGAGATCTAAGGGTTTAATGGATTGCAAACTCCACGTAAGGAAGAAATTTAATATGGCAGTTAATGTGGGCAGTTAAACTGAGTACCCAGAATGTGAGAGATAATCACTGTGTGTTATGCCCTGCTTAGACCACATTTAGAGCATATGGTTTCAAGTCGTGTAAGATTTCAGAATGAATATTGTCAGGCTGGAGACCATGCAGAGGAGAAAGCCCAGTTTGATAAGAGACCTTGAGTCCAGATCATAAAAGGATCAATGGAAAGAACTTGGGGGACTTGATAATGATCTTCGAGTATGTGAAAGGCAAGGATTAGCCTTGTTCTGCTTGGTCCCAGAGGACAGAATTTGTAGCTACAGGTGGAAGCTATAAAGAGGCATGATAACTGAAAACAACATACTAATGATGAGAGCTGTCCAAAAGTGGAATGGACAGCTTTGGGAAGGATTCAGTGCCTCCTTCTTAGAGGTCTTCAAGCAGACGTTGGATGATCACTTGTCAATGTTGTAGAGAAAATTCTTGGTCTGCAATAGGTCAAACTAGATGTCTTCAGAGGCTCCTTCCAAGTCCAAGATTCTGTCAACATTTCAATTCAAGGGAAGAAACAGACCCAGACAAGAAAAGAGATTTTTCCAAACTCACCAAACAAGACAGATTTTTCCAAACTCACCAGACAAGAGAAGAGATTTTTCCAAACACAACAGGCAAGAAAAGAGATTTTTCCAAATTCACATATCTGGACCATGAAAGAAGATTGTTCTGACAGCTGAATGAAAGATGCTTTGGAGAGGGGAGGCAGGGAAGCCCATTAAAGTAGTTCAGGAAAAAGGAGCTGAAAAGGAGACAGCAGTGGGAATACTAGGAAATTTCTTTGGTGCTCAATTGGCTTATAGCAAACCAAAGTATGCAAAGACTACATAAGAGCATCTAAAGGTCCTAATAATGACTAACATTTATATAGCACTTTAAAGCCTTGCTAAGTGAACTCAGTCAATCCTCACAAGAACCCTGGGAAGCCAGAGCTATTATCATTCCCATTTTACAGATGAGAAAACTGAGGCAAATAGAGATTAAATGACTTGCCCAGAGTCACACTATTAGTACATGTCTGAAGCCACATTAGAAGTCAGATTTTCCTGATTCACTTTTCCGTCTAGCTGTTTATGTTTATAGGATCGTTAGAAAGATTAAATAAAATAATAGAGAGAATGATCCATAAACTTTAAAATATTCCATGTTCCTATATGCCAGTGATCATTTGTATCCTTTGCTCTCCATATCCTATGTAAGAATTTGTCTATAGCCTTTAAGAAATTCTTCCTCAACCACCATAAACATACTATGCTGTAGATATATTTTGAGGAGAGCTAATTAAAGACAAGGGCAGTTAGATGGCAAAGTGCATAGAGTACCTAGTACTACTACATCAGAAGACTAATTTTTCTGAGTCCAAATCCTGCCTCAAAAATTTACTAGCTTTGTGACTCTCGGCTACTCACTTCACCCTATCTGCCTCAGTTTCCTCATCTGTAAAACAAGCTGGAGAAGGAAATGGCAAAACCACTCCAGTGTCTCTACCAACAAAACCCCAAATGGGGTTACCGAACAACAACTAAAGGCAAAGACAGTCTATTTTTTTTTTCATTTTGTTTTTGTTTCTCCAGCCTTTTGCACATATTATGGGCTTAATAAGGGTTGAATTGAATTGGAAAAAGTCCCAGGACTCTGGTTAGAATCTTTGCTTTGCTCCCTATTCCCTGTGAAATTACTTCCCCTCTCGGGCCCAGGCATTCCTCAACTTTAAAATGGATGCTCTCTAAGGTCCCCAACACCTGCTAACTCCCAGGAAGTAGGTTCCAAATTAAATCATCTGGGTCAGGGCATGTTCAAATTCTCACCTCCAAGACATGCATTGACAAGCAGTCATAGATTTGTAGTTCATCCAATCTAGGAGTTCTTAAGCTAGAATCTGTAGGCTTATACTTTAATAATATTTGACACTTAATGCAATATATTAATTAAAGATTATTTAACATTTAATATACTCAAAACTATTTAATATTTTGATGGCATTGATATTTTACTAATTGATCTTCCTTGTAATCCCATATATTTTATCCTATGCATTTGAAAGTATTATTCCAAGAAGAGATTCCTAGGTTTCACCCGACTGCCCAAGGGGTCCAGAATGACAAAGAGTAAGACCACCCCCTTCCCACTAGTGCAGCCCCCTCATTCTAAAGACCAAGGAAATGAAAGGCTCACAGAGAAGACATGACTTACTTAAGGTCACACAGGAAGTAAATGGCAGAGCCATAATCTGAAAATCCAAATGTACCAGACTAGTGAGCTAATGAGCAAGCGTAAGCCCTTACCTAATTCCCACCTTTGTAGCAGACTAGGCATGCCACTAATCTCATGGCAGAGTATTGTCAGTTGTGGGGTGCCCTTTCCCCTTCTACATGCTCAGCTCTTTGGGGGTCAGCTCCAGAGGGGTGCCTGGGGCACCAATGGGAGAGACCTTCCCGAGGCCCCACCCTACCCAATCCCAAAGTCCCCGTACCCTCAGAGGAGGCAGGCGCTATCGATTCTGTTCAATGCCACAAATACCTTTTAAGAACCTACTAGGAGCCAGGCACTGTGGGAAGGTCTGGTCTAAAGGCCAGTGTTCCTCGACAGCGTGGTGTGCACCAAGTTTCGGTGCAGGGCGCCCTCTGATGGTCAGCGGAGAGGTGCCGGCCCAAAGTCGGCCAGCTTGGCAGAATCCTCCACGTGCGGCAGGTGCTCCTGGGGTCACCTCACGCTTCCCGCTGCTTCCGAAGCTGTCCAGGCAAATAGCAGGATGGACAAGGACTGGGTGATAGGGAGGCAGACACCGGGCGCGGTCTCTCCTTCCCCCCTTCTCTCCCCCCTCCCTTCTCTCCCCAACAAAGGTGCCTCCCCGCGCCGCCCAGGCTCCAGGTGTTAAGCACACCTGCACACAGCTGGGAGGAGGGATGGTCTGAGCCCCGGTCGGGGTAAATCCTGCCCCTTTCTGATCCCTGGACCTTCCCTTCTCGGGCAGGAAAGCAGGCACGGGCCTGGGAGCGGCTCACATGAGGCAGCCGCGGCCCAGACTCGGACCCCGGACAGGCTTAGCCAGAGTGTCCGCAGAACCCCAATCTGAGAGGAGCAGGCTCCCAGGGCACGTCGTGCGTTTCTAAGCAGAGTCCAAAAGCGTCCACCCTCGGCTGACCTCCCCCTCCAGAGGTGCACTCCTCTCAGCTGCCCGCCGCGGTGAAAAGGGGTCCGTGACTGTGAGTGGGGGCGGAGGAGAGCCAGAGGCCCCCGCAAGAAACGGAGGCTGTTTGGGACTTTGGTGACGGTCCCTAAAGGGGGCAGAGGAGGTGGTCCACATCTGGAGCTGCCTAGGAGTGGGCGCGGGAGCCAGGGGAAAGGATACAAGTGGGGGGGGATCCCCAGGAGGAGGAGCCAGGAGGGCTCCCTCGGGACGCCTGCGGGGGCGCGGCCTCCATCCCCACCCCGCCCACCTGCCCAAACCCCGGTTTAGGCTCGGCCCTCCCTTCCCCCCGCCTCCCCACCGCGGCCTGGCTCTCCCGCGCTGCCCACCTGGGAGAAGGATGTGGGCTACGGAGGCGCTGAGCCGGGCCGGGCCGGGCCCAACTCTGCGCTGGGCGGAGCTGCGCTGAGAGGTCGGCGGCGGCTGCTGCTGCTGCTGCTGCCTCTGCTGCTGCCTCTGCTGCTGCTGCTGCTGCTACCGCCGCCGCTGCCGCTGCTGCAGGGCGGGCAGGGCAAGGGAGGGGGAGAGGGTTCCGAGCGCCCAGCCCCCCGCAGCCCTGACTCCGCCCCTTTCGCCCTACTCCTTGCACACTCCTCCCTCCCATCCTCCTCCTCTCCATCCCTCCTCCATCCTTCTCCATCCTCCCTCCTCCCTCCTCCAGCCCCCTCCTCCCCGGCGGCGCATCTGTCTGGGCGTCCCTCCCTCCCCGGGTGCAGCCCCCGGCGGCGGTGGCGGTGGCGGCGCTGTCCGCTGCGGCTCCGCTCGGTGGGAAGACAGGCTGGGTCGCCCCCTCTCCGGAGGGAAAGGGAGGTAGAGGCAGGAACGGCGGCCGGGGACCTGGGGAGGGCAGGGCAGGCGCAGGTACCGGCCCCTAGCACGGACCGACAGACCCCACTCCTGGGGCCGCTTGGGCCCCGGCAGGGTCCCACCTCTGCCGGCCTCGGAGGAGGTAAGTAAGGGGGAGCCGGCGGCTGCGGAGAGGAAGGATGGGGAACCCGGATCCCATCCGTACCTCTTCCTCCTTCCCCAAGATTCCCCACCACCGTAACCACGGGGCCTGGCGCGACTCACAGCTTCGCGGAGGATGGGGGCTGGGGGTTGGGGGCGGGCCTGGCAGTGCGGGAGGGAAGGGGTTAATGCTCCCTGGGCGGGGGAAGATTAAAAGAGAGCGATCGGGGCTCTAGAGGCTGGGCCTCCCCTCCCCCTCGGGCCCTGGGTTGGGGACAGATGGGGGGAGGGGAGCATAGGACTGGATTGGGGAGGGGGCGAGATTTAGGGATGGAGGAGGGGCGAAGCTGGGCCCATCCGAGGGCTCTGAAGCCACCGAAATGGAGAGGGAAAGGTTGAAACCTAGTGGGAGAGGTCAGCTCCAGCCCCTCCCCACCCTGCAATCCTCCGGATCTTCCCCCACCCCAACCTGCTTCTAGAACGGAGGGGGAGGGGCTGAGGCCAGGCTTGGCACCTGTGTGTATGTGTCTGTCTGTGAGTGTGGGAGCATTCGTGTGTGAGTGTGAATCTGTTCCCATCTTAGCTTGCACATAGGTGGATGTATGTGTGCACGTGTGTGGGGATCAGATCAGTCTTATTCATGTATGCAATTTGGTACCCAGGTGCTGGTGGTCTCAGAGGTATGTGTCCGCACATCTGTGGGATTGTCTCTGAGTTATGTCATGGAGCCTGCTTTCTATCATAAGGAGAGTGGATGGCACTAAGGGCTACATGAACCAGCGTGGGTTGCAGACTAAAATCTGTGTGGCCTGTGGGCGTATTTAAGGCTGTGTGTGTGTGCCTGCAACTGTGTGTGTGTATCTGTGTGTGTGTGTGTGTGTGTGTGTGTGTGTGTGTGTGTGTACAGTAGATGCAACCCTCCCACACTCACTTGGGAGAAGGACTTCAGGGTTTCTGGATGTTCGTCCAGCCCAGAGCTAGAGGGAAACAGGACTTACAAAAAGGTTGTTGGTCAATGACCCCTTAAGACTTTAGGGACACACACAAGGTCCCAGTCTTGTGGTGGGATCTGAAAAGTGGGATGAGGAGAATAGGGGCAAAATTCCAGTGTAACCAGTTGGTCAAGAGCATTTACAAAGTGCTTACTGTTTTTAGGACATTGTGCTGATCTCTGAGGGAACAAAATAAAATAAAATAGCCATTGCCATGAGGGAGTGTTCATTCTAATGGGAGAGCAGACAGTGGAACCTTTGCTTCATACAAGATGTACAAAATGTAAGTGGTTGGTAATCTCCTAGGGCCAAGCTGTGGAGAAGGTAAGGATTTGAAATGAGTTTTGAAGGGAGCCATGGAAACCAAGGGGAGGTGAGAGGGAGAGAGCATTCCAGGCATTCCAGTACAAAGTCCAAAGATGGATTGTTTTATTTAAAGAATAACAACTGTAGCTGGATTGATGAGTGAATGAGGGGAAGGAAGCAAAGAGTGAAGAGACTGGAAAAGGTGGCAAGGAACCAGGTTGGGAAGGGCTTTAAATGCCAAGCCAAGAATCTATATTTGATACTGTAGGAAGAGGGAGCCACAGAAACTCGTTAAGCAAGGGGCTGACATGGCAGAACATATGATCTGGAGAAATCACCTTGGCAGCTGAGTGGAGGATGGATTGGAGTATTTGTAATAATGAAGAGACTTCACATTCATAGAGAGCTTACTGGGTGCCAGGCACTGTGCTGGGCCCTTTCTAGTTGTTATTATCTCATTTGAGGCAGGGAGAACAGTCAGAAGGGTCTTGTAGCCTAGTCAGAAGGTGATGAAGGTCTACACCAAGATAACTGTGTGAGTAGAAAAAAAGGGGAAGGATACAAGAGATGTCATCAAAGTAGAAATGACAAGACTTGGCATCAGGTTGGCTATATGGAGTGAGTTGAGAATAAGTGCTGACCCTTGGTAACTAGGAAAATGGTGGTGCCTTCAATAATAAGGTGGGAAGAAGGGAGGGTATAAATGGAAAGGTAATGAGCTCTGTTTTGGATGTATTGGGTTTAAAATGCCTATAGGACAACTTGAGTTCATTGGGTCTCAATATATAGAGCTGGGAATTATCTGCATTGAGAGTTAATTGAACCTATTGGCACCAATGAGATCACCAAGTGAGAGAGTATACGGAGAAAAGGTCACCCAAGACAGAATCTTCAGGGATAGCCATGGTTAGAGGGCATGACCTAGATAAAAATCTAACAAAGAAGATTGAGAAGGAGCTGTCAAAGAGGTAGGAGGGAAACCAGGAGAAAAAACCTAGACAGGAGAGCCTCCAGGAGAAGATGATGATGGGCACTGTCAGATGTTGCAAAGAGGTCAAGAAGAATGAGGAATGAGAAAAGGCCAGGCATTAGGTTTAGCAATTACAAAGTCACTGGGAGCTTGGGAGAGGGCGATTCCTATTGAATGATGAGGTCGATGGGATGGCAGATTGCAGCGTTCAGGAGAGAGAAATCGGACACACCTTGATTGGATCTGATGAAACGTACTGACAGTTCATACTCTTCCCCTTCCAAACATGTTGGATAGGATTGTCTCATTTTTGTCCTGATGTCCAAAGTGCCAACATGAAGTAGGTGTTTATTAAATGTTTAATTGAATTTATACCAGAAATTAGTAGGACCTAACTGGGTTTGAATATAGGGGCAGCACCACACCTCAGAGGACCCTGGCCTCCAAATCTCCCACCTTCAATTCAGTTTCATCCCTACTGGATGGGAGATCCTGTGCCACCTAGTTAGGGCGATAGAGAGATGGAAAGGACAAACCTTTGCCCTTGTGGGCATTATAATCTAGTAAGAGGAATTGGCTACAAACAAGACTCATTATCTTGTGAAGGAAGCCAAGTGCTTGAAGGCAGGGCTTTCTGAGGAACAGAGGAAGGTAGGAGAGGAATCACAAGGGATGAAAGGGAAGCTGGAGCTAGAGAGGAGAGGCATCCTTTTCAAGGCTTGGGCAGCTGGCTGGAAAGAATGGTTTCCTTGGAGTCAGGAAGACCTGAGCTTGAACCTGCCTCAGGCACTTGCCAGCTGCTTGACCCTGTTCAAGTCTCTATCTCTCTCAGACTCAGTTTCCTTTTCTATAAAACAGGAAAATAATATCATCTACCTCCGAGGATAGTTGCAAGGACCAAATAATTTAGAGACCATGCAAATTAGAGTTTACAGACCTTCACTAACAATAGTCTAGCATTTATATAGTGTTTTAAGGTTTGCAAAACTCCAGTGTACATACACATTTTCTCATTCAGTCCTCACAACCATCTGGAGAGGTGAGTGCTGCTATAATACCTTAAAGATATATATACATGTTGGCCATTTAGAGAATGAAGAATTTAAAATATTGTCATTAACGAGCCAGTGTCAACTTGTTGAAGCAGATAAACAGCTTTCTCTGTTGATATCTTCATGATATCAAGAGAAATCAAGGAAAGCCAGCAGCCTTTTGGGGGGATCACTTGTGTTGGAGGAGAGGTGCCCAGGACTGACAGGTGTAGGTGGAAATGGGATGGGATGGGAATGCCTGGAACCTGAATCTCACAAGATTGTGGTTCCATTGGAGTCAGCTTAGAGTGAGGTCTCTAGTGGAGCATCCAAGTAATCTGATATGACCTTAAGTTTTTTCATTTTACTTTTGTATCAAAAACTTAAATAAAGGCATAGAAGGCATGCTTATCAAACTTATCAAGAGGGAAGGAATAGATAACATACTGGGTGACTGTCAGGCTCCAAAGAGATCTCATCTCTCCAAACGTTCAGTCTAGAGTGACAGGACAGATCTAATGAGATTCATCTGAATAAAGCCCAACATAAAATTCTACATTGGGTTCAAGAAATCACTTTCACAAAATCAAGTTTTATAGGTTCCCAGGTTTACAACTGACTTAATGTGGGGAGGGTGGCAGGGACTTAAAGATCATCTGATCTAATCTCATTTTATAGATGAGGAACCTAAGAGTAAGGGACCCAGGTCCCTTAAGCTCCATAAACCCACCAATCACACAAGTAGTGACAGAGCAGTGATTGGAACTCGGGTTCACTGAATACACAGGTAGGACTTTTTCCAAACACCAAGCTATCTCCCAAACAGAAGAGCCTGGCAGCCAAAAGAGCTAATAGCCTCTTCAGTTTCATTCACAGACATTGATTGGGGTGATGCAGTACATAGAACACTGGACCTGGAGTCAGGAAGACTTATCTTCCTGCATTCAAATCCAGCCTCAGACACTTACTAGTTGTGTGACCCTGGACAAGTCACTTAAACCTATTTGCCTCAGTTTCCTCATCCATAAAATGAGCTGGAGAAGCAAATGGCCAACCACTCCAATATCTCTGCCAAGAACCTTGAAAATGGGGTCACAAAGAGTTTGACATGACTAAGAGGACTTAATCACAACAAAAACCAAAACACATAATAATAATATAAATATATAATAATAATGAGGTTGAGAAAGGGAAAGCAGCTCAGTGGCAAAATGGATAGAACACTAGGACCTGGAGTCAGGAAGTTGTCATTTTTCAGTTGTATCTGACTCTTCATGACCCCATTTGGTGTTTTCTTGGCAAAGATACTGAGGTGATATGCCATTTCCTTCTCTGACTTATTTTACAGATGAGGAAACGGAGGCAAACATCCACAGGGCCACCTAACTGCCTCCTCAGAGGCAGGAAGACCTGAGTTCAAATCTGGCCTTAGACACTTACTAGTATGTGACACTGGCAAAGCCACTTCACTTCTTTTTGCCTCAGTTTCCCCATATGTAAAATGGGGGTGTTAATATCACCCCCTCAACATTGTTGTGAGGATAAAATGAGATCATATTTGTGTATATTTGTATGTCTCATAGCACAGTGCCTGGCACTTGATAGATGCTTAATAAATGCTTGCTTCCTTCTTCCTACTCTGTGCCAAGCACTGTGCTTATCCCTGTGGTTACAAAGAAAGGCAAAGATAGTACCTCCTTCCAAGGAGTCCATATTCTGATAGGGGAGACGTAAAAATGAGTATATATGAAACAAGCTATGTACAAGATAAACAGCTGATAATTAAAGAGAGGAGATGCTGGAATGAAGAGGGGTTGGGGAAGACAGCTACCACTCTATCCACTAGATTTACTGCCTACAACTGTGCCTCACTCCAAAAAAAATCCCTGTTCATCCAAAGCTCCTGTTCATGTGTTGACCAGGAGGGGAATGGGAAGTCAAGGAAAGGGAATTGGGAGCATAATAGGTTGAGCTGATGTGCACAGCATAATGAAATTAGGAAGAGTGGAGGATTCGAAGGCTAAGAGCTACTGAATGACAGGACCAAACAACTAGGAAGAAATCTATGATGGCATCACAAAATGTGGCCCTTTCGCAAGAAAGACTAACCTGGGAAATCAGAGGAAGCACCTGTTGAGAGGGGATTGATTGATTGATTGATTGATTTCTGTTGGGTAGAATCAACTGTTACTCAAAACCATGGAAATACCTTTGCCCCGAATTAATAAAGGACAGTGTGGTACAATGAGAAGTACCTTGGCTTTGAAGTGAGATGACCTGGGTTCAGATCCCAGCTGTGAGACTGCCTGAGTGACTGTGGGCAAGTTGACTCACTTCCCTGGGCCTCAGTTTCCTCATCTCTATAATGGCGGAGTGAACTTCTTGGAAGATGGTTTCTGAGGTGCCTTCTCACTCCAGCTCTGTGATCCTCCCCTCCATCAAGATTCTCGGTCTTTCTTGGTCTCTGTCCCTTCATATCTCTATTTATGGCCCTCGCTGTCTCTGCCCCAACCATCATGTATCTTCCCTGTGCCCCCTCCATGTATCTGCCTCGGAGGTCTCTGACAGTGTATCTTGGTCTCTCTTGCTTCTGTGTTCCTACCTGCTTGGGACATCTGTCTCTCCTTCCTTTCTCCTCTCAGCTGATCTCAGACAGCTGTGCCTTCTGGGGAGATGTGTAAAATCCTGACCAAAATATCCTGAAGGATGATTCATAGTCATTCACCATCCATCCATCCCTCAGAAAAGGGAAGGGCAGGTTCAAATTTGTTCTTCCTGGTCTCAGAGGCCAGAACCAGAAGCAGTGGGTGGAAGGGGCCAATCTGGGCTCACTGTGAAGAAAATGATCCAAGTAATTGGCACTCATATAGATTAGAGGGGTCTTCTCCTCCCTGGAGGTCTTTAAGCAGGTTGGTTGGTTAGAGTGGGGATTCCTTTGGTGTCTAGATTGGATGAGATAGTGGCTGAGGTCCTAGCTGAATCTCATGTTCTGTGATTCTGGATGAGCTGGGGTCCTAGGAACTCACTCCTGGACTCACTCTTTGGACTCATCCTGCTGCTTGCCCCCCATGGGTACCTTCTCCCCCATCATCCAGCTCCCCTTTATGTATCCTTTTTACGCATTAGCAAGGAAGGCTCTTTAGGGCAAGGACAGATTTGCTTTCATGTATTTGTAGCTACAATGCCTAATGCAGAATAAGTAAATCTTCTGTCTAGTAAGTGAATCCTCTCTCCATCTAGGAACCTCTTGGGATCATACAGTTAGAGCAGGAAGGAATCTTAGAGGTCAATTAGAAGAACCTACTCATTTTATAGATGGAGAAAACTGAGGCTCCAAAAGGTGAGATGACTTGCCCAAGGCACAAATAGCACATTTGGGATTCAGAAGACTCCAAATCTAGTTTTCTTTCCTTTATACACCATCTTTTTATCAACAAACACTCACTAAACACCTACTGTGTGCCCTATGCTAGGCAAGGTGGTTGTTGAATTATATCAGTCATGTCCACCTCTTCCTGATCCCACAGGGTTTTCTTGGCAAAGATACCAGAGCAGTTGGCCATTTCCTTCTTGAGCTCACTTTACAGATGAGGAAAATGAGGCAAACAGGGTGAAGTGACTTACCCAGGGTCACATAGCTAATAAGTGTCAGCAGCTGGATTTGAACTCATAAAAATGAGTTTTCTCCATCTGTGTCTACTTCACTATCTAGGCAAGATCACTCCTCCAAATGTCTGAGTACTTTCATAATGGCAGGACCTATGTCCAAGCAGAGGAGGGCATCCCTGGGACCACGTGGGAGCCAGACCACCAACACACAAATGTGTTTCAGTATCTGGGGGCTCCCTCTCTTCCCTGATAAGTCCCATTTGGGTTTCATGGAGCAAATGAGATGGCAGTCAGAAAATGTCTAGGAAAGTAGATAGCCCAAGGAGAAGATGCATACACACACACATGCACACACACACGCACACACCTCACTATCCAATAACCATGTTCTTGAACAGTTTCATATGCACTAAATATTTATCATTTGAATCCTGGCCTTTAGGGAGTGTTCAATCTTTAGCCAATAAGGATTTATTAAGCACCTTCCAGATGAGGTACTGAGGGCTGAAGATACAAAGTCAAAAACAGTTACTTATTAATTGCTTCCTGGGAATGGAGTGAAGTTTAAATGGAGCATAGCATTTGCCTCTTTAGCAGTTGGTCTAGTCAGGAGCTAAGACACAAATTGTAACATATGATATTACATGCAAAGCATGTCAGAAGCATACAAAAGAGACTGCTCTGCAAGGGCTTGGGGTGGGATGTGCTTACCAACAGGGGAAAATCAGGGAGAACTTCCTGGAGGAGGACTTTAAAGAATGAGTGTTTCAAGGGGAAGGAGAAGGCCACAAACTTGTATTAAGTGCCTACTATGTGCTAGGCACTGTGATATGCCCTTTACATTTATTACTTCGTTTGATTTAGTGAGTAAAGAGAGGGAGGGAAGGCATTCCCTGCATTGGGAGCTATATGGGTAAAGAAGTGAAATAACAAAGAATGAAAGTTTATGGGGTGACCGAGTCACCGATGGTTGTTGGTCAGAAGAGAGAAACGTGACCAGATCTCATAGTAGATAGATTTGGAAGTGACTTTCTAGGTGAGATGTCCTTAAACTGAAAAAGGTGAATTTGGGGGGGGGGTGTTCAAATACTTTGATTTTTTTTTATTTCAACATAATGGTTTCCTTTGTAATCCTATAGATTTTACTCTATGCATTTACACACATTATTCTGAGAAAGTCCATAGGCTTCACCGGACTGCCAAAAGGCTAAGGATTCGCTGGTTTAGATCATCTAGGTGCAGCTAAGGGAGTGCCATAGTGCATACATAGAGTGCTGGGAGTAGAGTCAGGAAGACTCATCTGCTGGCAAGCCACTTAACCCTGTTTGCCTCACTTTCCTCATCTATAAAATGAGCTAGGGAAGGAAATGGCAAGTAATCCAGTATCTTTGCCAAGAAAACCCCCAATTGAGGTCATGAAAAACTAGAACACGACTGAAAACAACTGAATAAAAGATCATCTGCTTTACCCTGTTTGTTTTACAAATGAGGAAACTGAGGACAAGTGGAGTAAAACAGACGTGGGATTTGAACTCAGCCTCTTTGACTCCAAATCCATCCATTTTTCTACTGAAATATGAGTCTGGCAGCAGCAAAGTGAAGGATGGAGTGGAGGGGAAAGAGGGTGATATCAGAGAGACCTGGAAGGAGACCCTCATCATAACCCGGGCAGATCTGTCCCTCATGGCCCCACAGGGCAGGATTAGAGAGCACTGGGTGGGAGTCACCGGAAGCTCACCATTTGCTACTCTCCAACAATAGAACTGGCCCGGTTACCGAGTTCCCTTGTCACTGAAGGTGTTGATTTTGTGGAGGATGTTGTCCCCAGCTGTCCCTGTGCCTAGAATGCATTCCCAAATTTCCTCCCCCAGTGGGAATCGGAGATCATCCCTTCAGGGCCAAGTTCAGCTGACAGCCCATTGGGGGTAGACTTGGTTAGGCCAGTTATTGGTGCACCCCACCCCCATTGCTGAGCATCGTAAAAATCTGTATCCTGCAATGATTCTGCGGGGAGCAAAATGTCTCCCTCCTGGAGGAGTTTGTATTTTTGCATTTATATCCGAGCACCAGATGCACACAACATAGAAAGACTCCTCTCCCCTTTGCACCCATCGCTCCCTGTCTTGGATTTTATTTTATTTTTTATTAATTGCTTGGTTGTTTGTGTGCCGGTTGTATCACCTAGTGGAATGTAAACTCTTTGGACAGGGACTATTTCTGTTTGTGTCTTTGGTGCCTAGCCCTGTGCCTCAAACATAATTTGTTTAGTAGCCTTTGTGACCCCATTTGGGGATTTCTTGGCAAAGATACTGGAGTGGTTTGCTATTTTCTTCTCCAGCTCATTTTACAGATGACGAAACAGACAAACAAGGTTAAATGACTTGCCCAGGATCACACACCTAATAAGTGTTGGTTGGAGACTGGATTTAAATTCAGAATCTCCTGATTCCAGAGCTGGTGCTGTCTGCACTATGGTGCCACCTAGTAGCCCCTCAAGCACAGTAGGTGTTTGTCTCTTGGATCAGCATTCAGAGGAAGGAGGAGAGGTTGATGACTCGGGCAGGTGTCATGGGCTGGGCATTGAAGGATGGGTAGGGTTTGATTGAGCAGAAGAAAGGAGGAACAGGCTTCCAATGAAAAGAAAGAAGAGGCAGGCCTCTTTAAGGAGGCTCTGAATGGTCTGGCTGAAGGAGAACAAAAGCTTTGGCGAGCTGAGTTGTTGGAAATAAAGGTAGAGCTGTAAGGTCTTGAAGATCCTTGAATGCCAAACTAAAGAATGTGATCCTGGTCTAATGGGTAATGGTGAGCCACAAGGAAATTTTTGGTCATAGGAGTTATATGACAAAACATATAACTGATTGTCATGTAGCACATTAAAATTTATAAAGCCCTTTATTACACAGGTTCTCACCTGATCCTCTCCATAATTGTGTGGGGAGGCATAGCAGGTAACATGCATCAGGAAGACCTGCGTTTGATCCTGTCTCACAAACTCACTATCTGAGGGATCCTAAGGAATCATTGAACTCTCTCAGCCTCAGTTTCCTCATCTGTAAATGGCAATAATAATGCATCCACCTCCCAGGGTCATCATGAGCCTCGGTGACACTCTTTGTGCCTGAAGTGCCCTTTGAAGATTAGCTGTACTATCATCTCCATTTTACAGATAAGGTCCCAAAGAAAGGCAATAGTTTCAGTAGGAATAGGGAGGCATGTGGAGTGACAGGACTTGGGTTTGAATCCTACTTGTTTGCTCCCTGTATGACCCTGGGCAAGTCCCTTTACCTCTCAGTGCCTCAGTTTCCTCATCTGTAAAATGAAGAGGTTAGTCCCAATAACTTCTAACATTGCTTCTGTAGCTGTGATCTTTTCAAAGGAAAGAGTGGAGGTAGGAATCAAAGATGACTTAAGCTCAAGGCTGGGAATGAGGAGAATGTAGAAAGTCATTGAGGAGAGTTTGTTGGGGGAGGGGGGAGTCCTTCGGAAAACCCCTCATTAGCCTTCAGAGGGCCTTCAAGGTCATCTAATTCAGACTCTCCATTGTGCCAAGGGAAAACTGAGGCCCAGAGAGGGTGACACACACCACCTCTCAGTAAAGGGAGTATGGCCTAAGGGCTCCTGGTCAGTGAGATTTTCACCTCAACTCACTCCTACTCCTTGAGGAAGAGTTTGGTTTTAGAAAATGATCCAGCTTCTTCTTTCTCAGGGGTAAAATGTTCTTGCCCGGAAATGAGGGCAAGAGATGGGGAGCTGGGAGTCATCTGTGTGGAGGATGGAACAATGAGCTCAGACGTTAACAATGATAACTGATCCTTACACAAAAGTTAAATGTTTGCACTACTATGTCTCTGTAGTACATAATATATAATTTTATGTAATTATATAATATAATATATACATGCACACATATGTGTGTATATATATATGTAAATATGTGCATGTGTATGTGCATATTGCATTCCCATCTTGGAGCAGCATCCTAGCATTGAGGAAGGGAAAGGACCTTAGATATATCTCTCCAAAGAAACCTCAATAATCCCATATGGATAGGGGATGAGAGAGAGAGAGAGGAGCTGACAGAGGAGGTGGAGAAGGCTTAGTCAGAGAGCTCGGAGGAGAACCAGGACCTTGTAGCCAAAGAAAGAGACAATGTCAGGAAGGAATGACAAGTCAATGCCACAGATGGGCAGAGGATGAAGACTGAGAAAGGGCCCTTGGATGAAGAGATGGTTAATGAATGACCTTGGAAAAAGTGGGCTGAGAAAGCCAGACTGCAGGGTAGGGAGTGGCACAGAGAGGAAGCAACTCTCAACCACAATGGTGCAGAGGTTTCCCGGGGTATGGGGCAAGGAGGCAGGAGGGGAGAGGAAGAAGGGAAGTGGGATAGGACAGGGAGAATGCTGAGGGTGGAAGCCAGTGCTTTGAGGAGTGGGGCAGGGGAGGCACAAGCCCATGTGCTGGAGGCTGAGATGGAGGGGGATCTTGGGGTGCTGCCTTCAGGAGCCCTGGGAGGACAGATTGGGCTTCTGTGCTTAGGTGCTGGCTCTGCTGGGGAGTGGGGGAAGGGAAGCCCTTAGTGGGAAGAAAAGGGTTTTCTGTAAGCTTTAAGGAGGAATAGTGGGATGCAGATGTGGAAGGAGAGCTAGATTTGGAGTCAGAGAGCCTGGGTTCAAATCTTGGTTCTTGCCTATTCATTTGTGGTCTTGGACAAGTCTCTGGGCCTCAGTTTCCTCACTTGTAAAATGAGGGAGTTGATGAGGGACTAGAGGACCACAGAAGTCTCTAGGCACTCCAGATCCTTGTCATCAGGACTGGAGAACTGGTCTTGGAAGCAGGAAAACCTGGGTTCAAATCCTACCTCAGATACTTCCTAGCACTACAACACTGGACAAGTCATTATCTCTCAGTCTGTTTCCTCATCTGTATAACTGGGATAATAAGGGCACCTCCGTAACAAAGTAATATGCAGAAAGACTTTCAAGAATTTGATGCAGGGACAGAGTGTTTGTCAGGGCCTCTCCCCAGGAGCCCTGGTGTGGAGCCTCTCCATTGTCTGGGGCTTGAGGGCAGGGCTGTTTTCTCCCCTTGGGAAGGAGCCTGCAGGGTCCCACCTCATTCCTAGGGACAATCACAGAGGGAATCTCCTACTGGGTCTTCCTGGAGCAGGAATGATGGGGGATCCCCTGATTTGCTGGAGGGAACAACTCCCATCTCCCTGCCACATCCCTTTCCTCCTTCCTTTGAAAGGAGAAATCGCTTCAGGTTGAGGTGCGCAAAAACTGCTTGTCAGAGGAAATGTTAGGAAGGAGCCTTGTGCCTCTGTCAGCCCCAATTAGAAGGGTAGGGAGAAAGGGCGAGCCAGGAACTCTGCTAACCCTGGTCTCTTCTCTTCCAGCATCTCCCTGCAGCTTACCTAATGCCCCGCACCTGCCTGGTCCTTCCTGGTGAGGCTCCTCCACAGCTGGCCATGACCTTGCCCTGAGTCAGCCCCGCCCCTGCGGCTGACGGGGCGGGGCTGCTGGGCACAGGGGCTACCCTTGGGAGGGTCAGGGTCATGGCCTCTCTAGACCTGCCTTATCGCTGCCCCCGTTGCGGGGAGCACAAACGTTTCCGGAGTCTTTCCTCCCTTCGCGCTCACCTGGAGTACAGCCACACTTACGAGACCCTCTACATCCTCTCTAAGACCAACAGCATCTGTGACGCAGCTGCCGCTGCTGCTGCTGCCGTCTTCCCCCTGGCACCCGATCCCACCGCCATGTTGGCCGTGCCTGGTGCCCGCCGGGATGTCTTTGAGAGCACATCCTTCCAAGGCAAAGAGCAGGGGGTGGGACCCCCAGCCCAGGCTGCTCACCACTTGCACCACCACCACCACCACCCACCTCTCGCCCGATTCCCAGGAGACCTGGTGCCAGCAGGAGTTTCCTGTGAGGACCTGGGGGAGCCCAGCCTCGTGCCCACCACAACCCGCTATGCCCTGAGGGAGATCGAAATCCCACTAGGCGAATTGTTTGCCCGGAAATCAGTGGCCTCTTCGGCATCATCCACGCCACCCCCTGGCTCTGGCCCAGGTCCTGGCCCCAGCCAAGCCTCGGCCTCCCCAGCCTCTCCCTCCCCAGCTGACATGGCCTATGAAGAAGGCCTAGCCCGACTAAAGATCCGGGCCCTAGAGAAATTGGAAGTGGACAAGCGACTAGAACGTCTGAGTGAGGAGGTGGAGCAAAAGATTGCAGGGCAGGTGGGCCGGCTGCAGGCTGAGCTGGAGAGGAAAGCGGCTGAGCTAGAGAAGGCCCGGCAGGAGAGCGCCCGGCTAGGTCGTGAGAAGGAGGAGCTGGAGGAGCGGGCCACGGAGCTCTCCCGCCAGGTAGACGTCAGTGTGGAGCTGCTGGCCTCTCTCAAGCAGGACTTGGTGCGCAAGGAGCAGGAGCTGACCAGGAAGCAACAGTGAGTGAGCCTAGTCCAATGGTGTGCATGCATGTGCCTGGGGGATTGCATGGCTCCCATGCCTCCCCAGAGGGCTGGAGCTAGTGAGATGGATGGGAGAGGTGATCAGTCTGTACTGAGCTAAGGTGGGGGGGGTGGGGCACGGGACGGGCAAAAAAAAACAAAAACAGTCTCTGCCCATAAGGACCCCCCCAGTCCAACAGGAAGAGATAACAGGCCAGTGCAAGATATAAATGGCACAGCTGGGTGGTCATCTAGGGAAGACATAAGTAGATCTCTTATAGAGCATGGGAGATAAGAAAGGGTGTTGTTCTGGAAAGAGAGCTGGCTTCAGATCCTGCCTCTGACATATTCTGGGTGTGCTGCTCTCAAGATGCCATAAGGCCATATATTGCCATAGAGTTTCCTTGGCAGGGAGAAATTCTGACCTGGACTGAACAGCAAGTCTTTCCCCAAGGTTCAAGAAACTGATTTCACAAATACAGGATAGGGGAGGAATGAAGTCCCAAGTGATGGATGCCTTGGGGGACAAGGAGGGGAGCCAGAAGTAGCTCGGTGCCTTCCATACCCTGCAGGGAGGTGGTTCAAATTGACCAGTTCCTGAAGGAGACGGCTGCCCGGGAGGCCAACGCCAAAGTGCGCCTGCAGCAGTTCATTGAGGAGCTCCTGGACCGTGCAGACCGTGCGGAGAAGCAGCTCCAGATTATCAGCAGCAGCTGTGGCACCACCCCCAGTGCTAGCCTGGGTAGGAGCAGCGTGCCTGGTACCAAGGGCACCAGCAGAATGGTGAGTGCCCTGCCACATCCCGGACTCCCAGGAGGGGGCATCAGAAATATTCAGTGCATGGACTTCCATTCCATCCTTACAAGAATGGGTACCCAGCCAGCACCCCCTGAAGTTCCCCAAGCCCTGGATGTCCAATGATACCTGGAATTTCACCATTTAAGCTTAAACATTGTGTTAAATATTATCCTCTTGACTTCTAAAATACCAGGCTCCCCAAGAGAAGGAAGAAACAAAATAATAATAGCTAATATTTTTATAGTGTTTTAAGGTTTATCTCCATTTTACAGCTGAGGAAACTGAGGGTTGGAGAGGGGTCACACAGCCAGTCTGTATTAGGGGCAGGTCTTGAGCCTGGCTCTGAGGCCAGCTCCTCAGCCATTATGCACACCACCCCTCTGGAAGTTAGAGCATTTCTGCATCATTTTGTAGTTCGTAATTTCTCCCACAGCCTAATGGGAGGCTGGCATCTTCCTCCCATCACTAGCTGGCACCTCCAGTGCCTCCGTGGGTGGCAAAGATTCTGCCAGCCTGGAAAGGCTTCAGGGGCAGCCCCAGTGATGGACCTTTGGGCTGTTTCCTGAGCACAACCAGCTGAGATCAGAGGGCCATCCCCAGGTGGCCGCAGCAACCCATGATGACCCACTGTAACTGAAGGGTGGGACAGCTCCTGCTGAATGGATTGTCCTCTCCCACAAGTCAGTAGAGGTTCTGGAGAGTGTACGTTAGAAGAGAAACAATGCTGTTGGGCCTGGGGAGTCTAGGGGAGTTCAGGAGTCAAATCCCAGCTGTCATCTGCTGACTGTGACCATGAGCAGCCAGAGCTGGAAGGGTCTTCAGGGGTCCGCTCATCCAACCCTCTCTTTTTACAAATGGGGAAACTGAGGCCCAGGAAAGTTAAGTGACTGGCCCACAGGTGTACAGGTTTAAATAAATGGACTGTAGCTAATTAATGTCAGAGCTAGTAAGTAGTAGAGCCAAGGCTGAATCCATGTCAGCAGACAGTCCAGTTTTCTTTCCCCCTCACTCTGCCTTCTTTCAGCAGGCAAAGGGGAGAAGGAAATGGGGGAGGGGCCTGCAGACCTCCTTGGACTTCCCCTTTCTTGGAAGGATTGGCAGCCTAAGAACACTCTCCCAGGGATGCATCTCCCATCCGTCTCCCTGGGCCCCAGTAGTGTCTTCCTCTAGTTGGAACCTCTCCCAGACTAAATGGACCATGGCCACGTGGGTCATGAATGGGAGGCTGAAGGTCCTTCTGGGACCTGGCCCAGGCCAAGAGCTGACACCAGAAGAATCAATCTAGACTGGGCTGCCCATCTCTGGGGTGAGATTGAGCAAGGCCCCCCTCAACCTCTCCGAGCTCAGGGCAGTCAAGGATGACCTGGGGAGGTGAGGGAGGGGAAGAGGGGGAGGGTTAAGGGGTGAGGGGTAATACAAAGACATGGACCGGCCAGTGACATGGGAGGATTTCATGGAGCTCTCTCTGGGTCTGTGTGTCTGTCTTCCTTCTCTTTCCCTTTCCTTCCTTGTACCTTCTCCATCTTTCCCTTTCTTTTTATTCTTCTCGTCCCCCACTCCTTCCTTCCTTATTTTTCTTCCCATTCCTCTCAATTCTCATTTTCTTTCTCTTCTTCATCTCTTTTTTCCTATTTCTTTCCTTTCTCCCCCTTTTCCTCTCCTCCTTTCCTCTCCCTCCCTTCTCCCTCTCCTCTCCCTCCTCTTCTCCCTCTCCTTCCTCTCCCTCCCTCCTCCTCACCCTCTCTTCTCCTTCTCTTTTCTCTCCGCTTCTCTCTTCTCCAACTCCCCCATCCCTCCCCTTCCCTTTGATCTCCCACCTCTCTCCCCTTTTCGTCTTCTCTCTTCTCCTTCCCCTCCCCCACCATCCTCCCCTCTTTTCTCATCTCTGTCCTGCCCCTGTCACTCCCAATCCTACCCTCTGCCCCCTCCCCACAGCGGGACCGGCACTCAGGTCCCATCATGCACAACACATACGCCGTGTCTAATCACCGCTCCTCTTCCAGCACAGGGTAAGCTCTTGCGATCCCAGCCCCCCAACCCCCCCCACCCCATCCTACCCCCACCCAGCTATTCCCCTGGGAAGAGCTGTTGGCCCTTCACTCTGCCTTCTTCAGCCATCATGGCAGAGCCTGACTGACCTGTCTGCTACTCTCTGATCAATCTGGGAAGGCTCCCTGGAGGAGGGGGAATTTGGGAAGGTTGTTTTAGCAGGGGGTCACCCTTGACTAGGGCTTCCTGGCCCCGCCCCTCCTCACTGCTGCCTCCTCTGGCCTTTCCTGCCTCCACCCAGGGCCTCCAGCCGAGCAAAGGCCGTGTCCCAGAGCTCCGGTTGCTACGACAGTGACACCGCAGACCCCTACCCCTCGGAGGAGGCGGCCATTGGGGACAGCGGTGCTGGAGGACCAGGGTCCCGGGCTGAGGGCGGAGGGGGCTTGGAGAGGCCCCAGGTGCCCCGGAGCTCAGGCCTGAGGCGCCAGGCCATCCAGAACTGGCAGCGGAGGCCTCGCAGGCACAGCACGGAGGGCGAGGAGGGCGACGTCTCTGACGTGGGCTCCCGGACCACCGAGTCTGAGGCCGAAGGGCCCTCCGAAGCCTCGGCCTCCGGACCCACGCCCCCCCGAGCCCTCAGCAGCTGCCGACTGTCCGGTGAGTGTGATTTGGGAGGGGCCAGGCAGGGAGTCGCCAGCCAACGCCACATTTCTTTGCCTCCTTTGCCCCTCTGCCCCTTTCCCTCCGCGTTATCTAGGGCTCTCAAGTCCGAGGCCTCAGCTTATATCCTGCCTCTGACACTTAGTGCTTGTGTGACTGGGCAAATTGCTTCAGTGGCCTGAGCCTCAGCTCCCTCACCCGTTAAGGAAGGGGGCTGCACTGGCTGGCTTTCGAAGCCCCTTCTACCTCCTTCCCCGCCCTGGAGAGGAGGAAAAACTTGCACATGTGCATATGTCTCAACTCATCATCACCTGGGAGTGAGATGACTGTTCCCATTTTACAGAAGGGGGAAATTGAGGCCCGGAAAGGTACAGTGACTTACCCAGGGCCAGTGAGAAAGTAAGGAACAAAATCTATGCTTCTGCCCAAGTAATTTAACTTCCAAAATCAAAGGGAAGCAAAGAATAGAAGAAAATCTCCTCAGTCTTGTGGCTGAATATTTCCTGGTGCCTCATGTTACTTTCTCCCCACCCCTGCCTCTAGTTAAAGCTCTATATAGAGAGCAGGATTTCCTCTTCCCTCCCCCCTTGCCAGCACACTGTCCATGCTCTCCAGGGGCATCCATGGCCCAACCCCTCCCTCCCTCCAATACCTGACATGCCCCTCCTGTTCCTGCCAGTTCCCCACCACTCCCTTCCTTGCCTTCTCCCCTACCCCATGCCTCAGTTTCCCCACCGTGCACCCCGCTGACATTGTGTTAGGTCCTCCAGCCCGCTCAGAGGGGGGCAGCGGGCGGGGCCGGCAGGCTGATGGTGGCAGCCCCTCGCGCTCCAACGAAGTCATCAGCCCAGAGATTCTGAAGATGCGGGCGGCCCTCTTCTGTATCTTCACCTACCTGGACACCCGTACCCTCCTGCATGCTGCTGAGGTCTGCAAGGACTGGAGGTTTGTGGCCCGGCATCCCGCTGTCTGGACTCGTGTGCTGCTAGAGAATGCCCGCGTGTGCTCCAAGGTACCTGACCCAGCCTCCTGTTCCCCTGCACCATCCCTCCACTCTCCCCCTTTCCAACCCCTCTCAACTGGTTTCTGCCACCAGCATCATTTCCTTCTAGTTCATGGGACACAAGACCCCCAGATTAACCCCACTTTAGTCATATAGCCCCTTATCTGAGCTCCTTCAGTGGTTCCTCACTGTTCAACTATTATTATGTATTTGCTGTATACAAGACAATGCACTAGGCACTGAAGGGGTGGCGAGGGAAATACCAAGTTTAGATTGCATTCAAGTCATCATTTATTAAGCACCAACTATGTGCAAGGCATTCTGCTAGGCACCCTAGTGGTAGGATTAGACACTGACACAGATAACTATAATAACCAATATTTACACAATAAGCAAATACCCTGAAATTTGAACTCCCACTCCCAGTTTCTCATATCTATAAAATCCTTAAGGATAGTCTTCACACATGCCAAAGGCATCCCTGATGCAAGACTTGAGAAACAGGCCCCAATTTTGACCCCCCAAAAAAATCCTCCAGAAGACCATATTTTTATGGTAACACAGTTGACTGAAAGGCCCAGAGAGTACAATATCCCACTGTGTCTCAACGCTTCTGGACTATTTTTACAAAAGCACTTGATTCAGTAGAACAAAACTTCCCCTTGAAGACTCTCCAACAAGGTGTCTCCCATGGATGTGCCAAAATTATACCCTGAGTCTGTGAGAAATCTGACAACAGAGATAACTTGGTTTAACCTTCTGATTGTCGACATTGTGAGAGACATAAAACAGGAACACAGGTGTGCTCACCAAAGGTGCCTGCCACCATCATGGAGGTTATCCAGCAAAGTCCCAATGGCAGAAAGGACTCCTTATAGATAGTAAGGTCCTCTAGATGCTCCCATTTGCAGATGAAATTGTCCAGATTGAATCAATTCCAGGAACATGAGGTCAGTTTGACCTAACTATGGATAAAAAATAGCTATTGTCCATGTATATTATGTCTAATATGTAGTCGGGTGGACAATCCAAGCTTGACCATCAATACATGTACTTTGAATAGACATGGCACAAGGACAATGAGGCAGACTCAGAACTGAAAAGAAGATGGCAGTGGGCCAAATTGCATTCGCCAATTTCCAAATAATGGCTCTGCACTTTCATTAACTCTAAGTTCCTCCAGAAAGTTCCATCTTTTTAAATTTCAGTATTCTTCCGATGCTACATGACTTTGAATCATGGGATATGTTAATCTGTGAAAAATTAAAGCTACATCTATGTAACTTGTAAACTCTGAAGATCCTTTTCTCAATTCCCACTCACACTGATGAGATGGGTTCCCAAGAGGAAGATTGGCTACAGTTCCCTGCTTGGAGTTCTGAGGGAACTCTGGAGAGGCAATAGGGTGGTTTTCTGTAACACTATCAGCTCAAGCCCACATTCTGGTGTGTTCTCCCCAGTGTCATTTAGCCATTTAATAGCTCTTTGACAAAGTGATATTTCATGAGAATTTACAGGATATTTTCCCCCAAAGCCAGGGGCATATTATCACCTTTGTCACCTCAGTCCCTGGGAAGAGTGGGTTATACTTAAAGTAGCTGCTATGAGCATTTGCCCCATCAAGTTCACTTCTGAACTTGGCTTCCCTGCCTTGCCTGGTAATAAATTCTGTCCTATACTCCTTTCACTAGACTTGTAGAGGTTCCTTCTCCCAGCCTTCCACAGTCTATAATGTCAAACCATTTTCCATATTTCCTCACTCCAAAACAGGAGAAAGAAAACACACAGAGGCAAAAAACAGAAGCTCACATTTATGGCCACATGTGGACCTAGAGGGGTAGATTGAAGTCTGGGATCTTAAAACTTATCTTCCCTTAATTGCAACCAGGCAGGATATAACCCAGAATTGCCCTCTTGAGAGTCATTGACTTGCCTCTGAGTTCCAGTTTAGCAGCTAATCCAAAGTTGTTTTTTTCTCTTCACCTTATGGTGAGTGGTCTAGAAAACCTAGACTTAATATTTACATCTGCACCAAAGTCCACATGAAGACTGCATGAACTGAATTCTCTGTAAAGGCTGGGATTGACCAAGAAATTAAAAAAAAGACTTTTGCACAAACAAAATTAATGCAACTAAGAAGGGAAGCATCAACCAGGAAACAATTTCTGTGTTGCACATCTCTGATAAAGGAGTGGTAACAAAATTATATAGATAACATAAATATAGTTATATAGACAACTAACATAAATATATGGTGCAGTAGATAGAACACTGGGCTTAGAATGAGAAAGACTCAGTTTCCTGGGTTGAAATCTGGCCTCAGACACTTATTAGCTATGTGACCCTGGGCAAGTCACTTAACCTTATCTTCCTCAGTTTCCTCACCTGTAAAATAAGCTGGAGAAGGAAATGGCAAACCCCTTCTGTGTCTTTGCCAAGAAAACCCCAAATGGGGTCCTAGAGATGCACACGACTCAAATGACTGAACTACAACATAAACATGGAACTCCAAATGCCATCCATCCTCCAGTAGATAAGTGGTCAAAGGATGTAAACAGTTATAAAAAGAATTGCAAACTTTGGACAACTATATTAAAGAATGTTCCCCAAAATTGTTTTTAATTTTTAAAAAAGTATATTCTGGTGTATATTAAGACAACTCTGAGGTCTCACCCCTCATGCAGCAAATTGATAAAAATGACAAAAGTTGGGAATTGTTGTGTTGGTGGAGCAGTAAACAGATCCAACCATTCCAAAAAACAATTTGAAATTGCACTGAGAAAGTAACTGAAAGTCCATCTCCTCTGATAGAAAGAAAAGACCCACATACACCAGAATATTTATGGCAACAATTTTCATAGTAGCAAAGAAGTAGAAACAACGTAGACACCCATCGACTGGGGAAGGGCCTGATAAGTTGTGGTCTGTGGATATAATGGATGAAGACAAACATAAGGAGACATATAAACTGATGCAGAGTAAAGGCAGCGGAACTAAATAGGCAGCACACACAGTGGCTTCAGTAGTGTGGTTGTAGAAAGAAGAACCACTTTTTTTCTTTGTGATCTGTTTCTTCTTCCACAACTGTAACAAATATGGAAATATGTTTCACATGGAACACATGTACAAACCATATCAGACTACCTACCATTTTCAGACGAGGAGAGGGGAGGGAGAAAAATTTGAAATTCAAGATCTTGTAAAAATGAATGTTAAAAATTTTCTTGCTGTATAATTGGGGGGAAAATACTATTTAAAGCTGGAAGGAAAAAAAGAAAGAACCACAGATCAGTGCAGACTAAATGCTACTAATTTGTAATGACCAAGCACAACCCTAAAGAAAAGAAGAAAAGTTAGCTCCCCTTGCTTGTTTACAGAGGTGGGCACTGTGGGTAGGGAATGCTACAGATGATGCCAACCTTTTCAATAGATTATTAGTTTGGCTGAGCCAAGGGTCAGGAAGGCCTGAATTTAAATTTGACCTCAAATGCTTACTAGCTGTGTGACCCTGGGCACATCACTTACTCTCTTGTCTGCCTCAGTCCCTTCTGTAAAATGGGGATAATGATACCACTTACCTCCTTGTAAGGGTCAAATGAGATAACAACCATAAAGTGCTTAGTACATGGTAGGTGATTAATAAATGCTTTTCCCATAGTTCTCTATACAAGGGAGAAGGGAAGAAATCTTAGGAAGTCTAGATAGTATTAAAAAAAAAAGATATCAATAAAATTGAAAAAAGAAAAAAAAAGCCTTCTCCCCTGTTTGACAATGCCCAGTGCTTCCTCACCTGGTCCAGCCTCTCCTTGTCTCTCCTTTCTCCATCCTCCCAATCTACATTTGTACTTGTCTTCATTGTTCTCTACCTCCTGGGTAGAAGGAAGGCTCTGTGTCCAACTAGACCTTGGAGTTGAAAAGTTCATAAGCCCAGAGCTGAACACATAGTAAGTGCTTCCTTCTTGTTTTGGGATAGGTTGATTTTGCCAGCATCCTCTCCTTTGCCTACATGCTCCATTAGCCCCAGTGGTGTCTCCAGGCTTGTGCCCTGGGACCCTCACATGTGGCTTTCCCCCCTCCCAGTTCTTGGCAATGTTGGCTCAGTGGTGCACCCAGACACATTCACTGACTCTACAGAACCTGAAACCCAGGCAGCGAGGAAAGAAAGAGGGCAAGGAGGAGTACCTGAGGAGCACGAGGTAGGCAAGCATGAGGGACGAGGTGGCTGGGAAGGGTTGTGCCCCAGGACTGGGCAAGGCCAGGAGGCCACGGATTAGTCAGGCTAATCATACAATGGTGGAATGGGGGGCGGCATGGACGGCCACATCTTTAGTCTCATCCACAAAGTATTTATGAAGCACTTAGTGTGTGCCAGGAACTGCACTGGGTATACAAAGACAAAAATGTGTCACTACTCTTACGTTCTACTGGGAGGAGAGAATGTGGGAGTTAGAAGACCTGAGTTCAAATCTCACTGGTAAGTGCAGCCCTGGACAAGGCACTTCAGTTCTTAGGCATACTTTCTTCAGCTGAAGAATGAGGACAGTAATCACCCCTGCCTGACAGGGCTGTGGGGGAGATCAGATGAGATGATATATATAAAATGCTTTATAATCCTGAGCACTAGATAAATAGTAGCTATTATTATTAGAAATGAGGGAACTGTGACTTGTCTAAGGTCACATAGGTAGTGTCTGCCAGAGAATGAATTTGAACCCAGGTCCAGAGCCAACCTCCTTCTCATGTCACCTCTTTCACATCCTTGGGCCGTGATTTGCCCATCTCCAGCATGGAATGCTTGGGCTAGCTGACTTCTAGGGTCCCCTCTATGAGCCTAATTTCATTCTCCTTGAAGGTAGGAACTGCTTCTTTTCTTCCCTGTATCTGGCACATCTTGGGGACTTTATAAATACTTGTTGGACTGAACTGTTGAATTGGTGTCAGGATTCTGACCACCTGGTCATATTCCCAGGGGGTGCCTGGAAGCAGGGCTGGAGTCCTTACTCAAAGCTGCCGGGGGGAACCTGCTGATTCTCCGCATCTCCCACTGCCCCAATGTGCTCACAGACCGCTCCCTCTGGCTGGCCAGCTGCTACTGCCGGGCCCTGCAAGCTGTCACCTACAGGTGGGTCTGATGGAGGAATGCATGGGGTGTGTGTGGAGGCAGCAATAAATGAGATCCTACAAGGCAGAGAAAGATGCCTCCCCTCCGAGTCTCACCAGTGCCACCACTAAATATCATTTGGTTACTAAAGTTCACCCCTAAGAAGCATTCTCTGAACCCTGGTCTGAGATGACCACCGGTTTACTCCACTACCTTGGCGGTTGGTTAGTTTGTTGGTTGGTTGTTGTCCTTTGTTCTCGAAGAGGACCAAAATGACAACACCATGATGAAGACATCACTATGATACCTCAGTGGTATAGTGAGAGGCAATGGGTACAGAGGCAGGAGCACTGAACACTTCCCTGTGTGACCCTGGGGAAGTGGCTTAACCTCTCTGGGCCTCAGTGTGTCTTGTACAGCTTTCTTCTTCATCGGATTGTAATGGGGAAAGCCCTTTGGACATTTTAAAGCATGCATGCCTTACCTCCTTCCCTTTTTGGCTGGGGGGGGGCGGGGACTGTGGTTGTGGAGTACTGCATTTACATTGTCAGACACACCTGCTGCATTTGATAGTTGTGCGGAATTACTTTTTAAAGTTTTTTATTCTGAGTTACAAGGAGATGACTCACTGGGGAGGGAGAGGGATATATTTTGGAAATGAAAGTAATATAAAAACAAAAGATGGGAGTGGCATTTTTGAAAGAGAAAACCCCCATACACTGCACAGCCTCCAACGAGGGAGGGTGATGGAAGTGTTCAGTGAAGGCATCTATGGCTGTGGAGTTCCCAGGCGCACCCGGAAGTGGTCAGAAAGGGACCCTCACTCCGTTTCTTTTCCCAGCAGGAGTGCAACAGATCCCGTAGGCCATGAAGTCATTTGGGCCCTGGGGGCTGGCTGTAGGGAGATCATCTCTCTCCAGGTGGCCCCTCTACACCCCTGGTGAGTGGGGGCAGAGGCTACTGGGGGGTTGGGCACCTGATCCAGAAACCCCCAAGGTGAGGTCCACAGAAACAGGGGAGAGAGCAAGAAGTTTGGGCACTCAACATAAACACTCAAGTCTTGGCTCCACACATTGGAGCAACCATACTTGGACCACAGTCTCCTCACTGGGCCCCAGTTTCTTCAAAAGGAGAAAAAGAAGAGATATGGACTCTAACTCCTAACGTCCCTCCCAACTCTCAGTCCTATCATCTCACAAGTCATATGCCTTCTCCAAGTCTCAGTTTCATTGTCTGTAAAATGGGTACAATATCATTCCCTAACACCTTTCTGGGGCAGCTATGAGAACCAAACAATCATGTATATAAAATGCTTTGTAAATCACAGAGTCTTACCTCCCTCCCCTCAGTTTGAAAACAACCATGAAAAAATGTTTAAGAACAACCATGAAAAAATTGAAACAATACAGCCTGGTGTAGGAGATATAGTGTATGGTACTTGTTATGGAGTATATAAAAATATAATGACCAAGCTTGGCTCCAAAGAAGAGACATGAAGAAGTATCTCTCCTTGCTCCTCTGCAGAGGAGGGGAAAGGGCTTTTGATGCATTGGTTAGTTTTGCCAACTGTCTCTCCTCCTTCCTTCTTTTATTCCAACCAATCAGTCCACATTTATTAGGCACATGTGTGTGCCAGGCTAAGCTAAGAAACAAGAGGGGGCTCTCTGGGAGGGAAGGGGGTGAATGGCTACACCGGCAAATATAGGTGACAGAAAAGCAAAGAAATCCATCAACGTCATTGACTCTTTGTTTCCTATAACGTTTTAATGGAGTAGACATACTCTCATCGACAGGGGAGTGGCCACCGGGGAGGGATACTTTGGTTTGAGTGTTTCAGGGATGGTGAGTAAAATCATAGGCAGTGAATGGACTTTTCAGTGGCAGTAATGTTTAGATTACAATTTCATAAATAGAGAGTGGCGGGGAGGAGGTGGTACAGACAAGGAGCAAAGTCCCCCAGGTGAGAAGATATCCAGAGAGTACAACCAAGTGTGGTTGGAGCATGCCTGGATGTCAGAGGTGACTGAGACCCTCACCAGCCAGGATGGCAGGGATGAGCAGCCAGAGAGGAAGGGGAGGAAGTCTTGCCTTCTCGGTGCCCACAATCTAGAAGAGGAGAGAGTGGGGCAAGGAGTGAAGACAGACCTTCCCCATTCTGACTGCCCTGCCTAAGGAGGATGCTCTGGCTTATCAGTGTCTGCCTTAAGCTTCTGTGCCCAGAACTAACCACTGCTCCAGATGCGATCTGCCCAGGGCAGAGCACAGTGGGAACATCGCCTCCTGATATATGGAAGCTTTGCCCCTTCTCTGTGTAACCCGTAATTCTGTTAGGTTTTCTGGCCTCTACATCCCACAGCTGATAGGGCCTATTAAGGTTCCAGGCCTCCAAATCTGTGACATACTAAGTAGTTAGAGACGACGACAAGGGGACTCAGGGTTGTACTGTGCAGGATTAATAATGCACTTTGGGACAGAGGTTGAAGGAGAAGAAGCCACTGGAGCCCCATGGGGAGGCCTGGTGGGACAGATAGGAAGCCTTTTTGGAAGAGGAGGCCTAGGAGAAGTTGCCAGATGCAGAGATACAGTCTAGGGGATTCGGTTGAGGACATTGAGTACTTCCAGGGGCTTCTCGGACCTCTCTTCTCACTTCCCACTTTCATTCCCTCCACCCTGTCTTCTAGCCAGCAGCCCACACGCTTCAGTAACCGGTGCCTGCAGATGATAGGCCGATGCTGGCCCCACCTAAGGGCTCTGGGTGTAGGAGGAGCAGGCTGTGGTGTGCAGGGCCTAGCATCACTTGGTAAGTCCCCCCCAAGAGGAGAGTATAAGTCCTTATTACCTGGGGGTTCCTACCCCTGAATTATTCCATTTAGAAAGTCAAATGATCCATGTCTCTAGCACGGGGCAGTGTGGCCACATCTTGGGAAAGAGGGAGGGTCTGGTGGGGACCAAGGAACAGGACCCAGGATTGAGCAGGGAGTGACCCAGACAGATGAGGCATGAAGACTGAGGGTGTGACTTAGCAAGATTGAAGCGGGGCACAGAATCTATTCCATCTTGGGGGTGGCGGTGCAGAGAGTGAGGGGAATCCTTTTACTGAGAGGCTGGAAATTGATTTAGCCAAGGAAGGGAGGCTCTGGATCAAGCAAAATCTGCAGACTGTCTCCCCTTAATTGGGAAGCTAAACTGGCCAGGAGAGGTAGGAAGCTGCTCAGCCCTGATCTTTCCTCGGTTTCCCTCTACCCACCTCCAGCCCGGAACTGCATGAGGCTTCAGGTACTGGAGCTAGACCACGTGGCAGAGATCACCCAGGAGGTGGCAGCTGAGGTCTGCAGAGAGGGGCTGAAGGGCCTGGAGATGTTGGTGCTCACAGCCACCCCAGTCACCCCGAAGGCCTTGCTGCATTTCAACAGTGAGTGACTGGGGAAGCCAGGGCCACTCCTCACAGTCAGCATGCCCCACCAAGCTTGGTCTTGTCCTGTTGTGGCTCATGTATCAATGACGTGCCAATCGCTGGGGCTAGGGGTGAGGCTGGGGGGACCGTAGGAAGAAACCAGTGGGGACTAGGGCTGATGGGGAATTAAGTTCTTAGTGACTTTCAACGCTGGGGTTTTTAGTTACCTCCACATCTCAGTGCTTTGCACATGGAGAGGGCTTTGTAAGTGTCTGGTAGGTGAATGGATAAGTTATTGCTGTGTTGTCCTTCGTTGCCGAAGAAGACCATGCCGTCAGAGAAATGATGACATGACTTGCACTTGACTTTGTTTTGAGTGAGGGAGGGCTGTGCAAGGTCACCAGCCTCATTTCTCCTGAGTGGAGGGATGGATGGATGGTTGGATTAGTGAGTAGAGGGATAGAGTGATTAATGATTAGAGGAGTAAATGGATTAACGAATGCAGAGATGGATGGATGGATTAACGAGTGGAAATAAGGGTGGATGGATAGATTCAGGAATGAATGGAGAGATAAGCAGATGGATTCATGAATGGAAGAAGGGATGAGTGACTGTATTAATGATCAGAAGGTTGACTGGATTGATTAATGAATGGCTAGAGTGATAGATGGATTAATGAATGAAAAGATGGGTGGATTAATGAATGAAGGGAGGGATGAGTGGGTGGATTGTGAATGAATGAAGGGAATGATGAATGAATGCATAATTTACTAGTCCTCTGGAAGTCCAAGTGAAAATCCCCAACCCTTCCTTTGGCATCCAAGTTTTGAACATTAGTGTCCTAGTATAGGTTGGCCTCTGGTGTCTGAGAGGCTTAACAAGGCCTGTGGCTATTTCCCCAAGTTCTGAGTCACGCCCAACCAGGACCTGTGTCATCTCCTCTTCCTAGGTGTTTGCAGGAACCTCAAGTCCATTGTGGTACAGATCGGGATTGTGGATTACTTCAAAGAACCTGGAAGTCCTGAAGCCCGGAAGCTGTTTGAGGAAATGGTGACCAAACTCCAGGTGAGAAGATTGGAGGGAGACTGCATCTGACCCTTATTCCTCTAATATGACTGTCACAGAACTTGCTTCTGATGTGGAATATATAAAGGCTCAGTGCCTAAAATGACAGAGGACCAGGGGAGGCATAGAGATCCTAAGAAAAACCCCTCTAATCCTCTAAAGAATGGGATGGGGCAGCCTTCATCTGAGAACAGCCTGGAACCCCGGAAAGCTAGATGGGTGAAGACTAAAATTGGCCAGCTGATGTTATCAGTTCCTAAAGGGTTCAGAAGTGGGGGATACATCTTCCTTTCCCAAACCCCAGACACAAAAGCCATGGTCCTCAGGGAAATATCCATGTTTAGAGCATGGTAAGAAGATGACAAGGATGGGGAGGAAAGTAATGATGGGAGGTGAATGAGGGTGGTGTGGGAAGCTGGAAACAAAGGTAAATGTATGACTTCCTAGAGCCCCTCAAGGGCTTCAGCACTGTAGGTGATTCCCCAGACCTGAGCTCTCACTTGTCTCCCACACCTATTCCTCCTCTTGTTCTTTCAGGCACTTCTGTGCATCAGACCAAAGATAGGTGGGGGTCACCAATGACCTCCCCATCACCGAATCTCTTTCTGCCAACCTTCTTTTTCCTGACATATCTGCAGGGTTTGCCATTCTTGACCCACACTCTCATTCTCAACACCCTTTACTTTCCCTTGACAACATACCAACTAGTGGTGGCCCAGCTCTTGAAGAAGAGGAAGCCACCAGCCAATGTTCCTCCTTCTGCCCCTAGGACTAGAGCGAGCATACCAACATGGGGCAGTGAGGGGAGTGCTGGACTTGAGATCAGGAAGACCTAGATCATTTCTAGCTATGTGATCCTGGGCAAGTCACTTCAGTGCTCTAGGCCTTAATTTCTTCATCTATATAATAGAAGGGTTGAACTGGATGGCTTCTGAAGGCCTCCAAATCTGTGATCTAGGATCTGATGACCTGGGCCACTCCAGCTCTAACTTATGCTCCCTATTTTACAGGAAAACCCTTCAGAATACTTAAAGACAGGTTACCCCAAAGATCACAACAGATGGCCCTTCCTTGAGACTTCTCAAGTTTATAATTTGCCTAGAATTTGAAGCCCTGCACAATCTGATGCCACATTACCTTTTCCAGGCTTCTCAGCTATTAACCTCTTCCACATACTAGATGTTCCTGCCAAGCTGGACTTCTCTCTTCCCTTTGTGCAATGTGAGACCCTTTCCACCCCAGAAAAGGCTATTCTGGATTCCAGATATTCTACAAGTTTGTATCCACTTAAAACTAAAGATAATGAGCCCCCACCAATGTGTTTACTTCCATTGGTTAGCCAAACAACACAAATCAGTAAAAAAAAAAATAGTGATGGAATGAACTTCCCCTTCTATGAATCTTAGTCATACTATCCTGCACATAGATACACAGGCCATCAGCAGGAATAGTGAAGGGATCATGAGTGGGAGCACACACTTAGAGAACATGTCAAAGAAAAACTCAAAACAGAGACACCAATGTCTTCTGGTCATTATATTGTCTTCTCATTCTGCTCCCGTCTGACACTGTTCTGTCTTGAACTTGCACCTGGGGGTCATGCCACTTTTCTATGGTTCTCTGTCTGTCCCTGTCTCTCTCTCTGCCTTCCTTCCTCCCTCCTTTCTCTTCCAGCGTAGCCTCCAGGGCCTAAGCATCAAGCCTTTTAGAAAGCAAAGCCTTCACACACAACCAGTCTATAGACCAAAACAAAAAACCTCAGCTGCTTTCTCTCCTAAGGAGAGAGGCTTATTAACTCCCAATCTTCTCTGACAGGGGCTTAGCTCTTTTGGAACACAGAACTGCCATCGAGCTAATTAGAATGCACAGACCTTGAGTCTATCTTGAGTTTTGCCCCCTCCTCCTATTTGCAGAATCAAAGTCATTGCCATGAATTTCTATCTGACTTTTGAGTCAAGGGAACTTTCTAACTCTAGTACTCAATTTTATCAATTTGGGTATTCCCTCCAAGAGGCAGCTAAGTGTTCCAGTGGATAGATTGCTAGGCCTGGAGCTAAGAAGCTCTGAGTTCAAATCCAACCTCAAGCACTTGCTAGCTGTGTGACCTTGGTGAGTCACTTCACCTGTACTTGCCTCAATTTCCTCGTCTGTAAAATGGCAGTAATACTAGCACCTGCCTCCCAGGATTGTCACTAGGATCCAGTGAGTTAAATTATGTAAAACCCTTTGCAAATTTTAAAGTGTTATATAAATGCCAGGGATTATTGCAGATGGCAATGATCTTTACCCATTTACCTTATGCTGCTTTTGTCCTATAATTTTGTAACAGGCAATTCACCCAGTGTGCAGGGCCTTCATCTGTGTCTCTGAGTTCAAATCCTGACTCAGACCCTTGCTACCTGTGTGACTCTGGGGTCAGTCAACCTCTGTTTGACTGTAAACAGGAAGTATAACAGCGTAATAGCCCCTACTCCCAAGGATACTGTGAAGATAAATGAGATAATATTTGTAAAGTGCCATGCCTGGCACATAGTAGGGGCTTAATAAATGCTTATTTCTCTGTACTAAATGTAGTAGAATCTGATCATGACCCCCGTACACTCTCCCATGACCTCTGGGGGGTCCTCAGCATCAGGTCTTCTGAGCCTGCCATGATCAGTTACAGCCGCCAAATGCTGGAAGAACGGAGGTCTGCTTGGGGTTTTGTTTTCAGGGAAAAACAAGGTTGCAAAAAGCGTTTTCTGGTTCCCCAAATCAAGCCCATTCTCCTCAGTTATGAGTCTAGCTCCTTGTCTGTCCGTTTACAACATCTAGGTGTACGTACTCATATTTATAATAATAGCTAACATTTACATAATGCTTGCCCTGTGCTAGGCACTGTACTAAGTGCTTTTTATAAATATTGCCTCATTTTATCCTCAAAACAGCCCTGGTGTGTGCTGTTTTTATCCCTGCTTTATAGATGAGGAAACTGAGGCAGGGGTGAAGTGACTTCTTCAGGGTCACACAGCTATTAAGTGTCTGAGGCCAGATTTGAACATATTGAACACACATACATACATATATACAAACATGTGCATTGTGTGTACACAATGTGCACATCCAGAAATGTATATATAATTAAAGATGGATAGATAGATAGATAGATATTCTATAGGGAAGTTATTCAACTGCATATCCTTATCCAAACAGTAGAAATTCTTCCTCCACTTGGTGTTTCATTTGTGGATGGTGATACTAAACTCTTGAGAGTGATTATGGATCCCATGTGGGTGGCTTTATGATGTCCATGGGCTTGAAGTAGCCATCACAATGTAATTTGCAAATAGTATCTGGAAAACGTCACCATCCATAGCCTTCCATGTAACTACAAGACGGTCCAGGTTTGGAGTACTCACTGCCATCTTTCTAGGGCCCCTGAAATTCTTTGCGGGACTTGGGCTAGATGACCTCTGAAGACCCTTTGGGGTCTGACTCTAGGATCCTATGAGCCTATGTGCATGTGATTGCCAGCAAGCTCCCCAGACTCTGAACTGCTCTATGTTTTCCCCAACAATTAGAATTTTCACTCCCTACAAATTATGCAAGGTACACTATGATATCTGTGTATGTACAGAGTACATAAAGTAGCCCATAACATGGTTCTGGTTAACCATTTTTATATGAATAACCACTTCTTCTGTTTTTCCCAGAACATCATAAGTCACTGGCCCTATAGGCCTGGAACTTCTATGATGCCTCCTGAGCTTATCTAAGGCCCATGGTGACAGTTCAGTATCCATGGACCACTAATCTACCATCCCATCTCCAAGTTTGTAGAAGGCTCAGCCTGAATCTTATAGTCTCCAGGCTCTATAAAATCCCTCCATTCCCTCAGGACCTCCTCAACTGGATTATTAGGTTTGAAAGGGGCTGTGTCTGGGTTCATCCTTCCCCACTATTTGAACAGAAGTCTTCCTATGTCTGGGACAGGCTAGACTGAGTTCTCTGAATCTCTAGTGGGTACCAAAGGCTCATAGATGTAGGATTGGAAGGGACCTCAGATGCTATCTACTACAACCCCCCCAATTTTACAGATGAGAAAAATGAGACTCAGGGAAGTTGAGTCACATATCCAAGGTTACACAGTCATAAGCACCTGAAATGGGAATTTGAACCCAGGTTCAGAGCCTCTGACTTCTGAGCTAGGGCCCTTTCCTCTTCATGTCGCTGTCTCCCAATATGCAAGACACTTAGTTTCTTCCCCATCTGAATCGTTATCTCCTGAGCTATTATTGTCTTGCACTAATGGCCTCTGCAAATTATAGGAAGGCAGCTCTTCCCAGAATCCATTTCTTCAACCATCCAATTCTCTTCTGCCCACCAGAGACTCTCACTACCTCCCCAATAAGCAATAGGCATTTGCAATGCATTATTTTATTTTGTAGGGCCCCTTCCCCTCTCTGGGAGTATTTTATATCCTGGCAAGTGGCCCAGTCTTTGGTGTAAGATGGCTTCCCATCCACCCATTATCTCACGTGCTCACTGCACAGCAAGGTTTCTTGACAGAATCCTCTACTCTTGCCAAAGGTCTTGACCATGAATTTGAGCATCCAACCATTTTTGTATCTCTCGGAGCTTTTCTGAGCTGAAGCCATGGCATAGGTAATGGATATGTTACCAGTCATGCAGAGACAACCAACACTGATGGCACACTTTCCAGTGGGAGTCCCGGGTGGTCAGAGGAACTTTATGTGATAGAGGCCTGGCTCTTTCTGTATGTCACAGGTAACCTTCACCTCTTCTATGAGGATCACCATATTTTCAGACTCACATCACCTACTGAACAGGGCATGTTTCCTCATTGGTCTTCCCTACACAAGAGTATAAACTGAACTCCTAACTGGCTGGTGCCTCTACCCACCCTTGGCAAACAACATCCAACTCAATGCTAATAGAATGTGGGCAATATTTGGTCTATTCACTTACTCAAAGGACTTCTCAACACCTTGAACACCAAGAATTCCAATTTGTATTTCCTCACTGTCATAGAGTTCTTGTGACCATGATTCTCTTGGCATGAAATTGGCCCTTCGTCAGCCTAGTATGGCCATGCCATGCAAACATCTTACCTAGGTCTACCTAAGACAACATTAGCCCTTAATGTGAGGCATTTTGCCAAGTCTTTGAAGACTTATTCACATTTCTTATTCCAAAATCTCCAAATTGTGTCTTTGGGGTGGGTCCAAATGGACCCTTCCTGCCCCTCCTACAAAGATCCATGATCCATAGATCCATGAGTAAGATTATTGAGAGGTTTAGCAGCAATAGCATAATAATAAATTGGTGATAACCTCTAAGTCCCAGGAAAGTCTTTATTTGGTGACGATTCCTTGGACACGGTTGGTTGGCATGTACCTCTACTCAGGGTCTGCATTTACTACTTCTTGACACACTGCTACCCAGGTACTAGAGAGAGGCTCTTAAAAACTTATACTGAGGCTGCAAACTAACATTTTCCAACCAGCCTCACACTTTTTTCATGTTCCAGAGAGGATGAAGTCATTCTAATAACACATGTTCTTTGAGAGCAAAGGCTCCCATTTTTTTGTCTTTGTACCCCCAGCATCTCACAAAGGGCCTGGCATTGAACTTGGTATAGAGCCTGGCGCAGGGAAGCTGCTTAGGACTTGGTGTTTGACAGATTGGTTCAGATATGCCATTTTCAGGTAGTTCATGTGTCCTAAGACACTGAAACATGACTGGTTCCCTTGAGATTCTTTGGGGCCTACTTTCTTTTTTTAAAAAAAATTTATTTATTTTTAGTTTTCAACATTCACTTCCACAAGATTCTGAGTTCCAAATTTTCTCCCCATCTCTCCCCTCCACCTACCCTAAGACATTATGCATTACAATTACCCCTTCCCCCAGTCTGCCCTCCCTTCTATCACACCTTTCCCTTCTCTCCTCCTCATCCCCTCTATTTTTTGTAGGACAAGATAGATTTCTATACCCCATTGACTGTTTGTCTTATTTCCCAGTTGCATGTGAAAGATTCTATTATCTGATTTTCTTCCTGTTTTTGCTCATTTCCCCAATTATTTGATTTTTGAGCTCTTTGTCAAGATAATTATCTGCTTCCAGTGAGGGTAAGGGGGATGTACTGTCACCTGCTTAATCCCCCCACAATCTGTGGGCCTGCTGGCACTGCCACTGCCCCTGTTGATGCTGGGGCTGCAGGCTCCTCCACCCCTTCCACCAACCTGGGGTCGGGGGCCAGACCACTCCACTCGCTCACACAGGTCTGACACATTTTTTCCACTGACCTTCCAATATGTAAATACTAAACAATAACTGTTCCTCTTTTACCCAGGAACCCTGAGTGTTTTCAATCCCAGATTGATTTTTTTTTTTTTATTAAAGGGGTCATCCCTTGAGTAACTACTTAAAGAAGGCTATTCATTGAATGGGTGTATCTCAGTCAAAGTGAGAATGTGATAAGACCTTAGCCAGGGTCCCACATTGCATCCTGGGCCATCTTTCCTCATCCTGATGAATATCAGGTCACTGGACCCAGATGGTTCAAGAGGAGAAAGTGAGATTGGTGACCTTGCATAGCCCTCCCTCCCTCACTCATATCAAAGTCAACTGCAAGTCATGTCTCCACCTTGATGTCATGGTCCTATTTGAGAACAAAGGACAAACCCAACAACACAGCAATCAATTTATCCCATGCTGGACTGCGCTCTGCTACCAGCATGGCACAGGAGATGCTTCCTGTCAACCTTCCAGGCAGTCTTGATCTGGAAACTGGCTTCACACCATCATTTTGTAGGTTCTGCAGCTCCAGAATTTGTTTACAGTCATTTTTATAGGTATTTAGCTGGGTTAGGGGAGACAACTCTAGAAAGTCCTCGCTTTTACTCCATCCTCTTGGCTCCACCCCATTCTGTGGCCTGCTTTCAAAATGGTAGAATTCTGCTGAGCTGATAAAAGCTATCTTCCTTGTGCTGCAGCCATGAAGATATAAGTTTGAATCCTGCCTCAGATGCTCACTAACTCTATGTGACTCTGGATAAATCACTTCTGTCTGCATCAATTTCTTCATGGAGATATTAATAGTACTTACTTCACAGGGTTGTTGTAAGAATCAAATGAGATATATATATATATAGATATATATATATATATATATCTATATATATATATATATATATATGACATTTTGCAAACCTGAAAACAATGTATGTGTTTATAGTTCTCCTTTCTCTCCTTTCCTTTTTTTTCCAATAATAAAAGCCACAGTCTAGGGCATCTTGAACTCATGGCATGGTAAACTAATGCACTTCAGTTCTTTCATTCAGTACCCAACAGTTAACACAGTATGGATCTTTCCAGGCTTTTCCCATTCTACCATCAACTCATACTTCCCTCAGTTGGTCTTTCAGCTCCTCCCTATCCAAGAGGATATCTCCTGAGGTCAATCTAGCCAAAGTTTGGAGTTGTTAAAGCAGGACCTAAGTAGAACATTGCCCTTTGGGTATACCCACTTCACCCAGGCTGTGATGTTGTACCATCATTGACAATGAGCTTCTTCCTCCAATAGTCTTTACATTCTTCAGGCAGTACAGCAACCTCCCCTTCCCTGGCTCTGTTTTCAAAGTGGAGAAGTCTGTGTTCCTTCAGTATTCACCATTCCCACTGGCTTCTATCTTTCTTTGCTCTCCTAACAGGAGGTGTGAATTGTCCACTTTGAGCCCCAACTTGATAATGGCAATATTCTCCTAATACTTTGCCAAAACCAGAGTTATTTCCAGTCAATACTGGTACCAAAATACCAGACTCAGAGTTGCAAGGAACCTTAGCAGCCACCTACTCCAACCCATACAGGAAAGGAATCTCTGTTCTAACATACCAGTCCAGTGGTTGTCCAGCCTCAGTTTATACCAGAGATGTTCACTGGGTCTGGATATAATAGAGCTATGTCCTAATAACACCCATATCCATCCTCTTTAGGACTTTAAACTCCTCTCCGCATAGATAGCCCAAATACGGTCAGCCCTTCAAACCCACCCCATTCAGGTCCAACCCCCCCCCCCCAAATACACTGACAAGGTATCCTTTGCATATCTCTCATAGAATGACTAGAATACAATCCTCACAGGGATGAACTACCCAACATAGAAGGACACTATATCGTCAGTCTTCATAGTCACTGTTGAATCCTTAGTCTGGATAGAAAAACTCAAGAAGAACACAACTTGGTTTTTGAAGTCTGATATAGTCCCCCTCCCCAATCCTATAAGCATTTTATGAGGCTAGTTTAGTAGATCTGTTTCTAATGGACATTCAATGCCTAATTCTCCTCTTGAATGTATTCAGTTACATGTAATGAGGGGGAAAAAGAAAACATTAGATCATTTTTTAAAATAATGTACTTGACTCATGCATGGCCATCTAGTTTACATTTTGCAACACAAGCTTGCTTGATTTCTTTAGCTTACCTCTGCCGGCCCTTTTCTTTTGTCAGGCTGCTCCAAAGTCTCTTTGTCCTTCCAGGAGAGATGGGTCTTCCCATTTGGCCATCCCTACCCCAGCAGACCTGTCTTGATTTCCCACTGCAGAACTTGGTTGATTCAAGATATCCCTTCACTTGACATCAATGACCTGTCATACCAGGAAAGATGTCTTACAACCCCCATGAGGCTGTTTGCTGTTGTATTAGCAAAGTTTCCTTCCTCTGATACTTTTTTCCACATCATTTGTAGCAGTTCTGAGTAGCTGGGAAACTGTTCTTATCACTGATAAAACAGTAGTTGTATCAGTAACAAAATCTCATGCCTATTCTTGAGACCTTGAGCCAGCCAGGTATCCAGAGGCACTGTCTCCCATAGCCTTCAGCAGCAGTTTCTCCTTAACACAACCAGAGACCTTCTCTCCTTCTTCTGGGAGATGGTTAAGCACACTATATAGGTGTTGTCAGCTTTCCCTATACTAGAAAATTGGCTGTCCAACAGTCAGTTCCCATTTAATCAACAAGCATTTACTAATGTTCACATGAGTAAGCTTATGGCTTGATAGATTTTGGTGTTGTCTTGGATTCCTTTTTTTTTGTTGTTGTTAATACTGAAGTCCTAGATTTTCTCACATCTTTCATATTTGTATCTCCCCTCCCACTGGTGAAAAACCAGTCCCTTGATGTCCTCAAAATTGTGTCACTTCCAGAACAAACTTATTCTATCTCTTCTTGGTCTAGACTTGTCTGCTTTCTTCAATTCCCTTCTGGGTATATCTGGGACTGTGATTATAAAATCCAAATGTGACGCCTCCACTTTTCCTTGATAGTGAAAAGAGTTTGTTATAAAAATCTTTGCAGATCTTTTCCAATTTTCTTGTTTCTTATTCTCCTTTCCTTTTTATCCTTAAATGCCCTAAGAATGATGTTACTTAAATTGGATCTCTCACCATGCTTTTCATTTGCCTTATGAGTCAATACTGCCTATAAACTTCTGTCATCTTTGTCTGTAAGATTTACAGATGTACATGTTTCTCAGCTTTCTACACCAAATAATGTGCCAAGTACTGGGAGTACAAAGAAAAGAAAAAACAATTATTTCCCTCAAGGAGTTTATGTTCTAATGAGAGAGACAACTAGGAAATAACTAGGTATACACAAGATATATACAAAGTAATTGCAGAGAGAACAGCTGCAGTATCCACTGACATCCAAAAAGCCAAGACCATTCCATTTTCAATGTATGCACTTCCTCAGCAGACCCCCTGGGACTCTCCTGTAATTACCCATGATTTTCTGGGTTGGCCCTATACCACTCACTTATCACAACTATGATACATGTTCCAGCCAGGACTCAAAGGGTCCCTCATTTGTTAGATGGGCCACTCCCCTGAAAACCTTTCCCTCTTGAGGCCCCTTTGTGAGAGTTGGTATACCTTCTTCGTACCTGTACTTCATCCTTCACCTTGATTCTGCATCTGGATTTGCTGGAGTTGACGCTATCATTGCACCATGCTCCAAGATGATACATGAGCTGCTCTAGGTGAGGGGCAGGATTGTGAGCTTGAAGGAAAACTCATCCTGGGTTCAAATCTCAGGTCTTCTGCTTACTATCTGTGTGATCCTGAGTAAGTCACTTTCTTTCCCTGCACCTCAATTTATCCATCTGTAAAATAAGGTTTTTGGAAGAGTCCCTTCCAATTCAAGATCTATGTATGATCCTTGTTCTTCTGACAGGCATGACCTTCATTTACCTCTTCTTTCATCAGGAAGTCCCCAACCTTTCTTACTAATAAGTCCTGGTCGTGTCATTAAGGAGTTTACCAAAAGAATTTCTAAACGGTCCCATTAATAGTTGTTCTCATGGGACTACCTTTCTGTTTCAAGCAGTGTATATAGTATGATTGCTCTTTCTCCAGTCTTCCATTCCATTTCTTGTGGCTTCCATCTCACCAACTATTCTCAGCATATCATTGATTGTCATCCTAATCGAAAAGTCACTTCCACGACTGCAGGGTGCCCCAAGCTTCCAACCATATCCATGACAGTTCCTAGACCTGATTCTCAATCCCAGTGTAACAGCCATTGTGTGGTGTTGATAAACAGCCTAAATGCATTTTCCACAAATAGTAATATAGCTATTTTCAGTAACTGGTCTGACCTGTAAACACAAAAGCATAAGCATGCATCAGAAAGCTTCCTGTTCATTCGTGACCAGAAGAGAGACTCTCCATCCTCCCCGCCACCCATTCCCCACAAATGCCTGCATGCCTGCATTAAAGGACAAGCAAAATGGAGATCCCAGACAAACCAGAAATCTATGCTAGTTTCAAGATATTTTGTGAATCAGCATCCACTCAAAACCATATTTTAGAAGCCCCCACCAATGTGTTTAACATTGTGGCTAGTCAGAGGACATAATTACTTCATAGTGAAAGAATGTAATAAAATAACCTCATGAGAAGAAAGGCGATAAAACATTTCTCCTTCCCCACAAACCTACCACAAAAACATATAATCAGCAGGCAGGGTGGACATGCGGATGGATCTGTCTAAAGGGCATGTGCACGTAGGAAATGCGGGGGACCAGGGCATATTCCAGGCAACTCATACAAGCCCGAGATGCCTTCTGGTGATATCAGAGCACTGCCCTTCCTGGCTGGGCCCCCTTAGGAGTGTGATCCTCTGCTGGGCCTGGGGACCTACATCTAGGAGTCATATTATCTTTCTCTCCTGCTCCAGTGGGTGTAACATTTTGGCTCTTCCCACTTTTCTGAATGTCCTAGGCTCAAGTCCTTAGCTGAGGTCCCCTTGCCTATAGGAGGAAAAAGTAGGCTGTGCCTTATTTCTTTTCACTTAGAATGTGAACATCAGCTCTTTTAAGAAGGCAGAGCTGTCATTTCCCCAATCCCACTAGTCATCAGGCTAGGAAAGAAAACCTCAGTTATTTTCTCTTCATAAGGACAGACATATGTCAGCTTCCATACTCTTTACTTTCCAGGAACGCAGAATAGGTCATATAGCCAATTGTCACCCACAGGCATTAGTCTGTGTTTGAACCCTTCCCCTGTTAACAGAACTATCTTTGTCCACAGGATTCAAAGGCTGTTCCTTCAATTTGAGTCACTTCCTGAATACCATCACATATCCCCAGCAAATTATCTTAGGGGCTGCCTTCCTACAAATTTGAAAGGACTGCCTGGTTCTCCTCAGTCTCTCCTTCGACTAAAATGCTTTAGGCTTGCCATGTCGTTGAAATTAATTGAGGAGGGCAAGGACATAGTCAGTTCTGCTTTAGGAACATCACTGTAGCAGCTGTATAGACCACATCTCAATCCAAAGCAAATTTAATCACTTCTACTTACAAGGCAAATTAACAAGAACCTGCCCAACCTATGGGAAGGGGGTAAAAACTCCTTGAAAAAGTACCACACAAATATGATCTGTGGAAGAGCTTTCTCCACTTTTTGTGAGTCCTGGAGTCCCTGGAATCTAGTGAAGCCTATAGACCCCTTCTTGAAGAATGTTTTTAAATACATAAAATAAAATATGTAGGATTACATAGGAATCCAATTAGACTGAAATACAGTTATTGAAATAGTAAAAAGAAAGTTTGTGAAGCCCTGGTCTATGGGATATATTTGTGGTTTTAGTGAGGAGATTTTTGGAAGGCCTACTCATCCCCCCACCCTCCACCCCCAACCCAGTGCTGTTCTAAGTCCTTTGCCAGCTGCCTCCTGAGCTCCCGTCACCATCCATCCTGGGACAGCTTTCTGGCTATATTTGCATCTTTTATAAATGGAAGCATTTGGGCCAGGGGATGGAGGGACATTTCACCCAGAGCATTGGGCAGGGGAGGGAAGGCCAGGCCAAGCCAGGCCAGGTCTGTCTCTGGTGCCGAAATGACCAAGTTCCTGACCCTTTCTCCTCTCTCCAGGCACTAAGACGTCGACCAGGATTCTCCAAGATCCTACACATCAAGGTAGAAGGTGGCTGCTAACCCCGGGCAGGGGGGCCAGTGGGCACCCCTCACCCACCACCTCCACCCAGAGGCTCTGGAGTGAACCTAGGCCTACAGCAGGCAACCTCTTTGGACACCCCTATCCAAGGGATGCAGGTTTGGACTTGACCTCGAGGGGCCAGTTAGCAGATGCTGGTCTTGGGACCAGAGAGACCTGGGTCCCCTCCAGAGGCCTTCTATTTGAGCTCTGGGTCAGTCGCATGGAATACCATCTGCTGTGGAGTCGATGGCTTGTGGGGGGAGACCCTGGAGCTGGTACCCCTTGACTAAGCCTCCACCCCAGGCTCTGCATCCCCCAATAAGGGCTCTTGGACTGAAGCTACCATCTCCTCTTGGGCCCCTGATGATGATCCAAGTAACCTTCCCAGAACAGGGGCTGATTCGGGGCCCCTTGGAGGACAGGGAGCTCCAGTCACCAGCAGAGGCAGGCACTGACATCCTATACCCTGTCCTGGCCCCCTTCCTTCAGGGGATCCTGCAATAAACCCCAACTGCTTCCCCAGACCCTTGCTCTCTGAGCCCCATTACCAGGGCTATCTCCTATATCTGACCTATCAAGGCTGGGGGCCATGGGGCCCCCTTTCATCTTCCAATCTGGTGGAGGGTGCCAACACCAACCTCTGTCCCAGTGGTGCATCAAGGGAGCAACCCAGCAGGACCCTGGGTCCCTCTCTGCCACCAGTCTCCATGGAAACTACAGGTGGGCCTGGAGAGGGGGGGCAGGAAATGCCTGGAATCCACAGCAGGTCTCTAGAGGGTGGGGGAGGGGACTAGTGTGACATCTTAGCCAAGTCCCCAAACTCTCCTTCCCCCTTTGGGAACCCTGACTGCCTCTCCAGACTCCAAGGGACAACTATATTCCCCTGCCGCTTCTGCCTCCAGTGAGTCTGGAGATTGCCAGGCAGAGACAACAGAGTTAGTATTTATTTCTGTAAGAAAAGACGATCCAGAGATTTTAAAGCAGAGTTATATAGTGTGCATGTTTCTGAGCTCTCCACTCTAGATCCTGACCTTGACCTGAGTCCCCCAACACACAAATCCCTCCCAGGAAGCCTCTGCCTGAGGGGAAGCCCAGGGGTCTGCAGTAAGGAGGTCCTGGGCAGGAAGCTGCTGAGATGCAGTTCATCCCAGCCCACCATGCTATGCTCTGAGAGCTACCAGCCCTGAGAGAGGGGAGGGACATAAGGGAGAACTGGGTTGAGATGAGGGGCAGGGTGCTATAATGAACTGGATGTTTTGGTATATATTGGCATATGGTGGAAGTAGAGGCAGAGGGGAGCAGCTGGCTTCCCCCTGCCCTTTGTCTCTCCTAAGAAATCACATCTGATTGACAGGTCTAGGAGCTCCCACCCTGGGTCCCTGTTAGGGGATCCCTTTCGGGCTCTGGCTCTGAATGTAGGCTTAGGAGAAGCATGCTGACCCCTAAAGTTTCTCTCTCTCTCTCTCTCTCTCTCTCTCTCTCTCTCTCTCTCTCTCTCTCTCTCTCTCTCTCTCTCTCTTTCTCTCTCTCTCTCTGTCACTCTCCCTATCTCCCTCTCCCTCTCATTCTTTCTCTCTCTGCTGTCAGAGAGGCCAGACCCCAGAAACCAGGCACACTTGCTACTCTGAACAGTAGAAAGAAATCCAAATTTGGAGTCAAGGGACCTGGGTTTTTGACCACCATTTACCAGCTATGTGGCCTTGGACAAATCACTTCTCTGGGTCTCAGTTTCCCCACCTGTAAAATGAAGGGGGTAGGAGTGAATGGAAAGTCCCTCCCAACTTCAGAAAAATGCTACTGTGATTCCCACTGAGCCCTTCAGAGGGCTCAGGGGATCCAGGGTGGAGCCTCACAAACCTTCATTTGTGAAGTTCCTCTGGCTTCCTGAGCTAGGTCCTTGCCTCCATCCCTGTTTCCTCCTCAGCTGACAAGGGCTGTCTCAGTTCTGCAAACCTGCCTGGTCAGTTTGAAGATTTCCCTGATAGCTCTGGTCTTGTCCCTGGCCCACTCTTCTGGGACCTACCCCCCACCCAAGGCTCAGCTTCCCTGCCAGCCTAGCCAGATGTCCGCCAAAGGAAGTTGTCAGGAGCAGGTCCCCAGGGAATGTGGCCCTCCATGCAGGGCACTCTTCCTCAGGCTCGTGTGGTGGTCTTTGCCTCTACCTCGGCTTCTCTACTCACCTCTCTACTCCATGTGTCAGTGTCTGTCTCCGTCTCCCTCTTCTCTTTGTTTCCCCCTCTCCCGCTGCCTCTCCAGGAGCCTGGGGGCTAGAGGATTTCTCCATCTCTACATTAGGCCCCAAGTAACCTTGGCATGCTTAACTTCTGCCTTCCAGAGGGAGAAGAACCTCCAGCTCCATGACCTTCTCTCTCTGGGCCTCACAGTTGCTCCAGGGTAACTCCCCACTCCCCCCACTGCCTTGACCCTTTCCAAGGAAGAGGAAGGGCAAGGAGATTGAAATGAGAAAGCACAAGGTTGCTCTGATGAGCCCTCCCACTCCCATTCCCTACCTGGTGCCCACTGTCCTCCCCAGCCATAAGCCATAGAGGGGTGGCTACTCCTTGGGCTGTCCACAGCCCTCTACCCAGGAGGAGACAAGGGTCATCATCTCTAGAAATGAACCCCCACACAAGATGGCAGCAAGAGCTACTTTGATGGCTAAATTCAAAACTAGAGGACCTAGGGACAAATGCCCAATCTGCTATTTGCTAGCTGTGTGGCCTTGCAATTATTTTACTTCTCCAAGACTCAGTTTCTTCATCTGTAAAAGGAAGACAGTTCAACCAGGTGGCTGCTAAGGGCCCTTCTTACTCTAGATTAAAGATACTTTGAGCTTCCCTTCCTGGTCCCAGGGAAAAGCACAAAGGGAAGCCTCTCCTGGCTCAGGGATGCCAGGATCCTCCCCAAGCCCATCATCCACATGGCTCCTAGTCCCTTCCCTGATCTAAAGACCATTGTTCCCACAGCCTCCCTCCCTCTGTGTGTGTGTGTGTCTGTGTGTATGTCTCTGTGTGTATCTATGTGTCCGTGTCTGTGTGTGTGTCTGTGTGTGTAGACAATGCTTGAAGGTAGGAGAAGACAGCAGAACAGGTATCTGTTTCACAAGCTTGGGGCAGGATAGGGCCGGGTCGCCTAAGGAGGGTGAACTGACTTCCTTCTTCTACTCTCTATCCCCTACTTTCTAGGGGGTTGTGTGTGTGTTTGTGTTCACATACACTGACTCATCTGGCTGTTCACAGGCATGCAATCCTACCAGGTTTTCTTCCCTTCCAAAAGTTTCCAGAGGATTATTGATTCCAATTCGGGCCTTCCCATTTACTACCTAGGTAACATTGCCTCCAGGCTTTGGTTTCTTCTTGTGTAGATTGAGGGAGTTGGTGGGACTGATGATGCCTAAGCCCCTCCCATCTCTAAGACTGTACTCCCATGGTATTCTCCAGAAAGATGGTGCCATTGCAGGGGCACTGGAGCACTGGGTATGGTAGTTTCTCTCCCCATTATTCTGTCCCTCTCACCCACATGGGAGCGAGGTTGTCATTGATACAAGCTTCATCTCTCTCTCTCTCTCTCTCTCTCTCTCTCTCTCTTGGTTTGTGACTCTTTTCCAGGGCCAGTCTCTCCATGGCCCGACCCTGACCGTATCCTGGGTCCTTTAGAAGCTTTGCTGGGGGAAGGAGGAGTGAAGGTCATAGCCACCAGCCTCCCGCAAAACAATGACCTTTGCCTCCAGATTGGGGGGAGAGGAACCCAACAAAGAACTGGGTTGAGAATTTATTTGGTTTTGCCTGTTGGACAATCAGAGTTGGAGTTTAGGACGACCACAAAGAGTACATTAGCCCTAACTTGTTCCCACCATCCTCAAAGCCAGGATTCGTGGAGGGGTGCTGGCTCAAGCTCTGCCCTTGAAGACCCACCTGGTCATCAGTCCCTCCCCCAGGTCAGGGGATCACCCAAACCCTTGCCAGGATCTTAGGGCATCTGCCTGAAGCACTTTATTTTGGCCCCCAGAGCTACCTTCCCAGAAATGTGATGATGAGGTGGAAGAGGGGAAAGGTGAGAAAAGACCCCCTAGAATATAGGGGCCAAATGGTCACCCACTGAGCATGGGGCATCTCAACTCATCCTCATGGCAACCAAGAACTTGGGCAGGGGAGAGTGGGGCAGATACAAGAGCTGGTGGGCACGGACATCTGGATAACCTTCAGTGACGTCCCCTTTCTCCAATTTAGCTCGGTTGAACTCCTTAGCAAACAACTGGGGAAGGAAATCCTGCTCCCCCAGTTCTAACCCCACTTCAGCTGAGGTTCTCCCAGTGGCCTAGCATCCCCCTTCTTGGAGCAGAGAAATCACCACTCTGCAGGAGAACCCCATTGGACCAGAGACCCAAGGAGTTAATGGGACCCAGGGACTCCAGACTGCTGGAGGTGGGATGGCTTGGAGGGTGCTAAGCCTGACCTGGTGACTGGAGACCTCATGTAGGCAGGTACAGTGGACCTAGAAGGGAGAGGCCTCCCTGAGCCAAGCCTTGCCCGTATCACCCATGAGTGGTCATAAATGCCTAATCATGGTGGGCCAACAGCCTGGGAGGTACTGAGCAAAACCTGATTCACCGCCCACCCTGCTCCACCCCAGGGCTTACATTGATTTATATATTTCTATATGGAGTGTGTATATATTATTTATTATGGATGGACAAAGTGGTTCTGGTCTTGGTCCCTCCTGCTCCCTGCTTTCCTGGGGGGAGGTGGGTTGCAGAGCCAGTTGAGTTCCTGGGGTCAAAACAGAACCTAATGCAAATCCTCCACCCTTGTCTCCTTCCTGAGGGCCCCAGCCCATCCTGGTCCCATGTAGGGCCCCTGACAATCAGACCAGGTCTCCCCACCCCCAGGCCCTCAGCTTGACTTGTGGACAACTGGCTGCTGGGCTTTTGGTCAGAAAACGGTCTAAGCTGGGCAGAGGAGGCTTCTCCCCTTTTCCCACCACCCCTTCCACCCAGGGAGTGTCCTTCCCCAATAAAGATAGCACAGGGTTCCAAACCCACCACCCCCAGGCCACAGGCCTGAACACCAAAGGGTTCCTTCCCAAGCACCAGGCAGTATGAGCACCTTTGGGGTCTCCCTTGTTTTGTCCCCTCCCCTGCCCCGGGAGGCCCTGCTCCAGCATCACCCATAGATGCACTTTGGTGTCGTTGCTTTCTACCCTTTGCCGAATGTATTCTGAGCGTGTACGTTACTTATCTCCAAGGACCTCACACGGGCATCCCAGTTAATGACTGGGAGGCCAATAAAGATTCTGAAACTCGACTGTGGCTCCCTGGGCCCAGGCTTGGTGGGGGACAGGCGACTGGACTCAAGAAGGGTCTGAGCTTTAATTGGGGGAGGGGCGTGGTAATGAGTGTCTCAAGGTGTACCTAGCAGACACCAAATAAATGCTGGTCGGATAGCCAGAATGACATAATGCCAAAGGTGCTAAGTTGAGAACCAGGTCCTTGGTTCATACTCAGGCTGGGATACTTAGTACCCATGACCTTGGCCTGGTAACTTTCTTTGCAAGATGGGAGGAGACAGCCCTCCCAGCTCTCCACCCTGAAGCCCTCAGCCCTCCCCTGGCAACCAGCCCCCTTCTGGGAGCAGTACTTAGGACTCCCCTCCTTGGAAGGGGGAGGTGTCATCCTGCATTCAAGCATTAGGGCAAAGCCTAGGCTCTAACTGGGGGTCAGGAGGAAGATGGCCTCCAGTGGGACCAGACGCTAACACTGGCATGGCTAGAGGCCAGAAGGCTTAGGTAGTCAGGATCCTTGACAGTGGCCAAACGCTAGGCTGACCCTTTAATTCCATCAGTAAAATGGGTCAACAACCACCAGGCCTTGAATTTGGATTAAAACGTGGGGGTGGGGGTGGGGCGGGCTTGGCCAGAGGCTAGTGACCACCACTTGCTCCTACCTCAGGCAACTCCAGGATAAGCTCTAACAGGCTTCCCAGTGGGTAGACTGCCTCCTCTGCCAGCGAAGCATCCCATCCATTCCATTTAGGGACAGTTCCTGGTGTTACCAGGGGCTACAGTCCTTGGTCCCTTGGGACAACTCTGCCCCAGCTCTCTCCCTGGGGGCTCTCAGAAGGAAAGATCCCACCCCACCTCCCAGGCTAAGGGGGAGAAGTTGGGAATTGTGGAGACACAAGAGCTTCCTGACAAGCCACAGAAGGCAGTCTGGGGGATGGGGGCACACAGGGTCAACTGTGATCACTCTGCCCTACATACTTCAGCCCCCACTGTAAAATGATGGGTGGACACCTAGCAGCTCAAATTCCTGGGAGCCTCGAATGCCTCAGGAAAAAGCCCTCGTGCTCTGCTGCCCATGAGTCAGGAGTCTCCTGGGCTCTGTTGCAGCCTCTGCTCTGGCCAGGGCAGGTGGGATGAGGTCAGCAAACAAACTGCCCAGGCAGCCCGTGGCACAGAAGGATCCCAACCCATCCCCCAGGTACAACCCAGCTGAACCTATGTCAGGGGAGACAACACCTCACCCTCTGGAACCCATCACTGGGTCCAAAGAATCTGTCTTCCACAATGACCCAGATCTTGAGTTTTATTTAAATAACCTTCCAGGAGAACAGAGCCAGGTGTATTTGTCTCCTCCTGCCCCTCAACACCAACCAACTGCCCGCCCTGCAGACGGCTGGGGAGGCAGAAGGGCCTTCTTCAGTGAGGGTGACCTCGCCCCCGGCCCCGGCCCCGGCCCACAGGGGGCCCATCCACAGTGGAGCGCGGGTTCTTGATGGTCTCATCCACAGACACGATAAGGCAGGCAGCCTCAGAAGCAGCAGTCAGGGCGTTGATGCGGACCATCGCAGGCTCCCACACAAAGGCTTCAAAGTTGTCCGCAATGTCTTCGTTGTTGATGTCCACGCCATACCACATGCCACCCTGAGACAAGACAGGATGGGAGCCACCATCAACTACAATAAGGCTGAACTGGGCTAAGTGCCGCCAGGGACTGCAGCTCCGCCCCAGAGCCCCGTCTCCAAGGAAGGTACTCCCTGGACCACACACATTTGGTACTAGGGACAGGCCCACCTGGATCCTGCACCTCACCCCAAGGTTAGTAGCAGGCAACCCCTCCTGGTCCCTAACCTCACACCTGGACCACACTCAGGGACCTTCTGGGCATAATGAAGGCCCCTGTGCACTGGGATTTCATGACGAGGAGCTGTCAGTACTGCACAAACCGGGACACAGCCTCGGAGAGGTAGGTAAGAGGGCTTTTTCCAATGTCATGGTGGGCATTTCTGGGGTCTTCCACCTCTCCAAGTATGTGGCAAGGCTGCCTCACATTGAGCCCTTCCTCAAGGCCTCTGATCCCACTTGCCTAACATTCCCATAAAGCATTCGTGAGGGTCCGTCAAAGGAATGACTGCCAAGGACCCTCTTCTGGAGATGCCAGCAGACCCCTCCCCTGGGGCAGGATGGAGACCCACCCACCTGTGCATGCTTGGCCCGGAGCTTGTTGAGGATGTTGGTGGCATCAAAGCCAGCATTGTCACACAGCTGTCGGGGGATGATCTCCAGGGCCTTGGCGTAGGCCCCAATCAGCAGCTGCTGCTTGCCAGGGATGGTCCTTGAGTAGTCCCTCAAGTATTTGGAGAGCTCCATCTCAATTGCCCCACCTCCTGCGACCACCGAATCATTCTGCAGAGAAACCAGAGCCCAGCGTGGGATGGGAAGGCAATGGAGGCCTCCAGGTCAAGAGCCTCTGTGGGCAGGACCCTGCACTCAGCCATCACTCAAGCTGGAAAGGCGACCCCCAACCCGACCTGTCCCTGTTGTGGGAGCCCCCTACACAACCTGACAACAGCTCACTGCTGAACAAATGCCACTGCCCCATCAGGATGCTGGACAGAGAAGGGAGCTCAAGTCCAAGACCTTCACTGTCTACTCCTTGGGTATCTCCCACAGCAGCACAGTGGAGCAGGTCCCTGGGCCCTTGCCTCAGCTCCCCTCAAAGTCTGTGTCCCCAGGACAAGGCTGCTGGTCGGCCACAAACCTTGATGGCTCTGCGGACGATCATGATGGCATCATGGAGGGATCGCTCTGTCTCCTCCATGAACTGCTCAGCACCCCCTCGAAGGATAATCGTGCAGGTTTTGGCCTTGGGGCAGCCAGTGAAGAAATTGTACCTGAGGAGGAGAGGGCCCCCAAACAAGCCTCCATTAATTCCTCTGCCTGCTCTCCTTCCTTTGGCCCTGGGAGCCTGCAACCTCCTCAGCACACCCACTGGTCTCTGGCCCCACTACCAGAGAGCTCTTTCCCCATACCCCAAATCCCTCCCTAAGTGGGAGGCTTTGTGCTAACAGCTACAGGATTTCAGAGGCAGCTCCATGCTCACTGGCTCCCTTGCCCACTCACTGACCCTATACCTCGCCTTGGCACTGTCCCTCAACCCCACCCCCTTTCCCCACACAAAGACAAGCTTTCTCTGTCTCCACTGATCACAGTAGCCAAGTGACCAGGATACTCTACGCCAAACTCCTACCAGAGTAGCCCAAGCTCCCTGAGGGAGGCAGGCTCACCTCTCGCCTCCGATCTGTGTCTCTTCAAAGAGCTGGCAGCTGCCCAGAACATCAGGGGTCAGAGAATTGACACTTGTCTGGATGGAGCCCCCACAGGCCTGGGGAGGGGAGGAAGCATCCTGATTTAAAGGAGGCTGGGCAAGATGTCCCATCCACCTGTGCCTAATCACTCCCTAAAGCTGGTGCAGAGCCCGGGCATTTCTTCTGCCATCCCTGGCCACGGTGACCCTCCCCATGCCCATCCACTGCAGGAGGAGAGAGTCCAATACAAACTATTCAGAGTCATGAGAAGAGTTTGCTCAGAATGCTGGGAGCTCTGCCTGTATGACTGACAGGGCCTTCTGGGAAGGCAGCTCCCAAGGATAGGGTGAGTAGCCAGTGGAGAGGCTCCCTCCACCAATGGCACAGGGTTCTGGCACAAGGCTTAGGCTATGGAATTCCTTAGGATTTTAGGGAGCAGCAGTCATCCCTAATTATAACCTTGCTTAGAATGATGAGAAAATGAGAGCTTATTCCCAAGGCACATATTTGGGATCGGAAGAAGGCGGGCAGCTGAGGGGCAGGCTGGGGGTTTGGGAAAAGCTACCTAGGGATCAACCATTTGCTTCAGAGACTCTGGTCACAAGGTTAACAGGGTGAAGCTGGGCTCCCCAACCTCAGCAATCCCCTTGAGGTTGCACGCACCATCATCGTCCTGCGCAGATCCTCCTCCGGGACGCGGCCAGCACAGAACATGTCCCGGTCAGCGAAATACTGCGTAGCTACATCCCCAATGGGGAGCTTGGACAAAACGACCTTGGCCCCTGAGTTGGAAATCTTCTCTAATTTGTCATATAAGATATTCCATTCAGCATCCACAATGGCTTGGTAATCCTACCCAAAGGCAAGAACAAAGGCCCAGGGCCCAGCTCACCATCTCCTACCATCCCAGGAACAGCTGAATGGAAGGATGTGACCCCAAAGAGGAGTGCAGGTCCCCCAGTAACTTCACCTCCTCCCTCCAGCACCCCAAATGGCCTAAGCCCCGGAGCTGCCTTCAGATGTGCATCTCTGAACACAGGCACAAGACTGTAGGAGCTAAGGAGATGGCTTCAGGAATGCTTCTACAGCCCACCAGATAGACCCAGTGAGATACCACTGATCCTTAACCAGGTACTGGGAAGTCCTATCCCATGAGGCCTACCGCCACATTGTGCACCCGGACTTCCGCATTGTCTTTCTCGGCCTTCAGTTCCAGTTCGACATTCAGCAAGGCTATCGTGGGGTTGGTGTACTTCTTGGGCTGCATTTCAAACCCAGCGTAAGAGAACGTTTTCTTGAAAGCTACACCAGCCACCAGCTGGGACTCCTGAAAGCAAGTTAACAGTGTCACACCTGAGGTGGTTTTTGTGGATGCAGGGGCTGGGCAAGAGAAAACGCTGAGAGCAGACTCCCTCAAGCCCAGCCACTGCCACCTCGAATCCTGTGGATGATGTCCCCAGTGGTGATCCAGCCTCTGCTGAAAGCTATCCAGTGAGGGAAAAAGCTGAGCAGGCACCTCTGGAGGCAGCCCCTGCCCCACAAAGGGCCCTTACAAGGGCAGGAAGTTTCTCTTTACATCATGTATAAATCAGGGTCTCTGTAATATTTCCCCACTGCCCCAGAGGTGAGCAGGACCCCCTGACTCTTCATCTGGGGGAGGTCTCCCTGTCAGCTTCTCAATGTCTTTCCTAAAATGTAGTATTTGGCCTGAGCAACCATGGCCTACCTACTTATTCAGTTCTCCTGGCCTCCACTGAGGACACCCAGTTCTGACTGCCATCATGCCAGAGGCCTCAGAGTGACCTTGAAGGCCACACCTGATCCACCAGATCCCATCTTTCTGCTTCAAGAATGAGACAATCTTGGTTAAGAAAAGTCTAGAAACACCTGTCCTACCTGTCTTTACCTCAAAGGAAAAGAGCAATGACCTTATTTCCCTTAATAATCACATCCTTATTTTAAGAAACGTTATTTCACTACTTTATTTGTGTGAGTCTTTCATTAGATATTTTTCCTTTAAAAAATCTACTAGCTGTTGAAGTTTTTCCAAATAAGCATTTCTCTCTTTAAAACTGACAAAAAGCAAAATCTCATCTTTTCCACATGATCTGCTGCCCTCAGGCCCAAAAGTACACCTGGCTAGGGGGATTACTGGCTGGTAATCACCCCCTGCTCCAGTCACATCCCAACCCTTCTCCCTGCAGGTACCCACTCTTTTCTGGGCCAGCATTCTTATTCCATGACCACTGGGCAGATCCATTCAAGGTTCCTGGTTCCTGGCCCAGCTTCAACCTGTTAAAGGTTACTTCCTTTAATAAACCCCCAGAAGCACCTGTACCACCCACGATTCTCTGTGTAGACCAGTAAAGATATGGTATTAGGCTGACTCTCTGAGCTCAACATAGGAAAGGTATGGTCAGTCCATGGCCCTCTGAGGAAGCCTGACTCCCTTCCTCGGCTCACTCAGATCCCTTCTCCACGTCTAGGCTCTCTTTCCTAGGAGACACGAGGGATAGGGCTGATAGCCTGAGAGGGCAGATTGAAGCTTATTTCCTCCCCTTTATCGTTCTCTCTCTGGATGTAACTAATGCAGAAATCTGTTCTATGGGATGTATGTTTCTTCAATGGCCTTTGTTTTTCTTGCTTTCTCCATGGGGTGGGAGGGAGAGAATTCAGAAGCAAAAATAAAGTTGTATCAGAAAAATAACCCCAAGATCTCAGATTCCAACAATGTGGGGAAGTCCATAATGGTTTCAGAGGAAAGTTCTAGGGAGTTATGAGGGTCTCTTCAAGATTAAATGACTGGCAATCTTCTTCCTGGCCACTCAATGCCCACCAGTACATGGCACTTTCTCTTTAGAATCACAGTCAGTCTAGCTCATGGCGAGGGCACAAGGAGTCTCTCCTCTGCCATCTGTGGGTCTCTGGCCAAGGCTAATTTCCTCCCCTATAACTGAGATCACCTCTAAGGTCGCCCTCAGCAACTCCATCCAACACTGCCCACTCAAAGAGGGAGAAACTGCCTTTTCTCCCCCTGCCCAAGCCATCAATAATGCCATTCTCTGATGAAAGTGATTTCACCTGCAGGTGACCTCTGATGGCCAGGTGCCCAGCAAAGGTGGTGGCTGGCCGGCTGCCCCCAGAGCAAGTAAGGCTGTCTGGATCCAACGACTCCAGCACTGTCATTTCAAGTTCAGGATGAACCAGGTGATTTGACATGGCAAACTGCTTCAAAGATGGTGCCAACAATGGCACAGCCATTAGAAAAGAGACCTTGGCCCTACATCTACCAAGTGGGGTGCTCAGTTAGAAATGATCCAGAGTGCCCTGTTACCAAAAAACAAACCCTAGCCTCCCAACCAAGTTATTTGTCAAAGTACCATACCAAAATACGACTAATTCACTTGGCAATACTTTCAAATGTCACCAATTAAGAGAACCCAGATGACACCAGCAATGACAGAGCCTCCCAGACATGTGACTTTTTACAGAGGCCAGTTCTCAGACTTACATGGGGCTGTGGTTAGTGGCAGCACTCACCTCCAGGGCACCACCCTGAACCTTCTTGATGCCAATCATCTTGAGCTGCAGCAGATCATCAAGCATCATAACAGCATCCACAACCATGATGGCAAAGGCAGCCTTCTGCTGGGAAATCAGCTTGGAGCTCAGCGCAGTCATGGCACACTTCTCAAGCAGTCGCCTCTGCTCCCTGGCACACATGGGCAGTCAGTGCCTAGCCCTCAAGGGCCACCTTCCTGGGCAGGTCCTGCCCCCTCTCCCTTCCCTGCCAACTCTTTCCACTCCACCTTTCAAAGTATTATTAGGGACAGATGGTGCCTGTGGGCCCAAGAGCCCCTGGGGCACCCATTAATTAAAGCCCATGTTCTGGCACTTGGCTCAGGCTGGGCTTCCTCCTAGGGCCCCACAGCTGACTACAACATGTTTCTGCACCTGCCGTGCCCAGGAGGAGCCTGAGACTTTAGGCATCAAGCAGACTTACTCTTTGTCTTCATTCTTTACAGTCACGGCAATCTCCTTGATCTTGCTGACTGCCTGCCAAGAAGAAAAAAAGCCATTTCATGTGGGCTGCAGATAAAGTGAAGGACTAAAGTGAAGCTGGTTCTCACTAGTCCTCCCTGGCCCTGCCCCACTCACTGTTTGGAAGCCAGGCAGATGCCACAGGCTGACCATGGCTGGGAACTTCCAGGGACAGGCAGTTATAGACTCTGAATCTACTTCAGAATATTTTGTGATTTCTGACACCCATATGTGTCTTCAATTTACCCTCACAATTTTGTCTCAACTCTGGAAGGTAGGTTTTGTGATTTCTGACACCCATATGTGTCTTCAATTTACCCTCACAATTTTGTCTCAACTCTGGAAGGTAGGTGACAGACTTGCCTCAGGCCCCACTGAGTTCAGGCCTAGACCACAGGTCTCCTGGCTCCCCACCTCAGATTTACCTCTCTACCACTTCATGGTCTCCTGGTGGGGGAAATCACCCTGAGTCTGGGAGATCAGGAGCTACCAACCCGTGGAGTTAGCACACTCTCTTCTTTCCTAAAAAAGCTGTTAAGCCCTAGGCCTGGCATGGCCCAGGCTTTACCTACCAGCTGTGTGGCCGTGCGGAAAGCCCGAATGATGATCTGGGGGTGCAAGCCTTCCTCCACGTACGATTTCACTTGCTTCAGGAATTCTGCTGCCAACAAAGTCACTGAAGTAGTCCCATCACCAACCTGCAGCCACAAAATGACTTAATTCCCAAAGCTCAAGAGACATCTAGCCCTGCCACCTAGCCCAGTCAGGGTCCCAGCAGTCAGAAGGGCCAACCGCCTCATGTAACCCAGAGAGGAGAGTGATTGTACAAAGTCACAGGCAGGATCTGAGTCCTAGTGCATGCAATTCTATCCAATTGTTTACAAATAATCCCTTTTAACAAAAACAATTAGCAGGCACCAAGCAGACACTTAATAGAACAGATTCATCTAGGACTCTGAATGTGACAAAATCACACTTCCCTGCCCCTGCCACCCCAGCATGGAGGTGGTGCTCAGGCACTGGGAGTATTACTACCCCATCCCACCTGGAGCTAGCTCCCTTACCTCAGCATCCTGTGACTTGGCAATGTCCACCAGAGTCTTGGCAGCAGGATGGACAACATCAAGGAGCTTCAAGATGGTGGCACCATCATTAGAAATTGTTGCTTTGCCTGTAAGGAATATCGGTGGGTCTGGCCATTTTCATTCACTGTATTCAGCCTACAGAGATGACCTAGGTGCTCTTTGTCCTCAGATACGCAAGGACAGCAGACAGCTTCTGTCTGTCAACCATAGGCTCCTGAAGGACCAAGACTGAAGACATCCTTCCCCTGAATGAGAAAGCTTCTGGAGTCTTGGTTAAAAGCGGTGCCCACCCTGGACACAACCTAAGCCTTGCCAACACAAGCACTCTGAAGGCCCAAGTCCAAAATGACTCTTTCCTACCCTTTCCTACAGCAACATTAATACCACCAGACAAGGAAGGACTACCCCTTCAGCTTCCACCCCAGGCTTCATGTATCAAAAGTAAGCCTGGTGGATGTCACATGACTTGAGGAAGGGGCTGCAGAGCAAAAGAAAAAAAACATTCACAAAAAGGAGCTGGACCATCTCTACCGCATGCCACAGTGCAGAAAGTACCAGAAGGCTTGGGTTCAAAACCTGAACCTTACTAGTTTTGGGATCCCAGGCAATTGATTTCACCTCCATCTGCCTCAGTTTTCTCCTCTATAAATGGCCATTAATGTCCCTTCCAGCTCTAAATCTATGCTGGCCAAGGTCCAGAGAAAGTGCCCCCAGCTTCTGGAAAAGCACAGGCCCAGCCTCCAGGGGCTATCAGGCCAAGTGCTCAGGGTGCCAGCCAGAACTGCAAATGAAGAGCACGAGGTCTCAAGAGGGCTCTCCCTTTATCCTGACCAGGGTGACCACATCTGTACCTGTGCTGTCCTCCTCAGTGCCCTGGGAGTGCCCCGACCCAGAAGGGTTTCAAGCAGCTACCACTTGTCAGGCAGCACAGACCTGAGAATACACACAGGGGAACTGATGCCCTCTTTACCCTCCCCACCTGGAGCACTGGACCAGAGTCTTCATGAAGGCCTGGGTTCAAATTCTACCACAGTTACTCAACCAAATATATGACCCCAGTCATGTCACTAACATCCTCAGCCTCAGATTCCTCACTTATAAAATGAGAAGGTTGGACTTGATGGTCTCTATAGTCCCTTTCAGTCAGTCAACAAGTATTTATTAAGCACCTACCATGTACCACGCAATGCCTCAAAAACTGAGAACACAAAGAAAGGCAAAAACAGTCTTTGCCCACTGGAATTACCACTCAGATGGGAGAGACACAATATGCAAACAACACATATAAGATACATGCAGAGTGGATGGAAGGTTTTCAAATATTTGGAAGATATGCTACAGAGATGAAACTCACCAGAGATACTTTTGGATGGGAGAACCCAGAGGTGAAATTGACCAGAAATGCTACAAAGATGAAACTGAATAGAGATGTTAGAGGTGAAACTGGCCAGAGATACTACAGAGGGGAAGTTGACAGTCCTGGACACCACACTGGATCTGGGAGGTAGAGGAAGTGGGGGAAAAGATCATGAAGTCCATTTTGGACATAAGGAGGTTAAGGTGTCTACAGAATATTCAATTTAAGATGTCTAAAAACCTTCTGACCCAGCAATTATCACTTCTAGGACTGTAGCCCAAAGAAATCATAAAAATGCGAAAGAGCCCCATGTGTACAAAAATATTTACAGCAGCTCTCTTTGTGGTGGCCAAGAACTGGAAATCGAGGGAATGCCCATCAACTGGGGAATGGCTGAACAAGCTGTGGTATATGAATATAATGGAATACTATTGTGCTACAAGAAATGATGAACAGGAGGACTTCACAGCGACCTGGAAGGACTTATATGAACTGATGCTGGGTGAAAGGAGCAGAACCAGGAGAACACTGTACATGGTAACAACCACAGTGTGTGAGGAATTTTTCTGGTAGACTTAGCCCTTCACAACAGTGCAAGGACCTAAAACACTCCCAAAGAACTCTTGAGGCAAAATGCCATCCACAGTCACAGAAAGAACTATAGAAGTGGAGTGCAGAATGAAGCAGAATATTTTCTCTTGTGTTATGTTTTATTTTGTTTGGGTTCTTCTCATGGTTTCTCCCATTCATTTTTAATTCTTATATGCAACATGACTAAGATGAAAATACAATTAATAAGAATGTATGTGTAGAACCCATATAAGATTGTATGCCATCTCTGGGAAGGAGGGGAGAGGGAGGGGGAGAAAATCTAAGACTTATGGAAGTGATTATAGAAAACTGAAAACAAATAAATCAACAAAGAAAGATGTCTAAAAAAGCAGTTGGAGATGCCAGATGAGGGGTAAGCAGAAAGTATGAGGCAGGATAGGTGAAATGGAGAATCAGCAGCAGAGATAACTGAATCCATGGGAGGTTATGAGATCACCAAGGAAACCAGTATAGAGAAGCAAAAGTGGCGTAGGGGAGAGCCCTAAGTGTGACCTAGAGAAACATCTAGTAAAGAATTCCAGCTCAAAATGGATGATCCCGTGACCTCGTCAATCCAACAATGGCCTGGCAAAGGGTAGAAGGCTCTTAATAAATCCTCTGCAATCAACTCAGGCGGGTTCTTCACTGTCCCCTATAGCAGCCTTGCTCATTCCTGCCCACCTTCCACTCAATCAGAGGTTTCCCTGCTCTTTTCAGCCAACTGAAATCCTTCCTTTCTTTGCAGGCCCAACTCAGGCCCCATCCTTTCCAAGAAGTTTTCTCAGATGCTCTCTCTAACACTAACCTTCCTATTCTAGGAACACTTCCCACTTCCTGTCTGTGCCCCCATACTGATTCACTGTCTTACTGAGTTTTCTGTCCTCTGTGCAGGGTTTTTCCTTCCTACTGTCCAGCATCCTCTAAAGCAGCCTAGTGAAACAACCTCTAATTGTACTCTAAGAATGAGAACTCCACAATGGCCTCATCTCTAAAAGTTTCAAGAAAAAAGCAGAGTGGAGACTCACCTCTACCATCAACAATGAGCTTGTCCATCCCTCTGGGTCCCAGGGTGGTTCGGACAGCCTCTGCAATCACCTGGCAGGCGCTGATATTGCTGACAAGCTGAGGGATCCCTTGGGAGCTATCCGTCCCCTCCTTCAGGAGGATAACCGGCGTGGGCTGGAAAAGGAGAGAAAGGCTGATGTTCAATCATTCCTTTCAGTATATGCAAGTGTAATCAGCCAAAACAGTAAATGCAACTTCTATACTTATTTGTAATGGGTTATTTTTCCAACCTTTCCAATGGGTGGGGAAGGGACAGAATTTGGAACTGAAATTTTTTTAAGTTGAATTTTAAAATCATGTTTAAAAAATATTTAAATACAACCCTTCACCCCTTCCCACCCTTCCCCCCAGTTAAAAAAAAAGTCCAACTCTAGCCAGCCAGCACTATCTTCAGGAAGAATGAGGCCACTGGAATTGGGATGAAGCAGAAAGGGGGAGGTTCTGTCCCTTCATGTCCCTGGAGCGAACAGTCAGTTGTCTCAACATCACAGCTCAATCAGAGGAGCAGATGGGGCCCTAGTGAGAGCCTTCAGTGCCCAGGGCTTCAGGAGTGCTCCAAAGATGCTTAGACAAGATGCCCTCAACAGGGCCAAAGAATGGTAACCAGCTGGCAGCTGCAGAGTGGGGGGTGGGGGACAGCCAACATCAACACATCTGTAGCTCAGTGCCCTTGCTTGAATCCCTCAGTTGGGATACCATAAAACTGCCCCAAGTAAGGAGCTCCTAACTGCCAGTTAAACACCATTCTTCATTTTCCATAGGTGAGAAGAAATAACCAAGAAGTTTCTGGAGTCCCTAAAGTCCAAATCAAAATGAAACTACAGCACTGGGTTTCAAATGAAACCACTAGCAAACTAGGGCTTTCCTGGGATTTAAAGCAGCAAGAGACCTAAGAAATTCACTTAACAAGCAATTATTAAACACTGATTATTATGTGTCAGAGAGGTAAAGCAGCCTAATGGATGGAGAGTAGACCTCAAAGGCACAAAAACTGGATTCAAATCCTGCCTCTGTCACATGCGGACTGTGGAAAAGTAGCTTTATCCTCAGTGCAGGATAGACAGCACTAAGAGAAAAGGAGCAAGCTGCCTTGGTAGAGGTGGAGTCCTCAGCTAGGACTACTTGATACCCGTGAAATCATCTATGATATCCCCATCCTCCAAGTGCCAGGCACTGGAGACAGCGAATTCCCATGAGGACAATTCCAGTCCTCCAGGAGGGTCCACTCTAACAGAGGAAAGCCTCACTTTACAGACCCCACTGTGAGCTAGCTCAGACACTGAGGGTTCTCTAAGGGGGGGAGGTCTTGAAGACAACTTTCTCTACTGCCTTTTGTTGTTGTTCTCTGGCCAAATCATGGGCCTTTTCAAGGCTCGTCTTGTGGCTGGCCACTTATGCCACGAACTCCAAGGTAGCACTTACTAAAAGCTTGCTGAGTGACTGAGAGAGCTTCTGGTGGCATGCCATCCAGCTTCTCTGTCACAGCTCCCACAGTGACCCCAAACACCACCATGCCATCCAGCAGAAGCTGCCCCTAAAGCTGGCTGGAGAAAGATCCATGAGGAAAGACAGGCCAGGAATCTGAGGCCTCCCCCACCCCTTCCCCACTGCCGAGGCCACCAGCAAAGGTTCTAAGCCTGGGTCAAGACCAAGTGGAGCAAAGAGGATAAAGCCAAGAGTGAAGCAGTCAATGGAGAAAGTGGGGATAAACATCCCTTTTGTCTAAAGCCAACAGTTCCTCAGGGTCTCCTTGGCCACCACAGCCTGGAAGAACTGGGAAACCCTGGGAGAGGGAAGCAGGGATAGAGGGCAAGGGGGAAGGAAACAGCCATGTAACTTCCTAGACACTCTCCAGATGTGGCAATCAAGGAGGAAGATGAGGAGGCCGGACTAAGTCAGAAAAGCCAGGGTAGCTATTCTTCAGCCCATTCCTAAGCTGGGGCTCCCAGCCCATGATGGTTAGTTCTTTCTCCTAGTACACTACAAAACTTCCTGTAATCAGAAAACCGAGACTATCTGTCCCATTCTGTGACAGGACCAGACTTTGGACAAGTCAAAGAATCAGAAATTTTGAGCTGAAAAAGCTGTGAGGGGGCAAGTGGTCCAATGTACATTGTACCGGTAATTACCTCTGCATCCCCTTCAAGAGGGGTCCTTTCTTCCCAGGGTGGCCTGGAAGTCTAGAGCACATCAGGAAAACCTTTCCTCGGCTTTAGTTGGATCAGAAATCTATATACTGAACACATTCCACATGGCACTAGGGAGAACATGTCCAGTCCTCCTTCGCAAGATGGCTAGAAGGTGTTCATTTCTCTAGTTTCTTCGCCCCCAAGGAAAACACCCCTTTCAACCACTGTCTCCAGATCAATGTTCCAACTACACTGTGGTGTCCAGAACTGGCTCTACTGGCCCCCAGTGTTGTCTGGCAGGGGCAGGCACCAGGAAGGATCTATCACCTCCTGGATCCTGCATTCTGTGACCTGTTTAATGTAGTTTTCCTTCATATTCAGCATTCCCCCCAAGGATCTCTAAGGAAGGAGTTTCCACCATCTTGAGAAAGAGGGGGGCTGGTTTTTTAATAAAGATTGCCTCCTGGGCCATCTCCAACTATCCTGATGAATATCAGGCCACTGGACCCAGATGGCACAGGAGAAGAAAGTGAGGTTGGTTACCCTGCACAGCCCTCACTCACTCAAAATCAAAGTCAACTGCAAGTCATGTCATCATCTTGATGTCATGGTCCTCTTCGAGAACGAAGGACAAACACAACATGATGACAAAGAGCTACACTGAATTTTATAACACTTTTAAATGAACTGGTATTTTACTGATCACAATACTAGTATACACTTTAAAAAGCCACCTATGGTTTGGCCTGCAGAAAGGAGGGCAGGTTTGCTGGATAATTGGATCTGGAGCGCCCTGGCCCAGATCACGGGGATGGCTACAAGCACTAAGATTCCATCAAGCCTCAACATTCTGTGTTCTGGTGGCCTATTGACTGACGTCCCACTGCGATTCTGTCTCTTGTAGAAGCTGAGAACCTGGGACCTGTTACCCTATCAACTAATCAGAAAAATCCATTTATTAAGCATATGTTGTCATGCTGAGTGTGCTAAGTGCTTACAACCTAAAATAAAAAAGCAGAGTTAAACCTAACAACCAACCACACAACCATATACACCAAATATGTTCATAGAGGCAAAGGGGGAGAGTGAGGCCAGTAAAACCTAGGAAATTAAATAATAAAACCGTTTTCAATTACAGAGCATTTCCTTCATGTTGGTTAGTCAATTAAAATACCTAAATTAATTCAACAAAAGCCTAACTAGAAGGCCATTTGTGGCATATAATTATAATGGTCAAGCTTCACTCCAGCCATGAGTCTGAGAACCTGACCTTCCTTCCCAGCACTGCAGTTGTGGCCTGGGAGCCCAAGGAAGTGTATGTTTTTTGGGGGTGGGGATGTTGGCAGAGGGCAGGGCATCACCCATGAGGAATGGAACATATGCAAACATGGTCATAGTTGGTTTTGCTGAATTTTTTCTTTCTTTTTAAGTCTGTCACAAAGGATAGCTCAATGAGGAGTGAAGGGGGAAATACTGGAAAACAAATGGATATAAACACAAAAGCGATCAATAAAAATGATGTGACATTTTTAAAGTATCCTGTTTGTTTCTACATCTCCTAAGCTTGTCCTCTTTTCTGTTCAACTTTAAGGTTAACAAAAAATGCCACGTAGGGCAAGTGGGTATTATGCCCACTGATGATGGACAGACCAAGGCACAGAAAGGTTATGTGACTATTCCCACAGTTACACCTCTAATAGGTCATTGAGGAGGAAAATGAGGTAGGAAGCCAATTTCTTAGATCCATGTTCATATTTCAACACGCATCAAACCAGAGTGATCTGCTGTCCCAGGGGACCAGCTGAGACAGAGAGGCTCTCATGAATCAAGGGGAGCTGTCCACACATGATTCCCACCCACCCCACCCCCAAATTCTCCACTCCTTTTTAAGGGCCAGCTCAGATGCCAAGACCTACACTGGACCATTTCTGACTCTTTCCTCTTCTCTGCACCCAGAAAGCACCTTGGAACAATTCTGTAGTTACTTATCTATTTACATTTCAAGAACCAGCTAGGTAGCATATATAGTGGACAGTATATGAATTTATAAGAGGGGATGCCACAGGTTTATGAGGTATATTAGAGGCAGCTAGGTGGTAAAAGTAGGTCAGAGTCCTAGATCTGGAGTCTGCACGTAACCACTGCCTGACTCAAACCATTGTCTGATTCAGTTTCCCTATCTGTAAAATGGCAATAACAACATCATCTACTTTCCGAAGTGGTAGGGAATGAAAGGAGACAGTTTTTGTACAACTCTCTGAAAACCTTATACTATCTACTATCACTTTCCCCACAAAGAATACAAGGCTCCTTGAGGATTTTGTCCATTTCCCTAGCACAGCAGCCAGCACAGAGTAGGAGCTTTAAAAAAGAGGGGAAGACACTTGGTGGTGGAACGAGAGTGAGTTGGATCTAAAGATTTGGGAACCATCTCCATAGAAATAACTGAAGTGAGCACATGAGATATGAAGAGAGAAGCCACGACCAGGGAAAAATCCTGAAGGAATAGCGCTAGGTTCAGGAACCAGAAAATGGATGATGAGCCAGGAAAGGAGACTAAGAAGGGGCAGAGAGAAAAAGAGACTGAGAGTGTGTGTGTATCTGTGCATGAGGGAGAGAGAGAGAGAGAGAGAGAGAAGACAGGGAGGAGAAAGGAAGAAAAGAGAGAGAGAAAAGGGGGGGGAAGAAAGGAGAGTCAGAATTATCCAATTCAACAGCCCCCAATGGGGCAACTAAGAATACATTAAAAAAAAACCACTGTGGTCTAGTTAGATTGGTACGAGGCATGAAAGGAGCGTTCAACATTAGGAGAACAATTAGAAAAATCCAAAAACAGAAGGCACAAAGGGTTAGGAGAACGGGCACCGTGTGAGAAGGAATGAATGAGTCCTTAGACTGGAGCTAAGCACGCTCTGCATGTATCTGGCACACAGTAGGCTCTCTATTAATGCTGATGAGATAGGTGGATCGAGGCCCGTGACAGCTGCAACCCGCGGGAACCTAGGAGTGCCCCCTTCCTCTTGGGGTGGAATTCAAAACCCAGCGTTCCTCGGCCCGGTTCGAATCCCCGGCGCTCTAGCAGCAGAGGGGCGGGCGGGGGCAGGGCAGGCGCCATCGCCTCCCTCGCCGTGTCTCAGTTTCCTCCACGGTCTCTTGGCAGCTCTACCGCTTTCCTCAGGTTCAGCACAATTACCTCTTTAATAACCCTCGTGGAGCCTACGCTAGGGCCCCACCCGGACTACAGCTCCCAGCCTCCCCCGCGCCCGGGGCCCGGCGGCGCCTTCAGGGCCAGGCCCCGGAGCATTCTGGGAGTCCGAGTCCTGCGCCTAGCACGCGCTCCGCTCCGCCCCAGCCCGGCCTGCCCTCTCCTCCCGGTCCCAGCCGCCCCGCTCCCGCCTGTGGCCTAGCCCCGACCCCGGCTCCAGAGGCTGCACCAGAACCAGGCCGCGGGTGGGCCCGGAGCGCAGCTGCTGCGCCGAGGCTGCCCCGGCCCCGCTCCAGCGGCCCCAAGGGCCTATCGGGGTGCGGTGGGGTCCTTGGGGACGACCCTCGGCCGCCCGGCAGGCGCCTGGAGGCGGATGGCAATGGATGGAGCCGGCGACCACTCACCATCATCTTGGACTGCGAATCAGGAGCCCTTCGGTGGCCCGCTCCTCTCGCAGCTCTGGAAGCCTCCGGCGGCCCACAATGCCTCGCGCACGAGCGCGGCCCAGAACTTTCGGCGCGGAGCCGTTGGATGCGCTGAGCCAGGGGGCGGGGCCCTCCGGTGACTCTAAGGTTGGAGAGGCCATAGAGTCGTCCAGGCGGGGAGAGAAGGGTTCCAAGGGCTTCCAAGCGCGCGCCCTCCTCAGCTCCGGAGGCCGAGAATCGAAAAGAAGAGCTTTCATCACAGGATTATTGCAAAGTTTGAAATGACAATGTATAATAAAGTTTTTGCAAACCTGGAAGCATCAAATAAACGTGACCAATCATTTACTTAGGAAATCATAGATATATAAAGCAGGGATTCTTTTAAAAATAATTTTTTATTGATAGGTTTTGTTTTACATTGCCCTTATAACAAAAAATAATTTTTAGGGAAAAAGAGGAAGTAAAGAAAAAGCAATTAACAAAAATGATCAAAAAAGAAATACATACAGTTTCACACCAATGGACTTTAGGGTCTCCTCCCTCCTTTGCTATTCTTTGTTAGTTTGTAACATTCCCTTTTGATTCTTTCGCCATTGTTGCCCTTTACACTTTATTTAAGTTGTTTCCTCGGCTCTCCCAGTTTCACCCTGCATCACCTCATGTAAGTCCTCTCATGCTTCTCTGTTTTCATCATTTCCATTGTTTCTTACAGCACAATAACATAACATTCATGGATGAATTAACAGGAATTAACAAAATTAACACAATTTGTTAAAGCTATTAGCATTATTGTTCTTCTTAACCTGGGTCAGCAAAATTTTGTTTTCTATCACTCTGATAACCATATTTCAATATAATTGATTTCCTTTATAATATTAAGTATTTTATTTAACACATTTAAAAATAGGATTCTGAGAAGGGACACATAGGCTTCACTAAACTGCCTGAGAGATTCAGGACCCCCCAAAAAAGATTAGAAACCCCTGATCTGAGCCTAATCTAGTTGAACACATTATTAAAGATGAAACTGAGGCCTGAGGTTGAAGTGATCTACCCAGTGATACATGCATGGCTTCTGACTCCAAAGTCAGCACTGTTTACAAATGAGATTCTGCATATATTGGAAAGAACTGACTTTGTTGTCTTGGTCTTAGGAGATCCAAATTCAAGCTGCACCTCTGCAACGTGCTGGCTGTGTGACCTGGGCAAGTCAGCTCATCTCCCTAAGCCTTAATTTCCTCATCAGTTACTATGAGGTTCAAATGTATGGAAGTGGTTTTTTGCAAACCTCAAAGTAGTATATAAATGTTGATTGCTCTTATCATTTGGGAAGTGATTGTTGTGATAACTGCCCAAGGCTAACCTTGCAAGTGCTAAGCCCTTCCCAATGCACCTTAATCAATACATGAACCAAGCCAGACAGCATTGACATATCTACTATACACCAGGCCCTGTGCTACACCCTGGGGATACAGAGACAGAAGGAAAATGGTGTCTACCCACAAGAAGCTTGCATTATAATGGAGAAGACAACATGGACATATTTAGATTTGTATATAACCTATATAAAAAAGATAAATAGGAGACAAACTTGGAGGAGAAGGCACTAGCTGCTGGAGGATGGGGAGAAGAGGCAGTCAATCTGACTTCTGAAGGAGGCCAAAGAAACAGAGAGGCAGAAGGAAAGGAGGGGGAAAAAAGGAAAAGGTGGGGGGGAACAAAACAAGTACAAAGGCACAAAAATGAGAGATGGAGCCTTGTGTGTAAAGAACATCAATTAAGCAAATATGGCTGGGTCAGTGAATTATGTGGAGGGAGCTAATCAACCAAATTCCCTCCAGTTTGTGAACTTCAGGTATTATTGATATTGGCCCCACCTATTGTTGTGCCGTTAGCTCTTCCATCTGATTTATTCACCTCTGAGAAAGGAGGGAATGTAGTTGGTGTAAGCAACACATTCAATCCT
>CM053769.1:106531393-106550793 GCA_028658325.1 Potorous gilbertii
GGCGTGGGGTCAGGTGTCAGAGGGCGGTGCCAGCGCCCCCTAAGATGGCGGCCTCCATGTGCGACATGTTCTCCTTCTGCGTGGGCGCGGCGGGCCCGGCCCGGGGGCCCGTGGAGGTCTGCTTCGTGAGCAGCGCCAAGGTGAGGCTGTCCCGGGGCCCAGGCACCAGTCCGGTTTCGGCCCTCCCCCAGCCCCCACGGCCTCCCTGACGCGGCTCCTGCACCAGCCGTGGCTCGCGGTGCTCTCCTCCCCAACCCTGTGGGGCTGGACCACTACCGGGCCCCCCTGCCCCTGCCCCTCCCGCTGCCCGCCTCGTCTGCTTCTCACGCGTGGCTTCGCCTTTCCCACCTCTGGGCCTTTGCCAGGGCCGGCCTCATGCCTGGACTCTGACCGTAGGACCCCCCGTTCTCCTCGAGGCCTGGGCCTCAGCGCCCCCTCCCCCAGGAGGCCCCCTCCCGCCCCCTCCTCCTTAGAGCCTGGCTCCTGCCCACATCACCGCAGAGCCCCTGGAGAGGCAGCCCCTGTCATTCGGTGCCTTAGGCCTTACCTCAGCGCAGGAGGAAGGGGTGGAGATGACCCCGCCCTAAGAAGCGCCGAGGCCCGGAGGGGGCTGAGGAGCAGACAGCCACCCCGTGCCCCGCGCCTCTCCCCAGCCCCTACCCCCTTGCCTGTCCCCCGCAATGCCCCTCACGGCTTCGCTGCTGGAGGCTTGCCTGGCCTGTTGCCTCCATGGCCCTCACCGGAGGGGGCTCGTGCCCACGGCCCCAGGGCTGCGAGCTGCGGCCCCTCCCCTGGACCAGAGCCTGGCCCGGCCCCTCCTACCCTCCCTCAGTTCCCGTGGATTTAAGGATCCTCCCTATGCTGATGACTCCCCATCTTCCCAGACATCCTCCTCTTCCTCTCGCCCCCCATTCTCTATGACTGCAGAGGGTGCAGTCTGCTCCCAGGCCCCAGGGGTCCTCCCTCCTCCACCTCTGCGCTGTGGCCGAGGCCTGTCTTTCCTCTCTACCACATCTCTCTGTGTGTCCCCTCCTCTGTGCCCCTGCCCCTCCAGGCTCCCTGCTCCCGCCTGTCTCCCATTCAGCTGCTGCACTGATTTTCCACCTTTGGGATTTGACCAGCTTTTGTCCTTTAGTCATGTTGGACTCTTCCTGACCCCGGTTGGGATTTTCTTGGCAGAGATATTGGAATGGTTTGCCATTTCCTTCTCCAGCTTGTTTTTCAGATGAAGAAACTGAGGCAAACAGGGTGAAGTGACTGGCTCCTCTGGTGTGAGGGCTGCTATCTGCCTCTGGTGGCCACCTGGTCCCTAACTCTTGGAGCCCATGACTCCAAGAAAATGTGGCATTCACAGTGGCCACACCTCTCATAGACGAGCTAAACCAGGTTTGAGGACTCAAACGTGTTGGTGAGCTGGCGGGTAACTACCCCAAACAGGTGAAGATGCCCCCGGCAGGAATGGGCCAACAAGAACAGGTTGTTCCAAGGCCGTGAAGGTGGGGAAGCAGGGACTATGGAGCAGTGACAGCCAGGTCAGACATCAAAGATGCCAAGGTCATCCACTGCATCCTGGGCTGTCACCAGTTGTCTGGAATTTTGTTAGAGCCTCAGGAAGAGGGAGTGAGGCTGACAACTGTGTGCAGCTCTGCCTCTCAAGCTCGATGCTAAACTTCTTGGGTTGTTTAAGGAGGAGGAAACTCAGAAAGCGGATGATCTGGCCTGTCAAACCCCAAGATCAGGTCACTGAGATGGATAAGGAAGCAGGTTGACCCCAGGCCTCAGTCAGTGCTCACATCCCTCTTTTCTCAGCAGTGGCCAAGGGGCCTGAAGACTAGTCAGTCTTTAGCATGGGACCGGGTCCCGTGTAATTCACATACTCTCTGAAAATAGAGGACAAACATCAGTAATTTCTTGTCGATTCTGTGTAGGCAGCTAGGTGGCACAGTCGATAGAGTACTAACCCTGGAATCAGGGGGACCAGGTTCAAATCTAGCCTCAGACACTACCCGTGCGACCCTGGGCAGGTCCTTTCACCCTCTTTGCCTCAGTTTCCTCATCTGCAAAATTAGCTGCAAAAGGAAATGGCAAACTGCTGCAGTATCTTGGCCAAGAAGATCCCACATGGAGTCACAGATTGTCAGACACAACTGAAATGACTGAACCACAACAAAATAGCCTGATTTTTATGTTTGTTTCTCTCTTCTCTTCCTGCCCCTCATTAGATCCTCAACTCTCTGAGGGCAGGGACTGTCTTTGGCTCTCTGTATCCTGGTGCTTGGCACACAGTACATATAGGTGGCTTGGTAGTGCTAAGCTAAGCCCCACAGTTACAAAAAGCCATCTTTTCTCTTCTTCCCTCTCCAGGGGAAGGGACTCTTTGCTACAAGGCCCATCCAGAAAGGGGAGACCATCTTTGTGGAGAGGCCTCTGGTGGCCTCTCAGTTCCTCTGGAATGCACTTTACCGATATCGAGGTGAGCTGCCCTCTCCATGCTCATTTCGGGAGTTCCCTTGTGCCTGCTGCCGCATGTTCCTGACAGTATCCAGGGGGTTGTGGGCTGGTTGTGGATCTTTGTGATGAAATACCTTTCTTCCCTGAGGTAAAATTGCACCTGTTACACTTGTTATATCATGAAGATTAATTAGTATTTGTAAAATTATAGTGATGGGATTGTGGCAAAACCACTGAGGGGCCTGTAGACTCATGGGCCTGTGGCCAGGCTGCAATATGGAGCCTGGGGCAGACAGATCCTTTCCTTGAGCTCAGGGACATAGCAGTCATCACTGGGGTCGGTCCTTAGCCAGGAGGTTGCAGTGTAGTGGTTGACCCAAAGGGAGTCAGGGCTTTGAAACAGGAAGGGACATGGAGTCTGATTCATTTCTCTCAAGAGACTGACTAGTCTTCAGGCCCCTTGGCCACTGCTGAGAAAAGAGGGATGTGAGCACTGACTGAGGCCCTGGGCCAACCTGCTTCCTTATCCATCTCAGTGACCTGATCTTGGGGCTTGACTGGCCAGATCATCCGCTCTCTGATTTCCTCCTCCTTAAATGACCCAAAAAGTTTAGCATCGAGCTTGAGAGTTTGCAAAGGGTGTGGCAGACAGTGGCAGCCTCATGTATGCTTTTAGGGGTCTCGAGTGATTTTTTTACCTGACTGGTGAAATCAGTTCAGGGAGATCCCTGTAGGAATGGTGCCAGCTTGGCCTATGAAGGTCTTAACTGTCTCGGGGAGCTGCCCAGGGTTACCCATCCGGGGCATGTCAGAAGCAGGATTGGAACCTAGATCTTTGTATGTCTAATTCTGATCCATCACTCTACCTCTTAGGACTTGGGTTTCTGGTGAGGGGTACAGTCTTCCTCACTATTTCAGTAGAGGCCTCCAGTACAGCTGGGGCAGGTGCCACAGATCAGGACCCTGAGACTCAGGGAGTAATTGTGGACACACATCTAATAACCCAGGCAGGACTTGAGACCAGACTCCAGTCTAACAGCCAACCCTCTACTTCATTCATGGGTCCAGACATCCTTGGAATTTAATGTTGACTAAGTTGATTCTGTGGTGGAAAGGTTTCAGTGTTTTGAAATCTAAAACTCCAGAGGAGAGCCTGGCAGTACTTGCTGCTACTTGTGGGGCAGGCCAGTGGTGCTGGTATGAGGGAAGAGAAAGAAGAGGAAACTGAGCTGATTGTAGAAGGATGGTCCCTGTCCTCAATGGGGGAACCAGGGAGGGAGAAGCAACCTTGAGTGCCGAGTCTGTTAGATTAAAAGATTCATGAGATGAGGGGGAGGGGTGGCCAGGGGAATCTCCCCAGAACATAGGGATTTTTGAGAGAGGTTTTGGGATGAGGTGCCTGGTGGGGCAAGAGCCTGGGACTGAGCTTCTGTATGTGGCTCCTTCACCAGCCTGTGACCACTGTCTCCGGGCCTTGGAGACTGCGGAGGAGAATGCCCAGAGGTTGTCGGGGAGGTCCTGTGGCCCCCTGCCCCACCCTGAGCAGTGCAGCATTCGGAAGGACCTCCACCAGATGTGTCCTCACTGTCAGGTGAGACTCGGCCGAGGGCGGAGGGGGACCACAGGGAAGGACTTACAGCTGGTATTCAAGTGGCATTGTTACATTCACAAAGCATTTTTCTGTTGTTTCAGCAGTCCTGGTAGGTGGGGTCTGCTGGTATCTGTTTTCCTGTTTTATAGATGGGGAGACTGAGTCTCTGAGAGGTTGTCTGACCAGGGTCTCATGGTTGGCAAGGTACTTAGTAGCTGTGCAACCCCAGTGAAGAGGCTGTCCTCTCTGACCTCGGTTTCCTCATCTGTAAAATGAGGGGGGTGATTTTCTGCTTGGAGAAGCAGGGTTTGAGTTGAGGTCCTCCTGAGTGCTTAGTGAGAGCACAGGTGACAATCATGAACACACAACAGTTATAAGAATTCACCTATGGCACCTATAAAAGGACAGTAATTCCATAGTGGAATCACAAGGCCTTCCAGGGCAGCATCCACAACATGTTGTCAAGGAAGCCTGGCCGAGTCAGGCAGATCAGGTCTGGGACTGAAATGCCAGGCTCTGTCTGCCCCAGAAGGGGAGGTCTGCTGGGTGACCTTCGGCCAGGGTCATCAGCATAGATTAGGTGGTGACACATCCCTGGAGCACCTACTGAATGCCTTCTGAGAAAGACCATGACACATCCCGGAGAGCTCAGCCAGCAGATTGGCCTGGACTTCATGAACCCGTTGCCCATAACTGGTCACAGTCTTTTTAATAGATGTCTCCATGCTCAGCTACCTCCAAGCCCTGTGGATAGTGATTGGCAGACTTGTGTAACCTGCCTGTCCCTCTGGCTGTGTCCAGGTACTGGTGGGAGCTCCCTGAGGATGCTCTGGCCCCCTCTCTCTTCTTCCCTGGGGTCACAGGCCTCAGAGCATTAAATAGGGACCTAAGCAGGGCAGTAGCAGCTGTTCCAGAACCATTTCCCTCTGAGCTCCCTCCCACAAGATTGGGAACAGGTCTTCTGTAATCATCCCAATCACAGCTCCCATTTCTGAGGCTCCTGAGATGCTGCAAAGAGCTTTTGGGATGTGATCTCAGGACACCCTGCCCCTTAGTCTAATGAGGGCACCAGTGCAGCCATCACTTCTGCACAGAGGAAAATAAGCCCCAAAAGCTGTAAGTGGCCCATGATTAGAGCCAACCCTAGGCAAAGCGATGGCCAGCTTTGGTACTGAAGGAGTCTCTGATTTCCTCTGTGTATGCCTTCCCCCACTGCAGATTGCGGCTCCTCTAGGCTCTGGGTGTTTGTATGGGGTTGTTATGGTTGAAGAATCTGACCTTTTACAGCTGACCTAGTGCTCGTCTCTTCAGTGGTCCTCATATGACAGACACACAGCTCAGGCCAGATTGGCTTCTGTTTAAAGGTCTGTCAGTTTTGTGAGCTCCACCCAAGCTGGAGCCCTGCTGTTGAAGCCTCTGGGAAGGAATGAATAAATGAATGAAGAAAAGGGTTTATTGATCCATTACTAAGGACAGAGAATTGTACTGAGTTCTAAGGGAAGAAATAGATAAAGGGAGAGTTCCTGCTCTCCAGGAGTTTTTGTACTCATTCTGGAGGTTTTAGCTACAAGTAGAGGCAGGCATTGGAGAAAGATGTTGGTGTCCCCCAGTTGGCACATTTCCTGGGCTCCCATGACTTTTGTCTAGTCCAACTCATTTTATAGCTGAGGAAACTGAGGCCAGAGAAGGTAGCGACTTACTTAAAGGTCACACAGGCAGACAGTGGGCAGCCCATTCTGCCAGTGTTGGCACCGTGCGTGTCACCATTTCAGTCAATAAGTCCTGTTCGTCTCCTCTGTTGCCTTCCCTCTCAGACCTTCCATCATGAATGACCTGAATGTTACTTTATTCTCTTCCTGTGACTCAGAGTCACCATCTTGGTTTGGTGGTAGTAGGGGGTAGGATCGAATGAAATAGCAGATGTTATTGATCAATGACATTAATAAAAATAGCTGACCCTTTTCTGTTGCTAGAGGTTCTTGCAGAGTCCTCTATAACCTAGAAGACAGGGCTGGGTCTTCCCCTTCTATCTGAATCTCTCCCTTCCCCCATTCACTCATCTGAAATTCCTAAGTAGGAGATCTAAGCCACCCCACCATGTTTGCATTGCTACCAAATTATTTATTATGTGCTTGTTGTATGCATTATGGAGAGCTTGATGCTGGGGGAGGTAGAGATAGATGAGAAGGTCCAGGAAAGTAAGACCTACCCAAGTGACTCAGATACTTTGGCTGGTCGGCACAGGGCAGTCCAGAACGGAAGCGTGCTACTGACACCTGCCCTGAAGGTGTCATGGCTCTGGGAGAATGGCTGTTTCCATTTTACAGAGAACATCTTCCCCTGGGCCTCCTTGGGGCAGCGCACATTTAGGGTTAGCATTATATAATTTCAGTTTATTTCAACAAATGCCAGCCATCTATCCATCCTGCCTTCCCTCATAGACCATAAACAGGGCAGGCCTGTTTCCGTTTCTGCTTCTCTTCCTTCTCCCATCCTATTGCCTTGCCTTTCTTATTCTCCTTCCATACCCCAGTGGCAAATGCTTACTGTTAAGTGAATGATGATTCCCCTGACCCGGGGCCCTCACAGACCCTCCCCTCTGATTGGCAGGTGGCATATTGTAGTGTGGAGTGTCGCCAGGCAGCCTTGGAGCAGTATCACCGAGTCCTGTGCCTGGGCCCCTCCCAGAATGACCCCGAGCATCCTCTCAACAAACTTCAGGAGGCCTGGAGGTCAGCCTCCCCACTGCTCCCTAACCATCTCCCCCTTCTCCCTCCTTCCCTTCAAATCACTCTCCCAGAACATCCTTTGTTGTGGCCTCCCTGGGCCTGGGGGAGGAGGCTGTTCTACAGCTCTTGCCCAGCTGGCCCAGGACATTGGCATAGGCAGGAGGGCTGGATCCTTCTTTGGGCTGAGGGTCTGCTGGAGGGCACCTCAGCCAGCTACAGATTCCACTTCTCCCTGACCCTCCCAACAGATGCCAGTCACCAGGGCAAGAGCCTTCTATCCCTTTCCATTCCCCAAGGATGAAGTCCTCGGGGTCAGTGAGGCCTACCTTGGGCCTGGCTTCTGGGGTGCAAGCAGTCATTCCCAGGCCCCCTCGTCTTGAAGGTGAACTCCCTGACCCAGGCTTGTTTCTCCCCCCTGCAGGAGTGTCCACTACCCTCCTGAGACAGCCAGCATCATGCTGATGGCCCGGATGGTGGCAACTGTGAAGCAGGTGAATGTCCCCTTCTCCTCTTCCTCCTCCAGGGTACCCAGCCTGGAACTGCCCAGGGCTGTGCTCTCTCACTCCAGGATGTCTTTAATTCAGCTGTGGGTGGCTGGGGGGGTGGGGCATGGGGGTTGCTAGGCAGGCCCTCGAGGCAGGAGGGGCCGAGATGTCTGGTCCTCCAGATGTGGGCCATGAGCCCTGCTGTCCCTGGGCCTACCAAGGGGAAGGTCACAGGGAGATTTCTCTGAGTTTGATTCAATCCTGGCTCGATAATAAAAAGAAGTGATGGGCACAGAAGCGCAAGATTGGCCCCTGCAGCTCAGTCCCTCCCCAATAGCTTCTTGTCCCCTTTCCAGGGTTTCTGAGCCGTGCTGTGATCCTTCTATTTGCTGAGGGTGGGAGAAGGGCTGTGTAGGTGCCAGTGGGGCCCTGGGGAATGGGGGGAGGACAGTGTAGGTCCCAGTAGGGCCCGGGGTGGGGGGGTTGGGGGAGGACAGTATAGGTGCCAGTGGGGCCCTTGGGGGTGGAGGGAGTACAGTGTAGGTGGCAGTGGGACTCTGGGGTGGGGGAGCACATTAGCTGAGGCCACATAACTCTGTGCTCTGTATGTGTGTGTGTACCCTGTAGGCAAAGGATAAGGAGCGCTGGATCAAACTCTTCTCCCAGTTCTGTAATAAAACAGCCAATGAGGAGGAAGAGATTGTCCACAAACTCCTGGGAGACAAGTTTAAGGTCAGTCCTGGCTCCTCCACCAGGCCTTGCTCTGCTGGAGAAGCCTCAGTTCAAACTGGCCAGTCTGGGGGTTGTTGATGAGCCCCCACCTCCGAGTCACCTGACAGAGATCAGGACTAGAGGCAGGAAGGCCACACTGAAGGCCTCTTGAGTCTGCCTGTGGTTGCCCTCCTGGGCCCCTTTTCTCCTCTGTAAAATGAGGGGGTTTGTCTAGATACCCTCAGAGACTCCTTTTTGCTCTGTAACTGGGATCCTAAGATTTTTGCAAACCCAAAGCCCTCAGTGGTTTGGTGCAGACTTCTTGTAGTGGCTGAGAAATTGGGGTTGGGGGATTACACTTAAGTCAGAGTTGGGGGCCAGGTAGAGGGGCCTTGGAGAGGTGGCCTGCCGAGGTACTTCTTTGTCCTCCCCCCAGCACCTAGGAGATCATCCTGGGCTTGTCGATGCTCAGGAGCTTTCTCATCTCTGCTCCCTCCTCCCCTATCAGGGCCAGTTGGAGCTTCTGAGACGGCTCTTTACCGAGGCTCTGTACGAAGAACAGCTCAGCCGGGTGAGTCCTCCCTGCCATGGGTGTTGTGGAGTCGTTTCAGTCCTGTCTGACCCTTCATGGCTCCATTTGGAATTTTCTTGGCAAACATACTGGGGCACTTTGCTGTTTTCTTCTCTGGCTCATTTTACAGATAAACAGAGGCAAACAGCATTAAGTGACTTACCCAGGGTCATGCAGCCAGTAAGTGTCTGAGGCCAGACTTGAACCCAGGCCTGGAGCTCTATCCACTACACCACTTGGCTACCCACATCCTCCTTGGGGTCTCTTGATTTGGGGAGTGGGCTAATGTCAGACGGACTCCTGGAGTCTCTTAAAACTGGGGTGGCATAGGATGTGGAAATAATCCTTTGTTGGGGGTCGTCCGCTTCTGGAATTCCCTGGATATCTACTGTATGTGGACAGAGCATTCAGGATCGGAGGTCAGTTGCGTTGAAGATCAAGCCAAAGCCAGGACAGACTGACTTGACAGCCAGACTGACCTCCCCATCTTCAGCAACCCTTTGAACTCTGAGGCTTCCCAGCCTATCTGCTGCCTTACTTTTTACACTGAAGAGTGACAGACCGGGGTTCAAGGTGTAGGACAGCAGTAGATGACAGTTAATACAAACATTGGTTAAGTGCCCGCTGTGTGCCAGGTGCCATGCTGAGTGCTGGGGGAACAAAGAAATGCCTATCTAGTTCCTGCTCTCCAGGAGCTCTCATGTAAAGGGGAAACAGCAGGTCCCCAGGTACACACGAAATTTGTAGAGTAAAAGGAAGGCATTAGCAATTGTGGGAGGGCTGGGACAGGGCTCCTGCCAAAGCAGAGGATTTGAGCCAGGGAGACCAAGAGGCAGAGGAGAGGGTCCAGTCAATGCATTAGTGCCCTTGGGCTGCAGAAACAGGCAGGAGGCCATGGGGACCCATGAAGGGGAGTAAGGAAGGAAGACTGGACAGGGAACAAGGGTCTGGCTAGCTAATGGGGCTTCAGAAGCCAGGCAGCAGTTTATGTTTGATCCTGGGGACAATGAAGAGCCCCCAGAGCTCACTGAGAAGAGAGGACGTCACAGAGCCTGGCTTTGGGAAAATCCCTTTGGGCTCAGCCTGGGAGGGGCTTGAGGCTGGCACAGTCAGCTTCTCAGGAGAGAACGCAGGACTTGGCCTAGAGACCGAGGAGTGGTCTCTGGGGGGAGGGAGGGCAGCTTTCTTGGGCACATGCTGAGGCCAAAGTTGGGCTGTGACCTCCTGTTCTCATTTCTCTCCTCTGGGTTTAACGTACAGTGGTTTACGCCAGATGGATTCCGATCTCTCTTTGCTCTTGTTGGGACAAATGGTCAAGGAATTGGGACCAGGTAATGAGGACATCTGCTGGGGGGGAAGGTGACTGTCTCCCATTGACCAGTGGGCCAGGCAGCAGTGGAAGGTGGAAGGTTGGTCAGCCCCCTTCACTGAGCATGTCCTTTGGGCAGAGCCTTGGGCTGGACCTGGAGTGGAGGACCCAAGACAGTGAGAGGTGTCCCCTCTGTTCTCCGAGGTCCCTGGTACCAACAAGAGATGAAGAGACTGCGGTGTTGAGTGCCTTTTGGGGATAGACTGTTCGGGAGGCAGGCCCTGAATGTGCCCTGAGCTGGAATGTCCGTCCACTGGGGGCTTCACAATACCATAGTGAAATGGCCAGTACCAAAGACAGATGAAATTTGAATCTGGGGCCTGCCCTTGGGCTCTTCCCACAGTCTGGGGTTTGACCCTTCTTCTGTTTTTGGCCTCTCAGTGTTGGCTGTCTGAGTCAGCGCCTTTGGTGCCCTCCCCAGCCACAATATCAGCTGGTGGAGGGCAGGGGGCTTCTGAGGAAGTGGAGACCCTTCATCCACCAATGCTTGGCTTGTTCTGTGTCTCCCAGTTCGCTGAGTCAGTGGGTCCATGGTTGTGATTCCCTTGAGCTGAAGCCCCAGGAGCGCGAGCAGCTGGATGCGTTCATTGATCAGCTGTACAAGGACATCGAGAGAGGTGGGTGGGGCCTGCTTGTTTGCCCCCCTCCCCATACACACAGTCAGCTCCTTGTTTGATGGGAACATGATGTCCAGACTGGAAACATGCCCAGCACCGTCACATCTGGACAGCTGGGGCTTGTTGTTGGACTGGAAAAGGTGCCGGGAAGGTGGGAGGCAAGGGGTTCATGGAGGAAGAGAGCTTAGGCAAGGTCTTGCCCTCCTGGCCTTCCTGCTGCCACACCTGTGTCTGTCTGTCTTACAGTGAGCGGCGAATTCCTCAACTGTGAAGGATCCGGGCTCTTCGTGCTCCAGAGCTGCTGTGAGTCATTTGGGGTGCATCTCTGGCTCCTCAGTAGCTTCGAACCCTCACAGTGTGTGAGGAACGGCCTGGCCCCCCACAAGGGGAGAAAGGGAATCTATTCCTTGCCCACCCCACAGGGCCATGTGCCTGCCAGGCCTTTGTGGGCATCCCTGACTATCAAGCGGGAGGGGGAGCAGGGCACCACCCACCAGGCCTCAGGGAATGTCTGAGGGGGACCAGATGTCCTTCCCTTTGTGGGCTCATGTGCCACTTAGACATGGGCAGTCTGGTGAAATGTCTGGACCCTTCCTCAGAAGGATGATTTTTTTAAAAATTAAGTGAAGGAAATGCTCAGTTTCAGTTAGAGGTCATTGAAAATGCACCCCACAATCTGGGTCCATGCATCCCAGGCTGTGGGCTGTGGGAGCTTGCATGGCGTGGTAGGGACCCAGGATGCACGTGCCAGCTGCGCATGCCCTTGAGTACCTCATCCACTTCTCCCAAATGTCAGGGGCTCAGCCTCGCACCCAGCTCTCAGCCAGTCAAGAGCCTCTCCAGATTGGACTGGGCTGGGCTGGGCTTTTGGTATCAGTGAATCAGGAAGCCTTTATTAAGCACCTACTGTGTAACTCTGGGGACCCAGAGGACAGTGAAGCAGCTGCTCTTGCCCTCTCTCCATGGCAATAATGCTGGCTTTGGAGGTGGAGGACCAGCTGTGACCTTGGCCTCAGCTTCCCCATCTGTAAAAACAAGGATTGCCCTGAGCCTGGGATCCCACAAGGGTGGGTGATCTCGGAACTTCTGTAGAGAATACAGGGGGGCCAGGGGAGACCTGGGCTGGTGGTAGCACCTGCCTGCTTTCTCTCTCTCTCTAACTTACCATCCTCCTGACATTTCTCAGGCAACCACAGCTGTGTCCCCAATGCAGAGACCTCCTTCCCAGAGAATAATTTCCTTCTCCATGTCACAGCTCTGGAGGACATAAAGCCTGGAGAGGTAACCAGAGTGTGACCAGTGCCCAGGTGGTGGGGTCCCTGCCAGTCTGTCTGAGGCCTGAGCTCCCCACCTCCGCTCTCGTTGCTGTACCTGCTCCTGCTCCTCAGCCCTCCTCCAGGGCAGCCCCACGGCAGTGGCCCGGAGCAGTCCCTTGGCTTGCATGGGCCTCCCTCCAAGTCAGCCTTGGCTCCCCTGGCTCTCCCCACCCCCACCTTCTGATTCTGGACCCGCGTAGTGGGCAGATGAGGGGTGGGTCACAAGGTAGGGGTGGCCCCAACTCCTCCTGCTCAAGCTGAGGGGAGGGCCCTCCTCTGTCTCTTTGTCCATCCACCCCCATTCCCTAGGAAATCTGCATCAGCTACCTGGACTGCTGCCAGCGAGAGCGGAGCCGCCACAGCCGCCACAAGATCCTCAGGTACTCCAGAAGGGAAAGAGGTGGGGGTACATCTCGGGGCGATGGGAGCAGTAGGGGAAGGGGATTGAGCGTCTAGGGCCCCTGAATACCTGGCTCTGTGCTCTGTAGGGAAAACTACCTGTTTGTGTGCTCCTGCCCCAAATGCCTGGCTGAGGCCGAGGATCCCAGCGTGACCTCTGAGGAGGAAGAGGAGGAGGAGGAGGAGGGTGAGCCCGAGGATGCTGAGCTGGAGGATGAGATGACTGATGTTTGATGTCCTGATCCTGGCCCTCACCCCGATCTCCTCATGCAGAAAAGGGGTCTTTGGGAGCTGCCTCCCAGTGTCATTCCCCGTTTTGAGAGGAGCATCTGGCCTTGCTGCCCCACCAGTCTGGCTGCCCAGGGAGGGGGGAGTTGTGAGTCTTGTGTGGAAAACCAAGGACATTGGACCTGTGGAGGGGCAGCCCAGGTAGGGAGCCAGGCCTCCCTCCAACTCCCCATCTCTCTAGAGAGACCTCCCTGGGGCCAGGATTGGCAGGTTTTGGAGTTCCTGCCTACCCCAGCCTATTAATTGATTTATTTATTTTGGGAACAAAGTATCACAGCTGAATTATTGGGCACTCAGCGTGGGGCCCCCACTGAGGAAGCATCGGTCAGCCTCGCCTCTCTTCCAGAGGCTCTCCCTGTCCTCAGTGGGGATGGCTACAGGCCCATTCTGCTTGGCAGAGCCTTTCCCCTCCAGGCCCTTTCGGGGCTTGCTTCCCTCCCCGTCTGGGGGCTCCTCAGCCCCACAGTCAGGCCTCGACGCTCCTTCCCCCAGCCCTCAGAATCTCATCTTGTGCCTTTTCTGCCCCGTCTGGGCAGGGGTGGTGGTTGGAGCCCGCTGGGCATGGGGGTAGACTTGAGTCTTTCACTGAAAGGATAGGGACCAGCCCCTATTGGGAGCCTGGGGCACTCACAGGGGTGGAGCATTTGTTCTGCCTAGGATTATTTGGGGTGAGAACTGGGTCTCCTCCTGGGGTGGGGCGGAGCCCTCGTTTGCCTGCCCCCCACCCTTCGTATTTGGAGGCCATTTGTGCTGACAGCCTCTGCTTTGGGCCTCCAATCACAGAGGCTTCTGGGAGCTGGTTTTCTTGCAATGCCAACGCCATTCCTTCTTCTTTCATCTCCTTCCCACCTTTGGTGCTGTGCAGACTTGTTAACAGTGGAGACCTAGGGAACCAAGCAAAGGAGGGCAGTGGTGGCCAGCCAAGGGCTAGGGTGGCTCCCTCTGGGGCTCTTCATTCTGCCTTTCTCCTCCCCCCAGTACCAAATGTCTGGCTTTCCCCAGGGATATAATCAGTGCCTGCCCCTCCCTTGGTCTTAGATTGGTCTGGGCCATCTGCCCCAGCTCCATCATCTAGAGGTCAGTGGGCACTCCCAGGTCTCTTAATCACTCCTTGTTGTGCTGTGTGAAAGGATGTGCTGTGCCACCCCCTACCCTTTTCCCTCTCCTTCCCTCCATCCCTCTCTCCTCTTTCTCCTCCTTTGTCCCCTTATCCTTCCTCTCTCTGTCCCCTGCCCCCACCCTGAGGAGGGGATGTCACATGTCTGTTTTCCCCCTTTCTACCCTGTTTCGTCTGGTGCTCGCTTCTGTGCCGAGCACCATCCTCCCCACCATTCAGTGTTCTCAATAAACCGTGACTGATGAACAGGCTGCTCTGCATGGGTGAGTGTCTCCAGGGTCAGTGTGGCCCAGCCAGCTGTGTTGGGAGGGCTCCCCCTCAGTTCCCCCTGACCCTGCAGCCCTCAGGGAACCCTTCATGGGTCTGTACCCCCTACCCTCCAGCTTTTTCCTGGAGGCTGGGGGACTACGGCAGGAACCACAGTAACTGCACAGAGCATTATGGGGTTTGTGGAGTGCCTCTGGTACGTGATCACGTTTGCACCTAACAACTTTGTAAGTGGAGGGAATGCATCATTGTCCCCCCATAGAAAACAATTCTATGGAAGTACAGTTAGGGAAATGTTCGGTTTGTTTTTAAACACATTCATGGAGCCAGGTCCTGCACTCCTGCTGTGTGGGGATGCTTCTGCCTCCTGTAACCAGGGAAGGAGCCTGGTCACTGGGGCACATCCCTTTCCCTCTTGGTGTGTTTGCTTCTCTAGTTGAGTAAGTCAGACTGGAGCCCTAAGAGCTCTGGAAACTTCAAAGAGGGACTCTTCTGATAGGCAGATAATTGACACCACCACTAAAAATCTAGGAAGACTTTATTGTGCTAAAAGTGGTGACTGCCCAGAAGGTGGGGGAAGGGGCTTCCCCCTTTGCCCCTCCTTCAGCAGAACAGCACCATTCTCACCCCCACCTCCCTGGTCCCTTTGCCTCAGCCTGTGACTAGCCTGGCTATAGGCATCTCTTGAACAGGGTATAGAGGAAAGTCAGCTGTATGTCTGTTTAGCCAAGGCAAAGGATGGGAGACCCTCTTCACTCAGCCTATCCCCAAGAGGTGGCTCCCTTCCCCCGTTTTGGCCAGCCTCAAACAGCAGAAGCTCAGGGTCCGGAGTCTTGAGGTTGGAGGCCCTGGCATCGCTTCTACCAAAAAGTCCAAGGTGGCTGCAACAGTTCAAAGGTGGGGATGCTGGTGACATTGACAGGGATGGAGATGATGGCCCAGGGCAGACCGTGCTGTTCGAGAGAGCGTCTGATCATGTAGCTGAGGAAAGAAGGAAGGGAAGACTGTACCTGGGTGTCCCCTGTATGACAGGCCTCCCATGATCCAAGGACCCCTCATAAAACACAAGTCAAGGCCATCTCCCCCATGAGAGATTAGCAGGGCCCATGCCTCTCTTTGGGTGCCCTTACCCATCTCTGCCAAGCAGGAAGAGAGCTGGGATGTCTGCCGTTCGGTGGCTGCTGTCTTGGATCATCTCCACGTAAAAGCTGTCATTGTCAGCTGCGTTGTCAGAGATGATCACTGCTCGACCCCCGTGTTCCTGAACCACCCTCGTCTTGGACAGGAAGGAGCAGCCCCTAGCAGAGACAAGATAAGGCTATCAGGAATCAGGAAGGATAGCAGGCTCAGTGGCGTGGAGAATTCAGAAAATGGACCAAATCAGGTCCACCCCAGCACCAGAAAGAAACCCAAAGTGGATGTCAAGGGACTGATTCTAAAACTGAATAACCCCAAACCCCACAGATAAGACCTCAAAACCAATGCATGCCAAGGAAATAACCCTGGGAACCCCCAGAGGTCCCACCGAAAACCTCCAATGACTTCCTGGCCTCATGCCTCCCCTGCTGCCCCATCACCATGCCCCTGGTCAAGCCAGGCCCTCACCCCCGCTCCACCAAGGCAATCTGGTCCTGGATGAAAAACCCGTTGTTGAGTGGTCCACAGGCCTCCGGGGGATCAGCTGGGACAAGCTGTATCTGCTCGTACCGGGTATGCTGCAAAACAAGACAAGGCCATAGAGCTCCATAGGAAAAGAGCCAAGGGTAGAAATGGGGGGGACAGGAGGCAGCCAGGGCAGGGCTTAGCACCTCCAGAAAGGGCAAATGACTTGCTTGAGGTCACACAGCAAGTCATAAGAATAGTGGACGGGAGAACCTGGGTCTCCTGTTTTCATTACTCAGTGAAGGGCCTGCCTGCTTCCACTCTACCTAGGACTTTATAAGCCCTTCAGGGAGCATTTGATGTGCTCTGGGATGGTCTAGTCTTTATAGGGATTAGAAGGGCAGGTGATCCTTAATTCCCCCAGGCAGAAGGGAGAGGGAGCTAAGCTCCCTTGTCTTAGGCCTGCACTTACGAAGACACCCCCAAAATCCTTGGCAGGAGTGACAGTGAAGATGTAGCGAATGTCCCCTGGGCTCAGCACTTGGAAATACAGATACTCATGGATGCGCAAACCTATGGAGAGGCAGAGAGGGAGAGCCTGGGGGACCAGCCAGCCCTACACAGCTCAGGGTGCTCATGGTCCAGCCTGTCTCCTCATCAGGCCTTGAGCTCTAAAGAGGCCCCTGAGGTGAAGGGAGTTCTGAGTTTGAGGGGGAAGGCAGTGGGAGACAGAATGGACCACTACGGAATCCACAGACACAGCATGAGAAGAGCAGGATCCTAGCTTCTCCCATTCCCAATCTGGCCAGTGGCTAAGCTGGTGGAAGATGGAAGAACTATCTCCATTGTCCCTCTTTCGCTGGACCACAGAAGTTGGACCCAAGTTGGGGAAAAGAGTGAGACTTCCCCAACAGAAAGGCTACTTTGAGCCCTTGGGCTAAGAATGACAGTGTACAAGAGGGATTCCAGGGCAGAGGTTTCTGCAGGCATTGTCTTGGTCATGTTAGGCAATTGCCAGGCACCTCCATATTGCTGTAGGAACCACAGAGGGAGGGCAGGGCCTGGAAATGTGGCAGGCTGGGAACCCAGTCCAAAGACTAGGATGAGATCTTTAGGATGCTAAAGGCCTTGGGGACCAGCTAGTCCAACTCCACCCCATTTTACAGAAGAGGAAGTGGCCCCAGAGTGAGGAAGTGATTTGTCTGAGGTTGCCAAAATAGACATTTGGTATCTGTGTTACTAAACAAACAAACCAAGTGATTCAACAAAAACTGTGCCAGGCACTGTGCTGGGGGTGAGGATAGACAGACTCATGTCAACCTTCATCACAGAAGGGGCCTAGGAAAGCATGGAGTCTAACCCCCTCACTTTATGAGCTGGAGAAAGTGCTGGGCCTGGTGTCAGGAAGACCCCAGTTTTAATCTAGCCTCAGACACTAGCTACATGACTCTGGGCAAGTCACTTCATTGTCTTTGCCTCAGTTTTCTCATCTGTCAAATGAGCCAGAAGAGGGAATGGTCAACCTCTCCAGTATCTTTGCCAGGGAAGTCCCAAATGGGTCAGCCAAACAAGGGCTGGAATTTGGGGTCCTCCTGATTCCAAGCCCTATATAACTTTAGGTATATACCCCCCTAGGGATGAAACTTCGGAGAAGGAGGAGGAGGAACCCTGGGAAATTCTGGGAGACTAGAGCCCAGTGACAGGGTGGTGCAAGTAGGACAAGAGAATGGGAACTGTCCCCAGCTGAGCCTTGTGTAATCTAGGGCAGAGGCTTCCTATCTCGGGAGAGGGGGGAGCCCAGCACCACCAGCCCCCAGACCCTGCGGGGCCTCCCTCCGCTCCGAGAGGGGTTTGGGAGGGAGCGCCCAGTGCTATGATCCCTCCACCCTGCCCGGCCCAGCGTCCCCAGTCAACTCTCCCAGACTATTTTCAGAGGCCAATGAGCTGGCAGGGCCACCCCTATGCCCTGCATTCAGCATGCTCTCGAGGGTGGCCGCTTGCCCTGCGGACCCCTCTCCGACAGGGAGGCCCCCCAAGCGGGCTGGGCGTGTCCACACTCCTCCCCCCTCCCCGTTTCTCCCCAAGAAGCAGACAGCTGGTTAAGTTGTCTTTCGGGAGAGAATTTCGGAGCCACCAGTCTCTGCATGGGGTAGAGGTCTGAATCCCAACTCCTCACTAGCCTCGGGGACTTGCCCAAGGTCACTCCAGCAATAAGTGTCCGGAGCAAAACTGGCACTAGGGCTCATCTGGCCACAGGCTAGTCCTGGGATCAGAGAGAGAAACTGAGGCCTGAGCAGAGGAAGCGCCTTCACAGTGGGGTGGACAGCTGGAAGGGGCTTCGGAGGCCAACCCACTCCCTTTACAGAGGGGGAAACTGAGGCCAGGCAGAGGGAGCGACTTGAGAGGGTCCCAGATGGCAGGGCCGGGAGGGGCCTCGGAGGCCAGCGGGCCTAGCCCCGCATCTCGGGGAAGGGAGGGCGCAGAAATGGGGCCTGGACAGCCCTGGTCCAAGGTCATGCGGACAGGTAGTGAGGGGCCCAGCCCCGAGCAGGATCCCAGGACCTGCACGAGGCGTCCCCGGGCGTCACCGACACAAGCAGGGTCTGCCCCTCCTCCGCCGTGCCTAGGCACGTGACAGGAGGAAACTGACCCCAGGCCCGGCCCCCTCCGGGATCCCCGATCTGAGTTGGGTCAGAGGTCAGTGTGCCCCCCCCTTCCAGTAGGTCTGGCACGTCTGGCGCCCATCCCCGGCCCGGCCTGCCTCACCGTGGGCCAGCACGCACGCAGAGCACCACAGCCAGAAGCAGCCCCAGCCCGCGACGCCCCGGACCATCTCGGGCCGGCCGGGGGACACTAGCTTCCGGGGCCGCCGCCGCCGCCGCCGCCGCCGCCGCCGCCTTCCTCTCCGGACCGCGCGCCCCCTGACAGCTGCTCCGCTTGACCCGCCCACAGCCCCCGCTGCCTACGTTCATTGGACAGCCGCGGGCGAGACCTGATTGGACAAGGCGCCAGTCGATAGCTAGCCTCTTCCTGCCCCTTCCATTTCATTGGTTAATGAGGAAAGAACCTAGGTGCGATTGGATGCAATGCCTTTCTCTATCTTCTGCTCCCGCCTCCCGCCGCCTTCTGTCACGGATCTCCGGCACCCTATGCTCTTTGGTGGCAACGAGGAGCGTGGTTGAGAGCCGATTGGTGAAAATGGTTGTCGATAGCCTTCCCCGGCTGATATCCCGAGCTATTGGGGAACGGAGGCGGGGCTAAGGTCTGATTGGGCCCAAGTCTCATCCTGGCTCCTCCCCCCGCCTCTACAACTTTATTTGGAATCACCAACGCATCCCGAGAAAACGGGAAGCAGGAAGTTGCGCAAGGGGCCCCCTGGGGCGCTGGATCCTCGGGCCTAGCCCCGTGGGGGGCGTTTCTTCCGCACTTTAAGGTTCCCCCAGGGGACGGGGAGTCAGCGGAGAGGTCCGTCCCTGGGTCCGAGTCCCGAAAGGCCCAAAGCCTAGAGTGGAGGTTGTTGGCTAGAGATTCCCAGCACGTGCACTGCCGCCGGCCTCGTCCGTTAGGCACCCGTCGCGCAGATGGACGTCCTCACCCCACCTCCTGTTCCACTGACAAGCTGGCCCCCAGGCAAGCTCCACCTTCACCTTTGGGTCCAGGGGTACCCCCGAAGGACTGAGGTAGTTTTCGAATGCCATTGGCTGGAGCTCCCATTCCGCGTGATTGGTGCCCCAATAACGTCCAACCCGAGAAGCTCTTACAGAGCGAGTCCAGTACCTTCAAAGCCCCGAAAGAAGGCCAGGCATAGCCCAGTCCTGCTCACAGGCTGGCCAGGTGGGAGGGGTGGAAGGAGGGGCAACGTCTTTCTCTTGGTTCCCCCCCCCCCC
>CM053769.1:106551293-106581677 GCA_028658325.1 Potorous gilbertii
CGCCCTCTCTGGGTCTCTAGTCCCGCCCCCTATAGCTTTCTGACTCCCCCCTCCAGCCCATGGCCACGCCCCCTCTTTGAGTCTCCTCTGTTTTTGAGCCTCTCCCGCTCCAGCCCATGGTCACGCCCCTCCCTCTCCGGGGCCACGCCCCCTCCTCGTCCTTAAAAGGAGGGGGCGGGGATTTCCCCCTCCCGGAACTGCATCCCCAGTACCCAGTGTCACAGGTGTACCGCACCTGCATAACCCCCTCCTGTCTCTGGAGCCCTTCCCTCCCCCTCCCCAGCCGTAGGGTTTTCTGCCTCCGACACTTAACAGCTCCGAGATCTTCTTTCTGGACCCTCGGGGGCTCCCCTGGGACTTTTCGGAGGGTTTGGCCCCTGCCCTGCCTGGAACGCCCCCTCCATACCCATCTCTCGTGCCCTGGGCTCTCCCCCAAAAGGCAGTGTCGCGGGGGCTTCGTGTCCCCGTGTGTGGTCACCCTCCTTCCAACTCCAGCTGGAGGCGGATCCTAAATGACCTGTCACCGAGCGGCTTTTGATATTTTATTTTGAATTTTTAAAATTTAATTTAAAAATGTTTTTCTGAACGAAGCCTGCCTCAACCTCGACTTCCTCCAAAACTCCCTGCTGCTGCCGGAGGCCTTTCCCATTCTCCCCCTCTCTACATCCAGCTTGCATGCTGACTCCTTTAGGAGGACAGCTTCATAAAGGCTTGAACTGAAGTCGGATGTGTGTTCACATGACGGGAAGAGGGACTCCTAGATCACAGGGCTGAGAGAAATAACAATGAGAACAGAGCTAGTACTTCTATAAGCACTTTAAAGTCTGCAAGGAGCTCTACAGCAACCCCTTGAGGTGGGTGCTATTATTAGCCCTTCTTACAGAGGAGATAGCTGAGGCAGAGGTCACACAGCCAGTAACTCTTCTGTTTGCCCAGATTAATGCAGATACCAAAGCCTAGACTTCTTGGAGCTGTGACCTTACCTGCTGGCCACATGTGCTCTCTAAGTGTGAGGAAGCCTTCCTGTGGGACCGTGTGTGTATATGTGTGTGTGTAATAAGAGAATGTGTTCCTGGTTTGAGTGGGGGGATATTTCTGTAACAGCTATACTTACTGTATCTGCTTAGAAAATACCCTTTGTAAAAGCTGATAACATCAGACTTGGGTAGTGTTTAAAAAATTTTTTTTTAAATCTTATTTCATCCTTTCCTATAAACTCCTCTAAGTTTCACAATTTAACAAAATGTTTAAAATCCAGGACAGAAACTATGTTGTAATTTACTATAAATGTATCGTCCCTCTGGAGCGACTTTTTCAGTTTATGCTTCCACCAGCCAGCCTCATCCCAGAGGATAACTGACTACTCTCCTCTGGGTTCTAGGAGGTAAACCTAAGAGGCTGGGGGTTTTCAAGGACTCTTACTCAGGAGCCACTGGGCAGAACAGTTAGAAGGCTCTTGTAATAGTGGAGAGATGAGGTGATGAACACCTGCAGGGATAGTCTGAGTGGAGAGAAGGGGAGTAGGTGTGAAGGTAGAAAGGATGAGACCTGGCTCAGATGGGACATATAGGGTGTGTAAAGTGTCCCGGAGTCAAGAAAGAACCCTAAGTTACAGACCTGGGTGACTAAGAGGATGGTAATACCCAACAAAGAAATAGAAAGGTTGGGAAAAGGGGAGACATTTGGACATGTTCAGCTTGAGACACCTACAGGACATCCAATTGGAAATATCCCCTGGGCAGAGGGTGATGCAAGGCTAGGACTCAGGAGAAAGACTAAGTCTGGATCTACAGATTTGGGAAGCTTCTGCCTAGAGAGGATGCCATATGCCTGAGGTGGGGGGACGAGTATGGGTAGAAGTGTTGGAAGGAGTCCCCAGATCACAGATCCACTAAAAACACTTTATATTTACTTATATGTACAGATACATACTGTGCCCCCAGCCCCTCCCTCTTCTCCCAAGTAGAAAGCTTCTGGAAGGCAGGGATCATTGTGGGGATTTTCATGTTTGTGTTCGAAGTGCCTTGCAGGTTTTTTTGCTATTTCAGCCAGTGACTTCATCAATGTGAGGATCTCCCTGTGTGAAAACTCTACCCATGTAAGATCTTTACCTTATTCTTTGGGAGCTATCTGGGGGCGCTGATGGGTCCAAAACTGGGCCCTGGGTCACACAACTACTAAGTGTCAGTTGAGACTTGAATGGAGTTCTTGACTCCACACCACTCCACTGGACACAAATCATAAGCATTTAATGTTTGTGGAATTGGTCTGCTGAAGGATGGTTGGCTGAGAGGACAAGTGTGGCCAGCTCAGCTTTGAAAGGCTTCCCTTGGGGCTCTGCAGAGCCTGACGTCCCTCCTGCTGGTCCTTCCGAGGAGACAGATGAGTTGGAGTTATCTCTTTCACCTCTGAGACTCCCAGGGAGGCAGGGGGCTGAGTGGGATTCTCAAGCCCAAGGCCCTGCTGTTTGGAGGGCAGGACAAGGGTAATTGCTGTGCATTCTAAGATATGCAGACTCTTTTGGGCACCCCAAAAACACAGCATCGTTCATTTATTATACAATTCTAGTCCAAATAAGTAAATTCAGCTTCTCTATAAATGAGCCCATAGCCCTTCCAAAACAAGGTAGTGAAATGAGAACAGGTGAACTGCCTCTCTCTGTCCAGCCTTCCATCCAGGAGGTTGATTCAGCTCTTAGCTTATCCCCTAAACTGTGGTCTTCCAAGAAATACATGCTCCCCAAACTTTTAGCAAAGAGGAAAAATGGGATTTGGGGGAGGAGGGTTGAGAAATATAACCCAGTTAAGAATGGGTTAAATACTTCCTTCCCTCCCTTCTTCCCTCCCTCCTTCCCTGTTGGGGAACCAGCCTTCAGCTGGGAAGGCTGAGTCAAGAGGCCTGCCTGCCCAGCCCAGGGGACCAATAGTCACACCTGCAGTCTGAATTAATGGCAGGCCCCTTCCCTTGCTCCACCTGCATTTTCCAGAGACTGAGCAACCCAAGATTCTGCAAGAATTAACCCTTGAAGAGCACAGAAGGCAGACCCACCCCAGACACAGTTCTTACACCACCACCCCACTTTATCAGGACAAGAATCCCTTACCCTTTGATAAGGACAGGTGGTGGGAGCATATACGTAGAGCCCCTCAGGGGGCATCTCATCCCAACTCCTTGTTTTACAGGTGAGGAAACTGAGACCTGAGCAAGTAAAGTGACTTGTCGTAGTATCAAGTTAGGTGGACTTGGAGTCAGGAGAATCCAAGTTCAAATCCACATTCAAACACGAGCTGTGTGACCCTGAGCAAGTCACTTAACCCTGTTTCCTCTGTAAACCTCAGTTTCCTCATCTATAAAATGAGCTGGAGAAGGCAATGGCAAACCTTTCCAGTATCTGCCAAGAAAACCCCAAAAAGGGGTCATGGAGAATTACACATGACTGAACCACAACAACTTAAAATTATTTTGTGGTATATTACCTTCCCTCCAAGTAAGCTGCTGGAAGGAAGGAAAATTTTTTTTCTGGCCTTTGTATTTTCAGACCCTAGCACAGGCCTTATCTATGGTAAGACTTAATAAATGTTTGTTCAGTTTTAAACAATTAAAAAAGTGTCTTTTTCCACCTCCTACATCCCTGGTATTCAAAGAATAATTAGGAGGATTCTTGAGCAGGAGAGAGGACCCTGTTAAGAAACCAGAATGTGAATGTGGAATGGACCCAAAGCCAGGCAGTTTTCTTCCTTTCTCCAAAAATCCTTTGGCAGACGTCGAGCAGGAATGGAAATCGTGGCTGCTAGCAGGGCTACCCATGGGTGGGGGGTGGTGAGCCAGCACGATGGAAATCCTGGCTCTGCCACATTCTCCCCTGCCTCATGGGACTGGACCTCAGTACATGAGAAAATTAGACTGTGGCTTCTGTGGTCAGTCCCAGGTCTACATCTGTGATTCAGATGCCCAAAGGTAACGTCCTCAGAGGGAATTTTGTCCCAACGTCTTGTTTTGTGAGGAAACTGATGATCAAGCAAGTGAGTATCAGGCATTCTAGAACTACGTATGATCCGATGACCAAAGAGCCCCAAGCACAGGAGGCTGCTCGGGGATATCGGCCTCACTTGAATGATGAAGACAGAAGACAGCTGCCCTCTTGGGTCAGGCAGAAAAGAGACCAGGGACAGATGTAAGACAAGAGAAGTGGTAAGAAAGCAGACACACTGTAAGGGCTCAATACTTGTCTGATTGTCATTTCCTACTTCCTGCTTTTTGCTCCCCTGGACACCAAAGAGAAAAGCCCAGCCTGAGGTGGACGTACTTTTCATTTCGTAGGAAGCGACTTAGAACTAAATTTAAAGTCAGGGGAAAGAGACAGTGAACCCACTGAGAACAGCTGGAGGGACCCCCAGTGGTGTCTGAGTGTTACCCTAAACCAGGGAAGGGAGGGAGAGAAAGGTCGAGAGATCAGCTGGACAATCCAGATCCACTTCACACCTGAGACATAATTAAGTCAGTGGAGACTAAAGGGGGATGTATTTCAGCTGGTGGTGCCTACATACCGTCATTGTCTTCTCCAATGCTGCTACTGGGCTCCTGGGGTGACATGGGTGGGGAAAAGGACCCCTTGACTGGGCTAGGTAGCTTTTTTTTCTTCTGTTCCAGGCTTTGCTTTCGACCCTTGATCCGGCGGTTCTGGAACCACACTTTCACCTGTGTGGTAGGAGAGGGGAGGACCAGAGGTCACCAGCCTAGCCCCGTATCTTTACATGGGGTGGATGTCAAGAGAGCTCTGGGGTCACCCGTGTAGAAGAGGTAAGGACTTTGAAGTCACAAAAGCAGGTTTGGGGGTGGGTCACAACTTCATGGATAATCAAAATACTGAATAGACTAACATTCGCTTAGTCTTGACTGTGGGAGGCATCTTGTGATCAGCTTAGCCTGGCATTCGAGACACTGCAATCTAACTCAAAACTCCATTACCAGCTCTTCTCTCCTATATCTTCCAACATCCAACTTCCCCTATCTGGAAGCGCACCTTCATTCCATATTCCCATATTGAAAGTCTTTCTCCTCTGGAAGCTTCCTTTCTATGTAAGCTTCCCTGGCTCTGGAAAATAATACCAGTGGAACCTAAATGCTGGGGTGGAGGGGTGGAGTCACTGAGCTAGAAAGGAAATGGACCCAGACACTGTCCTGCTGCTTGTTGACCAGCTCAGTTCATCACTGTCACTAGAAGGGTGGCCACCTGGTGAAATTCTAAGTTCACACACACAGCAAAAATATCTATCCCCCACCTAAGTATGAGCAGGAAGGTGGCAAGGAGACAAGGGCTGGGGGCTTCTCACCTGGGTCTCAGAGAGATGTAGCTGCTTGGCTAGTTGGGTCCTCTCCATCCCCACCAGGTATGGCTGCTTCAGGAAGGCCTTCTCCAATTCCTCCAGCTGCTCAGAGCTGAACACAGTTCGACTTCTCTTCCGGCTTGACTTGGAAGCTCCATTTACCCTGTTCAGGTAGACAGCCTGGCCCCAGGTCAAGGGTCCTTCCAGGCCTAGGAAGGGAAGAATCCAATACCCCTGAGCTTACACACAAATCTATCCCCACCCTCCACCTTTCTGGACAAAGCAAACAAGCACCAAGCATTTATTAAGCCCCTATTGTATACCAGGCACTCTCCTATGCTAGCAATGGAGATAAGAAGACAGAAATGAAATGATCCCTTAACCAGGCCCTTTCCTCTCCCCACCAGCCTTTGGACTTTACTCCCTCTACCAGCCTGCTGGTCTACCAGGAGGTCCTCAAAACCACCACTTCACCTCCTGCCTCCCCACACCTCTGCATTGGCTGTCCCCACCTGGAAGGACACTGGCTCTTCTTCCTAGCTGCCACCTTTTGGCTTCCCTGACTCCTTTTAAGACTCAGTCTCCGTGCTACCTTCCTCAGGAAGTCCTTGCAAGTCCCCACAGCTGCTAGGACATTCCCCTCTCAGGTGCTCTTGGCAGGGGGGACTAGCCTGCAGGAGGGCACTGAGATGGGGAACAGGAAGTAGCAGGTCAGTTTGGGACAGAATACATGAGGAGCAATTACATGTGACCAGCCTGGAAAAGAATCTGGATACAGATAGGAATGAGCTTTAAATGCCCAGAGCAGAAGAGTCTGTCATTCTTCCTAGAGGGAAAATGGGGCCATGGAAGTTTCTTGAGCAGCGGAGTGATAGATCAGATCTGTACTTTACCTAAAGATAATCAGGATCTTTCCTCATGGTTTCTATCTGGCAGACAGGTGAGTGATTAGAGCAGACACAACAGTTTAGGTTCAGTCTTTATTTAGAAAAACTGTGATTCTAAGCTACACATTCAATCTCCTACTAAAGTCCCAAACGGGGGAGACAGGAATAAAGTGCTCAGTGATACCTCCATCATGGAATTTGGGGGAGGGAGGGAGAGAAGGAGGAGAAAGGGTTAGAGATCTCCCCAGGCCTCAGTCAGGGTGATCTAGTAGACAGTTGGGCAACACTCCAAGGAAACTGATTCTTGCCTAGTATGAGACCCAGAGGAAAATCTTTTCCCATTCAATAAACCCACCTATTTAACACACACACACATGCACACGCATACACACACAGAGTCTATGTATTTGTCTATATATCTGTCTGTCTGTAGGTTGATCAAGTACTTATCTATGTCTGTCTAATTAGGTACACAGATACACACACACACACACACACACACACACACACACACATACATATACTGAGCAACCTACAGTGTTCAGTAAATACAGATTGAGCAAAGCCCTGAACTGGGCTCACTTTCCCTTCTGGAGAACTCTGGGCTAGAAATTCCCTGAAAGCCAGAATAGGGAAACCAGAAACTCTCTTGCCAAAGTTTTGTCCAGCCAGGCAGACAAGAGACTGGGGACAGACATCCAGGGCTTCCAAGACTTAGGCCTCAGCTCCCACCCTGCGGCCCTGAAAAGAAAGTGTTGCTAAAGGAATTGGGTTTTCCCCTCTTCTCTCAAGGAGTCCCACACCAGGGAAAATCCCAAAGGGTTGTCTGTGTCACCTGACCACAAAGATTTAACTAGCTCCTACCTCCAGATGTTTAAATAGAGAGCAGGGAGGTGTTCATAAAAAGGCCAGAGTGCTCAATTAAGACAGCTGTGGACTGGTAGAAAAGAGGGAAGTAGGGGAGAGGGTTGTCCCACCAAAGCGAGAACCCAAGAAGGTAGGTGAACTGATCCCTGCTGCCAAACTCCAGTATCAACCAATCAGGAATGGAAGAGCAGTCTTCTAGTACAAACTAATCTGACCTAGAAAACTAAAACACCTAATTTGATCTAGGTTTTGATCAATAATAGCATTTATGGAAGCAATCATTCACAGCATTTACTTATATGGCATTCTAAGGTTTGCAAAGCGCTTTATCTATGATGTCATTTCACCGACACCTCACTATGAGGGCTGGCAGGAAGTGTTTATAGTTAATCATGCAACATGTATTTATTAAGCACTTACTGTATATTAGGCATTCTGTCAGCAACTGGAGAATGATACAAGGACCAAAAACCCTCCCTTCAAGAACAAGGAGATGATTCTCCTATATCTGACCTGGTCAGGCTAGATCTAGAGCAGGGTGTTCAGTCCTAGGCTTCACAATTTCAAGGTATGCCAAGAACCTGGTGAGGGAACAGAGAAAGGCCAGGGCAATGGGGAGGGGCTTCAGGGACCTGTCATAGGAAAAGGAGACTAAAGGGAAGATGAGAGCTGCTCCCAAGTACTCAAAGGATTGTTACAAGGAAAAGGGCTGGACTTAATCAGCCAACAAGCATTTATTACACTCAAAGGGATGGAAAATGAAACAGTGCCTGTCCTCAAAAGACTTCTATTCTATGAAGCTTAGATCTCATTGGGGTAGAGGTGGTGGGGGAGACAAGAAACAACTTGTATATAGATAAGATACAAAAACAAGGTAACACGGGGCAGCTAGGTGGTGCAATGAATAAAGCCCTGGCCCTGGAATCAGGAGGACCTGAGTTCAAATCCGACCTCAAACACTCAACATTTACTAGCTGTGTGATCTTGATCAAGTTACTTAACCCCAATTGCCTTGACTCCCCCCTCAAAAGAAAAAAAAGAAAAGGTAATGAGTGCATTTAGGGTTCTATCAGGTAATGAGAGGAGGCAAAGGCAGGAGCAGTCCATATAGAATAGGGGGCTTAACTAATCTTTGAAGGAGACTTCTAAGAGGCAGAGGAGAGAGGGCATTGAGGGCCTGTACAATGGCCTGTAGGTGGAAATGGATGTGGAGGGGAGAAGAGAGAGATAGAGAGAGAGAGAAGGGAAGGGGGATGGGGAGAAGAGAAAGATGGAGAGATGGGGAGAGAAGTGAAAGAGGGGAGGAGAAAGAGAAATTAGAAGGGAAGGATAGAATTGGGGAGAGGAGAGAGAGAGAAAGAAAGGAGGAGACAGAGAGACTAAGCCACTTTCTCTAGAAAAATAGACAAGGGGAAGAGCATGTAGAGAGGCCTGGGAAAATAAGGGATTCATGAACCTTGATTGCCAGACTGAGGAAGTTTTGTTTCTGATGACAGCCCAGCTCTTTTGACCCCAGATGACAGAACCAGCAGCAAAGGGTATGAGGTACTCAGAGGCCAGTTGCTGGTAACAATCAGAGCTTTAGAAATGGAAGGGTGTGCTCCCCTTCCTTGGAGGTCTTGGAGCAGAGGCCAGAGGAGGCCTTGGGAGCTATGTTATAGGGAGGATTCCTTTGGAGCAGAGGCAGGACCAGACCTCTGAGGTCTCCTAATTCTCTGAAATCCAGCAGCTCTGATCTGGGAGGATTTTACATGAGACAATGAAGACATTCCTCTAGGGGCTGCAAGATACCCTCCCCTGCTGGGGTAGACTCCCTCTACAAATGCAGATTGACTGTAAGGGAAGTCTTCCAGAGTGGCAGGAGGCACACAAAAGTTAATTAACTTACTTGCCAAGGGTCACACAGTCAAGTGGGGGTGTGGGGAGAGAAATGGAGCTCTTTCAGTCCTGATTCCAACCCAGCACTCCATTATAATAGTTAACACTTATATAGCATTTTAAGGTTTCCAGAACACTTTATACATATTGTCCATAGTTGCTTTTCAAATAAGACATTTTGGAATTTTCTCTGCCCGTCCCCCCAGGCCTGGACTCTCACTGTCACTTTCTGCCAGAAACCCCGCTTCATGCCAATGGCATCCTTCAGAGATCACACATTCTGGTTATCTTGTCTTGTTTCTGCCCGATTATATCTTCCCTATTCGACTGGCACCTTCTGGAGGACTGAGTCTGTTTTTGTCTTTCTTTGTATTCTCAAGGCAAACAGTAGGTGCTCAATAAATGCTGGTTGACTTCACTTATCTCATTTGATCCACACAATAACCTTGGGAGACAGGTGCTGCTGTTCTGTACATTTTACTACAGAGGGAACAGGGGCAGATAGAGGTTAAGTGACTTGTATGGCTGAATTTGAACTCAAATTTTCCTCACTCGGAAGTTCAGCACTCTATCCACTATACCACTCTGTCTTGCTGCTTCTACTTCTATAAAATAGGGATAAATAATGGCATAGCTGACCTACCTCACAGAACTGCTTGGATCAAAGAACAAACTAGCAAAACATCACACAACTCAACCAACAATACTATATTTTGTTGTTTAATCTGGTTTGTTTTTTTTTTAAGTTGGGTCCGACTCTTTATGACTCTAAGGTTTCTTGGCAAAGATAGTGGAGTGGACTGACATTTCCTTCTCCAGCTCATTTTACAGATGAGGAAACTGAAGCAGAGTTAAGTGATTTGCCCAGGGACAGACAACTAGTGAGTGTCTGAGGCTGGATTTGAATTCAGGTCTTCCAGATTCCAGGGCCAGTACCGCCTAACTGCGCAACAATGCCATATTAACAACACCATATAAATACAACCTATTGTCATCATTCAGACCTCTTCTAAGTCAAACACTCTTGTCAGTCTGGGGAAAACTAAGGACCCCTTCTTGGAATACAGACCATTACAGAAGAAGCCAATTATACTGGAATATAACTATCAGGATTAAAAAAAAGCTAAGTCATAGACTCCATGTTAAGAACCCCTAGTTTAGACTAAGTGGACAGGGGAGGAGGGGCCAGGGGATTACCACAAGCTGAGCAGTCACTGAAGGTTTCTGTAGGTCAGACTTGAACTAGGCTTTGAAGTCAATAGTTTATGTGACTTTGAAATTTTCTAGAAGGAAGGGGAAAAATGGAGGAAAAGATCTAGTGAGAAGGGAAAAGATGGGGGGAGGGGGGTAGATAAAGTTTTAACTACTAAGATTACAAGGGAGGAACCTTGAACTACAGGCAGAGTAGTGTACAGCTGAGGGAGTTAACAGCTCCGATGGTTACGAGCACTGGGCCTGGAGTCAGGAACTTAATAGTACTTAATATCCATGTGACCCTAGTCAAGTCCCTTCCCTTAACTTCTGTCTGCCTCAGTTTCCTCATCTGTAAAATGGGGATAATATTAGTAACTTCCAAGGCTGTTGTGAGGATCTGAAGGGATGATATTTATAAAGAGCTTTGCAAACCTTAAGAGCAGCAGAAAATGGGGAGCTACAGTTGTTTCTTTAGTACAGTAAGACGTAATGTAGGAAGGGTTTGGTAGGGTTAGCCCTGAATTCATGTGCCCTGCTGTTGGAATGCTAAGGCCCTAGACACAAGGAGGGGCAGAGCTTCATGGATTAGGGGGGTGAAAGTTGCCTTCATCAAGGCGATGGGAATTCTGATTTGTTAGATGATTTCTAAGCTGCCTTGCAAGCTTCTGAGGATCCTCTGAAGTTGGAAGCCTTCATTTCCAGACTCCTGAAAGTGTAAAGCCCCCTGTCCTCAACTTCCCTCCTCACCCAAACCTCCTCCCCTCCCTTTAAATGCCCCTCTTTGAAATTCCCCTGACTCCTCCAACAGCCCTCCTCAGCCTCCTACTCAAGTCTTCTACCCCCCTTTCCTATTCCTACGAGGCCGACAACCTCCCACCCAGACTCCTCTCAGGCTGACAGGCAAATTACTTTCCTTCTCATTCCATCCCCAGATACCTTAACGCTTAAGTTACTACAGATGCCCAAGGTACTCTGCTGCCCATAACCCCCAAGTTCCAGGAGAGCCTCAAACCCGTTCCCAGAGAGACTGACGGATGGATGCACTGCACTGACTGAGGAGTCAGGGGCCGACCCTTACCTTTGACAGGGCAGGCTACTTCAGGAAAGACACCACCAGGGTGTGGGACGTGGATCGCCGGCACTAGGGGCTTAGGAGAATGCTGGTACACATAAAGATGGGGAAAGGGGGACACCCAACCCACAGAAAAATCGCAGGACAGTCGCCAATTCGGGGCGAATGGGAAGGTCAGGGGTTCTCGAAGCGCCAAGCCAAAGACCCCAGAAACTCGACGGGATTCCCGTGGCTGAGGGCTGGCCTTGGACAAGATAGAATCGATGGAGAAAGGCAACTTGGAGGAATTCAAGGGCCGCTGGGGGTAGGAGGGTTGTCTGCCCTCATCGCCCTGCGTCATGCTGGGGAGCCCTGGAGAAGTTGGGCGGGTAATCCTCCGCGAGCCGGAGGGTGTAGGGTGGCGAAGACCGGAGCCCTAGAGCAATAGAGAATAACGTGGATAAAGGAGGATATAGAGGAGATTCAACCCTGAAGAAAAGGATGGGATGTTGGAGAGAATAGGATAGAGCACCTACTGCTCACCTACCCGTCCGTCTGGTGGAGTGGAACGCTGTCGAAGGTCCGTCGGACGATGTGGCGGTGGCCGACTGGGATCCCCGCAGATAGAAGATCTGGACAGTCGGGAGTACCAGAGTACGGGGAGAGATGTGGGGGAGCAGGTGCTGGCGCGGGCTAGAGGCAGATCTGGAACTGAGACCCGGAGGCCGGCGGTACACTGCAGCTCCTTCCTTCCCAGGACAAATCAGGAGCCAAGAGTTAGTTTGGGAGTCGGGGGCGGAGTCCGAAACTTTCTTTTTAGGGCGACCCCCTGCCCACCAGCTCCACGTAAAATGAATCATTCATATGCAAAGTGGGAGGGCGAGCTTGGAATTTGGAGACCCAGAGTTTCGCTCACCCCTCAACCACCCAACCCTCAACCAGGAGCACCCTGAGCCTGAGGAGGGGCTGCGAGCCTCGGGGCCTCCAGGCAACCGGGAATCTGGGTTGAGGAGGGTTTCTTAACTCAATTAAACTCGAACTGCTCCTTCCCCTCCCTCCGCAACCCAACACTCCTACTTCCGTATCTCCCCCCCACCCCCATCCACTTACCCCGACTAGAAGAAGGGGTGGGTCCTGGGAAGTTGACGCAACGGGAGAGAGGAGGTGTCCCGCTATTTAAGGCTTTTCTTTCTAATGACTGCTCCCACGCTCCACCAAAAACAAAACAAAGTACTTCCATCACTTAGTCTGGCTGAGAGCATACAGTAGGCGCTTAATAAATGTGTATTTAAATGTGTAGGGTTTACAGAATTCCCAAAAGTTTCCGCGGTGGTGGTGCTGGTGGTTGTGCTGGTGGTGTGTGTGTGTGTGTGTTTGTATTTGGACCTTCGTTCTAACCTCTCAAATTTTTTACTTTTCTAATTAAATTTTATTCTTACAAAGCATAAACAAACAAAAAACACCTTGCGACAAATATGCATTGTTGAGAAAAACAAATTCCCAGATTGGCCATGTCGAAAAATACGTGTTTTCTTTTGCATCCTGAGTCCTTCACCTCTCTGTCACGCACTGGGCGCCACTTTGCATCATTTATCTTCTGGAGTTCTGCTTGATCTTTGTGTTGATCAGAGTTATTAAATCTTCCAAAATTGTTTCTTTTTCCAATGTTAACGTCATAGAATAAATTTTTCTCTGCTCCTCCATCATCAGTCTTCCCAAACTCTGAATAACTCTCTTACTAGCCCGACTCAGCCTGTTCGGTATAGCTCCCAGCCTGGGCCATCTGCAAGCTTGATGCCCATGCTATCTTTGCTTTTAACCAGTCACTGATTTTTTAAAAAGTTGAAAAGTGCAAGGCCAAGGCTACATCCAGCTGGGGTCATATTTTATGGTCTCCTTGATCCCCTTCTTGGCTTACATCGAAGAGAACATAGCAGATCCTCAACAAACCTCAGTTAAACTTTTAAAAACTTCTGTAGAGCTAATATGAGAAATAATAGATGCTAAAGTCCTCATTTCCCAAAAATCAATAAAGCCTTGTCAATTGGGTGAGTCATCTGGACTCAGCTTCAAAACAGTTGTGTGACTCTGGGCAAGTTTTTTGCTTTTCAGTTTCTTTAGCTCTGAAATAGACCGAATAGTTGAGGCTTCGCGTAGTGTTGTTAGCTGAAGAAGGAAATTCTAGCAAACTTCTCCAGCATCTTTGCTGAGAGATTGGCATCACAAAGAATGAGACAGGACTGAAACAAGTGAACAGCAATATCGTTGTTGGGATGATCCAACGAAATCGAGCGTGTAGATAGCCTTTAGCAACTATAAAACACATACAAATACTGTCATAAGCAAATTCCTTCATAGTAGTAGGGACTAGGTTTTACATGTGAACTAACAAAGCAACCAGAACTATTACTTTCCATGGCTGAAAGGGACCTCTCAGGTTAATCGGTTCAATTCCTCATTAAAGAATCAAGTGAATTGTTTTTAAAGCAGTAACTTCCGTCTTTTAAAGAGAATTTTATTTTTTAGAAATTCTGACCTCAATACCAAATAAAATGAACATATCCATGTGTGTAGTAGAACAAAAAGGGATTGCAAATGAAGCTGCATGTATGTATTACATACAGTTTACTATTCCTTTGAAGTATATAATAAAATAAACATGGAACTTTCAAAGCTGTCCTGCTTGTCTGGGCTTCTTTCTGGACTTTTGTTCTTTTTAATGCATTTTTTAAAATGAGTCGATGGCATTCTTTCCTTTTAATTTTTGGGGGGAGACTTCCCTAGTCCTAGCCCCCTTCCTTTGATTCATTCCCTTTTCAATCATGAAAAAAAAAAAAGAAAAAACTTTTTAACAAATATGAATAGTCAAGAAAAATGTCTTCCCACATTGACCGTGTCTTAAAATATATCTCCTTTGGCCAATTGAGTGAATTCACTTTTTGGTCAGGAGTTTAGTATGAATTAGCATCAGTTTTCTGGAATAATGATGATAAAAGCCCTTAAGTAGCACTTAAATCTGCAAACACTTTACAAGTAGTATCTCATTTGATCCTTGCAAAAATCCTGGGAGAAATTATCCCCATTTTAAGGATGAAGAAATTGAGGAAGACTGAGATCAAGAGACTGTCCAGGGTCCCACTGCATATCAAAGTCAGAGGCTGAATTTGAATTCAGGTCTTTCTGATTCTAGATCCGGTGCTCATGACCACTGGGTCATGTCGTTGCCTACAGAAATTGAAATGACTCATTTTGTTCCTTAATTGAATCCTTAGTCTTCATTTTTAAAATCAAAGATCCCAATGAAAACAGATAGGGGATCCAGTTGCTGACGTGGCAATGATAGGATCTTTGGGAGTGACCATTCTAACACAGGATTCATGTTAGGTAAGGAAGGAAGAGTTGCAGCCTAGATTTGGGGGGAAAAGACTTCAAAGACTTAAGAGAAAGAATTAGGGAGGATCCCATGGGCCAAGATTCTATAGGAGAAGTTGATGCCAGGATCACAACTGGTTCTAATGGAGAAGAAATGGGAAAGTAATTTAAATAGATTAGATGTGTATGCCAGGAAACTCTGGTCAGCTTAAATTCTTTCATCCCATTTAAGTATGGGCCTAGTGGTAATATCAATTTCCTGTGCTCACTTTTCTCATTTGTAATATAAGGGGATTGGGACCTAACTGATGTCTAAGGCTTTTCTGGATTTAAATCTATGACCCAATGATTGGCAACAGGAAAATATTCCTATTTTGAAAAAAAGGGAGACAGTACAAGGTTTACACTATAGGTCAATGATCTTGACTTCAATTCCCTTTAAAATTGTAGGACATATCATTAAAGGGATGGTTAGCAGATAAATAGAAAAGGAAGTAGTGATAAAAAAGACCCAGTATGACTTCATTAAAAACAGGCCATGCCATGCCTGTGACATACAATTCCATGAAGTTATATTTCCATTTTTTGACAGGCTTACTGGGCTGGCAGATTAGGGGAATTCTCTACATATAATTTACCCCAATTTTAGCAAAGCAATTGACAATCTGCTAATCTTTTGAGCAAGAAGGAGAGATATAGGCTAAATCAGGTAGATTTAGAACTGATTGAGCAGTCATAATAGTAGCCAACAGTAGTCAACTTGGAGGGACATCACCCATGAAGTATTATACTACAAGGATATTTTGTTGAATCTCAATAACTTGGATGAAGGCAGAGATTAAATATTCAGGTCCATATGTTTATCAAAGATGGAGGTAAAGAAGGGTGAAAGACTCCAAGTTTTCAAACCTGGGTGCCTGGGAGGCCCTCTTAGCTGACCATGTCTAGTGAGGGCACTGGAAAGATGAATGGATTTAGGTCCCATACTCACCACTCACCCCCTCACTAGATGTGGGATCCTCTGGCAAATCACTTTTTAAGCCTCAGTTCCTTCATCTGTAATATGAAGGAGCTTGAATCAATCCACCTCTAAATCTATACTCTTATGAGCATTTTAATAGGACAGAGACCTCCAGGAGGTTTTGGTCCTGAGACCAGTAAACATCAAATATGAGAGATCAAGTCACAGATTAGGGGAGGAGCAGTAAAGGAAGGAAGGGACCAGAGATTTAGGACTGAAAGGGGCTTTACTGCATTTTACAAATGAGAAAACTGAGGCCAAGAGAACTGAGGTGAGTTGCCCACGGTCATACACAGTACTTTAGGTAGGATTTGAATTGAGGTCATTACTAATTAAAGATGACAACATAGGAGAAAACCATGATGGGGGGCACTTTTCCAGTTGTTCAGGAAGGATTTTTATCCAACCCTTTAGGATGAACTCAAAGAGGAAAGCCTGCTTCTATCCATCTGCAGGGGATGGGCCCAAGAATGGGTGTGGGGACAGGAGAAACTGAAGGGCATGGAGTTTTGGAAAGCTGCTGGGGATAAGGGAAGAGAGGATGAAGAAGAAAGAAGAGGGGGAGGCTTAGGGTGGGGTGATGTGGGGACAGGAAGGGCCCTAGATGAAAGTTTTCTGCACCAGCATAGTCAAGCCTCATTTCCTACAGGGCAGCTGGAACTCCCCATCCCCTCCCCCAACCTGCTCCTCTCTCTGCAACACCCCACCCCCACTCCCCAAGGCCACCCTGCTGGGCTCTTTTTCCTTTCTTGGGAAATCTCACACCTTCGAGGTATTGCAGACCAAGCTGCCAATCCCTCTCCCTCACACCTGAGACTAATCACCACCAGCCACCCCCTAGTGGGGCAAAGCAGGGAATCCAGCCTAAAGAACTACTGCCCACATCTGGCAAGATTGGTCAGGCTCCTGGGCTCTGGAAGCCTGAAGTATATGATTGAATAGGTCACCCATTCCTGATCCATGAACCTCCCCTCCCAACATCCACACCTCTGTGCTTGCCCATCAGCCTCAAGTCCCATCCCTTTTCTCTTTGCCCCCCTTCTCAGTTTTTCTCTCTGGGTTTCCTTTGCCTGTACCCTTATGCCTCCCCATCCTTCCCCTTTCATTCATATGGTCCATAGAGCTTGGAAGAGCATAGGACTTCAGAGGTTATCTACCTAAACCCAGTCCTTTTACAGATGAGGAAACTGAGGCCTCATGAAGTTCAATGACTACTAAGTGGCTGAACTAAATCTGGTATTCCAGCTCCTAATCCAACATTCTTTGGTCTCTTCCCACTTTCCCTTTCCTCTTCTGTCCTGACAACCTCCCAGATCCCATAATGCCCTTCTTCTCCAGGTGGAGTCTGAGTCAGATAGAGGAGGTGTGAGTGATTCCATCCTCACTGAAATTTTTATCTTAAATTAGGTCATTAGCCTACCTGTCAAACTGCCCTACATGGGGTCCAGCATTGTCATTAAATTGTTCAAATGGTTGTCAGGGGAGAATGGAGGAGCAACTGACTTGTTCCCTTTCCCCCACCCCTCTCCACCCCAAGCTGGCTTTAATGTAAATAGCATTTAACTTTTTTTTCAAAATTATACATAAAGACAATTTTCAATATTCATTTTTATGTGATTCTGAGTTCGAAATTTTTTCTCCCTCTGCTTCAACCTCTCGAAGAGGGCAAGCAATCCAACAGACAGGTCCAAGCAGGTTTTAAATGGATCTTTCTTTTAGACAGGGCAGTCTACAGTGTTGGGGAGTCAATAGAACACCAACTTTGGGGACATGGAAAAGGGAGTCCCAACCTTCTTACCTTGAGTCATTCTCTAACCCTTTCATTTTGCCAACTCCAATGCCAGCCCTGCCAGCAGAGTCATAACCTCTCTGAGCTATTGGCCTGACTCCCCTCACCCAGGCTGGCAAAGGAGTTGAGAAGGGCATTCAAAGGGCATTTCTTCTCCATCAGCACTACCTTCTTGTAAAGATTCAACATTGTCCAAATGTTGTAGCTCTAAGCTATGGATTATCAAAAGCCCCCCCTTTTTTTGCTCCCCCACCTCCCCAGGAAAGTTCCTAAGCTCCCTCTAGGTCTGGTACCTTTTGGGTCCTCTGTGCACTTCTCAGTCTTGGGCTCTTAGATAGATAAGTAGGTAGATAGATGGATAGATAGATAGATAGACAGACAGATGATAGATAGATAAATAGAAAGACAGACAGACAGCAGCTCAGCAAAATTAGTCACATTAACTGGGTAATACATTTACTCCTTCACATTCAGTCCCTCAGCTCCCCAGAGAAGAGAGATACCTATTTTCCTCTCTCCTTTGAGCGTCCAGTTTGATTGTCTCAAGCACAAAATATGTTCTTTCATTCTTCTCTCCATTCCATTCACCCTTTGTATTTTGCTTCTTGGTTCAGAAGGGGTATCAAGTTTCCTTTCTTCCTACCTCCCCCAGCTCCCCACAGTCTCTTCCACAGAGCTTACAACTCTAGAAATGAAAGGAAAGGCCTTTAGAGACTGTCTAACTCACTCTTCAATACATTTTTTTTTATGGAGGTGGAGACTAAGGATCAATGAACACAGATCACAAGTAACTTGACTGGTCAGGATTAGGAAGTAGTGCTGGAACTGGAACTCAAGACTTGGGGCCCTCAACACATGACTCTGGACCTTCCCTGACATTTCTGGGAGGCTGTCCCTCCTTGATGCTTCTCTCTAGGTCTGCTTGGCTGCCTCTCTGTTGACTCTAGGTGGGACCTCATTCATTCAATCCCAAACCACTGGAGTACTGAATCCAGCGACTGGCACCCTGAGGTTCACACACAAAAGCAGCAGCAGATGATGGCTGGAGTCTCTGCCTCGGAGGCATGGGCAGTGTATTTAGGGGTACAGGATGCACACAACAGAACTCAGGGGTCCAAATCCTAGAAGGAGGTTTTTCCACAAACTGCCTACAAAAACCAAAGGAACAGAGAGATTAGGGTAAATTGAGGTCAGTCTAGGGAGTCTTATTGGAGGAGGCAGAGGGGACCAAAGGGGATCATCAAGGCTTCTCCTCCTAAACAGGTGGCTGTGAATCCTGTTCTTTCAGTAGAACAGTTTGCTGGGAGGATGCAGGAACAATTAGGGTAAGATGAGATCGGGAAGTTGGCTTCACAGCAAATCCTCAATATCAATAGATACAGGGCAAAGAACCCTAACTCTGCCACTTGGACTTCAGTTTCCTTATCTGAACAATGGGGCTAATGATACCTGAATACCTTCTTTCTCCAAACTGGAAGGATGGAATGAGATGATGCTTTATAACCTGAAAATGGTAGCTATTAGGGATGGATATTGGGTCAGTAGTCCATTCATTCCCCAGGGAATCACTGAACACTCAGGTTAATGGTAAATGGAAGATCATATTCATACATACATACATATAAGGTATACACAGTGTAAATGGACATCTGCCTTCTGTCATGTTTATCTGTACAAATAGCTGAGCTTGCCGGGAAGATTCAATTCCATTCATCTGTATTGGGGGCTCTACTGAGTTCTTGGGTCACCAGGATAAAAACTAAATACATCTTGACCATATTCTACAGGAGGTGGACAGTGAGGGGGACAAGATGTGCTCAATTAAGTGAAAATACTAAATATATAGTAGTTGGGAGAAGGGGGAGGCACCAGGAAATTCTTGGTTGATTGTAAACTACTTGTATCCTTAGAGTCTAGGGCACTGTGCACATAGTAGACCTTTTTGTTAATTGACTGGAATCAATCATGTAACCTCCAATAAGTAACTGGCTTGACCTTCTCTTCTTCCCTTCCCCTGGCAGTTTTCCCCCTTCCCGAGACCTCTCAACAGTCGGTTTTCTCCTCATTGACCTCCTCCTGAGGGGAGAAGGGATAAGACAGGGGGTTTATCAAGTGCTAATGAGAGCCCAGTCTCATTTCCCAGAATTAAGCAGACAAAGGGAGCCTGCCTAGTGCCGAGGTGTGGGGTTGTGAAGGTGTGAACTGTCTTCGAGCTCTGCTAATAGCCTGTCTCCTGCCTGCCTGCTCCATGCCTCAGCATCTCCTCCTCTTCACAGTAGAGCCTCTGCAGGAGGCAAAGAGGAAGAATATAGGATTCAGAGACTGGGACAAGCCATGGTCTGATGGGAGAGATGTTCAGTTCCATTCAAGAAACATGGATTAAACACATACTGTGTTCTGAGCACTCTGCCTAAGCACTGGGAGAAGATCCAAACTTTAAATGGCAGGCCTCCACATTCTATTAGGGATAAAGGAGTCAAAAACAGGTGATTACAGATTTAGAACTGGAAGGGACCTGACATGCCCATCACATTTTACAGATGAGGAAACTGAGAGAGAGAGAGGGGCAGGGAGGGAGGGAGAGAGAGAGAGAGAAAGAGAGAGAGACAGAAACAGAGAGACAGAGAGACAGAGAGAGAGAGAGAGAGAGAGAGAGAGAGGGAGAGGGAGAGAGAGAGGGAGGGAGGGAGAGAGAGAGGAAGAGAGAGGGAGGGAGGGATGAAGTGATTTATTCCAAGTAATAGTGTTGATCGCCCTCTCGCCTCGTCAAACAATCAAAAACAGGACTACAGTTTGAAGAGGGGGGCGGGGGGAGATAATTCCAATACGAGGTAATACAGAATTAAATGGGGCATTAGGAGTAGAAGCAAAGTTCTGCGTGTGAGGAGATGAAGTCATTAGGACCAGGTAGGGATCATCAGGAAGACTTTAGGGAAGATGATGGGTATGCAGACTGTTAGAGCTGGTCTTGGCCCCAAAGGAAAGATATAAGAACCCACCTCTCTCCTTTCTTTTGAAAGGTTGAGAACTATGGGTGGGGAACACTGCATATAATGTTAGACTTGACTAATCTGTGGGTTAGATTTACAGAATTGGGTTTTTTCACCCTCTTTTATTCTTTGTTTTTTTAGAGGTGCTTCTCTGGGAAAGGGAGAGGGGAGGGACATCTTAAGAAGTGAAAGTGATGTTAAAACAAAAGCTATCAATAGAAAATTTAATTCAAAAATAGTTAGAACTAGAAGAGATTTTAGAAATCACCCTATTTACCCGATCCACCCCTGTTTTATTAATGAGGAAAGTGAGGCCAGAGAAGTTCGATGAGGTGACTCAGGTCACACAATGACAAGTCAGAAGATAGAATTTGAGACTTTGGAGAAACAATAGGATTTCTGGTGGATAGAGAGAGCTCCTCTAGGGAACAACCTGAGAAAAGGCTTGAGGCCCAGTGACAGCCCCTTTGGCTTTATCAGACAAGGCCAGAAAAGGAGGGTGGTTTCAGATTGTGGATATCAGACCTCTGCCATGATCTTTGACTCTTTGTGGGTTAAGGAACTGTATCTCTCAGTGACTGGGAATTTTTATAGGATATTTCTTATGTGGGCCACTCTGCCTTCAAGGGGATTATGGGGAAAATCCCAGTAACAGCCAGCATTTATTTCTACAGTGTTTGCTTTAAAGTGAATGTTATCTCACTAGAGGCATATATAGAGGTAATTATATAAAGGTAGCTATCATCTACGTCTCATGAAGGCTTGGTAATGTGGATTCTATCAGTGTTGTCATCCCCCATTTTACAGATGATAAAGCAGAGGCTTGGAGACATTCAGTGATCACATGACTAGTATAGATCAGAGGCAGGTCAAGGGGGAGGAGCAGCCTAGGCTCAGAGGATGGGGTTGCTTCTGCAGCCTTCTGCGAGGAGACAGGACTGGAACTGGATCTTGAAGGATGGGTAAGAGTTAGACAAATGGAAAGGAAAACACTAAAAGTGTCAGAGAAAAGCAAGGGACAGAGAATGATATTGATAATAGATCAGGTTTAGATTTCACGACATGCTTTCTTCACAAGTATCTTCTGAGGGAGCTTCAGATTTGGAGCTGGACAGCACCTTAGAGATCATCTCGCCCAACCCTTCCCCACATTTGACAGATGAGGAAAATGAAGAATGGAGGGCTTGGAAGTGACACAGCCAGGGAGTCTCTGAGGTAGAATTTGAACCCAGGCCTTCCTGACTCTAAGTAAGGATCCTCTCTGCTCTATCACTTAGCTTCTCCATATTCAAGGGCACTCTATGGACTCCAATCTGGGCTGCTGGGAAGTGATAGTTTGTACTATTTGGTAGATACACAGGCTCTGGGTGAGAGACAGGCAGAAAGTTCATTATGCCTTTTCTTGCTCCGCTGTGTCTCACTCCATCCTGTCCCAGGCAGGGATGTGAATCTCCTCAATCCTTCTCCAGTCTGGTCCAACAGCCTTTAACGGTGCTGTTAGGGCAATGGGATCAAATACCGAATCCCTCCAGTTCAGATCCCCTGAGAAGCATCAGAGTCAGAGCCTGGCCCCCAGAAGCCTGATAACTTCACCTCCAGATCCTCCAAGTTGAATCCCTTCCATCTACAATTAGGAGGGCAAGCCATTCCTAAGCTCAGAGCTGCCCCAATAGAATCTTCCACTGGGGAGATGGGATACCAAGCTTTAGAGTAGGAGGAAATGGGCTCATTTAGCCTCCTCAGATCCTAGCCCAGGCCGTCCCTTCGAACACTTTGTTCTGACCTTTCCCTGTCTGCCTGGTTCCTTCCCTCCCTCACTGTTTCCTTCATCTCTGCCTTGTTAAATCTACTGGCCCCCAGCTCAGCCAGGATTAGCAGACTGAGGTTTACCTGAGGAAAGACTTGAGTCAACACTTTTTCTTTTTTCCCCTTTCTTTTTTTTCCTCAAGACTCATTAAGAGTAAGAGGCAAAAGACTGACTGTCTCAGACATCCAGGGTCTCTTAGATTCATGAGATTTAAACCTGGAAGACACATTGCAGATCACGTAGTTCAACCCTTTATTTACAGGAGAGGAAAGTGAGAGGTTAAGTGACTTATATTGAGAACTATGCTATTTAGAGCCGGGAAAGGATTCTCAGAGGTCATCTAGTCTGGGAGTTGTGAACATTCTATGTGTCAGGGACCCCATTGGCAGTCTGGGGAAACCCATGGAGCCCTTCTTTGAATATTTTGAAGTGAATAAGAGAAAACACATAATAATAGATAGAATTCATAGAGTTTTTTAAATGTTACCTTATTCACTAACCAAAATTAGTAAATACATGTATATATACATATGTATGTATTTATATATGTAAACACACACACACACACACACACACACACACACACATATATATATATATATATATATATATATACTTTTTTTTTCCTATCCAAGATCACATGGCCTATGAATTTGATCCATGGACTACTTTGAAATCTGAGGAACCTAATTAAGAACCCTTGATCCAATGCTCTAATTTTGTAGATGAGGAAAATGAGACTGGGAGAGGTTGTGACACACTCAAGGTCACCCAGAGTCTGACTGCTGATCCCAAAAATGAAATCAACAAGCATTTATTAAATGCCTACTGTATGTCAGGCAAAGACCAAATTAATGCCTCTTCCCAAGGAGTTATAATCTAGTCACATAAGTATCTACAGAATGTGACTGTGTCATGTTACTCCTCCCCTCAATCAGCTTTAGCTCTTCCCTTTTGCCTCTAGGATACAAAGTAAACTCTTTCAATGAATTTTTCACCCTATACTTTCAGCCTCATTGATTCTGAGGATCTCCTGGCAGGATAAGGTACCAGATATTGAAGTCCTTGCTTGGGCTGAACTGCCAAGCGTTCAAAATATGCTTCAGAGAGTGCAACTCCAATGGGCTGGCCACGTTGTCTGAATGCAAAATGTACACTTGCCAAAAAGACTTTTATGGAGAATTCACATGAGGCAGGCGATCACATGGTGGTCAGAAGAAGTGATACAAGGACACTCTCCAGGTCTCTCTTAAGAACTTTGGATTTGATTGTGTGACATGGGAGACACTAGCACAGGACCACTCAGCATGGTGTGTCCACATCAGAAGGGATGCTGTTCTCTATGAGCAAGGCAGAATTGAAAGAGTACAAAGTAAACATAGGATCCACAAATTTGGAGTATCCACTCCAAAATTTCATTTGGGCTATCTGTGCCCAACCTATGATAGAGCATTCCAAGCTCGTATTGGTCTGATCAGCCACAGTTGGATATACCACTTTATCATGATGATGTCATTTTGGTCCTCTTCAAAAACACAGGACAACAACGGACTATTATTGTCCCAATTCAAACACATAAACTGGCCCTGTCTCTCTTCACAGAAGCCACTCCATTCTGCTAATTATCTCTGATTTATTCTGTATCTAGCTTGTCTGGACATCATTGTTTGCCTCTTGTCTATCTCTTTAGTCTGTAAACTCCTTGAGGGCAGGCAGGGTCTGTCTTTTTCCTTTCTTAGTATCCCTTAGCACTTAGCACAGCAACTGGCACTCAGTATCCGCTTAATAAATTTATCATTCATTTGCTACATAATAAAATTTTTACAAAGTTTATATTAAATTGTTTTATGGCCTACTGGCCATCCATCATGCTCAGAATGCACTCCCTCCTCAATGCGTGGTCTCAGAATCTCTCTCCTCCTCTAGGATGCAGCTCAAACACTACCTTCTGCATGAATGAAACCTTTTGTGTTTATGTGTATATAAACGTATGTGAATGCACAGGTTATGTAAATATATATTCCATGTGTGTGTGCGCCTTGTTAAGCTATTGTGACCATCCCACCAGTCTCTTTTTAAGTACCCTCTCCATTCCTACTTGTTTCCCTACTGAGCTTGATGTATTTTTTGCTCAAACTCCGTGTGTGTGTGTGTGTGTGTGTGTGTGTGTGTGTGTGCATGTGTATTTAATACTCCTCTATCCACATCAGAGAAGTTATCTAATGTCCCCTCCCCCTTTCTCCATGTTTGCATATTCTTCTTAAGCATCCAAATTATAAGAAACAGCAAATTTTGCTTCCTTCTCCCTCCTTTCTGTATGAATAGATTCCTTTTATTTCCTTTCTCTCCTCTTCATATGCTCAGAACAGAACCTAACCCAACATTCAATGCACCCTTAGGATCTTTGTTTTTTTTTTCTACCTCAATACCTTTTGAAAGATTTAAACCTTCAGAAAGAAGGTTTGTTTCTTCTCCTGTTAGAATGTTAGCACAACACCATCATACGCTTTCTTCCTATTGCTCAAATAAATATGTCTTTCTGAGCTTCTGTGGACTCTTGCATTTGTATTTCAAAGGTGCTAGTCTTTTCATTAGAAAGTTCTGTACTACATCAAAGATTCCCCCCCCCCCACACATAGGGTTATACTTTACATAAGTAAGATAATATTAACCTGGGAGCTTTGGATTTAGGCATTGACATTTCTGGGATTTTTCTGCTTCCTTTCTTCTTTCCATTATACTTCCTGGGAGATTGTTTTAGACCTTTACTCTGCCCTGTGATTGATCTGAGCAGTTTGCATTTATGGTTTCTTGAAATGTAGAAAAACAATGTCCAGTGTCTCTTCCCACCCCCCACCCACCCACTTTTATCAGGATTTTCAGAAATTTTCCAGTGATCTTTAATGATCTCTCCTTAATCTGTTTTCTAGGTCATTTTTAAAAAAATATCAGATAGCTTTCTTCCAGTAGATTTCTACTATTTTTTCAATCTTTTTATTTTTTTCTTGTATTTCTTGCTGTCTCAGTAAGTCATCGATTTCTATTTAATCTCTTCTAGTTTTCAGGTATCCATTTCTTAGTAAAGTTGACCATTTTTTTTTCTATGTCACTCTTCCTTCCAATTCTTTTTCCACTGTTTTTCTTTCATTTTAAATATCTTACTTCTCCCCCCCCCACCCCTGCCACCACCAGGTATTCATGTATTCCTTATGGAAAATTCATTTTTCCTTTGAGTCTTTGGTTATGGAGTTACTTGTACATTCTTTGGGGGCATCAAAACATTTGCCCTGTGTTTTTTTAATTTATTTATCTCTCCAGCTTTAGTTGCTGAACTGGAGTTTTTGCCTCAACTGGCTCCCTCTGCTATAGTTTTTTGGGGAGACAGGGGGAGGGGTAGACAGCCCTGCTTGATCTTGACTTAGGTCCCTTGAGTTGACCTCTACTTTCTGAGGATCTTGGAACTTCAGAGCTCTGGGCCTTCTGACACCCCAGAACAGCCCAGAACTGCTAATCCCTAGGGCTTCTTGGGTTCCCACCCTGGGGCTTCCTCCAAGGAGTCTCTGGTCTTCTTGCCTGTAGTAATCTTTCCTTAGGGCTTCTGGCTACCTCTTCAACAGTTCTAGGATGGGAAGAGTCATGGTACCTCCTCACTGGATATCTTGCTCATTATTTGATCTTGTGTTCGTCCTTCGTTGCTGAAGAAGGCCATGCCATCAGAAAAATGATAGCAACTTGCACTTGACTTTGTTTTGAAAGAAGGAGGGCTGTGCAGGTCACCAGCCTCACTTCTCCTCCAGAGCCATCTGAGTCCAGTGACCAGATATTCATCAGAATGACTGGAAATGACCAAGGATGTACTGGAGGACCTTGGTCCCTTTAGGCCAAAGTCTTTGCAGGCACTCACATAGGGTGAGATAATGCCCATTCATTGAATAGGCCTATTTAAGAAGTAGCCAGGGCATGGTCTCTTTAAGGGGGTGAAGGAAAAGAAAGACATCAGGCTGGGAGGGAAACAGCAACAGTTACTATCGATAATCACTCTAAAGCCAGGAAGGTCCAGAGGAGCCCATTCAGCATTATTTGATCTAGTGCAACCTTCAAAGTTTTGTCTCAATAGATCTGTAGGAGTTTCTCAGGCTACCTCCTGCTTAGGGGGTCATCTTGGTCAAAAGTCCTTACATTTTATTTTAATAGACTGATGGTCATAAAAGAAGTCTGGAATTCTACCATAGTCAAGGAGCGATTGATTGGTCAGTTTCCCTGATTCTGTATAATCTATAACATCACCCTGGATTCATCTTTCTCTTTAGGCAAGTTTCCTTCCCTACTCATTATGACTTCTTCCCTGGGGAACTTAGTCTCCCTGGGGAACTTAGACTTGTAGACTAACTACTGGACTCCAATTGACTAGGGCAGGCATTTTATGAAGATTTCAACATTTGAAAGATTGAGGGGCTTATCCATATGGGTACCTCCTATCATACTGCAAATCTCTACCCTGTGTGTGACTTAGCAGGCAGTCTTGGAGAGCATTCATGGCTTGGGGGCAGGGAGTGAGAGCAAGGGGAAAGTGTTCTCTTGAGTGCCAACCTGGTATGGATATCCAAGGACCAGCCAGAATCAGTTGTAGGAGGTACATTTTTTATTTGGCCATAGGGTAATTAACTTTATTTTGACTCCTTGCATTCCCTTCCCATTTCACCATTACATTTAATTGCAATCCCCCCATCCCGCTAAAAAAACTGGAAGTCTACTAAATATGTGACTGTGAGTGAGTGGCCCATGAATTCAAAGATCTCTACAAATGTTATCTCATTTAACCCTCAAAACAATAGCATGAGATAGCTGATGTTTTTATCCCCATTTTACAGATGGGGAAACAAGCTGAGAAAGGGTAAGTGGGGTCACATAGTTAGACAGTTTTGAACTCAGGTCTTCCTCACCTCAAATCCAACACTATAGCTGCTCTGATACTTAACTACCTCTAATGAAATCAGAAGAGATCTTTATGAAACAGTGCCAATAGGGAAGGAAAGTAGAGCCAGAAGAAAGGAGTACATACTAAGGCCAGTTAAGAAAAATGAATTGACAAAGAATTCTTCAGAGACTCAGAGGGAGCCACTGAGGAGTGGTGATATTTTATTCACCAAACTTGAGGAGGGAAACTGGGTCTATGATTTTATTAGTGTAGGGAGAAATCTCTCCTCCAGTTCAGGTCAACATGTTCTCTATAATGTTATGGTTGTAGGTACCACCAACACTCTCCCAATCACTCAGGCTCCCAACCAGCATATTCCTCACTCTCTCTCACCAGCCAAGTCCAATCTGTTGCCAAGGAGTGTCAGTTTCACCTCTTCAGTATCTCTCAAATATGCCCCTTTCTCTCCTCTCCAACATTTACCCCTCTGGTGCAGACCCTCATTACCTTATGCCTAGATTATTGTGTAATAGCCTGGGATCTACTTCCCTCAAGTCTCTCCCCACTCTAATCCACACTTCATTCAGTGACTAAAGTGATCTTCCTAAGGCTCAGGTCGGATCATGTCATTTCCTCCTTACTCAATAAATCTTAGTGACTCCCTATCACCTCCAGAATCAGATAAAACATGCTCTGTTTGGCATTCAAAGTCCTTCATAACCCAACATCACCACCCCCACCCCCACCACCCTCACCCCTTTCCAGTCTTTGTAGATCTTTCTCCCTCCACAAGTCCTCTCTGACCCAGGGGCATTGGCCTCTTTGATGTTTCCCATCTCCTGACTCCAGACATTGTTTTGTTTTTGGAAGCAATTGTGGTTAAGTGACTTGTGCTCACATTGCTAGCAAGTGTCTGAAGCCAGATTTGAACTCCTGACTCCAGGACTTCATCACCTACCTGCCCTATCTCCAGTCATTTTGAATAGCTGTGCCTCATGCAGAAATGGTCTGCCCTCTTCATTACTACCTCCTTACTCCTTTCAAATCCCAACTAAAAGTCTACTGTCTACAGGAAGCCTTCCCCAGTCCCCATTGACACTAGAGTCTCCGCTCTTTGGATTATCTCCGATTTCCCCAGTCTATAGCTTGTTTGTACAGAGTTGTTTGCATGTTGTCTCTCCCCATTAGACCATGAGCTTCCTGAGGGCAGTACGGTCTTTTGCCTTTCTTTTTGTGTTTAGCCCAGTGCCTGACACAATACCATGCCCTAGTAAATCCTTCTTGACTTGACCCAACTTTCAGATTTTTATCCTCTGTCCCAGTCATTGGACTCTCAAGTTTAAATATGAATAGTTACTGAGTTCATTTCACAAGCATTCATTAAGTACCTCATTGAATACTTATGACCATTGGACTAGGAGAAGGTTTAAAGACAAAACCTAAACAGAGCTGGCTTTCAAAGAATTTACTTTTTCTTTTTGAAGGAATACAGAGGAAAACTTGAACAAAATGATTAGAAAGAGTGCTGAATTAGCCATCACAGAAACACCCACTTAACTGCCTGCAATTTGAAGAGGACCAGTGACATCATTAAGTGATGTCCTGACTGACCAGTGAATTGGATTTAAGTCAGGCACAGTTGCACAGAGTCATGAGCCTCACTCTTTCTTCCTGAGTCATTGAAGTCCAGTGGCAGGGCAAAAGTCAGGATGACTGGTCATGGCCCAGCATACCGTTGGTGTCTTCCACATCTGGCCAAGCTCTAAGTGCTCCACAGTGCCTACTTCAGCCACTTTCATGACTGTTGGAACAAATTGTTCTCATCTACCCATTCTTATGATCTGAAATAAATGTAAAAACATAAATATGACTTATTATCACTATTTTAAAATTACTACTACTTTCTTCACAAGATTGGTGGGAAGATCAGTTGAGGTAAGAAGAAGCTGACCAAAAGTCATTCTGCAGTTTTGTTTTGTTTTGTTTTTTAAGTATCTATTAACTTTAATGCAATAGTACAAAAGTAAGCACGCTACTGGGTTTATTTGTGTTCCTGTCTGAATTTCCTTCTCCTTTCTTCTATATATTTTCAAATGTTTCACTGTATTCTTTTTTCTTCTTTTTTAAACCACTATTTCTTTTTTTAAATTTATTTATTTAAGTTTTCAATAATCATTTCCACAAAATTTTGGGATCCAAATTCTCTCTTCATTTCTCCTCTCCCTCCACCCCAAAACACAAAGCATTCTAATTACCCCTACCACCAATCTGCCCTCCCTTCTAATATCCCTCCTTTCCCTTATCCCCATCTTCTCTTTTGTCCTGTGGGGCAAGATAAATTTCTATACCCCATTACCTGTATGTCTTATTTCCCAGTTGTATGCAAGAACAATACTCAATAATTATTCCTAAAACTTTGAGTTCCAACTTCTCTTCCTCTCTCCCTCCCCACTTATTGGGAAGGCAAGCAATTCAATATAGGCTTTATAGGTGTGGTTTTGCAAATGGCTTCCATAATAGCCATGTTGTGTAAGACTAACTATATTTCTCTCCATCCTATCTTGCCCCCCATTTTTTCTATTCTCTCTTTGGATCTCGTCCCTCCCCGAGCGTTGACTTCTAATTTCTCCTTCCTCCCATTGCCCTCCCTTCCATCATACCCCCCACCCTGCTTATCCCCTTCTCTCCTACTTTCCTGTATTGTAAGATAGGTTTTCATACCAAAATGAGTGTGTATTTTATTTCTTCTTTGAATAAAATGTGATGAGAGTAAGTTTCACATTTTCCCTCTTACCTCTCCCCTTTTTCCCTCCATTGAAAAGTCTTTTTCTTGCCTCTTTCATGAGAGATAATTTGCCCCATTCCATTTCTCCCTTTCTACTCCCAATGTATTCCTCTCTTACCCCTTAATTTTATTTTTTAAAGATATAATCCCTTCCTATTCAACTTACCCTGTGTTCTCTCTCTATGTGTGTGTGTTTGTGTGTGTGTGTGTGTGTGTGTGTGTGTGTGTGTGTGTGTGTGTGTAATCCCACCGACTACCCAGATACTGAAAAAAGTTTCAAGAGTTACAAATATTGTCTTTCCATGTAGGAATGTAAACAGTTCAACTTTAGTAAGTCCCTCAAGATTTCTCTTTCCTGTTTACCTTTTCATGTTTCTCTTGATTCTTGTGTTTGAAAGTCAAATTTTCTTTTCAGCTCTGGTCTTTTCATCAAGAATGTTTGAAAGTCCTCTATTTCATTGAAATACTATTTTTTCCCCTGAAGTATTATACTCAGTT
>CM053769.1:106582177-106606110 GCA_028658325.1 Potorous gilbertii
TTGAAAGTCCTCTATTTCATTGAAATACTATTTTTTCCCCTGAAGTATTATACTCAGTTTTGCTGGGTAGGTGATTCTTGGTTTCAGTCCTAGTTGCTTTGACTTCTGGAATATCATATTTCAAGCCCTTCAATCCCTTAATGTAGAAGCTGCTAAATCTTATGTTATAGTGATTGTATTTCCACAATACTCAAATTGTTTCTTTCTGGTTGCTTGTAATATTTTCTCCTTGACCTGGGAACTCTGAAATTTGGCTACAATGTTCCTAGGAGTTCTCTTTTTGGATCTCTTTCAAGAGGTGATCAGTGGATTCTTTCAATATTTATTTTGCCCTCTGGTTCTAGAATATCAGGGAAGTTTTCCTTGATAATTTCATGAAAGATGATGTCTAGGCTCTTTTTTTGGTCATGGCTTTCAGGTAATCCTCTAATTTTTAAATTGTCTCTCCTGGATCTATTTTCAAGGTCAGTTGTTTTTCCAATTTGATATTTCACATTATCTTCTATTTTTTCATTCTTTTGGTTGTTTTGTGATTTCTTGGTTTCTCATAAAGTCATTAGCCTCCATCTGTTCCATTCTAATTTTTAAAGAACTATTTTCTTCAGTGAGCTTTTGAAACTCCTTTTCCATTTGGCTAATTCCGCTTTTTAAAGCATTCTCATTGGTTTTTTGAACCTCTTTTGCCAATTGAGCTAGCCTATTTTTAATGATATTATTTTCTTCAGCATTTTTTGGGGTCTCCTTTAGCAAGTTGTTGACCTGCTTTTCATGACTTTTTTTGCATCTCTCTCATTTCTCTTCCCAATTTTTCCTCCACCTCTCTTATTTGATTTTCAAAATCCTTTTTGAGCTCTTCCATGGCCTGAGACCATTGAATATTTATATTGGATGTTTGGGATACAGAAGCTTGTCTTTCCCTGATGGTAAGCAGCGTTCTTCCTCATCCAAAAGGATGGGAGAAGATATCTGTTCACCAAGAAAGTAACCTTCTATAGTCTTATTTTTTCCTTTTTTTGGGCATTTTCCCAACCAGTTACTTGACTTTGAAGTCCTTTGTCAAGAGTAGGGTATACTCTGGGGATCTGTAAGGTCTCAGTTCCTCCAAGGTAGCACAATCAAGCATGTACACTGGTCTGGGAAAAACAAGAAACTTTTGTGCCCAGAATTGGTGAGTAGTAGTTTCCTCTTCACAACCACCTGACCTCCAGTTAGACCAAGCCAGCACTGGGAGCTGAGATTCAGATAAACTGCTCAATTCTCCCAGGGGCTTTTGTCAGGGGCAGGGCTGCCATTCACTGTGAGATAAAGATCAGCTGCTCATTTCTCCAGAGGCATTAGGTGGAGACAGGGCTGCCACACAAAGCTGAGGTAAGAATCAGATGCTCAGATCCTCCAGGGGATGATCCAACAATGGATGCAGGCTGCTGTGGGAGCTGCTGCCCTCCTGGGGCTGGAGCTATGGGAAGACCCTGCTCCCTTCTCAGCCAGCTGAAAAAACCCTCTCACTGACCATTGGCACATGTGGGTTGAGGGATCTGCAAACCTCAGCTACTGCTGCTGGGGATTCTGCCCCAAAGCCTGCTCTGGTCTTCCTCCCAGCAGCGTCATGCTGTGTCCAAGACTGGCCTAGGCTCTGCTCCACGCCCGGTGCAACAGACCTTTCCCATCGGCCTTTCAGGTCACCGTGGCCTGGAAATCTCCTCCACTCTGTTGTTCTGTGGTTTCTGCTGCCCTAGAATTTGTTGAGAGTCTTTCTTTACAGATATTTTATGGGCTGTGGGGGAAGAGCTAATGTATGTGCATCTTTCTACTCTGTCATCTTGGCTCCATCCCCATTCTACAGTTGATAAATAGGAAAAGGATAGGAAGGAAAAATTCTGAAAAGAATTGCAAATTTTTTACAGCCACGTGAAAGAATGCAGTAAACCACTAATAATAAGAGCAATGCACATCAAAACAACTTGAACGTTTCACTTGATGGGAAGTCAATGAGAGAAGGCTTGTTGGAAAATACACATTAGTACATTGTTGGTGGAACTATGAATTAGTGTAGTCGTTTTGGAAAGCAATTTGGAATTATGCAAATAAAGTGACTAAACTGACCATTCCTTTGGATCCAATGATTTAAAATAGGAGATATATACTTCAAGGAGGTCATTCATAAAACTAAAGTTCCCATATATAACAAAATATTTACAGTAACATATTTTGAGACAGTAAAGTGAAAACAAAGTAAATGGTGAAATTATAATGCTTAAATGTAACATTACTGTGCCGTAAGAAATGATAAATATAATGAATACAGAGATACATAGAAAGACTTGCATGAACTGATGCAAAGTGAGCACAGCCAAGAAAACTATATATGTGTGTGTGTGTGTGTGTGTGTGTGTGTAAAACAGCAATGTAAATGGAGAAAAAAACAACTCACAAAATAATCAAGAATGAATACTACAAAATTACAAAGAATAAGCATGGTCTCAAAGAAGAGATGAAAAGACATCACCATTACACTCCTTTGATGAGGCAGGAGGTCCATGGGTCAGGCACATTGCATATATATCACCAAACTTTTTTTAGAATGCTGATCAGTTTTTCTTACTTTTTTCTTCCTCTTTTTCTTTAAAAATTATTTTTATATAGGATGACTCTGTGAGGAGTGGTGGGGGAGGAATACAGAGGGAAATTTATGAGATATAAAAGCAAAAGATAACAATAAAATTTTATTAAAAATGAAAGAAGCTGAGACTCAGTGAAATAACCCAAGGTCTGGTCTCATAACCTCATCTGAACCTGGGCCAAAGGGGAAGAGTCTTGATTTCCACACATACACACACATACACATACACACCTACCAATATTTTTCTCTTACCTCCAGAACCTATCCCAACCCCTTTATACCTCCCTTGTGCTTCCTGTCTTCAGCCAAATGATTCTCTTCCCCCCATTTTTGGGACCAAATCTTGCCCTAAAGGTTGCTTTTCTCCAGTGGAGAATCTGAGGATCTCAGGAAAGTTAGACTGGAATGTTTGTTTTAGGTGTCTTCCCCTCTTCTCCTGTTCCTAAGTTGTCTAAGTCAGCAGGATTTTCAATTTTTTAAAAAAAATTATAACTGAAAGAAATGTTCAATTTTGGTTAGAGGTTAGTGAAAATAAAGATGCAACATTTTTCTCATTCAAGTTCAAGGACCTCCAGAATTCAGGTTAGAGAACTCTGCTTTATAAGTCTGAAAACCCCAGCTAAACTTCAGGTAATGGAGAGAGGCAAAGAAAGAACCATCCCTCTTCTGTCCCTGGGTTTTGAGTAGGGGTATTCATGATGGAAGACTGAGATGGAGATTTCAGTTTTATTTGAGATTCTGGAAAGTTAGGGGCACGGGACTAGAAGTTGACAGACTATGAAGGTGCTCTTCTCTCCATCCAATAAAGTTATTTTTCACAGATTCTTTCCCTTCCTGTCTCCATACTTCCTATCCTTTCATCTTTAGACCTGCCTCTTCTCCTTTCCCCCCTCATTTTCCTTTCCCCTTCTCCCTGTCTCCCCCAACCCCTCATCTTTATGGGTATCTCCCATACCTCCTTTCCTTTCTTTCTTCTATCCTCAGTTCCCATTTCCTCTCTCTCTAATCCTGTCCTCCGTCTTCTCCTCTCCCCCTCCCTCATATCTCCCCATTTTCCTGTCCCCTCTCTCCCATCCTCTTTGTCTCTCATCCCCCTCTCTCCCCACTCTCCCTTTTCCCCCTCTCCCCAATCTATAGCCCTTTCTCATCTCTTCCCATCCCCCTCCCTCCTTCAGTCCCTTCTCAGACAACACCTTTCTCTCCTCTTCCCATTCTCTTCTTTTGTTCTCCTTTCCTTCTCCCTTTCTTTCTTCTCCCCCTTCCCTATCTGTCCCCTTCCCCTGCTCCTTTGTTCCAATTTTCCCCATTTATTGTCAACAACCAGTTGGTCATTTCCCAATCTCTCCCCTCTCTCCCCTTTGCCTTTGCTCCCTCTCTGCATGTCCCCTTCCATTTTTCCTCTTTACCTCCACCTGTTCCTCCTTTTCCCCTCCTCTCCCCCTTCTGCAAGCTAAGACTTTTAGGCCCCCAGAAGAACCTTCATTAGGTGCTCTTAATGAGTCCCCTAAGTCTGAGATTACTGGAGGAGCAGGAAGTGGGGGAAGGGAGGGTTTTCTTCTAGTCGTGTTTCCTCCTTCCCTCCCCAAAGACACAGAACTTGTGTGTGTGTGTGTGTGTGTGTGTGTGTGTGTGTGTGTGTGTAGACGCTGGGAGCTGTCACACACCTCCCTTCTAAACAGTCCCAGCTTCAGATAGACACCTGTTTTTCCCTTCCTCTCCCCAATCTGACACCCCAGTGCTGTAGGAGAAAGACAAACACAGCCGTATTTGCAGAAAAGTACAAAGTCAGCCCTGGGTAAGGCAAAGAGGTATGGGGAGCAGTGGGGGTGGAGGGAGAGAAATATAGTTAAGAATATATAGTTAAGAATGTAACTGGTCCCACCTTCCGTTCTCTCCCCTCCGGTTCCCCACCCCTGCTTCCCTAGCTTCGGGCATCTATAGGACTGGTTAGGAGTTGCTATCAGAATAATAAAGACAGTTAAGTGCTGCCACATTAATAGCAATTTAAGGTTATTAGCAAAAAGTTTCACTGACATTGTTCCAAGTTTCACAGAAGACTCGTGGTAGTATTTGAATTCTGGTTTTCTCTGTTACAAGTCTGCCTCATACATTTATTCTGCCTTCGTTAAAGGCAGAGATTCAAATGTAAATCCCATCTCGAATGTTTACCTATTATTATCCACCCTGGCAGATTTTAAAGAAGGATAATTAGCGAAGGGCTGGTGAAACGGCTTTTCTTCCACTCATCCCTTTTTGGGCTGGAAGGATTACAGATTCCTAATGTTTAGAAAACTATTGCTTTCAGACTTCTATAGAGGGAATATGGATCTTTCAAATCCCACCAACAAAAACTTTATGGAGAAAACCTTTTCCTCTCATAGCCAAGGACTCTGCTACATATAACTGGACATTTACATGAAGAGAAAGTTACTATGAGAACATCCTCAGAATTATCACAAAATGGCAACATTTACAACTGGCCTCGTTAGAGCAATCCACATGGAAATGACCAACTGCTTGCTGACTACCAGCATATGCCAGTACTATTGCTTGGGGTTAGAGACAAGGCTATGGGAGGGTTCAAGTCTGGAATGTTTTGCCCCTTAGGCAAGACTCCTAATTTGGTGGAGAAAGTGGGGGCCGTCATCACCCTGCATGACTTTCACTTACGTATTTTCTGGCATTTTCAGGATGGGAAAAACTACAGCTGAGGGCCCTCCTGCCATTTGTAGTTCAACTAAGAATGGACTAAGAATTTTTACATTTTAAAATAAAATTTTATTGTATTTTAAAGTGTAAAAACTATTTTTAAACTCGTGACTGTACCTTCCCTATCCTCGCCTCCCCCTTCCCAACCCTCAGAAAAGCAGTGACTGATTTCAGCCTAGGCCAGTTTGTTGATACCTTAATATACCACAACGTACACAAGAGTGACAATCATGAAGGGTCATGTTACCATTTTCTCCACCACGGTTTGCTGATCCCTATGTCTAATCTATAAAACTCCCATTTCTGTATGCTTTCTTCTTGGATAAGCAAATTTACTACTGTCCACTATATGTGATGGTTTTTTGTGTTAGCATTTGATGCGAAGGGACCAAGTCTATGGATGGAACCGTGGAGTACTCTTCCCCTTCCTTCAAGGAATAGTGAACGGAGAAGCTAGAAGCTACTGAACTCCCAAAAAGTCATTCCCCTAGACCAACCATATTTATGGGTCAAGGCAAGAATCCCAGTCTATACTGCAAGGAGTTGCCACGAATTCAGAAATATCTATCTATGCCTCTCCTAGACCTGCCTGCCTGTAGGCTTAAGCATTTTCATGTGCTCAGAAAGTAGGACACATTCTTGTATTGACAGTTCTATAAATGTTTACAGAGCCCTTTCTCCCAATATCCTTGAAATTACTTTTCAATTACTAGTTTTATATACATATATTTATTTTTATATGTATTTACTTTATATATATATATATATATATATATATATATATATATATATATATATATATAACATATATATCTATCTATATATTTATTTACTTATCTATGTACTAAAATATATAAACTCCTTGAGGTCAGAGATTGCTTTGGGGTAGATGTGGGGGAGCTCATCCCCAGGCCCTAGCACCTTAAAGGGGAACAGAGTAGACATTTATAGGATGAAATGGAACCAATCCATGAATGTAAACCATTTTCTAGACCAGTGGGTAGGCAGGCACTAAGAGCCCATTTTGAAAGAAGAAATATTCAGAGACCACCCAGTAAGTTAGTAGTTAATATAACAATAACAATTAGTCTTCTAATTGATATCACCTAATAAGAATTGAGGAAACACACAAGTCAGGGCTAGAAAGATGCCCCCAATCACTCCGGTTACCCTTAGAACCCTCAGGGGTAATGTAGCCACTTTGCCAGTGTGAATGGGTTGTGCTCCTTTCGGAAATGGGTGTTGGATTTAGGTGCATCATCTCTTGTCCAGACTCATCTTTCCTTCCTTCAACCTATTGCAGCACCATTCCAAAACCTCCACTTTGGTACTGGATCCTGTTCTGACTTAGTTTTTCTTAGAGAGGTACCCCAAATTAATGGAATGTGAGAGCAGGGAGAAATGAGGGTTAGAGTCCTAAGAAGAGAGAGTATTAGAGCTGGCAGGACCCTCAGAATACAGAAAGTTAGAGCCATGGTGTGGAATTTTAGAACATAGAATGTTTTAACTGGGAGGAACTTCAGGACATAAAATGTCAGAGCTGGGAGGACCCTAAAGAACACCTAATCCAACACCCTTATTGTGTTCATGGGAGACGAAGGCTTTGATTGCTCCAAGTTCTAGAGTGCATCAGGGCAGAGCTGACACTTTGGCTAGTGCTACCCACTCTCCTCTGGTCTCCTACAATTGCCTGAAGCTCTGGGAAGCCGCCTGAGCCCTTCTCCCCAGGGCAAGGGGCCTGAATTCTCTTATTCTTGGGCTCTCCCATAGCTCTTAGCTTAAAGCTGCCCACTGGTCCACAAGTATGGCACCAAGCTCCCTCCAGCTGAACAGGTAGCTCCAGGTGAGTGGGGAGGAGTCACAGAGCTCCCTTCTTCCAGGGGTGGATGGGAAGGTTCTTTGAAGGAGCTGTCTTTGAGACAGGCTCATATGAGTGTCTGGACGGAAGGGTGGTGTAGACCATTCATACTTACAGTCATGATATTATAACTTGGAAAGGACCTTAGAGGCATCATTTTACAGAAAAGGAACTAGAAGGGCAGTCTGGCCTAGTACATAGGACACTGACCTTGGCACTTGGAAGAACTGGGTTCAGATCCTTCCTCAGACACCTGATAGCTATGTGACTTTGGCCAAGGTGATTAACCTCTCTTAATGACTTCATTTCTCCTTCATAAAACAAGGGAGTTGGACTCGATGGTCTCCAAAGTCACTCTAAAACTTGTCAAAGGGAAGTGAGCTCAGGGTCCCACAGATGGAATCCAGAAACTGAAAGCTTGGATCCAGGAATTCTGCTCCAGAACCAAGGGTCTTTCCTTTGTACCACACAATGTCCCTTGTCAGCTAAGAAATAACTCATTGGGGCTACGTGAACCAGAGCAGGGACTGATCTCCAGCAGAGACATTTCTTCAGGAATCTAGGTTAGCAATAGAGGCAGGAATGAGTCCCATTAGCCTATTTAGCTGCCAAAGTGGTTTTCCTAAAGTGCTAGTCCAATCATGTCACCCTGCTCAGGGTGAAAGCCAAATCTCCTCTTTGGTACAGAAAGTCCTTTATAACTCAATCCCCTCCCACCTTTCCCATCTTCTTACACTCCACATTCCCTTTGCACTTTTTGATCCAGAGACATTGACCTCCACCTCTTGGCTCTGGGTATTTTCTTTGGCTGTCCCCCATACCTGGAGCTCCCCCTCATCTCCACCTTCTGACTTCTATGGCTTCTTTCCTCAAACTTCCAAAGTGATTTTCCTGGAGTAATCATGTCAATTCTCTCCTCAATAAACTCCAGTGAGTCCTTCATCATCTGGCTCCAATCTATATTTCAGCCAGTCGATAATAATGTATAAAACACCTACTATGTGTCAGGATATATGCTAAGGGCTGGGAACATAAAAAGAAGCAAAAGAGTCCCTGTCATCAAGGAGCTCACAGTGTAGTGGGAGAGACAATATGCAAACAACTATGCATACAAGGATCCAGGAGTCAAGAGGACTTGAGTTCAGTCCAGTCTCAGACGCTGGTTGTGTGACCCTGGGCAAGTCACTTAACTTAAGTTGCCTCCCCATAAAAGCAAGAAGAAAAAAGAGTCTAAGTTGGAGGGACTCCTTGGATTGATGATGCCCACTTCTTGATTTTTCCCCTTATTTCCCCCAGGAAAGGTCTGAGGACCTTGTTGTCACAGTGTGGGGCAGATAGGACGTCTTAGGGCAGGGCCAGACTGAATAGGGAAACTCCTTCCTATCCCAAGGCCAGTCAGCTGAGCATCAACCAGCTGGGGCTTGCTTCATGTTTGCCAACCAATTGAAGATCCTGTCCGGAAATATTTTTGTTTGTTTCTAACCTGCTCTATTTGCGGTTCACACTTGCAGGGAAGCCTGCCTCCTCCTGCGACCTGGCTTCAAACAGACCACCCCTGGTTAGGTCTCTATTTTCCCACCCCAAGTCAGGGGCACTGCAATGATCCAGCCCACCAGGAGGGTAGGCCCAGGTGGGCTGAGAGGGGCTGGATGAGGATCTGTAAACTCCTTAAGGGATCACAGTCTCTGGCCTCTGGCCTCCAGCAGCAGAGCCTGGTAACCAATCCTCATGTTTAAAATCTGGATTCACATCTTGTCTCTGATATGTCACCAGCCCCACTTCACCCAGAGACAATCATACCCTCGATTTTCCCAAACTCACAAGTATTCCTATTCCATGTTAAATCCTGGAATTCTTTTATCTGGTCACAAACTTCTATCATTCTATCTTTCCCTCTGCCTTTTCACCCTTTCCCCAGTTCTTCATCCTCAAAGTGACCCCCAATCCCTCAATCCCTCAATTCTTTCCCAGGCCTTTACCCCTAGACTGCCTATACTCCCCTTGATCCCTTCTCTTGGTGCCCTGGAGAACCAACGCAACCCTTCATGGTGTTAATTCCTTCCCCTCTTGCTCTAACTCCTACAACACCTTGTCAAACAAAGCCTGACCCTGGATCACTTCCACAAGAGAATGAAATAGAGATGGAGGAAATAATGAAACCTCACTGACCAGGTCCACTGCAAATTGGCATTTTAATCTAATTTCAGTCACTCTACTTCTCCCTAATTGATGAGCTAACTCACCAAAGTGGCTGTTTCAAACCTGCATGTGCTTCCTTCAGTCTCCCATTGCATTCCCTCCCTCCATCAGCTTTCTTAACTATGGATTCACACCCCCAAACTGAGACCATTCACCCAGAGCTCTCCCCTCTCTTCTCCACATTTCACCTCACTCAAACATTGTCCTTTCCTATCTCCTCCTTCACTCCAGTCTTACATGAAAAGTAGCCCCTTCTGCTGGTTGAAGTCAATGCCCCTACCTTGCATCCTTCATTACATCCCCTCTCATCCTCTCTAACAGATTGCCCCTACTATCTTCTCCATACTCTCTGATCTTCTACCTCTCCCTCTCTATTGGCTCCTTCCCTGATGCTTACAAACGTGGCCAAATCTCCCTCATCCTTAAAATTCCTCACTTGCTCTGACCATCACTGCTACTGATTTTCCTGTGTGGGGTGATTTCTCCTCCTTTTCTTAGCTAAACTTCTTGAGATATCTGTCTCTCATTTGTGCCTCCTCTTCCCCTCCTGTCATTCCCTTCTAAAGTCTCCAAAATGTGGCTTTCAAATCTCATCCATCAGCTGAAACTGTTGTCTCCAAAGTTATCAGTGATCCTTAATTTTGGTCTTTTCTCAATCCTTAGCCTTTGTGACATTGCTGGAGCATTTAACACTCTTGATCACCTCTTGGTTACCTTTTGCTTTCTCATTTTCCTTAATACTCTCCCCAAGTATTAAAGAGGAGGTAGGTGGCTCAGTCAATAGAGTAATGGATGATATGGGGTCAGGAGTTCTAAACTAGGGCTCAGACTCTTACTAGTTGTGTGACCTTGGGCCAGTTACTTGATCTCTGCTTTTGTGTTTTCAATTATAAAAAAGTAATAAAAATAGCACTTACCTCCCAGGGTTGTTCTAAGGCATAAATAAGGGAATATTTATAAAGTTCTTTCTCCATGGGGCTGGCACATAGTAAGTGCTTAATAACTATGTATTTCCTTTCTTCTCCTCCTACTTGTTTGATGGCTCTTTTGAGTACATCTAAGGTCTTCCTCCAGGGCATTCTCACTATCCCCACTATCTGTGGGTGTCCTCCAAAACTGTTCTTAGCTCTCTTCCCTTTGGTTTCCATGTCATTTTTCTTAATGCTCTCATGAGCTAGCTCTCAAGGATTCACTCATCTTTCTCTATGCAGGTGATCCTCAGAGGTTCAGAAGCCACAGAGTCCAACGCCAAAATCATTCAGAATTCTCCCTCCCACATTTCCAACAGGATTGCCTAAACTTTGCTGGAAACATCTGACTCGGGGGAATTCCCGGCCTGCCTACGATACCTTAGGACAGTTCTAATTTTTAGGAAATTTTCCCCCAGAGACGTTGTCTATACTTGCTTCTTTGTGACTCCCATCCAATGCCAGCAGTTCCACCCTCTGGGGCCAAGTAGGACAAAAGCCCCTCCCCATTTCGAATCCCTAACATCAGCTCTCATGACCCCCTTCCAAGCTCTCTCTTCTTCAGCCTCAGCAGAAACAACCTCTGTTTCTCCAACCATTGCTTATCATGACCTTAAGGCCCATCAATCGCTATGCCACATGCCCCTCAGTTTAACAGAGCTTGCTTACTAAGGTCATGGGCTTCTCAGATGGTACCAGAGGGGAGAAACAAAGTAAGATTCCCTAACCCCCCCCACCCCCATTTTGCTTTCTGCAAGTTTAAGGAAACAGGAAGTCACACTCATGAATATGTCTCCAAATGACCAGGTCCAGTTTGAGAGGGCTGGGGAGTCTGAATTCTAGGGCATAAAATAAGATGAAAACATTTTTTGGGGGGACTGGATCTGACATTTCATTTGTATGAGAAATTCTTGGTGAGGAATGCCCTCTGCCCATGCAGATAGACAGACAGACACCACTTCTGCAATTGGGTCTCAGAGAGTTGTCCTTGGTCCTGAAAAGTTAAATGGTTTTTCAAGGGTCACCTGACTATATGTGTCAGAAGGGTGGAACTTGAATCAATCAATCAAGAAGCATTTATTTACCTAGAACACCACTCTACTAAGCCCTAGGGACAAAAAAAAAAAAAGCAAAAATATTCTTGGCCTTAGGGAGTTTAATAATTATGGCAATAGCTAACTTTTATATAGCATGCTTAAGGTTTTAAAAGTGATTTACATATTCATCTCATATCACATATTTACACATTTATGTATGATGATGAACATTTACATATTCATCACAACTGCCTGGAAGGGTAGGTGCTAAGTATTATCCCCATTTTACAGGTGTGGAAACTGAGGCTAGGAGAAGCTACAGTAACTAACATACCCTGGGTCACATGGCTAATAAGCATCCTCACCCCACTTAGCTTTCAGAGATGATGTTGAGAAAAAATTGATAAAATTCGGGGAATGATTGGATGTGTGGAAGGAGTCAAGAATGCCATCGAGGTGAAGAACTTGAGTGACTGGAATAATGATGATTCCCTAGACTGTAAGAGGGAAGTTTGGCCAAGGTGGAGCACTTTGGTGGAAAGACAAGAAATTGTATTTTAGACTGTTGAATCTGAAATGCCCATGGAATACACAGCTCTAGAGAGACAAAGCCTGGATGGGAAAGTCTAGGTAGGAGTCATTGGCACAGAGATGATCACAGAATTTCTGGGCACTGATGAAATCCCTGAGAGAGGACAGATGGAACAAGGAGGGTCCGGGGCAGAGTCCTCGGGAACACCCACAGTTAGCAAGCTCATCATGCTTAAAGATCTCAAAAGAGAGACTGAGGTAGTGCTCATACAGGTAGGAGGAAGAGGAGGAAGAAAGAGTAGAGCCAGAAAAATATAGAAACAATGTCAGGAAGGAGCAGGTGGTCAACAGTGTCAAAGGCTGCAGAGAGAGCACAAAGGATGCCACCTGAGGAAGAACCATTAGATCGGACAATGAAAGGATCATTAGTAATTTTGGAGATAGAAGTTTCTGATGAAAAGATTGAAAGTCAGATTGCAGATGTTCAGAGGGAGAAGAGAAGAAGGGGAAATACATTGCAAATGACTTTCTTTGGGGGGAAGGGTAGATAACAGCCACCAGGATGTGGATTGGGTAATGAGGGTCAATAGAATGACTCTCAGAGGAGGAGGGAGGTAGCCGAGTGATTGATAGAGGGAGTGTGTGGAACTTGCCATGGGTAGAAATGTCCAGTGACTATGAATGATATAGATGGAGTGTATGTGTATGTATATCTTTATATGTGTACACACATATATGTGTATACGTATATGTGTATGTGTATTTTCTCTTTACGATATACTCTCAAATTACTAAACTAGAAAAATTCTCATGCCTGTTCTGCACCCCCTCCCCTATTCTCAATCATGATTATGTAATTTTTTATTTACTACTATTACTACTACTAGTAGTAGTAGTACTAGTACTACTACTACTACTACTACTACTATTACTTCTACTACTACACAGGCAATTCATCCAGTGGTCCCACATATTTTATTGTATGAGAGTACAAAGGACAGTGAAGCTATTTCCTTCCGAGGATGCTATCTGCATCCAGAGAAAGAAGTGATAAATAAAAATATGTATAGAATTATTTTACAGATATATACATATTTATGGTGAATGGTAGCTTTCTGGGGGGAGGAGTAAAAGAAATTTACATGGTAACTATCATATATTTAGAATAAATAGCAAGTTGTATATGATAGATTTGCAATTTTATGTGCAATCAACTTTTTAAAAATTATATTGCATTATGGAAATGATTGTTTTATTCCATAAATTAAAAATAAAATAAATAAAATTTTTTTAAAGTAATAAAAAAAAAAATCTGTTTCCTTCCCCTGGACTATCAGTTCTCAAGCTTTGTTCTTTTTTTTTTGGTCTCAGGATTCCTTTACACTCTTCAAAAGTAGTGAGAACTGCTTACATCATATATATTTATTACTATTTATCATATAAGAAATAAAAATGGATAAATATTTATTAATTTTAAATATTAAGAAACCCATTACAAGTTAACATAAATAACATCTTTATTGAAAGTGACTACATTTTCCAAAGCAAACATATTTAGTGAGAAGAGAGACATTGTTTTCATATTTTAGCAAACATCTTTAATGTCTGTATGGATTAATTAAAGACACTTAGAATCTCCTAACCAATTCCTCTTGCAATCTCCTGTGCTATGTTGTTTGGATTGTCAACTCCTTGAGGGTAGGGATTATCTTTTGCCTTTTTTTATCCTCTGTGCTTAGCACAGTGCCTGGCACAGAGTAGGTACTTAATGAAAATTTATTGACTGACTGGTTTAAGTATAGAAAGAAAATTTAACCTGATAGAGCTTTTGCATTACAAAAAGAGGAATATTTTCATAGCCTTTTCAGACAATTGTGGACTTTCTTCTTTGATACTACCACTAAGATGTGACAAGTGGTACTTTATTAAAGGTTAGTTGCAATGAGGAATCTGGAAAACTCACTATATACTTGTAAGAGAATGAGTAAAAAAGGCAAATGATGTCTTCGTATTATTATGAAAATAGTTTTGACCTCTCAGAGCCCTGATAGGGTGTCAAAGATCCCCAGGGGTATGGAGACTACACTTTGAGACCATTACTTTGGGGAGGGAAGTGGAAGGAGGTTAGTTGAGGCAGATTGGGAGAGTACTGAATCTTTTCACTTTGATGTTTACTTTCATACCTAAGTCTCAGTTTTCTCCTATGTAAAACAAAAGAGTAAATCTACAGCAGCAGTGTTTAACCAGGGATCCCTGGCCTCTCAAGTGGTCTAAGGATACGTTTCTGGAAGTTTATGAACTTGTATGGGAAGAAAATTACATCTTTATCTTTATTAAATTCTAACTAAAATTTAGCATTTCCTTTAACTGCGAATTTTGAAAAAAGTTCTATTTCAAGAAGGTCCATAGCTTTCACCAGATACCAAAGGAGACCAGGACACACAAAAAGTTAAGAACCTCTGGGCTGGAGGGAATTTCTAGAGTTCCTTTTAATTAGAAATCGAGGTGTGTAAAAACTGGGACTTAGTTCCATCAATTAAATTCAGCATGCATTTATCATTCTGAGTCAATTACAATGACTAATTGATCTAAGTCTGTTAGCAGGACAGCTGGCGGCAGCTAGTTAGAGAACAGAAGGGACCTGTAGGGTGGGTGCCTCATTAATTAGGAACAAAATGGTGTTGCTGAGAACTTCCAGCAGGTTGCACCCACTTGGTCAGTGGGGCAATCTTTGGCCCTTTGGATGACTGAAGTCTAGAGGATGGTTCACAGCATCTCTGAGCTGGAAGGCACCCCAGAGACCATTTATAATCTACGCCTGAACGAAAGTCCCCTCCACAGCATACTCAACAGTCACCCAGAGTTTGCTTGAAAACTTACAGCAACCTCACAATCTGTTGCTTACATGAAGCATATTTAAGGAAAAAAAAAAACAAAGACATCCACAGAATAAAAATAAGGGACTGGAACAAAATTAACTATGCATCAGGTGAATCCAAAAAAGCAGGAGTTACATTTGTGTTATTAGACAAAGCAAAAACATTCATAAAATAAAAATAGATGAACAAGGAAACTACATTATGCTGAAAGGAACCATAAACAAGAACTCCATGTCAATTTTAATTTATATGCTCTAAGTGCCTTAGCATTTAAATTCATAAAGGAAAAATTTGCTGAATTACAAAAAGACATAGACAGTAACACAATCATATCAGGAGATTTCAATGTCCCTCTCTCAGCTTTGGATAAGTCTAACAGAGAGATAAAGGGAAAAAATAGAACTCAACAAATAGCTGGAGAAGCCAGAGCTAAAAGACATATAGCATGTTCTAAGTGCAACTGCTGAAGAATATACCTCTTTCTCAGCACCACTTGGAACTTTTGTAAAATTGACCATGAATTAAGGCATGAAGATATTGCAAACAAATATAAAAAGGCAGAAATAGTAAACACATCTTTTACAAACCTTAATGAAATAAAACCAGTAATCAGTCCAAGGAGCACAAACAAAGACCCTGGCCCAAATGAAAACTTAATGAAATCCCAAATAATGAGTCAAAAAATCAAATCTTAGACATAGTAATGTGAAGAAAATGATAATAGTAAGATTTCTATGAAACAGCTAAAGCAGTCTTCAGGGGGAAAAGTTACAGCTGTGCAACTATGCATTAATAAAATAGAAAGAGAAAAAAAATTAGTAAACTGAATGTGCATTTTTAAAAAATTAGGAAGCCAAAAAATTAAGCAAACCTAAAACAAACACAAAAAATGAGATATTAAAAATAGGAAGAGAAAATAGTTAATCTGAATTCCCTCCCAAAAACTATGGAAATGATGAATAAAACTAAGAAGCTGGTTCTTTGAAAAGATAAATGAAATTAATAAATTCGTAGTTAATCTAAATAAAAAGAAGAGAGCAAAATATCAATTCAACAAAATATCAAAAAACCAGGTGAAATAAAAACAAAATCAGACGAAAAGAATAATTAGAATTTTTATATACAGTTATAGATAACAAAATAGAACAAAAAGGAAACTAGAATACCTTCAAAAATACAAAATATTCAGATTAACAGAAGGCCAAATATTCATATTAAATAAACTAATATAAGAAAAGAAAATAGAACTAGCAGCAAAGCAACTGCCAAAGAGGGGATAGGGGAACCTCCTATTCCTGATAGATTCATAGGAGAATTCTAACAACCTTTAAAAAAGCAATTAGTACCGTAGTGTTAGCATTTCACATTCTATCCTACATTAAGCTCCATATATATATATTTAGATATACATACACACATGTATGTATCACACATATATATCCAATATAGATGTATGTGTATATCTATGTGTATAAAAGTGTATGTATGTGTGTGTATGTGTTTATATATAATATAATATACATTATATTATGTTATGTAAAATAAGAGAAAGAAGGAAGGTACTATCTTTAACAGCTATGGGTAAGTGAATAGTTTTTGACCAAATAGGGACAGAGAGAACCACAGGAGATAAAGTCAACAATTTTGGTGACATAAATGATATATTACATATGGATATACATATATATACACACATGTAATTGAGGTCAGACACATATACATATCCCACCATCATGCTAACATGGTATTTTCATGTGGAAGACTCTAGTGAGCTACTTCTGGGAGAATCATGACACTTAAGAGGAGTATCTTGGAGATACAGACTGTAGAGCCCATGTAGACATTCTGTTTTTGGTTCTGATCAGCTAAATACACACTAAAGAGGAAGCCTTTTCATTTCATGTGGAATCAACTTCAGCCTTCTCCCCTTGGCTCAGTTGTTGACCCCTCACTTGAAAACAGACTGGTAGGAATTAGAAGTGCCCTCTCTTCAGCCAGTATAAATGTGCCCTTGTTCTGGCCACACAGTCAATCGGACAGACTCCTCTTCACCACATGGGTAGCTGTCTGGAACCAGTTACAGAATGGACCACAGTCTGTCTAATTGTGATAACCTGTCCCCTACAGGTTATCACAATTATTCTGGAAGTAGCTCCCTGGAATCCTCCACATGGAAATGACTTAGCAAGCTAATGGGGTGTTATGGGGGTGATATATATGTATGTGTATCTACACATTCATACATGTATATGTGTGTATAAAACAGTCTAGCAGAAAATGGTTAGCCTTTATATGTGGGAGAGAGAAAGAGAGAGGGCGGGGAGGGGGGAGGATCTAGGACCTATCCATATCTCCAAGAGAGATTGTGATTTCTACCTTCGTGGGACACAAAAATTGCGGAGGGGGGAACATGATGATTGAGCACTAACTCTTTCACTCTTATTTCTAAGAGGGTTCTTTGGCTAGAATTTTATCTCTACCACATATCAAGTAGTTTTTGTCTTGGAGTGAAACATTTTTAAGGGATCAGAATAAAAGAAATTTGGTGGCTTTAAAGAGGATAATGCTTAGCTTACTCTCCCTCAATTCAGTTGCCCTCCCCCCTCAGCCCTCACCAAACACTGGTTCTAAAAAAGACAATCAGAAATGTTGAGTTTCAAATGAAAAACATTTGATTTCACTTGTCAAAGTGAACAGTCAGCAAAAAAATGATCCAGATTTTCTTCTACTCGAATGTCTCTCAGTCAACCAGGCATCATGTCTCTGTGTACACAGAATACAGAAGTCACAGTACTGTTCATCAGGAAAGCTGCCTTTGTGTTGCATAAAAGTGAAAGGTTTTTGCCCCATTGTGCCTTGGGTTCTCTAGGACTATTGCTAACAAAGCATATGTATTCTACCATTCTGGAAAGAGTTTGAGTATGACCTGAGTAACTGAGCAAATCTGTGTTCAGAGGACCAGTCTAAGTACTCATGGAAAGGAACATCACCGGCAACTTGACCATCTTGGTATGAAACTTTTTGGCCATGGCACCCCATGAAACAGGGAAAAATAGAAAATGACCCTCTGTCCTTGGTGGCCCCCTTCAGCTTCTGCAGTGATGAAATGAGAGAGGCAGAAAACAGAGTAGAGCTAGGCAAGAGTAACCTGGTTACTAGTCTATCAACAGACCTCCATTTGACTGTTGGTCTTCTAAATGTGAGATCCTTGTCAAATGGCCAATAAGGGGGCATACAGGTGGAAAAGCTGAAAAAAATTCATCTTGACATCCTCACTATAAATGAAACCAGATGAAAGTTACTCCTTGGAGAAACAAAGGAAGAACTTGGAAGAGTGGATTTTATTGTATACTTCAAAGCTGTATGAAATAATATTTCATATGACAGCTGGCCATCATGCATTACAGTACCAATGATGAGGATTTGCAAAAGACAAACTCTAAAAATAAATGTGACACATATGCCAACATCAGTTGCTTTGGATGAAGCAGTAGATAAAGTCTGTGAAAATCTTGAGCCTCCAGGTCAAATCACCAGTTGAAAGGTGGGAAAAGGAGAACAGGAGAAATAGATGGGAAAGTGTGGTTCAGGAAAAAGGAATAAGAGAGGCCAATGGCATGTAGATTATCCAGAAGACTCACTCCTATCATAAACCCTTTGAAAAAAGAATTGGTAGGCGCTGAACATGATGAATATTTTTTTAAAAATCAGAAAGACTGAAATTGTCTCCATTTTAACAGACAAAAAGTTACGTGAGAGTTATCCCCGAGTCACCTGCCTATGTATAACCAGTCATTGAGCATTTATTAAGCACCTACTGTGTGTCAGGCACCATGCTAAACACTGGGGATAAAAAAAAAGAGGTAATAGACAATCCCTGCCCTCAAGGAGTGCACAATCTGATGGGAGAGTCAACATGCAAACCATTAGGTACATACAAGCTGTGGATGAATAAATTGGAAAGAATCAACAGAGGGGAAGTACTAACAATAAGAGAGGTTGGGAAAGGCTTCCTGTCAAAGGTAGGATTTTAACTGAGACCTGAAGGAAATTAGGGAATCCAGGAAGCTGAAAGGAGGAGTGAGAGCATTCCAGGTATGAGGACAGTCAGAAAAAATGCCTGGAGCTGAGAGGTGGAAGGGCTTGTTCAAGGAACAACTAGGAGCCCATGTGCCACTGAATGAAAGAGTACATTTTGGGAAGTCAAGTGTAAGAAGACTGGAAAGATGTGTATTGTGTGCATGTGTCTCTATGTGTGTGTGTACCTGTGTGCGTGAGGTTATGAAGGCTTTGAATGGCAGAGATCCTAGAGTTAAAGGGAATCACTGGAGTTCATTGAGTATGGGTAACCTGGCTGGACCAGCACTTTAGGAAAATCACTTTGGTAGCTAAATGAAGGACAGAGTGGAGTGAGGAGAGACTTGTGGCAGCCAGACCCACAAACAAGCTATCTCAATAGTTTGGGTGTGAGGTAATGGCAGAGGAGACCAGGTAGTATATTTGAGAGATGGAGCGGAGGTAAAATCGACAGGCTATATGTGTGTGTATTCGTCCTTCATTGCCAAAGAAGACATGCCATCAGAGAAATAATGACATGACTTGCACTTGACTTTGTTTTTGAATGAGGGAGGGCTGTGCAGGTCATCAGCCTCACTTCTCCTCTAGAGCCATCTGAATCCAGTGACTAGATATTCATCAGGATGACTGGAGATGACCCAGGATGAGGCAATTGGGGTTAAGTGACTTGCCCAAGGTCACACAGTTAGTGAGTGTCAAGTGCCTGAGGTGACTACCTGACTACTGCACTGGTGCTCTATCCGCTGCACCACTTAGCTGCCTCAAAATCGACAGGCTATAGCGACATATTGGATACGGGGGATGAGAAATAGTGAGGAGTTGAGGATGATTCCAACGTTTCAAGTTTAGGAAAATGGGAAAATAGGGGTGCCTTTGACTGTAGTAGGGAAATTAGGAGTGAGGAGGGTTTGGGGGGAAGATAATGAGTTCTTTTTGGAACATGGTAAGTTTAAGATATCTACTGGACATCCAATCTGACCATCTTGCAGTATGCCTAGATTAGGCAGGACATCAAAAAACTGGGAAACTGCAACGAGGGCAGTGAAAATGATGAAGAACCTCAAGATCATGGCACATAGGGAGCAACTGAAGGAATCAATAATGTTTGCCTTGGAAAAGAGAAGATTCAGTGGAGATAAGCTGGCTGTCTTCCAGTGTCTGTAGGGCTGTCACTTGGAAGAGGGATTAGACCTTTTCTGTTTGGCCCCAGCATGCAGGACCAGAAGCAATGGGTGAAAAGTACCGAAAGGTAAATGTGGGCTCGATGTCAAAACCCGATGCCAATCACTTTTTAATGAATACAGCTGCCCTGAAGTTGCATGGGATGCCAGGAGATGCCAGAGATGTGGTGGGTTCTCCCTCACTGAAATCTTCAAGGAAAGGCTATATGACCACTTGTCCAGTGTGTCTCCATGGCATTTCTAAGTTGAACTGGACGGTGATGGAGGTCCCTCCAATTCTGTGATTCCAGTAATTGTGCAGACAGGGGAATAAATATTCACCATACTGGCCACCAGAGGGCATTCGTAGACTGTAAGATTCCTAGGCAATCATCTCTGCTCCTGGGTACCCAAGGTAACCCAGCCCTATCAGAACACTCAGGCAGAGCACACAAGAAGACAGAGATTGCCCTATCATCCCTTGTGTTTTAGAAGAAGCTTCACCAGAGAAGAAGACGTGGACCTAGAAGAGGAGATGCAAAACCTTCACCCGATGCAGCCAAGGGGCCAGGAGTTTTTGTTTGGTTCCTAGTCTCTATTTGGTTTACAGAGGCTATGGGGGGAAGAGCAGCCAGAGTGGCCAAGATGCAAAGCAGGCATCTGGGAGGAGAGGGGAAAGCAGTATGAGGAGGAGAAGGCAGGGTTAAAGGTTCACTGTTTCCAAGTGTTCATTAAAAGGGAAATGGTGAGCAGCTGTTATTGCCCTCCTCTCCACCCTACCTGGAAAAAAGGAAAACAGAATTAAAGAAAAGTGGGAGCGATAGTGGTAGGATATAAGGAAGAACTTCCTGACCATCTTAGAGGAACTAGAACCCTGTAATGGGCCAAGGATGGGGAGGACATGGGGTTTTCCAGCTCAGGAAAATCTTAAGACCAATATACATGGTGAGGATTTAGGCAATGACCTGTGTGGAGGCAGGAGGCTGGATTCTTATGGTTTATCAAGGCCTTCTGTGTCAACTTTACAAGGACTTGATGAACAAATAATCAACCAGTCTCTTATGAAGTCTTCTTCAGGAGGTAAAGGTGACCATAAGGAAAGATAAATGATGAAAGAAGAGAGATTGTCAGGGTCAGGGAAGGAATTGGTGGAGTAGACATCTGGTGTTTGGAAGGTTCTTTTCCATATTGGAGGAAAGAGGGCTTCAGTCATAGCAGCACTGATGTAGGTCAGATTGTAAAGGCAGTGAGACCTTGGAAATGGAGAACTGGGGCTTTGCCTTCCTGGAGAATTGAAATAATTTGAACTTAACAAATGTTGATAAACATGAATATTTCCATCTACTACTACTACTACTACTACTACTACTACTACTACTACTACTACTACTACTACTACTACTACTATCTAACATTTAAATGGTGCTTTAAGGTTTCCAAAGTGTTTTACATATGTTGAATTATCTCACTCAATCCTGACAACCCTTTGAGGAAAACTGAGACTCAGAGAGGCCCAGACTAGGTGTCCAAGACAAGATACACAGAACTCAGATATTCAGCTTCTAAGTCCAGCTGCCTGTTATCCACTGCCTTTTGGAGGTGTCTACATGGTGCTAGGCAATATGGTGGAGGCAGGAAGAAAAAACAGAAATAAGATTTCTAACATCTCAGAGCTGTCTGGTCCAATCCACCCCTGACCAAGAATCTTCCCTAACTAGAATACCCCTGACAGGAGGCCATCCAGACTTTTCTGGCTTGTTGAGTTTATAAGGGAATGAGCCTGATGCAGATTGGAGACTGTGAGCAGATCTGCAGCAAGGAGTGTGTTGGTAAGTTGAGAGGGAGATAGAGCTGCAGGACGGGGTTCAGGAGTGTTGGCTATGGGTTAGAAGCCCTGGATTAGTGGGTTTCCAAGATACCTGCCTCAGAGGGATTGTTATAACCGGTGTCAGATCATTTCCCAAACCAGATGTGGATTGAACAGCTAACAGATGTTTCTCTGCAGAGCCCTCTGCCTGACGATCACCAGCTGCAGAATCAAGCACTGCTTTGGCCACCAGAGGGCTCAGTATTGCCACAGATGGTGTCTAGACCTCCCCCTCCCTTGCCAGCCTACCCTAGACTATCTAGGGGCTAAGAACATTGTTCTTCCTTTTCCCCTCCCATCCCACCCCAACTCACACATCTGGAAAAGAGCCTAACATCAGGATTCCCCACACTCACCAGCACACTTCCCCTGCTAAACGCAAAACCCACTCCAGCTTCCCCCTCCCCTGTCCATCTGGCCAGAGAATCTACTAACAGGGCTCCTGGGGCTTCATTTGAAACTTTTATGGGTCTGGTCCTTTGTGAGGACAGCCCCCTCTGCCAAGTCCCCCCAAAGGCCCTCCCCTAGGCCTCCAGTCCCATCCCAGCAGGAATATCCGGTAGAGGTTGCAGCACCCCAGACAGAGAGTAGGGAAGGAAAAAGAAAGGAAGGGAGAAGATGAAAATGAAAGAAACAGTATTGGGATAAAGTTTAGCTCAATGGCTCCTCTTCGTGGAAGCCTTCTTCAATTCCCCAAGGTGCTAATCCTCACTCTGCCCTCTTTCATTTTCTTCTCTGTGCCCAAGATCCAGACTGCCTTTGGGAAACTAGAGTTCCTTTCATGACCCTAAGCTTCAAGTTGGTGAAACCACCAGTGTCTCTGGGAAACAGGGGTTCATTTGAAAAAATGTCAACACTACTGGTGCCGTCTAATTGTGAGAAGGAGAACCCAGCATTCTCTGAAGAATCAGAATCAGAGAGCTGGTCATAGGTACTGAGGCACAGCCACCAGTCTGCTCCAAACCCAGAAGGAATCTACAGTTTATGAGCTGTGATGTTTGTGGAGAACTGACCGTTTCCATACTTATCCCTAAGCCTCGAATGCCCATCTAAATCCTACCCTTTTTGCAGGGTCCTCTTGCAGCAGGAAGCCTTCCCTGATTGTTCCAATCCACACTGATTTCTTCTTCCTTTCAATTCTTATGACTCCCAGAATAAACACAGTATTCTTGATGAGGTCTGAAGTGGACAAATATAGCGAGACAATTTCTCCCTTTTTCTGGAATCTATACTCGTAATATAGTCCACGATCGCATCAGTTTCTTGGTGTGGGAGGGGCTGCCACTTCACAGTACTGACTCATACGGAGCTCGAAGTCCACTAAAACCTCCAGATCTTTTTTAGAACAATTGCTATCTAAACTTGTGTCCCACAGCAGGTGAAGATGGATATCCCAAAGAGGGAAATGGAGAGGCTTGTAGTGGGTGTGAGCACAGCATGTACAGTGAGGAGCTTTGATATAGGAAACTTCCAGGTGAGGAAACACTCTGTAGCAAGATAGGTTGGCACTTCTCTGAAATGTAAAAGTCTTAGAGAGCTGTCTAGGCTCAGCATTGAGAAGCCATAACTTGTCCAGAGTCACACAGACTGGAGGTGTCAGAATTGGGACTTGACCTCTGATTTCCCTGGCTCACTTTGCTCCCTGTAGTAACTCATCTCTGACTAGCATAGTTCTGAACATCCTCCAGTACCTCCAATGTGAATGGCCACTAGAATGAATGTGCTTCTTTGACAGTCACTCCACTCACTTTTTTCTCCAGCTGGCCTTCCCTTTCTTTTTCCTCCAGTTTTCTATCTTTCTTTCCGTCTCTACATTTCTGAACATAAGAAGGTTTTTCCTTTATGTACTATTGAAAATCTGCTCCCTCTCCATCTAACTCCCACCTACTACTGGTTCTGTCCTCTGGAACCCAGGAGAATAAATGTCCATGTTTATCTTTTTTTCTTTCTACCTGTAGGGATATCTTTGCCTCTCTCTCTCTCTCTCTCTCTCTCTCTCTCTCTCTCTCTCTCTCTCTCTCTCTCTCT
>CM053769.1:106606210-106634994 GCA_028658325.1 Potorous gilbertii
CTCACATTCTCTCACTTTCCCTTTATGCTCATGTCTTCATCTCTCTGCCTCTTCGTTTTTATCTGCATTATTTCCCTCTCCTATCTCCTCCTGGCTTACTCAGTTCTATTTATTCACAAGGCATTTCATAGCCCTGGCATTTCTCACCTTCCTACTTTCTTGGGAAATTGTGTGCCTGGTCATGGGTATCCCCCTTTGGATTGGTTCTTACTACTTGGGCCACAAGCTTCCACTCTCTACGATGGACAATTCCAACCCAAGCTGATACCACCAGGTAATATACCTGAGACCTTCCTTGTCTGAAAAGAGAGCTCCTGTTGAGCCTTTGGGGCTTACATGGACATATCCAATTCCACACAATGTGGTGCACTAGAAATCATGCTGAATTTGAAGTCAGGAGTTCTGTGTTCAAATTTGTACTCTACCACTTGTGACCTGTCCAACCTCAGGCAAACCATTTTACCACTTTTCTCTTGTACAAAATGAGGAATTGGACTAGAAGTCCCCCCCAAAATCCTTTCTAGCTCTAGATCTATGAACCTAATATCCTCTCCATCTTTGTCATCTTGTGCGAGTCATTTAACTGCTCTGAGTCTGAGTTTTCTCCTCTGTAAAATGAGGGTGTTGGATTACACAGTCTCTAAAGTCCCTTCCAACCCTAGAGTAGGATACTAGGATGAAATGAGCCAGAAGGTCACTTCTGGCTCTAAATTTGTGATGCCATCAAGAAACAGCACAAAAAACCCAGTTTTGAGTCATGTTTCCAATGAACTATTGCCTCATGCCACTTACCTTGTCTGGGGTGAAGGGGGAGGGTCATTTTCCTCTTTAGTCAAATTGACCTCTGCTCTCACAGGGCTGTGATGAGAAAATGAGATGAAATATAGAAAGCCCTTTGCAAACGTTAAAGCACTACATAACTGTTGTTATTAAAACCATTCTGGCTTTGTACTTGAAATCAGTAATGCAAGATGAAGATGTAGATGTTTATCATTACCAACCCCCTGGTCACCTTCTTATTAAAAACAATTTATTCAGTTTGGTCCCAGAGGGCAGAATGGGGAGCCAGGGGTAGATATCACAGACAGATTCAGTTCATTATAGCAAAAAGAAAAACATGTTTTTGTGGACTTGGGCTACCTCAACAGGAAATGAAATCTCAATAAAGGTTGGATGATCATTTTCTGGGGATATCATAGGGGGTTCTAGGTCAGGTATGGATTGGACTAGATCATGAGGTTGGAACCATGGATCCAGGCATGAACTTTTTAAAAAAGATATTTTGATAGCTCTATTTTGATATAATCAGTTTCATTTGTCATCCCTGATATTTTATTTTAAGCATTTAAAAACATGATTCTAAGGAGAGATGTATAGGCTTCGCCAGACGCTGACCAATGTGACTAGGACACAACAAAAGCTTAGGAATTCTGAGCTACATGATCTCTAGGACGGTCTCTTGAGATTCTGTGATTTACATAACAATAACTTGAAATTTACGTCACAGCTTCAAGATTTGCCAAGTAAGTTACAGACATTTTCTGATTTGATCTTTACTTTAGCCCTGCTGAGATAGCTGCTGTTATTGTATTGTTATCATGTCATTTTACAGATGTTATAGGACTGTGGGTGATGGATGAAACATCTCCGAAGAAACAAAAATGAAGCTCATTCCAAGGGCAGTGTGGTAAATGGTGGTTGTGGGTTACATCTTAGAACAGAGAATTCCAAAGGAGGACCATGTTAGTAGAAAAGAAAATAGACTGTTCACATGTTGAGACTGACTGATGGGTTACTTTTTGCCTTTGAGTTCCACTGGCATCTTTTTGATGCCAAGAGAACCCAAGGAAGGATCCCAGCAAGTTGTCTAACTTATAGCCTGTGCAGTTATGGATCCGTATCAATGGAGAGAAGGCCTACATCTCTGAGATTTTAGAACCATGTGAGGGTTTACAGATGAGGAAACTGAGGCTCCCAGAGGTTAAGTGAACTTCCCAAGATTGCACAGCTAGTAAATGTTTTAGTTTGGAGTCGAACTGATGTCTTCTCAACTCTGCCTTTCGTTAGTACCTTCACCGCCATAGACATCACTACCAACATTGTGACAGGCTGTGCTCAGAGTCGGAAAGGCGCTGACCTAGAGGTCTTCTCCAGTGAGCTCCCAGCACCTAGCTGGTCCCCATGCAGTGCTGAGTTTCAGCACTGCCCTCATTCCATCCTGGGCCCACATTTCTTGACTCTTACTGCGCACCTAGTGGGCAGGCCCCATTTCCTGCTTCTCCCTCCTTGGTCAGAGAGGAGAGAGGTTGTTGAATATTTCCGTTCTTACATTCTTTAGAGACCAATTCTTTTCTCCTGTCTTTTGAGACTGCTTTAGGATATGTCCTCTCTCTCCTTCCCCGATCCCCTTTTAGAAGGACATCTGGACTGGAAGGAAGACAGCTGGGAGGGGGGGTGGATGGGTCTTGTTCTTGACCCCGGCAGGAGGAGGCGATGGTTGAACTCGGCGGCCGCTCACCGGCTCTGGAATTTCAAAGGCACAGTCATGGCCAAACACAGCCAGCGTGGAATTGAGGACAGGGGATTTCAGGGCGGCAGGTCTGTTTGTCAACAGCCCTGCCCCCGCCCCGCGGCTGGTCCGCCTAATCTCTGATACAATTGCAAGTGGGCCGCTGCGTCCCCGGAGTCCTCCCCTGGCTGCGCTCCCCGACCAGTCAGACGGACCGCAGCCTCGCTGTGTCCTCTAAGCCGCCGCCCGCCTAAGCCTCCCATGGAAGCGCAGGGCACGTCGGGCGGATTTGGAACCAATTGCTCTTCTCCTGCCTCGTAATCCCCAGCTTGGGGCTGGGCTGGCCTCCCCCTCTGGAGGGCGAACCCCTCCCGGTCGGCATCTCAAATATTGATCCGCTCGTTAGAAAGGCTAATAATGTAAATAGAATTATGTTGGCAGGCACTGGGGATGCCTGATAGCTTGGTTCTGGGACGCCCTCCCCTCCAACCTTCTCCTCCCCACCCTCTTCTGCTCCGTGTCCCTTTGTCACCTACAATTCTCAGCATCATCCCCATAATCTTCACAGCATACCCGTCATCCCTATCAGCGAATTAGATGATAACAGGATCTCAGAGCTGGGAGGGACCCCGGAGGCCACACTGGATCAAACAGGCTCTGTCCCTGCTTGAACACTCTGGTGAAGGGGACCTAACTCCTACTTCAATTTCCCTTTCTACTTTTGAACAGTTCTAATAGTTGGGATGTTTCCCCCTTTCTTCTCTCGTTAGACTTGGCACCTACCCTCTTTGTTCTGCCCTCTAGGACCAAGCAGTGTAAATAAAGTTCATCCCTCCTTCTGTCAGACCTCCCAACACATTCAGGCAGCTTAAAGTCAGATCCCCAAGTTTTATGTTTTTCAAGCTAAACTTCTCTGGTTTCTTCAACATGTCCCTGTCTGACATGTTTTTCAAACGTTGTCCCTTAATGTATCAAAGTCCTTCCTAACATATGGGACCCAAGGGGGCACAATATTCCAGCTGTGGTCTGATTAGGACAGAGCAAGACTGTAAGCTCCTTGCCACAGTATATTATGCTTCTATTAACACAGGCCAAGGTCTCCCATACAAGAATGAGATGATCACATAGTCAGTAAATAAGTGTCTGTGGTTTGATATGAACTCAGGTCTTCTGGACTCCAAGTCCAAATCTCTCTCCACTACAGAAGTCTACAAGAGTTATTTCAAAAGGCCTCTCGAATCTGGAAGAGGCTATTTGAGGTCAAACCTCAGACCATGCTTTCCATCTGGGGAGTTCCCACAGAGGACTCATTTTCTTGGGGTTTGGGGGAAGGCTGAAACATAAAGAAAGACTGGGAACAATCACAGGACTGAAAAATGTTAAAACTGGAGGCAGGCCTTGGAAACCATCAAGTCTGGCTCTCCTCATTGACAGATGAAGAAACTGAGGTCCAGAGATGGAAATGAACCATTTACAGTCTCACAGCTCCTTAACAGTAGGGTTAGAATGAGGAGTTAGGTTTTTTATATCCCCATTTTTGTACTATTTCACTAAACCCTCTATGTAGTACAGAACCCTGATGAGTCACAGAAGAAAGTCTGGGACCTGCATCGTGAGGACAGCATCATTCATTTACTCATTTATTCATTCAACAAACAAACAGATATGTACTTAGCACCTGTGGGTATTCCTCACTCACAACGTCTCATTGGATGAGCTAACCCAGGGTCATCATATTCTGCAGCTAAAACTATATCTCATGAGTTCCTGCCACTGTGTGCTTTAACTGATGATAATGCTGATGATAAGAAATGTAATTAGTTCAAAACAAAGGCATTTGTTAAAATAGAAAAGTAGTAATAGAAGACTCAATAATAGCTAACATTTATATAGATACTTAAAGTTTATAAGCAGCTTACATATATTATCCCAATCTTTATAATAACCCTGTGAGGTCAGTTCTATTAATATTTCTATTTTATAGATGAGGAAATTGTGATTGAGAGATTATAAATGATTTGGTCAAAGTCACATGACTAACAAGTGGCCAAAATCTGGCTCCAATTTACCTTCTGAATCTCATCTCCCATTCACTCTATCCCCAGCCCCAACTGTCTTCTGTGCTCCATCAAACTGGACAGCACACTGTTTCTCAAATAATCTAGTACTTTCCTGTGTCCTGGGATGCTCCCATCTTTCGTTCTGCCTGTCAACATCCTGCCCATCAAATTCACTTTGACAGAGAGACTAAAATAACTCTATCTGTGGATGATGTGAATTCAGATTTAGAAAACCCTACCAAGAAGTTAATTAAAGTAATAAATGAATTTAGTTAGATAACGAGATATAAGATAAACCTCGAATAATTGTCTACATCTTCCTCTAATATTCATTCTGTGTGGAAGTCCTTCCAGATCAGGAATCCTGCTTCCATCTCCTGACAGCCATCATATGGAGAAGTAACTTTTGGAGAGGAGTCAGCCATCCCCACCAACTGCCACAAGCAGGGCAGATAGGCTGGTTTATCTGGAGCAGCCAGGCCCCTGAAGGGGCAGGTTGAGCTGGGCAAGTCAAATCATCACTACTTTGTCCAACTTCCCTTCTGTGCTGATGGAGACATCCCAGGACCCTGAAATGCTCCCAGCCCAGTGCATTCAACCATCATCCTGGGAAGTGACCTCTGTAGACATCAGCTTGTCAGTTACTCCTGTAGAGGTTGCAGCTACTGAAGACTTAGAGAAAAAAGCTTTGGTTGTCAAAGTCCCTGGCCTGGTTAAAGCTTCAATATCAGAAACTGACATGGTCTTATCAGTGGAAATGACATTGAAGAAGACCTGACTATCTGCTTTGATGTTGCACTCTAAGGGCCACAGGACTTTTGCATCTGACTCCACCTTCCAGATATATTGTTCCCCAATTTCCACCAGAATGGGAGCTTCCTGAGAGCATTGCACACAGTAAGCACTTAATAAATGCTTCACTCATTCATTATGAAGTGGGTGAGTAGAATAATGGATGGAGTACTGAGCCTATTCATTCATTCTCCTGAGAAAAATGATTTCAAGGTATCTCCCTGCTAAGGCATACTGAGGTTATCATTTATTGACTAATCACAATAATAGAGATATATCTGAGACATGACAGAAAGCCTCTAGATACTTTTCAAAATATTACTACTCATTTCTAGAGAGTTATAAAGACATGCATGACACTTCCAGACACTTCCAGAAGGAACTTAGTATTGGGAAGAAATACTTTAGGGATATATTTTCATCATAGCTACCCTTCAAAAAGCAATGGATTTAAAAGAGAAAAGCCATTTGGGAAGTGAATAAACACATGGCTAAGAAGATGTTGTCTGAGAATGTGATTTGGATTTTGAGACCATGACTTAAAATATAAAATGACAGCCTCTTGGCCAGGGACAGAGGGGACTGAGCAGGGGCTGGTAAGAATGTATTTGCCTAGCATCTTGCAAAAGGGCTTTAGGAAGGGAGAAAAGAGGGGGGGGAGGGAGAAAACCACCAGTACATGTCTATCAATTTAGATATCATAGAAAGTAGCTACATGTAGAGAGAAAAACCTAGTAGCAGATATAGAGAAATTCATAGGAGACAAAATCAGAAAAGGAGTAAGTAATAAAATATATGGTAATATGTATGTCATATGTGATATATATGTGTGTATATGTGTATGTATAAATATACATATAATATAAATATACATATGTGTATATGCATATATATGTATTTATTATACACACAAATGCAAAGGCTATGAGTAATAAGCAAAGGGAAGTTAAAGCAAGGAGGGCAGCTAGGTAGTGCCATAGTGCATAGAGGACTGAGCTTGGAACCAGGAAGACTCCTCTTCATGAGTTCAAATCCAGTTTCAGACACTTACTAGCTATGGGACCCTGGACAAGTGGCTTCACCTTGTTTGCCTCAGTTTCCTCATTTGTAAAATGAGCCAGAGAAGGAAATAATAAACTGTTCTAGTTACTCTGCCAAGAAAACCCCAAATGGGGATGCAGAGAGTCCGAAATGACTGGAAAATGACTGAACAACAACAGAGCAAGGCAAATGTAACTTCCTAGATACTCCTAAATTTGGTGGGGTCCCTGAAGTATACCCTGACATGGTATAACTAATTCTAAAGAAAGGAGAAAAGAAAATGATGGTGGTGTCATATCAGATAAGAAAATCCAAGAACCACAGGAAGAAAGCATGGTAGACACCACTGAAATGAAGACCAGTGAGAGGCAAAAATAGAAGTGATAGTGTCAGCAGAATATACAACAGACCATCTGGTCAGAAAGAGGAAATAGTGGAGGGTTTCAGGAAAGGCATGACACAGTGGTAATGAAGGACTCCAAATACTCAGAATCTGCTGAGCAAAGAACTAGTAATTTCTGACTTTGCCTTAATGATAATCTCATTCTTCAAAAAGCAGAGGAAACAAGGAGGAATCATTTATTATCAGATTTTTAACTTATAGGTTGGAACTGATGGCTGGGGTAGAAATGAGGGGATATTTCCCCTGATGGGTGTTGGAATCAGGAGGTACATGAATACTTTACTTCCGCAGAACTCTTCTTTCTTTCTGGGCTGACTTTCCTGACAGAATTTTCATCCATGAGATTCTATTTATCCTTTACTGAGACTTTTGAAATATGTTAGGACAAAATCTGGGATACATGTCACACCATGTCTAGATTTCTTGTCCTTACCAATGACAAACTCTAAGGCAAGAGTTCTTAAACTGAAGTCCACATACCACTAAGGAGTCTCTGAAATTAGAGAGGAAAAAAATCTTTATTTTCATTAGCTTCTAACTGAAATTTAGCATTTCCTCCAAATATTTAAAAGCACTATTCTTCAAAGGGGTTCATAGGTTTTACCAGACTGTGAAACGGATCCTTGATACCTAAAAGGTTAAGAACCCTGTCCCCCTCTAAGACAATGAGAGCACAAGACCTCAGATTAAGAGCTAGAAGGGGTGGTCTCTAAGATTCTTTCCGAAAATCCTATGAGCCTCTTTCTAACATAAGTCAAGAGACTTGTGTTAGGCACCCAAAGACCTGAGTTCAACTCTAGCCTCAGACACTAGATGTGTGACCCTAGGCAAGTCACTTCACTCCATTTGCCTCAGTTTCCTCATCCATAAAATGAGCTGGAGAAGGAAATGGCAGAATACTCCAGTGTCTTTGCCAAGAAAACCCAAATGGGGTCACAAAGAGTTGGACACGACTGAGAGATGAGTGAGAAATGTGACTTGTGATTGATGAAATTTTGAAGACAAGCAGAAAATTTTGATGAGGAGGAGCAAGGTGAGTTGTTCAGACATAGGGTTGCACAGTGAACTCAGATACCAACTTAGACATACACAGAAGGACAAAGCTGGAAATAGCACAAGTTGTACCGATAACAAAGAGAGACTAGAACTACAAAACAGCATCAGGGTACAAAGACTCTCTCCCTCACAAGTCATCCTGTAATTATTTTGTATTCTGTATGTTGTTTCCTCTACCAGGACATATTCTCCTTTGGAGTAGGGACTGTCCCATTTTTGTCTGTGTAGCCTTAGCACTAAGTACAAAGTAGGTGCTTAATAAATGCTTGGTATAGCACAGTGTTTCTCAAACTGTGCTTCAAAAACCCTGAAACATCCCAAGTTTTTAAAAGTTAATTTTATATTGTCAGTCAATAGGCATTTAAAATAATTTTATAGGATTTTACTATTAGAGTTTTGCCAACATTTTTTAAATTAGGGGGGTTCTATAGTTGTCTATGGAAATGTTTGAGAACCACTGGTGTTGTAGATTGAGTGGTGGACTTGAAGTTCAAATCCTATCTCAGACACTTACTACCTCTGTGACCCTGAGCAGACTACTTAGTTTCTCAGAGCCTCAGTTTCCCTATCTCTAGAATTGGCATAATGATAGCAACTACCTCCAAGGGTAGTTGTGAGGATCAGATGAGATAACATTTGTAAAATAATCTGTAAACCTGCAAATGTTGTTGTGGTTTGTTCAGTCATGTCTGAATGTTTGGGGTTTTTGTGGCTGAGATACCAGAACAGTTTGCCATTTCCTTCTCTAGCTCATTTTACAGATGAGGAAACTGAGGTAAACAGTGTTAAATGACTTGCCCAGAGTCACACAACTTGTAAATGTCTGTGACTGGATTTGATTTCAGGTTCATCACTCTATCCACTTTGACACCTAGCTGTCCCCAAACCTTTAAAAATTCTAAATAAGTATTACCTATTGTTTGGTTGGTTTCCCTGTGCTGGGGAATCAAAGATAGGACAGGCCTGCTGCTTTCTAGTCAGAGTACCTGGGATGAGAGTAAGAAATGATCAAGACAAAGAGAGAGAAGGGGGGGAGAGAGGAAAAGAAAGAGAGGGGGAAGGGAGGAAGGAAAAGAGAGATAGAAGAGAGAGAGGAAAGAGAAAAAGAGAAGAGAAGAGAGAAAGAGAAATGACAAAGGAAGGAGGGGGAGAGAGAAGGAAAAAGATGAAAGGAGAGAAGACAGAGAAGGGGATGAGAAGAGAGGGAAGAAAGGAGAGAAAGGGAAGAAGAGAGAGGAGGAGAAAAGATGAGAGAAGAGAAAAAAGAGGGAAAGAGAGAGAGAGAGAAACTTTTGTTTTTGCTGCCAAGAGAAATGACCTTCGGACTGGAAAGGGCAGAGCAAATATAACTTTTAGGTAGTCATTAGCCAAGATAAGTAAGGAGCCAGTAAGAAAGCTGCATCTCAAAAGCCTTACTTGATAACAAGCTACATTCTTGTGCACAGAAAGAATTCTCAGATCTGAGTACAATCTTTTTAAGACCATGAAGAGTAGGGAAGTACCATCAGGACTGGAGATGGGGCAAATGTCCCAATATTTGAAGATGAGAAAAGAGTGTTGTCTGCAGACTGATGACTGGTAAATTTGCCTTCTTTTCCTGGCAAGACTCTGGGGGAAATGGTGACCAAACATCTGGAAAAGGATGTAGTGCCCACAAAGTGCAAGTCTGGCTGCATCAAGAACTAGTCACCCCATAACAATGTCATTTCAGGCTTTGATAGGTCTGTTTAGCTGCTAGATCAGGGAAATACTATAGACAGAGTTTACCTAGATTTGTTGCAAGCCTTTGAAAGTCACTCAAGTTTTTCTTGTGGAAAAGATGTAGAAATGTGGGATAAATGATGGATTCTGAACTGATTCAATCTGTTTGGAAGAAGGTCACTAGCGGAGGGCCCCAGGGATTGGTGCTTGGACTTGGGCTTTTTAATGTTATTATAGATTATATGGATTAAAAAAACAAAACAAAATAGATGGTATGTTTATAAGACTTATAGATAGCATAAAACTGGGGTGGGCAGGTGGAAAAGAGACAGTTAATACACTGAATGATAGTCTGAATCCAAAAAGAGCTTAAGACGCTACAGCATCATAATAAGTGAATATGAGAAAATGAAATGTAACAGGAGTAAATGTAAAACCTTCCTCAGGTTCAAAAGATTAATTGCAGGAGAACAAGATGGGAGAGTCATCGTTGTGGAACAATGTGTCAGAAAAAGATCCTGGGATCTTAGTGGACTTCAAGCTCAATATTGACATCATCATGCTACAGGAGCCAACAAAGTTATTTGGGTCCCACTGAGAGCCCCAGTTAATAGTGGATCGCAAGTCGGTGATATTCTTGTTTTATTCTGCTTCGGTCAGACCATAAGCACCAGTGTGTTGTTGTGGGAGAGAAGAGGCAGGTAACTAGCATGGGGAATGACCTTGAGTTCATCTGTCCATCCATGCATTCATCCATCCTTCCAATATTTATCAAGTATGTGCTCTGTGTTGAACACACTGCTAGGTTCCAGGGATACAAGGACAAAAACCAGAAACATTCTACTACTTAGAAAGAGTTTATACTCTAATTGGTGATTCTTATGCCACCTGAAGTTTGGTGGAAGACTGTTTAGTCTGCAGAAGAGAAACCATAGTGGGACGTGTAGGGCAGTTTTGCCGTAGAGGGCTCAAACTTGTTTTGCTTGGCCTCAAAAGGGTAGAACTACGAAGTTGCAAAGAAGCAGATGAAGACTCCATGTCCGGGAAAACTTTGTAGCCCTCCGAGTTCCCCCAAAGGGCCACCTCCCTTCCCTTCCCTGCATTGCAAGTCTTAGGTCAGAAGCTGGACAGCACCTTGTCAGGAAGCTGCGGGAGGGATTTATGCTCTGGATGAGGAGCTAGATGACTGACGGGTCTCCTTCCATTCTTGGAATTCTGTGAAACTGATTCCGCAAAGGCAGCAAGTACCTAAGTGACAAGTGGCAGTCCCGCAGACAGGGCCCCTGTTCTGATGCTGGGCATTCCAAGCAACAGGAAGGGAGAAGGGAAGGAGCGCAGGCTGAGTCAGCAGGCTGAGATCAGGGTCGGGAGGGGCTCAGTCAAGCTGAAGCCTGCAGGCAGAAAAAGCGATTTAAATAGCTGATGTCAGTGCCCCGAGCCCAGAATGCCCAGACCAAGCCCAGACCAGGAATCTATCGCTGACTTCACCCATTTACAAAGTGCAGCCCTCACCACAGTCTCCGGGGTCATTTTATAGAAATGAGAGCTAGAAAGGCCCTCAGAGCCTATGTAATCCATTTAAAAAATTATTTTTTCCTCTTCTATATTTTTGAGTTTCATTTTTTTTTTAAAATTTCCGTGAGGTAACTGTCTCAGGATATGCCTCCACCCCCAGGGGCCAGTTGGAGTTAGCTTGGCTTAGAAAATGCTAATAGTGCCGATTAAACCTAAAAGTGTGTCATACAAATATTTTTTGGAGGGAGAGGTGGTTGTTAAACATTTACCAACAGATCCTTGTGTTCAGGGGTTCTTCACCTGGCACCCAGAGGTTATGGATAGGTTCCAGGGCATTCTGGAACTCAAATGGGAGAAAAATGACATCTTTATTGCAATAGAATTGGTTTCCTGTATCACCATCTGTTTTAATTTTTCTATTTTATGCATTAAAAAATATTCTTCTGAAAAGGGAGGAGGGTTCCATCATCTTCACCAGACAGCCTAAGGAAAACATAGTACAACAAAGGTTATGAACCCCCAGGACAAATTCAGTCTCCTCTTTTCACCAAGGAAGAAAGTAAGACCTGGGGGGAGAGGATGAAGAGATTAGCTGGAGGTCACAGAAGGGATGAGTAACAGAACCAGGCTTTAAACCCAGCTTTGAGGACTCAAGTCCAAGGCCAATTTGACCCTGAAGGGATCACTGTGTAAAACTGATTGGTACCAATTCAATAAGGTAAAGTTTGATAGGGATCAAAGTAAAGCATTACCCCTGGGTTCCAGAAATCGACTTTATAAGATTGGAGAGGCTTTGTTTGTCTGAAAAAGATCTGAGGGCATTAGTGGACTGCAAGTTCACCATAAGTCAGCAGATGTGAGGCCAGCAGTCTTAAAAGCTAAGATGATCTTAAACTCATTAAGAGAGGCTTCAGGTCCAATAATAAGGAAGCACCCCATTCTCTATACTCTATCCTGCTCTTCTGGGGTACCAGAGTCCCAGGCCCCACATTTAAAAAGGACAGTCACAGAAGTTCAGGTGTGATTCTGGACAGTCTGGTAGATTGGGTTTGGGACTGGAAAGAAATAGGATGCTTATAGATCATGTAACAATTAACAGGAGGTTTACCTGGTCATAGCAGGGAAAGGATGTTCAGTAAGGATACAGCATTGATTCATTTGGGTGTAGCTTTTTTCCTTCTGTGTTGGCTACGTTGACTGGTAACTGTTTTTAGGTCACCAGAGAACTCCATCAATAACCCCAAATCTAGTCTCTTGAGACATGTGAGTCTTGGGATAGTTTCCATACCTATTGTGAGCATTATGAGGCTATTTTGAAGATGAAATGAAGTACTATTGGCAAAGCACTTTGCAAATCTTAAAACCTTCTATGAACGTTAGCTATTGTTGTGGTTGTCATTCAGGAGAAGGCCAGAGGAGAGGGCCCCTTGAGGTCCCTTCCAGTCTAGCAGCCTATGGGTCTGGGGTTCCCCTGCCCCCTAATGCACCATAGGATTACAGGAGCATAGTAGAACTGTCTCCTCAGTCCTTGGAATGCTGCCTGGGTCCAGCTACTCCTCTTGCTGAAAGGAAAAAAGTCCATTTACTTGGGATGTGGGTTGGGGGAGGTAACCTAGAAAATTTCAAAGAGAAAAACATTTTTTTTTTCTCACAAAGACATTTTGAGTTTTTCCAAAAACAATCAGAAAAGATGCTTCTCCTCTCTCCTTCTACAATTTCTGTTTTTTCCCCCAGGGCTTCACATCTCTAAATATATCAAATATAATTTTATGACCAATCTCAGCTATACATAATACATGCCTAAATTCACCAAATGACTTCAGCTCTTTAAAGGACTCTAAAAAAATTGTATCACATCTATTTCAGTTTTCACAAATTTTCAGGCCTCTCTTGTCCCCCTCCTCCATCCCTGTCCACCTCCACCTCCCAACCAGGGCCTCTACAGTTCCCATTTCCATTTTCTGGACCAGCTGGGAGTCCTCAGTCCTCAGGAAGCTTAGAAGATAGACCAGGGCATCTGTTAGCTATGCCCATCCCCAGGGGATCTTCTAGACCTAGGAAAGTGAGGGGGCAGGGAGTTCGATGTTGCCTTGGCTTGCAAGGTCTTTGAGGTGATGAGATGGGGCAGTAAAGAGGTGGAAAGGAGAGGCTGAAATGGATGGTTGGAGCAGGAACTACCAAATTCCCTGGGAATGAAGGGTCAAGGACAGGGGGGCATGTCACTGAATAAATATGTAGAAAGAAACCTTGGGAAAGTCACTTTCAGCTGAGCCTCAATTTCCTCATTTGTAAAATGGAGTTAGACTAGATGACTATATTTTAGAGTCCCTTCGTTCCCACAAGTCATCAATGCTCAGCCTTGAAAAACTTTGGAAATTGCTGGAAATGGCCTTACAGTGTAAGGATCTGAGTAGTACCAGATACCAGATACCTGATACTGTAGTCAGGAAAGACCTGAGTTCAGATATGGCCTCAAACACATATAAGCTGTGTAATGTGACAAGTGTCTTAACTTGTCTGCCTCAGTTTCCTCACCTTTAAAGTAGGGATAATATATAATACCACCTACCTCTCAGAGTTGTTGTGAAGTTCAAATGAGATAATAGTTGTAAAGCATTTAGTCCAGTGCCTGGTATACAGTAGGTGCTTAACAAACCATTGGCTCCTCTTTCCAGCTCCCCCTTATAACCAGGCTTGCTGTTGGAGAGCAAAAGGGCCCTGCCATTGCCGGTCCAAGTTGGGGGAGGTATTGCTCAGGCTTCTTGGAGGACAGTTCCACTCAACACTGTTGCCAAGGGCTGATGACAAATGCCTATTGACTTAATAATAGCTGCCATTTTAAAGTTTGTCAAAAAAAAAGATATATATATATAATATCCATATATATCTATCTTTGTGTGTATGTATATATGCATGTATATATACATACACATATCTATATATATGTGTATACATACATATACAATGTGTATGTGTATATACATACTTATGTGATGTACATGTGTGTGGGTGTATATTCATACACCCACACACACACATTTAATCACATTTGATATTTGTGACTCCCACTTCACCACTAAGCTCAGAGGGGCAGTCATAGTCTGAGCCCCAGCTCTAGCCCCTGACTGGCCCCCAAACTAATTGACCTTGGCCATCCTCACGTCCAAGGGCCCCCTGCTTGAGAACCAACCTTTAGGGAGCTCTCTGGACCTATATGTCTTTTTCTAGAGGGATCATAGCTGGAAGAGACCTCCCTGGAGCCCAACCTCAGGGGAAGGATGGTCCATTCTCATCACCGCTTCTTCGGTCCAAAGAACCAGAGCCCTTCTAATCCCAGAACCAAGTCAGGACTCTAGATGTGTCCAATCACCAGGCACACAAGCTTCAGGGCTCATAGATTCGATATTCCCTTGTTTCTCAGCCCATCCAAAGGAGCTGCACCAGGGCAGCCTCAGAGGCTGGCAGGGGACTCGGGAGAGGAAAAGGTCGGAGAGTTCCAGACCTTTAAAGGTCATAGAGGAAAAGACCAGTGGGAGGGAAGGAGGAGGAGGAGAAGAAGGAAAGAGAGGGGAGGAGGCCGGGCAAAGGAGGAGGGAGACCGAGCCCCATTCCGTAAAACAAAAAAAATTATTTCTCCTATTTCCCTTTCCCGAGATTAATGATAAACTGTCCATCCCTAAAGAAACTGATAAAGGCTCTAATTTAACTGGGAGGCTTAGAAATGCCATTTCTACGCAAAACAGGGAGCCAATAATAAAAATGCAGCCCGGCGCGGCTTGATGGAAACGCTGCGTGTGCGAGCCCCGCTCGGAGCGGCCGGCCCGGATGCCCGACAGCTAGGAGCCGGCTCGGCAAAGCGCAATCATAGTTTAGTCAAAACAGGCCCAGAGCGCTCGCAGCCAACTGTAAATTAGCATCCGAGGGCAAATATGCAGCCAATTTGAGATAATGAGGCCTGATTATGCCATCCAATGAATGTTAACGAGGCGGCCCAGGCGACTGGGGCCTTATCTCGCCGGCCTTCCATTTATTTTTTTAATCGCCTCGCATTTGAACTCTTTATTTGTTTTCGCTTCCACTTATTCCCAGCCCTCCCCTTCTCCGCCCTCTTGCAGCCCTCCCTCCTCCGCCACTGCCGGGGCTGCAGGACCTGACTCCCAAGCCCTGGTCTGCCACCTTCACCCCACTATGACTGTGCCCCCTGGGCCCTGGAGGGAGGGAACAGGAGAGACGGGTGGTGCACCAGAGGCTAGGGAGCCAGGTCTAGGGACCCAGAGGCTGGGTCATCAGGCTCTCCTGCCACCCTTGAGAGGGGTGATGCTGGGCTCCTGGTCTGATGGGGGATACACAAGTCACACCTTGTGGGAGCCCCTGCTGAGAGGGGGGGGGTACCACTTTTGCCACCCCCTCCACCTCTACTCTGATGAAGAGACCCACCTTCTGTCTTCAGGGATCCCTTGGTCTTTTGCGGGTAGGGCACAGCCCTTACCCTCCTGTATCTCTAGACTAAGGGAGACCCACTGCTCTTCCCCTCGGGGCCCATCTACTTTGGTCTAAGAAGACAGGCCCTGTAATCTTGGACTTCTGGGTCTGGGAGGGATGGAGGGAGGAATTGGGGGGGCGGGGCGGACTTCCAAGTAGGTGGAGCATTGGGCAGCCTAGCTGAAGAGATGGGACCTCCAGGCCTCCAAACAGTTTGGGAATAATTGCTAAACAAAGAGAAGTTGTGTAGGGGAAATGTCCCTTCAGGATTTGAACATGGATCCTCTGATTCTCAAGTGGCCACCCGAGTTCGAGTTCAAATCTTGGCTCTGCCTGTGTGACCTTGAACAAGTCCCTGAATGTCTCTGAGCTTCCTGTGTACTGAACAGGGCAGGCCATTTTTTAAAAAAAATGCCAAAAATTGTACGATCAATAGAATTGGTTGCCTTTGTAATCCTGTGCATTTAAAGACATGGTTCTAAGAAGGGCCTGTGGTCTTCACTAGACTGAGTGCCAAAGGGGTCCATGATCCCCCCAGAGGTGATCAGGGTGAAATATCTCCAGGTTCTCTTCCAAAGTCTGATCTCTGATCCTTCCACCCTGATCATAGCACAGAGGGGTGCTCCCAATTCCCTTTAATGATTTGTTAGAAATCTGTCCTTCTGGCATTTGGCAGAACTCCTCTGGAATGATTTTATCTTTTCAGGAAACTTGAAACAAGGACAAGATTTACCTGAGAGTTAATGAGCCATTCATCTGGGGAAGGAGGTTTTCTGGGGCAGGGGTCTGAACCATCCTGACAAGACAGCCCAAGTATCCCAATGGTTTCTTGGGGCCAGGCATTGGGCCTGAAAGCTGGAGGGTCTTTCTCATGGGTGGATGAGGATGTTTCCTTTGATTGGTGAGCAACTGTCTCCACATCTGTATTTTCTCTTCCAAAATATCTACTCTTTCTCACTTCTAGAGTTGGAGATGCTGGGGGAGGCTGAAGAGAGAGCTGCATCCCTGAATATGTGAACATGGCAGGAACAAGGGGTCCCCTTCAAACTCCTACAGCCATGTATCCCAACCCCCAGAGCCCCGAAGCTCCAACCACTGCACCATCTGCTGCCTCTGAGGCTAGAAGGGATCATAAGGAAAATCTAACTTGTTCTGGTCAGAGATAAGGATAAGAAGGTCACAGAAGGAACATGAGTTTTCCAAAGTTACATGGGTTATAAGGGTGCCAATTAAGATTTGAACCTAAGCCTAAAAATCTAGCACTTTTCCCAAAACTTCTGGTCTAATGAGGGTGATGAGGGGGCAGCTAGGTGGCACAGTGGATAGAGGGCTGGGTCTGGGTCTGGGGACTCATCAAATCTGGCCTCAGACACTTATTAGCAGTGTGGCCCTGGATAAGTCACTTCACCCTGTTTGCTTTAGTTTCCTCATCTTCCAAATGATCTGGAGAAAAAATGGCAAACCATTCTAGCATCTTTACCAAAAAAACTCTAAATGGGGTCACAAGAGTCAGACAGGACTAAGCAATAAGAAGGTGATGAGACAAATGTACGAATGAACATGAGACAAATTAGAATATGATGATTATATAAGTGGAAAACCCAGTGCTCTGGGACCAGAGGAGGGAAAAACTATTCCCAAGGTTGGTGGGGTGGAAATCAGGGAGGGCATTTTTGACCTGGGGCCCAAAAGAAAGGGAGAATGGAGAAGATGCCAATAGGGAGCAATAGGGCAGATGAGATTCCAGTCAGTAGGAGTAGCCAAGGCATGTCCAGGGGGTCCAAGGAATCCAGTTTGGCTGAAGTGTCAAGTACCCTACCTGACGACAAGGTAGTGAGCTGCCCACCACCCTTTCCCTAGGCTTATGGTAATACACAAAGGATCTATGACTTCCTCAGGGAACTCTCTCTAGAAACAAGATTATGACCTGTCTATAATTTAATAGTAGGACATAATCTTAAACATTTAGAGCTTGAATAAACCTTACAAGTTACTTAGACCCAGCTCCTCATTTTGGAGATGAAGACATTGAAGCCTAGAGTCAAATGACTTGCTCTAGATCATACCAGGAACTCGAACCCAGGTCCTTTGATCCCAGATCCAACATTTTTCCCATTGTACCTGAGAAGTCCTAGGGGTTGCCTGAGCAATAAAGGTTGAGTCCAGGGTCACAGAACTAGTGTCAGAGGCAAGCCTGGAATCTCATCTTCTTGATCAGTGCTCTATCTACTCTGTAAGGATGCCTTTAATCATAAATAAATGAAGAAACAAATAAACAAATATTAGAGGAAGGCTTCCTGCCACAGTGGGTACCCCCCTCCCTAGGTGAATTTCTGGGAGCACGAGTAGCCATTACACAGGACAGGCAGGCATGAATGGCTTGTGATGGTTTGGAGGCAACACTGAGTGGTTGAGATCACAGAGTCAAGGGAGTATTTCAGTAATTTAAAGAATTCATTTTTAGTGATCATTTTTGTACGGCTTTAAAGTTTGCGAAATACTTGACATCTCAAAATTATCTTCATTTTTCAGATGAGGAAACTGAGGCTCATAGGGTTAATCACCTTGCCCAGGGTCACAGAGCTAGTAAATGTAGGAGGTAGGATTTGATCCCAGGTCCTCCTAACTTCAAACCCAGGTCTCTACCCACTGCCCAACACTGCTTCCAGTAATAACAGCAATAGCACTAGTAAGAGTGGCTGATATTTCCAGTTAAGGTTTGCAAGGCACTTTACATACAATATCCCGTTTGATTTTCATACCAACTCTAACAAGTATGATCGTATTATCCCCACTTTATAGATGAGAAAACTAAAGCTGAGGGAGGTTGGGTGACCAGCCCAGGACCACATAGCTTGTCCCCAAAGCAAGATCTGAACCCAGGTCTCTCTTAAACTAATTCAGATACTCCCAAGAGTATTCCTTGGCCCTATTGGTCCTTTAGTCCTTTTGGGGAGCCCAGAGTTAGGAAGAGTCACAGACTGATTTGTGGTTATTTTCTCTCTCTCCCTCTCTCTCTCTGTCTCCATGTTTCTTTCTCCATTTTCCATTTATTCATCCCTCACATTCTCTCCATCACTCTGTCCTTCTCTCTCCTATTCCCTCCACTTTCTCCATATTTCTCTTTCTCCTTCTCCTGTCTCTTACTGCCCTTCATCTCACTTCCTTCTCTCTCCATCTCTTTCCCCCTCTTTCCTTCCCTCTCTTTCCAATTTTCTCTCCATTTATCCATTCCCCTCTCCCTCCCCCTCCATTTCTCTTTCCTTCTCTCCCTCCTTCCCTCTCTCTCCACCTTTCACTTTCTCCACTTTTTTCTTCATTTCATCTTCCTCTTTTCCCTTCTTCCTCCCTATCTCTCCATCTCTCTCTCCCTTCATTTCATCCTTCTCTCTCCATCCTTCTCTCCCTCCCTCTTTCTCTCTGGCTTTCCTTGTATCAGCTCTTTCACTCTCATAGACATGTTTACTCACACGCTGTCTGAGAAGTGAGAATCTTTTCTAATGGATGCTTTACCCAATTAAATAATTATCACAGGCACATTTGCAGGAGCATCTTCAGCACTGGCTGGCTTGTCTCCCTGTTCTCAGGCTTTCTGACCCAGTGTCTCTCCTCACAGACAGCCTCCTGAATCCTTCCCTGGGCTCTGAACTGAGTCTCCTTCATGAAAGTATAGTAAGAGTTAGAAGTGGAAGGAGCTTCAAAGACCGTTCAGGAGCTCTTAATCTGGGGCTTGTAGAATTGGTCTTTAAAAACTCCAGCATTTTAATTGTGTATTTTAATATAGTTTCCTTTGAAATCCTATGTGTCTTATTTTATGCATTAAAATCATTCTTCTGAGAAAGGGTTCATGGACTTCACCGGATTGCCTAAATAGGCCAGGACACACACAGAATGTTAAGAAGTCCTGGCCTTCACCAACCCTGGGATACATGGCTAGGATTTGGATGGGGGAGAAGATGAGAGAGAGTATCCCCTGCTAGGGGGTGGGCAGTGGGGAAGCAGGGATGCCCAAGGTTGGGTCGAGTTCAGTGGAGAATTCAGACTGAATGATCAGGAAGAATTCTGCATCATAGCAGAGTGGAAAGTGGGCTGGGTTTAAAGACCTGAAACCCAGGTTCCACTCCCAGTTCTGCCACTTATTGGCTGTATGTCCTTGGAATGAGTCAGTGAGAACCATCTTCCTGAGTTCAAACCCAGCCTCAGACACTTCCTAGCTGTGTGACCCTGGGCAAGTCACTTCACCCTGTTTGCCTCAGTTTCCTCATTTATAAAATGAGCTGGAGAAGGAAATGGCAAACCATTTCAGTACCTTTGCCAAGAAAATTCCAAATGGGGCCATGAAGAATGGGGCATGACTGAAAGAACCACTCAACAAATAACAAGCAAACAAAAGATCTTGGACAAGTAACTTCATCTCTCTTGATCTCAGTTTCCTCCTGGGTAAAATGAGGGGTGGGGTTTGAACTCTATGACCACTAAGATTCCATCCAATTCTTGATCTAGGGTATCATGAGCCCTCATGGAGGGGGAGCAGACAGATTAGAGGCAACAGCCTAGTGGAAAATGGAAAATCACTGCTAACCTTCATGGAACTCTTTCAAGGTCAAGAAGCACTTTCCATGTACTCTCTCATTAGATCCTCTGAACAACTCTGTGAGGTTGGAGCTACTACTATCATCCCAATTTTTATAACCAAGGAAACTGAGGCTTCTAGATTTGCCCAGGTAGTGAGCCTATGAGATGGTATTGGAATGGAGGTCTTCCTCATTGCAAGTCAGCACTCCATGCTCTGCCTTCCATCTACCTATAATTAACTAGCTGTGGAACCATAGACAAATCACTTAACTTCTCTAGAAATTGAAGTCCTAAGGAAATGACTTGCCCAAGGTCACATTGCTAGTTAACTTCCCAATATCCTTATCTGTCAACCAGGAACATTAAATACTGCAGTATGGGCTTCAAATGGATATTGGAAGATTTGTAGTTGGTTGTACAAACTTTAAAAGGCTCTAGGCACATCAGTAAGAGGCACCTGTAGAGAGAGTCAGTCTTGTCTGGGATGAGAATCTTGGCTTATATATGAAATAGCCCTGTGAGTCTGGGCATGTCCCTTCACCTCTCTGAGGTGTCCCTTGAGACCAGAAGTTACAGGAGACTTGTTCATATGTTCATATGTGCCAATGGAGAGACTTTCCACTCCAGTATTCCTTGTACCCACAAAAATCTCAGGTCCTGGCTCTAAATCACCTATCACTAAGTTTAAGGAGCTAAGTTAAAATCACTAGAATTATCAACCCTTCCAGTTCACTGAGAATCTGAATTCTTAAAGACTTCTTTCTTTCCCTTCCTTGCCTGAATTCCAAGGTGGAAAGTGCTAGTGTGTGGGGGAGGGGAGGGAAAAAAGGGAGAGTATGGGGTGAACATTCAATAACCCTGTAAGTACCTACAGATATAAGTACCTGCCTGGGTAAGGGCTGAGGTTTCTTTTGGGGGAGAAACAAAATTTAGGTAAGCACATGTGTAGATACAGACAATAACAACTCTATTTTACAGATGAGAACACTGAAAAGCCATAGGACCATATACTCCTAGATGGAGAGCTAAAGAGACACTAGAGACCATCTAGTGAAACCCCTTCATTTTATGGATGAGTAAACTGAGGCCCAGACCAGTGCAATGCCTTGCCAGTATCACATACCTAGTGTCAGAGGCAGACTTGACCTTAGGTCTTCCTAACTCCAAGCGGGCTCCCACACGGACAGAAGAGCAAGTGTGGTTGGCTTGGTCCCCTTCCAGTTATCTTCGATCTCATTTCTGCAGGTATGCCTTTGCTTCATCATCATAGACCCCTCCACCCTCTGATCTTTTGTCACTATGTGCAGGTCCTCTCACAAATCCTCCAAGAGGTGTAGACTCTAATGTTTTAGACTCTTTCCTCTAGGGGTCTCATCTTTCTGTAGGCCATCTATCCATTAACCATGTTTGAATGAGATTACTTAAAAATCATCAATCAGTGAGTCAATCAACAAGCATTATGAGTGCCCACTTGGTGCCAGGGACCATTCAGGTCTCTGTTTTAGAAATGAAAGTCCAGAGGAAATGACTTGCCCAAAGTCACACTACTAGTTTACATTAACTAAGTTTTCCTGATTCTGGTCAATTCAATTCAACTGAATGTACATTTTTTTAAGCAGGCACTGTGCTAAAGACTGAGAATATAAGGGCAAAGATAAACCAACACCGTCTCTTAAGGAGTTTGCATGGTATTTGTGATACCTGCTTCTACCACAGAGCACAGACATTGGTTAAAATATTTGCAACATGAAAAGATGCTGGGGATGCTGAGACAAAGCTACACATCTCCTGCGATCCCAAGCACCCCACTCAAGAAAGGAAGTTCTCCTTCCTTGGTCACCCAGACTCATATTCATGTCCCCTGTTTCTGGAGGTCTTTCCTGATATTTTACCTCATAGGATCAAGGGCAGAATCTCTGCTTCTACTCCTTCACTTTATAGATGAGGAAACTGAGCTCCAGACAAGCTATGTGACTTGGATAGGGTCACACAGCTAGAAAGTGGTAGAACTGAGATTCAAACCTAGGTCCTCTGATTCTCAATCAAGTGTTTTTTTCACTTCTGCAGCTATTTCCTGGGACAAGCTTCTGTTGGATTTATGGCCCAGAGGAGGGGGCTTAGTTTCTCTCCTTTTCTTAAAAGGATTTATTGCCCAGAGGAGGGGGCTTAATTTCTCTCCTTTTCTTAAAAGGAGAGAACAAATTTAAGCTACAGAAGAAAGGATTTAGGTTACCTCACCTGACAGGCAGGGGTATGAAATAGAAATGGAAAGGGTAATAGGTTTGGAGTGAGAGGAGCCGAGTTCAAATTCTGCTTTTACCGCTCACTGCTTGGGTGATTTGAGGGCAATAATGAAATAGTTAGCATTTATTTATCTCTTTAAAATATGCAACACATATATAATCTCATTTGACCCTTGCAACATCCTGGGAGGGAGGTGCTATTGTCATCCTCACTTCACAAATGAGGAAACTGAAGCAAACAGGGGTGAAATGACTTGCCCAGGATCACAAAACTAACAAGTGTCTGAGACAGGATTTGAACTCAGGTTCTCCTGTATCCAAATCTGGTTCTTTTTCCACTGTGCCAATACTTCATCTCTCTGGGTCTTAGTTTCCTTATCTATAAATTGAGCTGTTTGAGTTTGATAACTCCTAACATCTTTTCCAGTTCTAAATCCATGGCTTAATGAGACATTGGGTGGCAAGGTGGTGACAGGATAAGGTGCCAGCCGTGGAATCAGTTCAATTCAGCCTCAGACGCTTACTAACTGTGCGGCCCTGGGCAAGCCACTTAACTCAAATTGCCTCAGTTTCCTCATCTATAAAATGAACTGGAGAAGGAAACATCAAACCATTTCAGTGTCTCTGCCAGGAAAACCCCAAATGGGGTCATGAAGAGTTTGACACCACTGAAATGACTCAACAACAAAAGACAGTCACCACTTCCCATTGTCTTTGTGGGATATGCCCTGGACCTCCTCTGGGTGCCAGGGCCTCATGAGGCTGGAGAATGGGCTTGAGTGCCATGATCTCTCAGGTCCCTTTTACCCTGAGGAATCTTAATAGGAAAGGAGGAATGGAAAAGAGATGGGCAGAGCTGCTGGTGACCACCAGGTGGCAGTGCTGCCCATATTCTGGGTAGTCCTTTGAAACTGGTAGGCATTCTCAGTCTTTCCCCCAGTTTAGAGAGAGGAGAGAGACAGAGACAGACATCTCCAGGGAGAGACTTTACAGAGATTCCTTTCCTCTCTCTTCTACCCCCATGGGGGGAGGGGGAAGAGGGAAGTGAGACACAGAGACAGAGAAGAGGGAGAGAGACACACACCCAGAGACAGACAGACACAGAGAGAGACAGAGAGAGAGAGAGAGAGAGCGAGACAGCAGCATGTACCAACTGAGTCAAACTGCCAATACCATCACCTTAATCCTTAGACACCAAAGGATACAGCCCAGGACCTTGAGTCAAAGAGGCCCAGTAGGGGCACCACCAAAGGACATCCTGTTTCTAGTCAGAAACCTGAAGCCATCATCTCAGCAACTGCTGCAGCCTCAGTCACAGAGTTCTTACCACCAAAGCTCTTAGGCCTTGTTGAGTGGTTTAACAGCAGAAACTGATAGGATTTTATCAATAAAAACCAATTTCAAGGAAAGACTGGACCAGCTGCTCTACTGCCACACCATGAGGACCATGGGACCTTTCCATCAGACTCGCAGCTGAAACCTTCCATATGTGTGATCTCCGCAGTTAGAAATGAATTTATTTGGTGGGGGGGAGGTAGTTTCTTCTACACATAATACCTCTCACACTCTTGCTCTAGAGATCAAGAAAGAAAATGTTAAATTTGGTACCTATGAAGCTCCTGGAGAGTGGGGATAACTTGCTTTTCTGTTTTTGTCCCTAGTGCTTAGCATAGTCCTTTGAACCTAAGCATTTAATCCCTGCCTTTTTATTCATTCAGTCATTCCATCATTCATCCAGGTGCCCACTAAGAAGGTGGGGAGACCACCAAGGGAGCCAGGGACTTGGACACTTCCACAGAGAAGCTTATTTCATACCACGGAATAAGTACGGGGTCTATAATCAGAGAATGTAGGATCTTAAGTCATGTAAGCTCTCCAGGCCTCCTCTGTAAGCTAGGACGAAAGGCCTAATTAGTCTCTGAGGTCCCTTCCAGTTCTGAATCTATGAGCCTATGATCCTTTATTCCCCCATTTAATTAGAGAGGTCCCTGGACTCAAGACCCTAATAAGACCTGAATTTTTTCACTCAGTTTATCTTTCTCTGGGACCTTGGAGGGGGCCTGCTCTCTCACATTTTCCTGCAGGGTAGGCAGTGCTTTAGCAGTTCTCTAATTGGAGAATATATCCAACCTTTCAAGTTTCCACCCCTTTTCTCTCTCCGGCTGGTGCCCCTGCCTGTCCTCCCCTGGGTGCTGGGGCAGCAGGTTGGAACAAATGGTGAGCTGGAGGCGGTAACTGGCTGATAGGACTGATAAGCCACGTTTCCTCCTCATTCTCATTCACCATGGCCATGTCCCCTTTATCTTTCCCATCTCTTTCTTCCAGGTACTGACTAGACTTGACCTGGGTGAGAGTGGGGGCTAGTTGGGGTGGGATTAGACCCTGGGAACATTTTATTACTCACTCATTGAGTAACCAGAACTTGAAGGAGGAATGCGTCTGTATTAGGTAAAATCTAAAGAACTGTATTCCCTGGTTAAGATCGTCTGTGGGAAGCCTCGAGCCTTGTGGGTAACACATGAGATTCCATATTATCTCCAGGATGTGGAGAACAGAATTTTGGTGCATTTATAGACAGTCAGAATCACCCCTGTTTTCTCATCAACGTTCTGTGCCCCGTGAGCTGTGTTTCTCACCTCCCCCAAGCCTCTCCCTGCTGACTGCTTCTCCCACTCCCCACAGCAGCTGTTTCACATCCTCCTTCCCTGATCCCATCCTTCTAGCTCTCCATCTCTACATAGACGATCTGGATGCCTTCCTCTTTTATTGAGAAGATGGAGTCCATCTGGTCTTTACTCCCTCCATTCACCTCCTCTCCAACTCAAAATTCCTCCGCATCTCCAGGGACTGAGTTCAATTTGTACCTGAGTAAGAATCTCCTTGACCATACAGCAGGTCAGGGATCCTCCAGCCTTTCCTTGAATACCTCAAGTAACAGGAAACTCACTACCTCTGGAGGCAAGCCATCCTACTTTGGCATACTCGATTGTCAAGGAAGAATAACTCTATTTGGTATTAATCTCACACTTTGAAGCTTCTTCTATCTGTGGCTTCTCCTTCTACCCTTTGGGGCCAAGGGTAGCAAGTCTGCATGCCTCTGCCTCTTCCCCCTCTTGGCCCAGAGGGTGAGCCATACTTGTTACTTAGAAAAGTCAACACTTCCTCCACTTCCTTGTTCACTGTGCCTCCCCTCATCTATAAGGGGATGCAGGTCAGATGGCCTTGAGGGTCCTTCCAGGTGTTGGAAAGGGAAAAGAATTGGACCAGCTGGGGGCTTTCCTTTCTGCCTCTACATATGCACAGCAACCCCTACCAAAACCTTCCCTTGATCCAAACCACCAAGCAGGTCCATTTCTCTTCCCCTCCCATGCTGCCACTTCCTAGGAAACCAGAGGGAGAATTGGAAAGGTCCTCAAAGGTCATTTCATCTGAACTCCCTGTAGATGATAATTAGAATGGATACAGCACTTTTCAGTTTGTAAAGTGCTTTATAAATATTTCATTTGATCCTCAAAGCAATGCCAAGAAGTAGTTGCTGTTGTTATCCCCATTTTGTAGATGAGGAAACTGAAGGTGAGAGAAATGAAGTGCCCTGCCCAGGGTCACACAGCTAAGGCAGGATTTGAACTTAGGTCATCCTGATTTGTGTCCAGCACTCCGTCCATTACACCACTCAACTGCTGTTAAAGAAACCCTTTATAAAATGGAATATGAAATAGAAAGACAATTTGGAAGTAGAAGAACTGGAATCATCTCTGGCTTTGCTTACTATCTCTGAGACTTTGGGCAGATCACTTCCTCTTTGGGATCCTCCCTTTCCTCACTGGCAAAACAAAGGTGAAACTTGCCCTGCCTACCTCCCAAGGCTGTTAGGAGGAAAGGAGTCTGCAAGCTGTGAAGATCCATGAAAATGTGAGCAGTTTCTACCTCTCCTGGAGTGCCTGGCCTTCTGGCTGCTTGTGGCACATGTATACAAAGCAAACGTTGAATGCCATGCCTAGGAGAGGTACAAGCCAGGCACAATGTAGGAGCTCATGGGGTCCTTCCTGTCTGAGAGGCTCAGGGGCAGCCTCTTGGAGGAGATAGCTTTGGAACAAGGCTTTGAAGGATGACTCCTAGCTTTAGAGTCAGAAGAGTCCAATCTTTTCCTTTTCTCAAGTGTAAAAGGAGAGGATTAGCCTCAATGGGGAAGAACAGCAGTGGAGAGAAGAGGCTCTGATTGTGGCCAATGTCTCACTCCTCTGACCTCTATGGGACTGTAGATGTGAGAGAAAGATCCATCAGGGAGGAGGAGAAGGCGCTTATTATAGTGACGGGCAGAAGGCCAGGGTGGGAGGAGAAGCTGAGGAGATAGATATAAGGATGGTCAGGGTGACCAAGACTGAAAATATGGGAAAGAAGGGGAGGATGCACAGGGATGGCAGAGGGAAGGAGGGAGAGAGTACTGGGCAAGACTGGAAACTCTGAGAGGGGGAGAAGAAAATTCATGGAGATGGGAAGGACAGAGACTGGCCTGGGGAGGGGGCTGTGTCTTGTGTAAAGGGGAGAAGGGGGGAACTAGAGAGAGTAGAAAGCAGCATGGGACCATGGGAGATTTACTGGACTTAGAATCAGGGCACCTGTACCTGAACCCTGACTCTGGGCTGTGAGACCTCTGTGACCCTGGAAAAGTCCCTTACCATCCCTGGGCCTCAGTTTCCTTATTTGTAAAAGAAGAGGAGGCCAGCTTTCAATTCCATTGTCTCTTTCTAGGTTCATATCTGAATTTTGCTTTTCATTAGCCTTCCTGGGCCTCAGCTTTCTCATATATAAAGGTGGAGAGTGGCACTCCACGGTTCCTGAGATGACTTTCTGTTCTAAATAAAGGCTCCCATTATCCTATGCCTGGAACCTGAATCGGCTGAGGAGACGTGTGGCTGAGGAGACATGACCTCACAGAGGCTTGTAAGAAATGCTGTGCTCCTGATTGCCAGCAGAGGGGGCCCTCCAACCAGCTCTGGGCAGAGCTATTCACTGAAGCCTAAGACAGGTGGGAGAAGGAGCTCAGGGGGTACAGCCTGGAGTATTTAGTCAGGCTAGGACAGAGGAAAGGTTGTACAGAGAGAGGAGACAGATCCCAAGGGCAGATCCTCAGCCAGGCCTTAGGAGAACAACTGACTCTTTCCCCACCCCCACCCCACCCCAGGCTTACACCCCCTGAGGGGGATGAAAATGGGCCTCTCCTCTTCAAAATTCCCTGCCTCTCTCCAGAATTTTCTCACCTCCAGGTCTTTCTTCTGAAATCAGCAAATACTGATTGAGAACCATATATGTGTGTGTGTGTGTGTGTGTGTGTGTGTGTGTGTGTGTGTACATATATATATATATATATACATACATATATGTATTATATATATAAATATAAAACAAACCATATATATACATATATATGTATATATATGTGTGTGTGTGTACATATATTATATATACATACATATATGTATTATATATATAAATATAAAACAAACCATATATATATATATATATATACGTATATATATATATATATGTGTGTGTGTGTGTGTGTGTATGCACAAACCCTCAAGCAATTCAAGCGGCATTTATTCAGTGTTTACTAGGAAGCTCAGATTTCAGTGATGTGAAAGGGCCCTCCTCGCCTGTCCATCCTGGGGAGTGCTCCCCTCAGTCCCACACAGAATACCCTTAGTGTCTGGAGGCCTTCCTTGATCCCACCTGACAGTAAGACCTTAAAGATTGTCCAAGGTGACCGGCGCTCTGATCCTGTGACCAACTACTCTTTTTTTCTCCTGTGTTTCTGTGATAGCATTCATTATCATCATTCTTCATCATTCTTAGATTGTGGTGTTCTGCAGGCTTCCCACCCCCACCACATACTTTTCTTTTGGCTCCTGGCTACACTCAGTCTTATATCCTCGGATTATGGTGTCCTGGGCTTGTAGGCATTCCATGCATCAAGGTTCATATGAACAGGGCACTCTCAGGAGATGTGAACTGGGTGAGACTTGGCCTTTGTAGCTCCAGCACTTAGCATAGAAATACTTGTTAAGCCCTCTCAACAATGCTATGAAATCATTTCTACAAGTATTATTGTCTCTGTGGTACAGATGAGGTAAACTGAGGCCCAGAGAGATTGCTCCAAAGCTATCTCCGCTGCCCCTGAGCCTCCCAGACAGAAAGGATCCTCTGAGCTCCTAGCTCACGCCTTACTTATACCTCTCCTCAGCATGGTGATCAATGTCTGCTTTGTGTGACACAGATCTATGTGTTGGGTTGTGTTGATTTGTAAATGAATGAATTAAAGGAACTTGTTAAGCATGAATGATGTACCAGGGACTATGGTAAATGCTGAGGGTACAAGGGCAAGTACTCAGTCCTAATAAGGGGGA
>CM053769.1:106635494-106671641 GCA_028658325.1 Potorous gilbertii
AAAAGTGCTTACTTAGCACAGTGCTTGGCGTACAGTCTACACTGACTTCATACCTGCTTATTATTCCTGCCCCTGGTTAGTCTCACCTCCAGGAGACCGAGGAGTATGGAACAGAGGCAGACTTGTGCCGCCCCTCTGCCTCCTGGGGGGCCCCCCTCAGCCCTTCATGGTCCAGGACCCACCAGACTGTTGGAGGTGGAATGTCCTGAGAGGCTGTCACTACACTGCTTCTATTTCACAGTTGAGGGAACAGGCCCAGGGACTTGCCTGAGGTCACACAGCTAGTGAGGTGGACCAGGCAAGCTGCATTCAGACCCAGACCAGGCCCCTCTATCCTGCCTCTAACTGTTGCTTTTCCTGGGTCAGGGGAGCCAGGCCTCTGTAGTCATCCCTCCGGGGAAAGAACGGCCTGGGGAGGTCTGGAGGCTGATTAGGATATGGGTTTAAGGGCCAGGCAGACCAGCCAGAGGTCTCAGCTGTAGAGCTGGAATGGACCTTAGAGCCACTGACACCAAACGCCCTTTTTTTACTGATTGGGAAATAGAGGAGCAGGAAGAGACTTAGACTGTGGAGGCCAAGCCCCATTTTACAGATGAAGAAGCTGATTCCCAAGAGAGATGTGGTGACTTGTCCGAGGCAGCGCTCTCCCCTGGCCAAAGCTTGTCATGTTGTGGAGCTGACCCTCCCTTGGTCCTTCTGTGAAATTGGGGCCTGGGGCAGGGATCTCAGATTTGTGGTTGGTAAAGTAGGGATTGGTCATTGAGGGCTGGGCCTCCACCCGGTGCCGGCTGCCTAACTCCTGAAAGACTCATGGACGGTGTGTGCCCATTACTACACATGTATTATATGCATGTTCTAGTTTCTAGTGTGTGAGTTTGGGGCGCTGCCCTGGGGGAGGCACTGACCCAGCCTGGACCAGGCACTCTGGAGATACCAGGTCAGTGAATGATTGGGGCAGGCTGTGAACAGGGCCCTGGATGGAAGTAAAGAAAGCATCGCCTTGTGATTGGGGCCAGTCACATCGCTTCCCTGGGCTTGGGTGTCCTGATACTCAGAGGGGGCTGGAGCACTTGGACCACAGCTGGGATGCTCAGCTTCAGTGTTTTCACCTGTAAGATGGATTTTCTGTCTGTGAGCCGTGGTCACTTAATTGAAGGCCTCCAGCTGTTCCACTGAGACCCTCCATGTCTGGGCATTCTCCCTGACCATCCCCTGAGCCTGGAGTGCTTTCTGCTTCCCAGCTGCCCTGAAGTCACAACTAAAATCCACCTTCTCCAAGAAGCCTTCCCCAGCCCCATTAATTCCAGGACCTTCCCCCTGTTTTATCTGTTTATCCCATGCCTGACTTGTTGTCTCCCCGTTAGGCAGTCAGCTCCCTGAGGCCAAGCACAAGGCCTAGCACACAGTAGGTGCTTAATAAATATTTGCCAACTGGCTAAGCAGGGGGCTTCTGCTCTCCCTTCCTGCTCCAAATCCATGACCTATATGAAATTCTTTGTTTGCAGAGCAGACAGTGAATTAGCTAGACTTGTTAGGGATAATTAGGTTCCCTTTCTAGACAGGGGAACTGGTTTGACGAGATGGCCGCTAGAGGCCTCCTGGGCTTGGCCAGGCTTAGTAACTGGGGCCCAACTGGCAATCAGGTGGCTTCCTCCTCCCACAATTCAGCCGTGTGCCTGAGGGCACATCATGGTGTGTCCCAGCCTCAGCTGTCTTACCTGTAAAATGGGGTAATAATAGGTGTCCTGTTTACCAGAGTGTGGTTGTGAAGTTCCATGAGATGATGGATGGCACAAAGCTGTGATGCCTGAGCCAAGGACAGAACCCATACTGCCCCCTACCCCCAAGAAGGCTTGACGTGGGGTCTGGGGAGGGGTGGGGGATGGGGTGCTGCGGGGGGATGGCATGGCCTCCTTGTCCACCCCTGGGATGACTGGAGCGGGGAGGGCTGACTTCCATCTGGGCAGTCAAGGGTGTGGAGGATGGAACTGTTTTAGCAGCAGGGGTCCATATGGTCTTAGCTCCAGGTCTAGACCACCTAGGCCATGAGTCCTACCCCCTTATTTTAGAGGTAAGGAAACTGAGACCCAGGGATCGGTTAGGGAGTATTTTAAATCTGCTGACCCAGGTTTCTGGAATGATTGATGCAGAACTGGCTGAGCCCCAGGAGGCAAAGTTGTCTGCTCAAAGCCCCTCTAGCTAGCAAGGAACATAGTTGTGATTTGAACTCAGGTCCCCTGATGAAATCCAGTGCCCTATCTGTACAGGTCTGGCTTGGCCTTTCAAAGGTTGCCTCCTGTGGGAATAGGGATGGTCAGGGTGCATATAGGAAGTGGTTTTGGAATGGGGAAAGCGAAGGTCTCCAGTGAACTACCCTGTGACCTTTGGGAGCCTCAGTTTCCTCATTTGTAAAAATGGAGGTTAGGATGCTTCCCCTCAGCTCTAAAGCACAACATATGATATGAAGCATTTCTGAAAAGTCAGTCAGCAATCATGAAGTGCCTCCTCTGTGCCAGGCATGGGATCTGGTGCTCGAAATAGGAACAGAGGCAAAAATGGCCCTCTCCCTCTAGGTTGGGGTTGGTGAGGGGGGCAGGACCAGTCTGCTGCCTTCTGCTTTAGGCCTTGGGTTTAGATTTTGCCTTTGTGGTTTCCCAGTTGCATAACCTTGGGATGTATCACTTCATACCCTCATAGCTCAGTTTCCTCATCTGTAAACTGAGGGCGCCAAGCAGGATGCCCCCTGAGGGCCTTCCCAGAGCCCTGATTATGGCTCATCTGTGACCAGTGGAGGCAGTACAGCTGATTCCCTGATTTCAGACCATACCTTTGGGGAGGAGGCTGTGAATTTCCTGAAGGGAGGCCACCATCTCTCCAGTCCTTCAGAGCTCAGCTCTGACCTGCCAACCCCTACAAGCCAGGCCAGGCCTACAAAGTGGCTGCTTTGGATTTGGTTAGCCAGGGCTGGTTCTGGGCAAAGGAGACCCTATCCCAGGATGGGGAGAGGCCTGATGCCCACTCATCCATCCCGAGGCAGGGACAGACCCTCAGGCAGCAGAAGCCCCCACTTTGTGGGGCCCTGGGGATGTAGCCACTGACTTCCTAACATAATGAGTAACCTGTATTTGTGATCTAGACTCCTTGGTGGTTTAAGTTATGGTTTTTTCCTGTTGGGGACTCAGATCTTTCCTCAGACCCTAGCTTGTGTGGTCCTGGATAAGTCACTTAACTTCTCCGTGTCTCATTTTCTTGATATATACAGTGGGGGCTTCTGCTGCCTGAGGGTCTGTCCCTGCCTCAGGATGGATGAGTGATTTGTTTCAGGGAGGGGCATGCAGGGGCTGTGAGCATGAGGAGAAGAGTCAGAGAGAGAGATGCCTCCAGGCGGGTTGCCTCAATGCTGGTGGCTAGCCTGGCCTGCTCTGCTCCTTCATCCCATACACTAACAGCAGAGATTGTGTGGTGAGTGACTGCTCCACAGCAGCACTGAGAAACAAGTGCTTTGGTCATCTCCAGTTTACATTTGAGGTAACAGAGGCAAACAGAGTTAAGTGGCTTACCCAAGGTCACCCTGCCTGGCACTTTATCCAGTGCCTCTTTGAGTTTTATCCAACAGGTGTTTAACTACTTAGGCTGTGCCAGGCACATACTAGGCACCATTGGGGGAGACAACATGTACTTGGGTAAGGGAAATACAAAAAGTATTTAGAATAAATGGAAAATAACTTGAGTGGGGAGTGGGGCCCACCCCCCATGGTTAGCTCGAGTTCAGTCAGGGATTCTTGTAGGAAATATTGAGCTGAGCCTTAAAGGGAGTCTTCAGTATTCTGAGATTGTCATCATGCACTTATGAATCACATTCTGTATACTGGGGCTGCAGAGATTCTGTTCTGCAGGGGGATGATGTGTATCTACGAGTGTGTGTAGACAGCACAAACACACGTAGTAGTCTCCAGCAGCCAGGGAGGCTTAGTGGAGCAGGAGACACTGCTGTTGAACTTTGAGGGGTGCTTGGAGGGAGGCACAGGGCACAACTGTGTTGGAGGGGATGTGAGCTGGAACCAGATGCCAGATGGGGAATTTGTTTGATTCTAGAGGGGAGGGAGACAGGAAGACAGACCAGTGAGGAGGGAGCAGTGCTTGGGGAGAGTGGATGGGCTGCATATCCACCATAGGGGGTGAGAGGGAGGAAGGAGATTTTCTGTATCTCCTTCCTCCTGTCCAGGATCCAAACAGGCAGCCCCCTCTCTGTAACCCTCAGCAAAGGGCCAGAGGTGACCCTCTGTGACCCCAAGGTGCCCTTGGCTGGAGCAGCGAAGGTCAGGAAGGATGGCTTGAGGCCAGGGAGCAGGATTGAGGTAGATGAGAGGGCTTCTGTCTGGAGGAGACCTCCCCAGGCAGGAAGGGGGTGTTGAAGTTGTTTGGGGGCCATGCTCTGCTGCCCACATGCCATGTCTCAGGGCCCTGGCCAGTCATGCCCTGACCCTCCCTGAGATTTCAGGTCACTTTCTGGAAAACTTTAACCTAGAGTGGATTGTCAACTTTTTCATTTGCTCTCCTTGGGTGGGAAGAGTTTTTTCAGCCTGGATGGGGAGCAGGAAAAGCCTTTGTGATGTTGTAGTGACAGTGGAAGTACCTAAGCTTCCCCAGCGACATCGGGACCATGAGGTTCTTTGAGCTTGGGCCCCAGAGCAGACTTTGAGCAGCCCAAAGGGCTGGCCATTGGTACGGGAACGTGTCACGCTGAAAGGGACCCTGGAAATCAGCTCAGTTTAGCTAGCTTTGCTTTGCCTTCTCTGGCCTCAGTTTTCTCATCTGTAAAAGGAGATTGGGTGATCTGAGGCCCCTTGCAGATCCAACCCTCTTATTCTGTGATCAGGAGAATAAGGCCCAGACAGGTCACACAGAAGCAGGATTTGAACCAGGTTTTCCAAGTCCACGACTGTGCTTAGTGCTGTTGTTGAGAGCACAATAGTCAAATAAGATTTTACATGGATTTGTATGTCCGAGTTCATCTTTGCAGCAACCCTGTGAGTTAGTATTATCATCCTTGCTTTCCAGATGGGGAAACTGAGGCTGAGAAGTTAAGTGCCCAAAGTCACACACAGCTAGTAAGTGTTGGAGGTTGGATTTGAACTCTGGTCTTCCTGACTCCAAATCCAGTGCTCTGGGAAGTGTTGAGGAAGCCTGAGACCAGAGGCCACTTCTTTGAAGGGATGGCCTGGGCCTACCTCCACAGGGGAGTTAGATGGGGCTGGGGCAGGCCCTGGGGGTCCTATCTTCACCATTGTGGTGTCTTGGGGTTGTGGGGAGATGGGGTGGGATATTCTGCCTCTCCCTCTTCCTCCACTCTGGGTCAGCACCTTGGGCCTAAGCTCTTGTCTAGGAGGGAGTGTCTTGTCATCAGAGGAATCCAAGCTGACGCTGGCCCACCGAGTAGGAATGAGTGTGCCTCCTCACCCCAGGTTGTCACTCAAGGCTAGGCCTGAGGGCCCCCCCTGCCCCCCTCTGCTCGTCTCTTGGGCTGAACTGTGAGCTCCCTGAGGATAGCCTTGGGAAAGCAGAACAGTCCATCTGGAGAGACCTGGGGGCAGCTCCTTGATTTTGAGCCCCAGGCCCTGGATGGGAAGTTCAAGGGGCCCAGCAGAATAGACGGACCTGGAGTCTTATCCCCTCATTTTAGAGACGAGCAAACTGAGGCCCAGGGAGGGGTCACAGTGAATGGCCACGGTAGGATTGGAAATCAGATCTCACTCCAGAGGAATTGCTCTTTTCATGTGTTGCAGCCAGCCCAGAAGCGTCTATTCAGTGTTTACTGTGTGTGAGTGCCACAGACCCCCAAAGCCCCCAGGGAGTGCACACTCTGAGAAGAAGAGGGGGCATTCGGACCTTGGTAGGGGGTGGCCTGAAGCATGACTCAGTCCCCTCCTCCTGTCCCCCCCACTCCTGGGGGCGTGCAGAGCCTGCACCAGCTGAGGAAGGATTGAGATGTATACACTTGCACCCTTATCCCACAACCCCTCCCCTCCTTCAGCCCCCTCCCCTAGGTGCATGCTTACATAAAGGTGTCAGCCTGGGCTGTCTGAGTCTGCTGTTCGGGGGAGTGGGGGGGTGGGCGGGGGGTGGGGTGGGGGGGGAAGTGGAGGCACTGGTCACTTGGTGGGGAGGAGGTGACTTTCCCTCAGGGCCCATGTGACTCCCACATTCCTTTGGTTTACCTTCACTGAGTAGGGAGAAGGTGGAGCAGCTGCCAAGCCTTTTGCTGTGGCTGAGTATGCTGGGAACTGTTCAGAGCCTTCAGGATGTCCCTGGGCAGGTGACGACTTGGTCTCTCTGTGCCTCAGTGTCCCTGACCCACCGTTGCCCAGATAATGCTTCCACCAAACAGAGCTCTTAGGGGAGTTATTTCCCATTGACTTAACCTACGTCTGTGTTCTCCTTTCCCCTTCTCTCCTCCCCAGCTCCCACCTCTCCAGTCATATGTGTAAACTCAGTTATTGAAGGCAGGAAGTTAAAGGCCCTGAATTCAAGTGCTGCTTTTGGGACCACCTCTCTGTGCCCCTGAATAGAACCAGAACTAGAGCGTGGGCCAGACCCTGTCAAGAGAGGCATTTGGGTGATGTGAATGAAGCTGGGAAGCCCTAGGTTTGAATCTTGTCTTATACTTAACAGTGTTGTGATTTAGACAGTATCTGTTGTGTGGACAGCACTGTGCTTAGCTGGGTTTGAGCCTCCCAGCCTGGGAGCTGAGAGGTACTCTGATTTATCTCCATTTTACAGTTGAGGAAACTGAGGCAAGCAGAGTGACTTGGCCAGGGTCACACAACCAGAAAATGTCTGAGGTGAGATTTGAACTTGGGGCTTCCTGACTCCAGGCCCAGAGCACATCGGCCTAAAATAAGGACTCTGGATTTGATGGCTTGTGTGGCCCCTTCCAGCATCAAATTGATGATCGTGTGAACCCCCATTTTACTCATGGGGAAACTGAGGTCCCTGCAGATTAAGGTCAGCTGGGGGTGAGCATCAGAGGGGAACCTGGGCCTTCAGAGCCAGTTTGCTCACCAGGAATTCTTTATGCTCCTCCAACAGGCAGAATTCACCAGTGCACATGACTGGCATGTAGGCATTTACTAAGTGTTAATGAATGGATGTTATGCCCCTTCTAGCAAGCCACTCCTTGGTCTTGGGGGAGAAGCCAGTCATGTGCTAACACGGGTCTGAGAAAAGTAAATGATTTTCCTCATGTTTGGTGGGAGTCAGCCAAGAAAGCTGCGGCAGCCTCAAGGTGGGTTATTGGGGAGGACCACAGTCACAGCTGGTGGACTTGGGCAGGACTTTACTAAGTCAAGCCTGGCCAGAGGAGGATGAGGCAGATGCTGAAGATGGCTCCTGGGTGGGGGGTGGGGGTGGGGTGGGAGGTGGCCTTGCTGTCCTCTGGGAACTCACATTCCTAAGGTGGAGGATGCGTAGGCATAAATTGGTGCATAGAAGCTTAAATTCAGAGGAAGTAGCCTGATGAGGGGAAACACTAAGTGCTGGGTCTCCTCTTTCCACCAAGTCCCACCCTGGGTTAGAGGCTCCTTTTTTGGGGCAGAGGATAAGGAAGGCTGTCTTCGGAGGCATGAACCTTGTTCTGCTTGACCCCCTGAGGGTCAAGTCTAGCCTGGGCCCGAGCTGGAGGCAGAGGCCCTGGGAGCTAGCCCATGCCTCCCAAAGCCATCCCTGTGATAGCACAGTTGGGAAGGTGGAACTGGCCCCTGGCCTGCCTCATCTCATGGCGCCAGTCCCAGCAGCTGACCCACATCCCCTCTCCTAGACTCCTCCCTACCTCTGGTCTCTTCCCCTTTTGTCCATCCTGCACGTCACTGCCAAGATGTTTCTTCCTCAAGCACAGATCTGACCATGTCACCGTCCTAGTCAGTCAACCCAGTGGCACTCAGTTATCTCTAGAATTGAATACATTATTTCCCTGAAGAATCTTGACTTTTTGCACCTCCAGACTAATTTCCTTATAATTTTTTTTCTAGCTTTGTAAAGTGATTTTTGGGATAGTTTGGTTGGTGTGGCACTGAATAGTCATTTTTGTTCTTTTGGCTCACCTAAGGTCTGTCTTTAGGCAAGGTGAAGTTCCTGGGGGGTATCTTGGTAAGACAGATTCCTGATTGTTTTATATGTTCTGTCATTATATTAAATGGAATTTCTCTTTGTATCTCTGCTGGGATTTGTTAGTAATATGCAGAAATCCTGATGATTTATGTGGGTTTATTTTGTGTCCTCAGATCGAATTTAAACTCGACTGTTAAGGCCTCAACTTGTCGTTCCAGGCTTCTTAGTCATTACTTTCCCTCCTGGACTGCATGGTCCTCAAGTCCCCATCTTCCTCAAAGCTTAATTTAAGGCACTAATTCCTGCAGGGGAAGGATTTTTGGATTCCCCCTTTGTCTCCTTCCTTCCCCCATCTGATGGTGCTGCCCGCTTTCCCCGAACTCTCTTGAATGTATCTGTATCTCCTGTAGTCAAATCAGTAACTTATGAAGTGTCTTCTATGTGCTGGGTGCTGGCTCTGGTCCTGAAAAGTGAGAGAGAGAGAGAGAGAGAGAGAGAGAGAGAGAGAGAGAGAGAGAGAGAGAAAGAAAGAGAGAGAGAGCAAGCTGTTTGCTGATTGACTCACATTGAGAACCCAGGAAGTACAGTGGGGGGAAAAGAGCAGCCAGATGGGTCAGGGTTTAGAGTGCTGGGCCTGGAGAGCCAGGAAAACCCAAGTTCTAGTTTGGCTTCAGACACTTGCTAGCTGTGTGACCCTGGGTGAATCATCTAACCTCTATTTGCCATAATCCACTGGAGAAGGAAGTGGCAACCCCTCTAGTATCCTGGCCATGAAAGCTCTGTGGCCATTATGCCATTATGGGTGTATTTTGGTCCCTGGGTCACAGAGAGTTGGACATGACTGAGTAACACCAGCAGTGGTGCCTATCATGGTCCTGCTCTCAGGGCCCCCATACCATGGGAGGCCTTGGGTCTTGGGAAGGGTCCTGGTCACCTCCACTTAGAGCCAACAGGGACCCAGGAGGGGATGAATGTGCTGAAGCCTCCTCCCATGACACGCCTGCCGTGACTCAGTGTGTTGGCCTTCTGGATGTTCCTTACCTTTGTAGGGCTTGCTTTCTTCATGTCGAAGGTCTCAGGCCAGGTCCGAATTTTAAGATCCTGAATGTATGAAAGAAGGTGCCCTGAGATTGTGGGAATGGGTAGGACTCCAGGACAGGTCAGGTGGTCATTGATGGGGATGGTGAGGGATAATCAAAGCTTCCTGGAAGAGGGAGGGGGTCTTTGACCTAGCTCTGATAGAGCCCACCTTGGGGAGGGGAGGTATTTGAGTTTAGGGTTGGGGGAAATTTGTACCAGGATGAGTGCGTGGGGCTAGTGGGCAGAGCTTTTCGGGACAGGAGGCAGACTTGGGGCACAGGCTGTTACTTTCTCACTTGTTCTGCCCACTGATTTTCTATTGGAAAGAAGCAGAAAATTGAGCCTCCTTAAGCCTTGTTGGAGAGGCTGCTCTTGAGCCTCCCATCCAGCCTGATCTTCCTGATTAGAACTCTTGGACTGTACCAAGTGGGGAGGCATTTGGGTCCCCAAGGAATGAGGGAGTGGCACCTCACGGTCAGCCTTGTGTTCTTATGGCCCAGGCTCCCAGTCCCTCCGTTATGCCAGATGCTGAACGACCAATCTGGTCTACTGGTCTACCCTCCCAGTATGCCTTTGAACTGCTTCTGTGTCCTCTGCCTGGTAGATATGGCCAGGGGGCGCCACGGTGCACAGAGCACGCAAAGTCCTAAGTTCAGATGAAGCCTCAGACACTCAAGGAGTTGTGTTTCCATGGGCAAATCACCCCGCCTCTGTTTGCCTCAGTTTCCTGAACTGTAACAGCTATAATTAGAACCCCATCCCCAAAATGCTATAAAAATGCTAGAGGTGAGGATGTCATGCATGGACTCCACAGAACCTCAGCTTCCCGGAGCTGGAACTGTGCCTTCTCTGTGCTTATACCCTTAGCAGACAGCACAGTGCCTGGCACGTAGTAGGTGCTTGCTAAGGTTTATGGCTGGATTGAGCCCCCTTCCAGGGGACTCTGATGGCGAAAGGAAGATGACAGACAAGAGGCCCATGCCCTGGCCAACTGTTGTCTGAAGCCAAGTCTTCGCATCTCTATTCCTTTTTGGTTTGTTTCAGCAGCTGTTTATTAAGTGACTACTATGTGCCAAGAGTTGTGCCAGTTGAGGGCAGGATAAGGGATGGGCTAAGGGAGAAAGAATACAAAACCTGAACTAAAACAAGAGGCAGCAGGCTGGGTGGGGCAGGGGTTGGCCTCAGGCAGTTCTCACTGTGTGATCCTCCCCCTGCCTCAGTTTCCTTCTCTGCGAAATGATGACGATATTAGCCTCTAGCCCCCCGGGTTGTTGTGAGGATGTTGGTAAAGTGCTTGGCAAACCTTAAGTGCTATCAGTACTACTACTGTTATAATACTGCCATGGAGCCACAGCATGGGCACAGATACACAGAGTAGTGCCCCTTAGGCCCAGTCTGGTAGGAACGGGCACCAGCTTCTGCTTCTGCTCTGGGAAAGTCTTCCTGATTTTGAGGTGAAGTCGGGAGGCTGATGAGACTTCTTCAAGGCCTCATGTTGAGGCAGGTGTGAGGAAAGATGGCGCCCTAGATGGTGGCTTCCATGCAAGGCAGCTTTGGATGGAGGTCAGGTTAACACTGGGGCTGTCCAGGCCCTGTGTCTACATCTGATGCTGTAGCCAGAGTTTGTGCTCTGGAGTGTACATAGTGTGGCTGCCGCTGGTCCCCCTGTCCCACTGCCATCCAGGGCTGGGTGGGACCTGGTTCTTCTCATTCAATGTTCTTGGTAGGTAGGTCTCCAAACTCAGATTTACTGAATGAACAAAGGAAGGTGTGATCTGAGGTGGGTGAGAGAGGGATGGTAGCTGGCCAGCAGGGGGAGAGCACAGGGCATGGCTCTTTGTAGCTTGGGGTTGTGGCTATCAGGGAACCCCTTTCCCTTCCTTGAATGTGGAACAGTAGGTACCTATTGTGTGCTGTGATGCCAAGAAGGGGTGTGTGCATGTTTGTGTGTGTATGTACACAATATTCATACATACATACATTCATACATACGTGGTACGCTGTATGTACGTACTATACATGCAGTATTATTTATACGACCTTTGTAGAGCCCTGGCCAAACCGTAAGGCCCTGGGATCATTACTTGCCATCACCCTTGGCTCTCTCCTGAGCATCGGCCTATGGGCACGTGCCCTTTTCCTCTTGCTGTCTTTTCTCCAGGCCGCTGTAGTGCTTGGTACTCGCTTCCTTTCTGTGCAGGCCGCTTCCTTTCTAGGTCTCAGTTTCCCGTCTTTCCTAGCTAATCTCTTAGCCAAACAGGTGTTGAGGAAGTGGAGATTCCTGGGTCACCAAGAACAGAACCTGGTAGGACAGGACTGCTGGTTGGGGGGTAAGGTTGGGTTTCCCTGAGGAGGAAGCCTGCTTTTGAAAGGACCTAGGGTTGGTCGAGAGGCCTCCGTCTCTTATGGTTTGGTGATGCCCAGGCACCTTCCCCTTCATGACAGCCTCAGGCTTCTGTCCCTGGGTGATAGGCTGCTAACTGCCTTGCCCAATCTAGCCAAGAGCTGGGCCTTTAGAGCTTTCTGGGAATGTGAGCTATGCTTAGTAATGGGACCCCGGACAAAGTCCTCTGCCAGTGACCACAGCTAGAAGCTGAGGTGTATGCTGTTACCCAACAGGGGTGGGCCTTGAACCTAGTATTCTTTTTGTGGATGAAGAGATGCAGGTACATCAGATGTTCCTGGATGGAGGACTCCCCTGGCTCCCCTTCCTTTGGGCAAAGATGATAAGCCATGGCCTCTCCTGCCCCCCAGAGGGAAGGGGTGTGTGGGCGTCCCTGCTGCTCAGACTTACCCATCTTCACTATGGGGTCCCTAAGGGCAAAAACAGGGTCTTTTCCAGATCCCATTTGCCTCAGTTCCTGGTGTGGCGATCTGGGGATCACGGATGTTAGCAATTAAAAAGCACCAAATCTTACCACCTTGCTGTCCCTTCCACAAGCCTCAGTTTCCTTATTTGTGAGAATAAGAGAGTTGGATTTGATTGACCTCTAAGGTCTCCTCCAGGTATAATTCTGTAATCCTGTGTGACCCTGGGCACATCCCCTAACCTCTCTGTGCCTGGATTTCTTTATTTATAAAAGGTGATAATAGAATTGATGACCACCCAGACCCCTTCCAGCCCTCTGCCAATGGTTCTACCACCTCTCTTAGGAAGCTCCTTTGGGTCAGGCTGGGATTGGGGGAAGGGAGGAGGGTACAGGCTTTTGGCGGGGCACACCAGGGGCAAGGGCTCACTGTGGCTGGGGAAAGGAGGATTTGGCGAGATGCCTTATAGCGATAACGGGAAATAGAAAGCTGGACGCAGGGGCCAGCGTGAGCGTGTTGTGGAGGTTAGAGAGCGCATTCCCCAAGGGAAGGCATAGTGCCTAGCGCCTGGTAGGGCCTCAATAAATGCTTATCGATGGACTTACATGGTTATTCTGCAAAGGAACCTTGGGTAAGATGAAGGGGACCCTCAGAGGTGAGGGCATGGTTCCCTGAGGAGATGACCCTGTTGGGAGGGGGTCTGCAGGTCCACTGCCTGGAGAGGCTGGTGTCTCTCATCCCCCTCTCTCAATCTCTCGTTTCTTTCTCCTGTCTCTGCCTTTCTGTCTTTCTTCTCCCTGCCCTGTCTCTTTGTTTGTCACACTCTCGCCACCTTCTGTCTTTCTGTCTCTGTGTCTCTCTCATTTCACTCTTCTTTGCCCAAGCAACTGTCTTCCCCCCCTCTCTGGTAGTTTTCTCTTGTCTATCTTTCCCATGCTGTTGAGGTTTGGGGTGTTGTGTTGAAGTTTGGGGTGCTGCTGACCACAGCTCTCTGCCAGAGGTTGGGTCTTAGGAGGGAGCTTATGTCTGGGCCTCAGCCCTTCCCCAACCCCTATCCCGCTCCCCCACTTACACCCCCCGCCATGTGAGCTGTTCTTGCCCTGGCTTATAAGGGCCTAGGCCTGCAACTGTTCTGGGCTGGGAAGGCTGGGCAGAAATGAGTCAAACCAGGAAAAAAGTGGGTATGTCTGGCCTGGTGGGGGATGTGGGATGTGGGGTTCATGTTCCACTCTGTGGAAGGGGAATGGAAGCCACTGGACCTAGACCCCGCTGGTCAGAGGGAGGGAGAGAGCTCTTAATGCCAGACTGTCGGTGGCTCAGGGCTCCTTGGATGTCATCTGGAGTTGGTCATCTTCCTGTGAGGGGCCTCTGGGTTGACCTCTGTCCAGCACCCCCTGGGGATAGGGAGTCCTGACCTGTTCTCTGCCCTGCCCCCCCTCCCCATGCAGGTGGTACAAACTGCACTCCAAGGCAGGTAAGAAGGAGAAAGAGCGTGGCGAGATCCAGGTCACTGTCCAGTTCACACGCAACACCCTGAGTGCCAGCATGTTTGACCTGTCGGTGAAGGACAAGCCCCGCTCACCTTTTGGCAAGATCAAAGACAAGATGAAGGGTAAGAAGACGTATGACCTGGAGTCAGCCTCGGCCATCATCCCTAGCAGTGCCATGGATGACCCTGACCTGCTTGGCAGTTCCAGCAAGAAGGCCAAGGCCAAGACCTTCTTCCTACGCAACAAGCTGCGCAAGTCCTCGCTGACACAGTCTAACACCTCACTGGGCTCAGACAGCACTCTCTCCTCCACCAGTGGAAGTCTGGCCTGGCTGGGCTCCGAGTTCCTGACCCGCTCCCCCAGCCGCCACAGCCGGCTGTCCACCGAAGGTGGTAAGTGGGGCCTGGGGTGGCATGGCCTGGTGTGGGTGTGGTAAAGCATGGCATGGTGTGGGTGTAGTTTTATCTTAGGGAGGAGATGGGGAGCTGTGTAGGGTGCCTCCCTCCGCCCCACCCCGGGGCCCTTGGAGGATGATGCCAATGGCCTGATACAGGGGTGAGTGGAGACATGCCGTCCTCACTCTGGTTTCATGGAACACAGAGATCCTGCCCTTTTGTCACCCCAACCCTGGCTGACTCCCAGCACTGGGCCTCTCTCTTTCTCTTCCAGGCAGGGACTCAGCTCCCTCTCCCAAGCTGCTGACCCACAAGCGGGCCTACAGTGATGAAGTGAGCCAGGTGCAGGCTGGGCTGCCCGGCTCTGGCCATGATCCCACCTCTGGCTCTTCCCTCTGCATCAACGGGAGTCACATCTACAATGAACAGCCACCTGCCCCACCAGCCCACCGTGCCTCCATCTCAGGCCCCTTCCCTTCAGCCAGCGCTCTCCATGCCCTCTCCCTTCGGCGGGCGGAGGAGGGCACGGGGCCCTTGGACACAGCCCCCTGGGGCAGCTCTGAGACCGTGGCTGCAGCAGGTGTGGGCCGAGAGGAGGAGGGGGCTCGGTGGGCAGAGGGGAAGCCTGTCCAAGTAGCCACGCCCATAGTGTTCTCATCCACACCAGCAGAGAGAGAAGACCTGAGGAAGGAGGAGCGCAAGCCCCGCATGGGTCTTTTCCACCATCACCACCATGGAGCTGGTCGCAGGGGCTCTCTTGGGGAGAAGATAGGCCCAGCCCTAGGAGCCTCCCCCCATCCTTCATCCAGTGGGGAGGAGAAAAACAGGAGCAGCTGGTTTGGTTCCCGAGAGGGGAAGGAGCACACCCAGAAGCCCAGGTGAGACCTCAGGTGTCCCAGCAGCAGTGGGGAGTGGGCCCAGGAAGTGAGACTGCAGTCTGGGGGGCCCTGGAGAGTTAACTCTGGGCTGATGTGAGTAGGGGCCATCTCTGTGTCCAGAAATCCTGGCTCTTCCCTCAACAGGCTGACTTGTGCAGGAGTTGTTGTCTAGTAAAGTGCTGGCCCTGGGTTCAAACCCCTCTCTTCTGCTTACTACGTGAGTGACCTTGGGCCAGTCACTTCCTTCCCCCTTATGAGTTCTCAGTTTTTTCCTCTGTAAAATTGCCAGGGACTAGATCTCTAAGGTCCTTTCTTTCTGCTCTTCAGCAGATGATTCAGGCTCCCCCTTAGTCCATGCCCCAGAAGCCAGGGGAGAGAAAGCAGAAACTGATGGGAGTTCTTGATCTCTGAGAGCTATAGAATGTGATGCTGATTTGCCCCCATGCTCATATCTTCCCTGGGGGTCTGACAGCATTAGTCTATCCAGACAATATAGGGCAGTGTGCCCTGTCCGCCACTGTGCCCCCTTACCCTTGGGGAGAGGCCGAATAGGGCCTGGTCCCATTCCTTCAGTCCTGCCTGGAGTCCCACCCCAGGATCTGGAGGTGGGGCTGTTGGGGAGGACCCTGTGCAGGAAGCAGCTGATAACATTGTTTGCCCTGCCTGGCCAGTTTCCCCAAGGCTCTCCTGGGAGGTGGCCCTATGATTTTCCTTGTCTCTGCTTTGAGGAGCAGAGGAAATGTCTACTTCAGTCAGGACAGGTCCCTGTTAGGGCTCTAGGCCACCTTGCTGACTGCCGGAAGGGCCAGGCCTGAATCTGGGTGCCTGAAGTGTCCTCCCTGGCTGCTTGGCCTACCTCCCTGCTGTCAGTGCGTCTACTGCTGCCTGCCATGTGCGTGTGCGTGCGTGTGTGTGTGCGTGCATGCGCGTGTGTGTGAGTGTGTATGCATGTGCACCCCTGTGTGTGCGCGCGTGCGTGTGCATGCATGCGTGTGCGCGCACGCGTATGTGTGTGTGTATGGTGGGGAAGGTGGGTGTGAGGCAGGTACCTCTTGGTCAAGAAGGAATGGGGAGGATGTGTTGGGAGACAATGCTGAAAAGCCCTCCGGATGCTGATGAGCCACCCGCCTCACTCTGTGCCCCCCTCCACACCCACTCTATACAGCAAGTTGACATCTTTGCCACTGCTTTGGGGATGTAATTTGTGATCCGCATGTCCATAGGTGACCTAATGGGGCTGGAGGCTCAGGCTAGGGTGAGGAGATGGGGAGGGTTGGGAGGGCATGTTGGAAGAAAAGAGTGGGGAGAAGTATTCTGGGACCAGAGACTATTTTTCTGGAGATTGGGGGGAGGTGAAGCTAGACTGACCCTGAGAAGCTGAGGAGAGATAAAGAGCCCTGGAAGATTGTCTAAACTTAGCCAGGTCAGTTGCTGGAAGGAGAGCTAGACCTGGAGACAGGAAGCCCTGAGTGTGAAACCTGCTTTAGATCCCCACTGGCTGGTTTTGCTCTGTTGTAAGGTGAAGTGGAGTTGAACTCAGTGACCTCTATGAGGCCTTTATGCTTTGGATCTGTGAATCTGTGAGAAGAGAAGTAGCAGGGGTGGAAGGGAAGGTCCCTTATTCTGAGGGTGGTGGGCATCAACTTACTATGGGGGCCCATGGGACCTATGAGCTCAAGCCATGGGGACCTGGTGCTCCTGATGTGGAATCCCCTTCTTCGGCAGGGTCTAGGCTGCTCCAGGCTAGCCTGGGCCAGAGGCAGAGGGAGGGAGATAGAATGCCCAAGCAGGAAATGGAATGTGAGCCGAGGGGAGGCTGAACTTCTCCCTTATTTTCCGCCCCCCAGTTAAGCCCCGCCGTGCCGCAGGCCAAACCTTGAGTTGTCTAGAGGAGGCAGGCTCTGAGTTTGAATTCGTCCCATGCCCCATCTCTTGGTGATTTTCCCCATCTGTAAAACGATGAGGTCCCTTTTAGTCCTAACCCACCTTGAGGAGGCAGCAGATAGCTGCAGACTTCTCCCCCTCATTATTGGTATTTTTTGGGCCCTTGGATTTTCTTGTACTAATATAATGGGTGTGACTTCCCGTTTCCCTAGCCCTGGGCTCCCTGGGGGTTGGGGGTTGCTGAGAGAGTCCCACATAGTCACCTTGGGAGCCTGAGGGCCTCCACCCACTGCTTGGAGCTTGGGCCCAGCCGCTGCTGTGGTGAACAAGGTCTCCAACCCCACAAGATGTACAAGCTTCTCTGCCCTTATTCATCCATGGTCTCTCCTTGAGGATGGGCACTGCCTTCATCTTCTTGTGGGGTGCCTGTACTTAGCAGGTGCTTGGTAAATAGTGCATTGGGCTTTTTGATGGGCTCTTCAGAACCCCCAGCCTCCTCTGTGCTCTCTCTCTGACTCCAGGGAAGAGAAAGGTTTAAATTGTAAAATGGCAGCAAGGATTTTCATGGTGACTGGAGGACTCTGCCCTCCCTGGCCCTGGGGCTATGCCCTGGAAGAAGATCAGGCACCCTAGGTGCTCCTGCTCCTTCCACTGCCCACCACAAGCTCATGATGCTGATTGTACAAGTGTTCTGATACCCATTTTACAGATGAGGAAACTGAAGCCCATTTCTGGCTTAAAGTCATGCAGCTTTTGGCAACAGGTCCAGGCATCCTTTCCCTGCAACCCAACTGACAGCCAGCCAGAGCTGCTGGGCTCTGGGAGAGAATGTTTTGGGGGATCAGGGCACATACAGCCTCCTAGACTTGGACTGGACCCCAAAGGAAGGGTGGATTGACTGCTGTGAGCAGGGACTTGATGGTAGGAGTGAGCATATGGATTTGAGTGGAAGCTGGGCAGAGGGAAGCCAGAGATGAGTTTGGAGAGGACCTTGGAGGCTGGGCCGAGTCTTTGAAATCCTGGGGTAATGGGGGGCCGTTGAAGATCTGGGTGTAGGGAGTTGATGAGATTTTAGGAAGATTTTTTTGGCAGCTCTGTACACTGTAGGTGAGCCAGGGAAATGGGGGTCTGGAGGTGGGTTTAGGGGTTCTGGGTACAAAATGGCCAGGGCCCAGGGGGGCCAGTGGCAGCTAGTAATAGCCTACGACTGAGGTTTTGAGAGGGTGCCACAGCTAGTAAACGTCTGAGGCCTTAGTGATGCCCAAGTCCAGCCTTTGGGGTCACCTGGGGAGCCATTGGCAGAGTGACACCAAACTAATGACAGGAAAGTTTCTGGTTGGGGAACCTGGGCCCAGTTAGGTTCTGCCCTTGGAGGCAGGGGAATGGCCAGGATGGAGCCTTGAGGGAACCCTCCAGGGGTGCCAGCTCCTGATGCCATGGAAACAGCTTTGTGTGCATCTCCTGGGACTGGGCTGAGCAGGCGCTGACAGGGCATGCCATACCTCATCTTCTTCCTTCTCTACTCACTGCTACCTGACCCTGCCTTGCCCTGCCCTTGCTCCCCACCCCTGTCCCCAAACTGGGCCTTATTCTCTGGCTGGGAGAGTCTCACCAAAGGTAAGGAGGAGGTGCTGTGAGGTCAAGTCAGGGAAGAGAACGTGGCCCCAGCCCCCAGGTGTGGGGGAGGGGGGCTGCCTCCCCAGAGAGCCCTGAGGGCTAGGGCTTTGCTCTTGGGGGAATGGGGTCAGGGCTGGCTCTAGCTTCATCAGGGTGGGGCCAAATGACCTCTAAGTTCTCCCTACCTTGGAAATTCAGATCCCCTTCCTCTCCCCCTCCCCTAAGAGCTTTCTGCCTTGTAGAGAAGCCAAATTATTGACCTTGACCCACTTCTTCCCTCAGCACCAACTCAGGTTGTTGGTCCTCTCCTCCCCCTGGGACTCTTGGATCTGGCTCATCCAGGTGTCACCGGGAGGCTTCCAGAGCACAGAGGAGTGGGTGGGCAGGGCTTGCCCAGTCTCTCTGGAGGATGACTTCAGGTCCTTCCCTCCCAGCTTTCCCTATCAAAATAATGGTTGCTTAGATGTCCAGCTCTACTCTAGCTGACCCTTTAGACTTCCTTGGGCTCCATTAGGGATGCTGGAGATCACACAGGCTTATTTTACAGCACAGAAAACTGAGACCCAGTGGGGCAGTGACTTGCCTGTCAACCATTGCTAAGTTCCTTCTTAGAGAGACAAACACAGGCTGCATGTGAGTGCTTATTTCTCTCAAAGCTTGTGGAACATGCATCTAGAGATGGTGTGGGAGTTCATTGTAGACAGTGAACCCAAGGATAGGTGGACAAAGGAGACCTTCTATCTTCAGGGCAATCCCCTCTCCCCCTGCCCTCCCTTCCTGGCTCAGGATGCCCGTATAAGCCAAAATTTATAGTCTCCATATGGTTAACCATGATAGGAGAGGGATCTCTTAATTGGATAGGTTGTAAATACAATAAGATAGGAGAATGTCAAAGTGTCAGTTGAAATTATAGATCCAGGATGTGTGTTTCTTTTACCATTAACATGACATAATGTAACATAGGAAATGTTAGTGTCTTGGTCAGGGCATCTTGTCTTTAATGGTCATAAACAGAGGAAAGCTCCTGGTCAGCTTTATCTGGTAGTGGCTGATATGGGAAGCAGCACTTGGATTCATTCAGAGAGCAAAGCTTGAAGCATGTCTGTTATGTCAGAACATGCGAAGTCTTATGGGAGGCTAAGCTCAGAGTGGGCCAAATATCTCTCCTGGCTGGCCAATCCAGGTTTTTGGCCTTTCTGAGGTCTTGGGGAGGGGTCTGCACCCCAGACACATAGCTAGTCAGTGTCAGAGGTGGGGTTAGGATCCAAGTCTTCCTGCTGGTGGCCCTCTTGTCTATCCAGTGCGGGGAGGAGGTGTCAGTTATGACATCCTCTAGGTCTCTTCCAGCTGGGCCAGGACTCAGGAAGGCTAGGAAGCCTCTGAACTCTTCCCAGAAAGATCATTTTAAAAAGCATAGAAGACCAAGGTTTAACAAATACAGTCGTCAAAATGGTTTTAAATAACAAACCAAGTTGACGGACCCTAGGTTAAGAGCCTGAGTAGGATGCAGAGAAGACAGTGGCTTGCCCAGGCCATGGCATCCATTGCTGGTCAGAGCCCAAACTGGAGCCCACTACTCCAGAGTCTATAACTTTGGGGCAATTACTGGGTTGACTTGACTGGCCTAGCTTTGAGAAGCTCACTTTACTTTCAGTTTTCTCATTAAAATGAGGTGGTTGTAAGAAAACTATTTTGTAAAGCTGGGCCTCAGTTTCCTCCTCTATAAAGTGAGGGCGTTGGACCACATGAAGTCTAGATTCCTCTGTCTCTGACCCGTGACCTTTCCAACTCAGGTGGTCTTCATTTTGTGTCCCAAACCCAGAGACATTGGGGTGAAACCTGCTAACCCCCTCCCAGTGTTTTTTTAAATGCATAGGATCACAGTCGTATTGAAATACAGCTGTAGGAATTAGGTTCATTAGGGTGTGGAAGGTACTCTAAGAGCTTGGACATCATATTGTGGCATGGTTTAAGGCTTGGATATAGGGTCTGAAGTTACGAGAGAATGCCAGGGCCTGTGATGTCACTGTGCTTGGGAGCTCCTCCCCATGCAGACAGGGATGGCCTTGGGGGTTGGGGCACTGGGAGATGAAGGGGCTGTGGGATGGCCGTTGGGTGTTAGAGGCCTCTCAGTTTCAGGCCAGGCCTCCTCTCCTGATCTGTGCTGCTTCTCCCATGAAGCACACAGCAACTTGTGTTCTATGTAAAAATGACAGGGAGCTCTCCCTGAGCTGTGGTGCTGAAGGGCCTACACCTGAGCCACCCTAGCCTCCACTGAAGGCTGTTTAAACCCATCAGTGCTCTGGCAGACTCAGATAGAAGGAGCACACGTGGATGAAGGAAGCCACGAAGTCCCATTTTCATGTGGTGTTGTATTTCTAGTTGCTCAGACATTTCCCAATGTCATTTTAATCTGTTTGGACAATTTGACAGAAGATCTCTAAGCTGCTGAGCAGACCCTGCATGGGCAGAGGGGGTTTCTTCCTCAGGATTCAGATAGGAGAGGTTGCCCCATAGTGGAAGGGGGCCATATGGGAAAGCAGATGCCTTTTGGGGATGTCTGAGCTTGGTTCTGTAGAACTGGGTCACTTACAGGAGACCCTGAGCTCACAGCCCAAGGGGGTGGTACTGGGTGGTACTGGGTGACCTCTGAGGCCTCTTCCAGCTCCTGTGATAGCCGTGCACTCTGGTCCAGCCTTGGGCAGAGGTACTGCTTTGGGGACCAGGCCCACAGCTGTTCCATCTTCTCCCAGGGAGTCAGTGGGCTTTTGTGGTCTGTGTGTGTACCCAGTGTTGGGGGGGGTGGGGTACCCTTTCCTACTGCCATCCCCAGGCCCTTCATACTCACTTCGTAATACTGATTTGTGGCCATCAGAGGTCCAGCTGCTTCACTATGCAATGAGGTTTTAAGCAAAATCTCACCCAGCCTGGCCTTAATGGGGCTCCTCTCCTGGCTTGACCTGCCTTTACTGTTGAGCTGGATTGTTTTCTCTGTCTGGGCCCAGGGTCCTGGAGCAGTTTGGGGCATATTTGGGTCCATACTTTGCTCCCAACAGCCCTGACCTTGTAGTGTACCTGTGTGTGTGTGTGTGTATGCGTACACATGTATTTGCATGTGTGTGAAAGTGTGTGCATGCTGTGCACATGTGTGTGAAAATGTGTGCATGCTGAGTGTGTGCACATGTGTGTACTTGTGTGTGAAAGTGTATGCATGCTTGTGTTTGTGCATGTGAGTGTGTGCAGATGTTTGGGCACGTTCATTGGTATGGGTGGGTCTGCAGCAGGACTAGACATTAACCAGGAGGCCCGTGGTTTTGTCTCCTTCCGCAGCCTGGACGTGTCTCCTCAGGTAGAACCTGGCCCAGATGCGCCTGTGCCGCCTCCTCCGGGCAGCCTCCCTTGCTCCCCCCCTGCTCCTGTTCCTGCTGCTGCTGCTGCTTGCATGTTAAGCACTAACCTCTTTGCACCCGCTGCTGCCGCCACCGCCTTTGCCTCCCTCCCTGCCCCCTTCCCCAGATGTCTGGGATCTACCAACCCATTCCTCCCCTCCCTGCAGAGCAACCCCTTCTTTGAGGAGCTCGTGGCGGACAAAGCATTAAAGTATGCTTCACCTGCTCGCTCTCTCCCCAGTGGCTCGCTGGTAGCGGCCCCCACTGCGCCCTCCTTGCCAGAGTGGGACGACACCTTCAACGCCTTTGCCGCCAGTCGGCTGCCCCCCGATGCTGGGCATGGACTCTCAGCCCCAGCTCCAGAGATGGGGGCCTTGGGAACGTCCTGGACCAGTGATGAGGACGTGGAGACAGCAGAGTCTCGAGAAAATCCCAGGGGAGAGGAACGAGGCTCAGCATCAACGATCGATGTTGCTGGACCCCCAAGTCTTGACGGCTGGAGTGTGACTTCTGTTGGCTGGGAATCCTCTGTGTTTCAAGGACCCAGCCCCTCTTCATCAGCCAAATGGCCCTTGCTGAGCCAAGAGCCAGAAGAGGGAGTGACTGTCTCCCAGCCTCAGAAAGCAGGCCAGGACCCAGCTGCTACTGAAGCTGCTTGTCCCAGTGCTCTAAGAAGAGAGAGCAGTGAGAAGGAGAGGACACCTAGCCCCCCAGCATCCAAGGAACCTGAAGAGCGTGGGGGTGGGGAAAGCCAGTTTTTCCAAGAGTTGAATGTAATTACAGATCTCTGGTCATCAGAGGTGGTGAACATTCCTCCTGTGTCTAAGAGCCCTCCTCCCATCCCAAAGAGAAGCTGGGAGCAAGAAGAGAACCTTTGGGGGGTTCTAGATGAATCACCCGGCCTTCACGACACAGGACCCCCAGGGCTGCGCCCAGACCCTCTGGGAGATGCAGGCAAAGATGTCTTCTCATCACCCCCTGCCAAAGAAGAGGGGTCCCCTGCACCAGAGCCTGGGACACCCCCACCCAAGCCACCACGCCTTTTCACACCCTTGAATTCCCAGAATGAAGAGAAAGAAACGAGTGGAGAAGGGACAGAACTATGTGCTGAAGACATCTTCCCAGGCCTTGAGGCTCTTGACCACCAGGATAAAATGGAGGAAGATGCATTGGAAGAACTCCAGATCCGCCCCTCTGCGGACAGTGCAGATCAGCATGCTTCAGGAGGGGACTCCATCAGCTGCTGGGACTCGGTTTCCCTGGTGCCTGGGCCCAATTCTCCACCAGCTGTCCTGGAGGTCCCTTCCCCAACACTCATATCAGAGAACACAGCTGGCCAGAGCCAGTGTTTCTGGGCACTCCAGGAAGCAGAGTGTCAGTTTCTTGGCACTTCGGGGACCCTCCAAGATAAACCTGAGCTCCCTTGTCCCCGTGTGACTGCTGGTTTGGAGAAAGATCATTTCTGGGGTTCTGATGATGATGATGGCACCTTGAGCCCCTCCTTACCTCCTGGGAGCCCAGCCTCCACTGTGCTCCCAGCTTCATTTTCTGCCGGGGATGAAGCTTCTCCAGAATCACCCAGCCTAGAACTTGTGGCCCCTCAGGAACCCCCCTTTGCTCCTCCCCTCCCTCCCCCTCTCCCTTCTCCATACCCAGCCACTAATGTGAGCAGGAAGCCTGGCCAAGAATCGCTCTCTCTGCATGGAAGCCGGCCCTTATCCTCCTCCACCCCGGCCCTGGGGGACTTCCCTGCAACCCGAGGCCCCTTCGAGTTCCCCTCACCCATCGAGGGCCCCTCGAGCCCGCAGTGGGGCGTCGAGACCCCTACCACCCTGCTTGCGCTTCTGCCCCTGGAGACACGACCAGCTGAGGAGCCTTCGAGCCAGCCTGGCACCAGGTGAGGGGCAAGGGGGACGGGGCTGCTGCCCGAAACGTGGGGCTCCTCCTAGGCAGGTCACCTGCACTCTCTGGGCCTATATAAAGTCAGGGGACTGGATTACACAGAGGTCACCTGTGTGTGTCAGGAGTAAGAACCCTGGGGGCAGGACAGTCCAAGGTGAGGGACCTAGAGTAGAGCCTCCTCTACTAGATTGAGGAGGGAGGGGCCAAAATCCAAAGAAGGTAGCCCAGATGAAGGGTCGGGTTCCTGTCATCACTGGCAATAAAGGCTGGGCTGCAGGAAAGGGGAAAGGAAAGGATATGGTTGATCCAGCCCAGGAGGTGCTGCCTGGGTGGGAGGAAATGGGGGTCCCCTAATGGGGAGGGACCAGGCACCATTCATATGGGATCGCCAGAGACCTTAGCAAGAGAGGGGAGCTTGTGGCCTTCAGCAGACTAACAGGACAGATGCCACGGGTCGGACACTGCAGTGTGCTTGTGGTCCCCAAAACTCAGGAATTAGGAACTTTCAAGTCTTGAGGAGCAATACCGCAATAGCCCAATAGATGGTGATGCAGTTCCACTCGACTTTCTGTCTTCCTGTGAATCCTTGTGTATCTTTCTCCCTCCCCCTCTGAGTTCCTCACTTGTGCAGAGGGAAGGAGCAAAAGGCATTTATTAAGCTCACAGTGTTCCGGGCACTGTGCATGCAAATACAAGCACTCTAGATAGCCCTGCCTTCAGGGAGCTTCCATTCCTCTGGGGGAAGACAGGAGACACAACTGAGGAAAGAAAGGTGGGGGGGGTGAGGTTGGAAGGCTGGGGCCTGGTTCTGGGAAGCCAGGATGCCAGGGTGTGGCTTAGGTTCTGATGTGAGTGGGGAGAAGTCAGGCTGCATGGTGTGGAAATGGGGCTGGGGGTTGGCTGGGATGACTTCTGCAGCCCCTTCCAGCTTACAGGGTTATTCTCAGAGCCTTCAAGTAGGTATCATAAATGGGAGGCTGAGCACGGTAGTTCCCTCCCAGGGGCCCCGTAAGAGACTCAGACCAAAACCGAAAAAAACTGATGGTTCATTCTTCCTAGAACCCTCCCTCTGAGAGCACTGCTAATGTATCCTGTCTGCAGCTTGTTTGTACATGGACATTAGACTGTGAGCTCCTTGGGAACAGAGACTTTGTTTTCCTTTTGTTGTTTTCCCAGTGCTTAGCCTGGGGCCTGGCACAGAGTAGGTGCTTCAGAAATGTTGGCATGCCCCATTTTTTATGGTCTGTATACCTGTGGGAGAGGAGACAGGGTCCCGATTTTAGTCAGCCAGTCAGATGGCTGTTGTATCTCAAGCACTGTACTGAGTGTTGGTTAGGCAAGAAAAGTGAAAAAACAGGCCCTGTCCTGTGAGGAGACAACATGTAACAGCTTTGTGTAAACAAGATAGAGATGATGTAAATCTCAGGGATGGCTTCCTACCTCTTAGCTAAGGAGTGAGGGCATTCCAGGCATGGGGACCAGCCATTAAAGAGGCAAGAGTTGGTAGATGGAGTGTGTGTGATGAAGTAAGAAGTCAGACTAGAAAGGTAGGAGGAATCCAAGCTGGGGAACCTTGGGGCTTCTGTTTGATCCTGGAGGTCAGAGGGAGTCCCTGGAGGCTTCTGGTGGATGAAATGAGAGACTGGTGCAGGGTAACTGCATCAAGGCCATATAGGGCAGAGCCAGGACCAGCCAACCTGGTGCCATGCTTAGCCCAGAAGAGGTTGTTAGAGGCCCCTCTGCCCGACTTCTTCAACTGGGCCTTCCTTAGATAAAAATTAAAATAGCTGGTCCTTTATCTGTTCCAGCCTGGTCAGTTGGTCGATTGGCAACGGGAGAATGAATACCCTTGAGGGGCTTCCTGAGGGAAGACAATGCAGAGGGAGGAGGAAGGCACTGTGATGATGGCCATGTCTGGAGCAGCTGTGGCCACTATAACCACATCAGGACACAAAAGTAAACCAGTAAATGAGGCTTAGAGGCTGAGGAGGCGAGTTGGGATGGTCTGGAGTTTCAGAACTGGGCCCAGATAGAAGAAGTCAGTGTGACTGACTGGGGTCCTTTCCAAGAGGAACTTGCGAATCATAGGAGGCTGCTGAGAGGGATTCATCTCCACCTGAGAAGGCAGGTGGAAAAGCCTAGAGGGTCGGATCAGAAGAACCAAGATCCCTTCTCTCTCTCCCTCTCCCTCCTCAGACACAGTATCTTCCTTCTTGACTGCAGAGAAGTGAAAATGTAAGAGCAGATAAAATCCCCCATTCTGATGTCTTCCTTTCACAGTAAAGATCAGGGGTGGTGCAGAATGCCTGCATCCCTGGGCATGGCAGCTGAGTCCAAGTCTTGCCTCAGGTCCTTGGGAGCTAGGGGATCTGATCGTCTGGAGCCTTCATCTCTTTGGCTGTAAAAGGGAGTCCATGATGGTCCCTGAGATGTAGATCTGGGAGGACCCTTGGAGGCCATCCTACCAGATCCCATCATTTTGAAGGCTTCAGGGACCTGGATGTGAGAGCAGAGCTGGAATCGAAAGGAGCCTTCTATTTCTGGGGTGGGGGCGTACCTTGGCCAAGTCCCATCAACCCTGTGAAAGGAAAGGCTGGACAACACAGTGTCTAGGATCCCCTCTCATCTTTCAATTGGTCACTTCCAGGTTTGCGAATAGTATACCATGGGGAAGTTACAGGAAACCAGAGGACTCCAAGTCTGACTCACTCTTCCACCATTCAGTTGTTCAGTTTTGAGTGGTGTCTGACTCTCTGTGACCCCACTGGTGTTTTCTTGGCAGAGAAAATGGAGTGGTTGACCATTTCTTTCTCCAGTTCATTTTGCAGATGAAGGAACTGAGGCAAACAGGGTGAAGTGACTTGCCCAGGGTCACACAACTAGGAAGTGAGGCAGGATTTGAGGAGTCTTTCCGACTTGGTCCCGATTCTCTGTGCACTGTGGTGCTATCTAGCTGCACTTTCTGCTGTAGTGTGATAGAAATCAGTAAGTCAGTCAGTAAGCCTTTATTGCGTGTCTGTTAGGGACACAAAGAAAGGCCCTCACCCTCAGAGTGCAGAACAGTTAAGAGGATTGGGGAAGATGGGAAGGAGAACTGGCCTCGAGATGAGGCTCTTATTTGTGTAGCAGTCAGGAGGCCAGAGTTCCTGGAGGTGGGCAGTGTAAGAAGGCAGGAAAAGAGGAGCGGGATGGCTGTTGGAGGTAATGGGGAGTTTACTGAAGCCTCATTGAAGGTAAACCCTGAACAATCCCCACTCCTTCCACTGGAGCCGATGGTCTTTTGGTTTTACAGGGTCTGTCCTAGACCTAGGATTTAGGTAGCATTTGGTCTAAAGTCATCATTTCACCAAGGAAGAAAATGAGACTGAGAGAAGGGAAAAGACCTGTCCAGGATCACACAGATAGTAAGTGGCAGTCAACATTCCAACCCCAGGCTTCCATTCTCACAAAACCCCTCTCTCCCTGGCAACCTTGACTTGTGGTTTAGGTGACTGCCACTGGGTGGCGTCTCTGTTCCGTTTGGCTCTCAGCTTGTTTTTAGCTGGTCCCACTCCTGTGGGGCAGGAAGCCTGTCACTCACCAGAGCCCGGGGCCAGCCTCAGACACTTCCTAGTTGGGTATACCTGAAGGAATCAGTGCCTCCTAGTTTCAGTTTCCTCCTTTGTAAAATGGGGATAACAGCAGCCACTTAACAGGGCCGGCATGGGGCTCGAAGGAGCTAATGTTTGTAAAGTGCTTTGCAGACCTTAAAGTATCACATAAATGGGCATCAAGCCTGAATATCTTGTGCTCTTTGTTTCTAACTCACTCTGCCCTTGGGCCAGTCAGAATTCAGCAGTTGCTCTTCACATGCTGCCTCGTCTTTTCTTGTCTGCCTTTGTTACGTGTTCCTTTCCTGATCCTCACAGAATTTCATTTTGATGTCCCTGGAGATGCTCCACAGTTTGCCAGCATCCCTCCTAAAGCAGGGTCCAAGTCCTCCAGATGTGGCCCAAGTGCCTCCTGCTGCCTCAGCTGCCACATCTCAGTGCTGCCTCTGAGTGGTTAGCCTATAAAATCCAGTCTTTTTCAGTCTAGTTGCTGTCATTTGAACCCATGTAAGACTTCATTTTTCTCTCCATTAGATTCAGCCCAGTGTTGTGGTCTGTGTAGGGGAGCTTTTTGGATCAGGGCAGATGTTGTCTTGATATCCTTTGCAGATTAAATAAGCTTGCCATCCATAGGTCTTTAATGTCAGTGGCAAACATCTTTATGAGCCCAGGACCAAGCACTGAGGCCCTGGAGGCTCTGGTGGAGATTTCTTGCCAGCCTGCTATTGGATCATCAATGGTTCCTTAGACCTGGTCATTTAGCCTGTCTTAAATCCACCTCACTGGCCACATCCTAGCACAAAAGACTTTGGTAGAGGCTGAGCATCAAGTAGTTTTAAAGAGTTACTCACATTTCCCTTGTGTGCCCCAGAGCCAACTTTCATAGCTGAGTTCTCACCATTTAAAATCTAGGGAGATCATATTGGTGACATTCCCATGGCCTCCCAGTTTAGCAAGGACAGGTCCAGGAGCTTCGATTTCATCAGCCCTCCTGGGCTAGGAGCCACCTCCCTCCCTCCTGCGGGGGCATGGGACTTGAACTCAGCTCTTCCTGGACCCAAGGCCAGCTCGCTATCCATGAGGACACTGCCTCAGTCCAGTTGTTGTCCAGTCCTTTCAGTTGTGTTTGACTCTCCATGACTCCATCTGGAATTCTCTTGGCAAAGATCCTGAAGTGGTTTGTTATTTCCTTCTCCATCTTATTTTATAGATGAGGAAACTGAGGCAAATAGACTGAAGTGACTTGCTCAGGGTCATGCAGTTCCTAAGTGTCAGGGCCAGATTTGAATTCAGAAAGATGAGCCTTCCTGACTCCAGGCCTGGCGTTCTGTGTACTAAGGTGCCATCTAGTGCCCTCACTTTCCTCATCTGTAAAATCCGGGAGTTGAGGCCACAGCTCGGAGCTAAGATGCTCTGACCTCCTTGGGCCTTGTTTTCTTATCTGTAAAATCAGGGGCTAGATTTGGCAGCCCCCGAAGCCTCCTGATGGCTTAGGTTTGCAGTGTGGTGATGCTTTTGGGTCAGATGGGCCTCCTTCCCCAGGGCCCTGTCATTACACTTCCCATCCCACCCAGCTTCATGGATGCCTTGGAGGTTGATTGCACATTCCTGAACGTGGTGGATTTGCGTGTGCTTTTACTTTGCTTCTCCTGGAGTTCTTCCCCTCCTTCCGTTGTTGCTCATCTCCATGGCATCCAGCGTACCGCACGCAAGCGGTTCGGCTCCCCGTCTGACTTGTTGGCTTTCTGGATTCTTTAACTGCCCACTTAGTTCATTGATCTCTTTCCTGGTTAGAGATAGTAATTTCCCCTTGCGTCCCACAAGATAGCATTGAGGGGTTGAGTGGTTTGCCTAGAGTCAAATGGCCAGTTTGTGTCAGATGGGGAACTTGAGCCTAAGTCTTGCTCTCTATCTAGCATATGAGACTGCCTCTCTGCATTAGATTTGTTACTCAGGCAACTAGCAATTATTAATTTCCTTCTATTTTTGGCATAGTAGATGGAGCACTTGGCTTCAAGTCAGGAAGACTTATCTTCCTGAGTTCTATTCTGGCCTCAGACACTTACTAGCTGTGTGACCCTGGGCAAGTCACCACCCTCTTTGCCTCAGTTTCCTTGTCTGTAAAATGAGCTGGAAAAGGAAATGGCAAACTGCTCCTGTATCTTTGCCAAGAAAACTCCAAAATGGGGGTCATGAAGAGTCAGTACACAGCTAAAAAAATCCACTAAGCAGCATTTACTCAGCACTATGCAAAGGACTTAAGGATACAAAGAAAACAAAAGTCCTCACCTCAAGGAGTTTGAGGGGGCGAGGCTTGTAAGACAGGGTATATACAGGATGGAGGGGATAAGCCATAGAGGGAAGACCTTGGCATCGAGAGGACTTAGGAGAGGCTTCCTCATGGCATTATAGCAGGGACTTGAAGGAAACCAGGAAGAAGAGAAGAGGGTAATGCAGAGATTGTAGATGTGGAGTGGGCTGGTCTAGGAGAAAAGAATCCTAGAAAGGTGTGTGAGAGAGGAGAGTTCTGAAGGGCTTTGAGGGCATTTTGTGTTTGCTCCTGGAGGCCACTGGGAGCCACCTGATTGCATCTGGTGGCTGGACAGGGAGAGACCTGGGGCAGGCACAGTGCCTGGTGCTGTTGTGATAATCTGGGTGTGAAGGGATGAGGGTGTGGATCAGGGTGAGGCAGGAAAGAGAAGGAAGTCAGGAAAGAGAAAGGGGGTTATATACTGGTTACAAAGTAATTTAAATATTGACTTAAATGGTAAAACTTGCAACTTTTTATATCTTTAAATTTTTTTATTATACATTGTATCTCTTTGTGGTAATCTCTTTGAAAAAAACACACCATGACTTGGCATTGAGTTTGCAAGAGTTTGATCTATATCTCTTAATTTTTCATCGCCAAACCACAAAGGCCCACTGGAAGCAAAAACAACAAAACCTCCCCAAAGCATTTTTTTGGGGGAGAAGTGGGGTAGATGTCTTCTAGTGAAGCTCCCTTGGGCTTCCATTGGACTGTTACTTTGTATAGAGTTTTGAATGAGCAAGCAAGGCCCCAGTAACAATTACCTTTTTCCTGTCTGTAGTATTTCAGTCTTTATGTAGTCTAGACCATGACAGGTATTTTTTCTTCATAGCAATGGTTAGCAACTTGTTCTTAAACCTAGTTTTCTCACTGTTCTCTTGGTTTTAAAAGCCTGTGTCATAGTACTCTAACAGAATTAGTGACGTTTTCCAGCTGGAAGATTCCTCTTTGTTTCCCGAGGATTAGTTCATTTCAGAACCATAGTTTGTTTTTCATTCTGAACCACATTTTCCTTTGGGCCTTCATGTACCCAACCCTACCTCCTTGAGGGCTTTAATGAGCCTTGAAATGTTTGCTTTTCCCACACCAACAGCCAGTGCAATATCTCTGACAGTAACTGAAGTGTGCTCTTTAAAAGCTCCAACTTTTGAATTTATCCCTAGAGTAAAATCTGTTTTTAAGAACCACACAATTAAAACTGAAGTCATGAAGTCAGTGCATAGTACAAAATCCAAAAGCACTAATTTAAGGTCGGGGGGAATCGGCTCAGTCTGGCTTCATGTGTTCGAGGTCAGAAGTTCTAAGTGTGTCTAGTGTCAGTAGAAGCACGCTCCCATGAGAGACAGTCACAAAATGAAGGTCTGTCAGATTACACTGCACATAATTGTAGCATCTTAGGAAATATTGGTTGAATTTAACTTAATTCTTGTTTTTAAACACCTACTTAAATGCCCCTGAGGTCCTATCTGAGATTAGGTGATGGTTTTTCCAAAAGGTCCTGAGTTGTTTCCTGCCCAAGAATGTTTTATTCACATTATCCCAGAGCAATTTAAAAGCCTAATTGCTTCCTCCTACCACAGATAATGTCATTGCTTTTGTGGTGATTTCACTGCAGACCATGTTGGAGGAAGGGGACAATTCAAGAGTGTCCTGAGCAGGGCCCCCATGGGGATGAAGGATGGGGAGGGGGCGTTGGGTGTGTCTAACCTGGAGCAGAGGGGACTTGGGAGATGGGCCTGGTCTGCCTGCCTGTGTGGGGCCCCAGAAGGCAGAATTAGGAGCCTGGGTGCTCATTGCCAAGAAGCAGCCTTTAGGCTAAGTGTGACGAAGAATGGGCTGTCTGTTCTCATGAAGGTTCTGGTTCAGGTAGGAGACAATCAGAGAGCCTCTGAAATTCATTCCATCATGGCTACTATCTGACAGCTCTCCCCTTGTCTCCCCAGCCCCCACCCCGTGAAGCCCCTCAGCTCAGCCCCCCCAGAGGGGGCTGTAGACAAGAAGCCCCCTCGCTCCAGCCTGAGCTCAGCCCTGACCAGTGGGTTGGAGAAACTCAAGACGGTCACTTCAGGGGGCATCCCGCCTGTGGCCCCCCAGACTGACCAGACAGCGGAGTCCAAGGTGAAGCTGAAGGTGAGCAGGCTGGGCTGGAAGAGAACCTCTTGGGAGTGGGGGGGTTGGGCCCCAATTCCACCCTGACTGTGCCTGGCCACCTCCCCATCCTGGCTGGGAGCCTTTGGGCCAGTAGTGTTGTCTCAGGGGCCATCTTCTTCTTTGGTCCCTCCATCCTCAGTTCTCAGGCCCTGGTGTCTGGTGCCATGTACCTTGTTAGCAGACCCTGGCTGGCTGTGGTGTTTGGCGCCTGCCCACCCTATTTGTGGCTGCTCCAGCACCCTCTCTTCCTGCTGCAGCCCCTGCTATCTGCCATTTTCCTTTAGTCATTGCTCAGATAGGTCCCCTCAGAATAGAAGCCCTCTGTGGCCAAGGATGTTCATAGTCTGCCCGCTCAGCACCTGTTGGGAGGAGACCCGTGGAGGGCCTGGGTGCCATTGCTCAGTCCTCGGCTCTGCTCATCACCAGGACCCCTCGCAGCCGGACCAGTCAGCCAAGTACTACCACCTGACCCATGATGAGCTCATCGCCCTGCTCCAACAGAGAGAGCGAGAGCTGAGCCGCCGTGAGGAGCACGTGCATGAGCTGGAGAGTTACATTGACCAGCTGCTGGTGCGCATCATGGAGACATCCCCAACGCTGCTGCAGATCCCGCCAGGTCCGCGGGCCCCCAAGTAGCCCCTTCCTTCATCCCCTCCCTGAGGGCTCTCAGACTCACACACACACACACACAGACACACACATGCAGACACACAGACACACACACATACACACACGCCCCCACAGGCAGGCAGTCTTCCCAGCCAAGAGTTCATGGTGGAATTGTAGGGCCTTGTAGGGAGTCTGGGCCTTTCCTAGCAGAGGAGGAGCCAGGGCCCCAAAGGGAATCCTATTTCTGCTCTCCTCAGAGCTCCCCCTGCTGCCAGGGACCTATTTGGGACAAGTTTGGAGGCAGGGAGCTTGGGGGTGCTGTAGAGTCTTCCAAGGACAACATGGGGCAGTTAAGGGGCATGTTGCTACCTGGGAGGTAGTGATCCTCCCCATCCCTGTCTGAACCCAGTTGTTCCTACCCCTCCCACAGCTGGAGCTACCCTTCTCTCACTCCCTGCCCTAATGTTACTGCCAGTGTTACCTCCTGGGAAACAAGCTGCCAAAATGTGAGCCTGACAGCCAGCCAGCTCATCCATCACCAGGCGGCTGTGTGTCCCTGTCCCCTCTGTGTGTGTGTCTGTGTGTGTGTGAATGTGAGATCCTGCAGTTCAGTTTGGGGGCAGATGGAGATGGCACTGTGGATGGGGGGGTGCTCGGGGTTTTCTTCTTATTTTATTTAGGGGAGGGATTTGAGTTCTGTTGTTTCTCCTACAGAGTAGTCCCTCCCCTGCCCCTAAGTCTTTATCTAATCCCAAGCTTCCTGTCTCTGGGGTTCTACTTGGATCTGTTTGGGTTTTAATGTTTAAAAGCTTCTCTGTTCTCTGCTTACCCATTCAGATGCCAAAAACTCTGCAACTCAGCGGGGTTTGTACTTAGAAAAAAATCATTAAAATGTAAAATGTGCCTTGTGGGGAGGGGCCCAGGCAGGGGTCTGGACTGAGGTCCACCTGCCCCGCCTCCCTTTCCATGATGGGCTTTTTCTACCCAGCACCCCAGTCCTCCCTGCTGAAGAGAAAAAGGGGTAGAGCCTCCTGGTCACTCTGGGCCTGACCTGGCCATCTGCCTGCGTGGCTCTGGGTACCTCTGGGTCACCTCCCCAAACTTGAGCTGAGTGTGAGAAAATGGGAGGGGCAGAGGGGGACAGCCCCTGGAGGGCTGGCCAGCTCTGTGACTGAGTTCTCAGGTCCAGGAATCCAGAATTGGGGCAGGGTGTAGGAGTGGTTGACACCATCCCCCATTCCCCGAGTCACTCCCTGAATTAATAAGCAGCTCAGCATCCTCGAGGCTCATTCTGAGCTGGGTGCCCCCCTTCTCTCCCCTCCCCAGTTATTGCTGGCCTACCCCTGCCTCCCTCCTCTCCTAGCCAAATTGGGCTGGGATGCTGCACCTGGGGGAAGAAAGTTCTCAACTGCTCCCCCCTGCCCCAGCCCTCTTACCAGCCAGCCAAGCTGCTAGACTCGCCCTTCCCACCCAGCTGCCTTAGTTAACTGGGCTTTGTTGCACTTTAAAAAGGAAGCATTTGTCCTGTGTCCCATGTTCCCCATCTGGCCCCTCTTGACCTGGCAGCCCCTGGGGCCTGACCTTAGCCATCTGCCCTCCTCCCACCTTTCCTCTGACCCTCTGGACTGGTGCATTGGGGCAACTTGAATGACTGAGAGCCTGGGGCCCTTTGTGGAGTGGCAGGCCTAGGTAGGTGGGAAAGGCCGCTCCTAGGAGGTCTTGAGTCTGCTTTTGGAGGGCTGTGTCATTGGAGGGAGGAGAAACATGTGTGTGTGTGTGTGTGTGTGCGTGTGTGTGTGTGTGTGTGTCTGTGTGTGTGTGAATCTGTGTCTCTGTGTCTGGGTGCCTCTCTTTGTGTGTGCGTGCGTGCGTGTGTGTGTGTGTGTGTGTGTGTGTGTGTGTGTGTGATTTTAGGGGGCTGTCTTGATGTAGAGATGAGTCCCTGGAGATTGAAGGCAGCGCCCTTCCCCCTCCCTCGGCCTGTCTTGATAGCCCTGAGTCATTCAGAGCCTGCAGACACAAGGGCAGAGGCAGGGAAGGAAAGAAGAACCCCAGCCTTGCTGGGCTGCAGCCAAGCCACCAGTTTTTGCATTGAACCCCAAGTTTTCTGTGTTGCCTTTTTGCCCCAGCCCTCTTTAGAGGCCTTAGGAGAGGGAGAGAAGAGGGTGGACGCGTTATTTTGCTTCACTGTTTTGTCTTCCTTGTTGCAGTTCATGTTTCTGAAGAGCTAGTTCTTTGCGTTTTAAGCACTTTACAAAGAATAAAAATTGGATTCATCTATGATGGGCGACTCTGTCCAGTTACTGGGTCAAGGGTGGGGTGCCTCAAACAGGCTGTACAGGAGAAAAGTGACTGGCCTGCTTCGTTGCTTCTGGGGACAGCCCAGGATGGGATAAAGCTTGAAGGTTCCCATGCAAGGTGCAGGGGACACGCAGGGTTAGCCCCATTTTACACAAGAAGCACTTGGGGGCTGTCGGCAGAGGGAGAAATTTGCTTAGGTCACCAGGTGAGTGTGGGAATCCCAGCCCCAAACCTGTTGAACCACACTGTACCCATGGGTTGGTTTCATCCTGTGCCTTGCCATTGGCAGACACAACGTGATTCTTGTTATTTGTCCCTGGGTATAGGACACACAGCCTAGATCCTGATTTTGAGCAAACTTGAGGCCCCGTCAACCAGTCCATGTCTTAATTTTTAGTTTGAATTATGCAGATGCTTTCACCAATGAGGTAATACTAAATAATAGCATTTATATGGCACCATGCTCAGCGCTTTAAAATGACCTCATTGGATCCTCAAAACAACTCTGGGAGGGAGGTACTGTTATGATCCCTGTTTTACAGATGAGGAGACTGAGCCACACAAAAGTCAAGTGACTTTTCCAGAGTAACCCCTCTAGTAAGTGTCTGAGGCTGGATTTGTCTTTGGGTTTTACTTCTGGCCCAGAGGAGAGTATGACATACTGATGTTGGAGGTCTGGGCTTCAAGTCTGTGTTATGCTAGCTGATCTTCAGACAACTTTTAAGGGTCAATCAGTCCATTCCCTAAGTTACAGGCAGGCTACGTTCTCTGCTGTATGTGTACTGATAAACCCATGACATCATAGACTCTCCACATGCTGGCAGATATATAGATTCAGAAGCGCCCCCCCCCAATGTTTCAGATGAGGAATGGGCCCAGAGAGGTTGTGTTAGCTCATGGTCATGTTCCATAGGTAACACTGTCCAGCTGGACCTCTGCTCCTCTGCCTTGGAGGTTCAGTACTACTCAATTCAGTAAGAACTTGAGTACTGGCTGTCTCAGGCACTGTACTAGGCACAAGGGGCTTATAGAAATAGGAGAGTCAGATCCATTCTGTTTTCTGGAACTCCCCATTAGCAAGAGAGTGCCCCAGGATTCAGTCTGGACCAGAGGTTCTTAACCTTTTTTTTTTTTGTCATGGACACCTCAAAATGATGGGTTTTTTTAAGCTTAAAAAATAAAATGCATAGAATTACAAAAGAAGCCAAAGGTTAATGATGATAAAGTTGCATTTATTTCTCCAAGTTCATTATTATCATAGCTAGCAATTAGTACTTGGCACTGAACCAAATACTTTTGATATGTTCTCACTTGATCCTCTCAACAGTTCTGGGAGGTAGGTGCTATCCCCCTTTTTATAGATGAGAAAATTGAGGCAAACTTAATTGACCTTTGTGAGGTCACACAGGAAGTACTTGAGGCAGGATTTGAACTTGGGTCTTCTTGACTCAGATCCCAGCTGACTATTCACTGGTTTAGACTCTGGGTGCAGCCCTTTGACGGAGCCTAAGTTTACAGAACAAGTTCTTTTATTAAAGGCGTTTATTCTGAAAGGCATTTGCCCTGCAAAGTTTGGATTTAAAGGACTGCACTTGAGGACCTAGAGGACCCCACCCCTGGTCTAGAGGTTGACCAG
>CM053769.1:106672141-106683332 GCA_028658325.1 Potorous gilbertii
GGTTGGGTCTATGAAGAGTGAATCATAACTCATCCTTGCCTATGGTTGGGTCTATGAAGAGTGAATCATAACTCATCCTTGCCTATGGATTCTCGTGGGACTCTTGTCAGTCAGTCAGTAAATGTATTAAGTACCTGTTTAAAATGTGTCGGCACTGTGCTAAGTGCTGTAGATACAGAAAGAGTCAAAAGATGGTCCTCAAGAAGCTTACAATCTAATGATGTAGGCAACAAGCAAACAAATATGTACAAATAGGATATAATCAGAATAAATTGGAAATAATCAACAGAGGGAAGGCACTGGAATTAAGAAGTGTTGGAGAAGACTTCTTGTTAGAAGATGGGATTGAAAAGAAGCCAGGGAGTCAGTTGGTGAAATAGAGGAGAGAGAGCTTAGTCATATATCTTTCCATGAGTTTGCCATAAAGAATCTACCCAATGGGCAGCAGCCGATCTTGCTTTCGTTTGACATCTTGGAGAAATCCCTGAAGCAGAGAACTGTCCAGTCATCATTCCCATTGGCCTTCCTTGCTCTTGTCATGTGACCTGTGCGACTCTTGTGCTCATAGGCTTCTTTGATGACATCTTCTATGTGGCTTCTTTTTCCTGATTCGGTTTGTAATGGTTTGCAGCCTACTCTTGTCCATTATGTGACTGCCCACTGCCCTTTTGTTGGTCCTCAAGAATTTAAAAATACCCAGGTTGACAAAATGAGAAATAGGTAGCCTCAATAAATCCATTTCCAAGAGAGAAATTAACCACCACATGGACACCGGAAATAGTGAACACCATCAAAACATTTAAAGACAAATAATCCTTATAGCTTCAAAAATAGAGAAAAATGGTGTTCTCCCTAACTCTCCTGGAGTTGAATATGGTTATGATTTTCAGATTTGGTAAGGTTGAGGCAGAGAAAGTGAATTATAGTCCAATCCTTTTGTATTTTATTAAACATACCCCCCCCAAAAACAACTTGTCACCTCCAACCCGAAGCCTTCTCTGTTTGCCTCCAGTTATTGGTGTTTCCTACGTTACGGGTCCCCTCTTACTCTTCACTGAAATTATTTTCTGTTTACTTTGGCCAATCTTTATTTTTACTTGTCTTAGTACCTGTTGTATTATATACATGTAGAATGAAGCTCTTAGAGAGAAGTGACTGTTTTGTCTTTGTCTTTGTTTTTCCAGAGCTTAGCAAGATACTTTCTACCCGATAGATGACAGTAAATGCTTGCTGAATTGAATCAACATGTGATTCATTCAGGTGATCCATCCATCTATGATTGATTGAATTGTTCACTGGAGCAACTGCTTTGTATCAGGCCTTGGACTGATCTGAGAGTTCATCCATGTGGATCACTTTCTTTGTGCCTTTCCCTCTTGTGAGAGATACTGGTCCTGCCTTTTATGAGTCTTCTGTGGTGGGGCACCTTGAGTGCTCAGGACCCTCCTCTAGATCTCTTGTCATTCATTCATTGTATGGATGGAGATTTTGGTTCTTCAGAGCCTGTTGCACTGAAAGGATACCGCTGTCTTTGTTTTGGGAAGAGAGAAATTTGGAGTCCTGAAAACTGTTTTACAGCTTCCCTAAAGCATTCTAGCCTGTTCTCTTCCTAATCCATGCAGGGCCAAGTCTTCCATGATGTCAGTATGAAAGTTCCTCACTACCCATAGAGAATACCTTGGCCATTTGGATTCTGGACTAGACATAGATATTTTTATTATATATTATTTTATTATATATTTATTTTTACTATATTATGGCATACATTGTGACATTTATTTTTATTATATACATTATTATCATTATAGATTTTTTTTGTTTGCACCTGTGACTTTCTAGACCAATGTAATTTATAAATATCAATATAAATTGTTAAAAACTGTCCAGTAGAATAATTATAACTACACACACACACACACACACACACACAAACATGAATTTTCTGTACAAAACAATCAGTTTTATACACACGTGTGTGTGTGATTCAGTATGATCAAGTAGGATTTTATGATGGAAAGTCAATGATGACTCAATAGTAAGAGAAGATTCAGCATAGGATGTCTTTTTACCTCCCTACCCCCACCCCAATCATGTTGTTCAGTTGTTTCATTTGTGTCTGACTCTTTGTGACTCCATTTGGGATTTTCTTAGCAAAGACATTAAAAGTGGTTTGCCATTTCCTTTAAGACATGAGGGGACCCATCAATTGGGGAAGGGCTGAACAAGTTGTGGTATATGAATGTAATGGAATACTATTGTGCTATAAGAAGTGAAGAACAGGAAGACTTCAAAGAGGCCTGAAAGGACTTATATGATCTGATGCTGAGCGAAGGAGCAGAACCAGGAGAACTTTGTACACAGTAACAGCCACAGTGTGTGATGACTGACTTTGGTAGCTTTAGCCCTTCTCAGGGCTAATTCAAGGACCTAGAACAATTCCAAAGGACTCATGATGGAAAATGCCATCGACATCCAGAAAAAGAGCTAGGAAATCTGAATGCAACGCAAAGCAGACTATTTTCTTTGTTTTGTTTTATTTCTTTCTTTCTGATGGTTCCTCTCATTCATTCCAATTCTTCTTTACAGTATGAATAATGTGAAAATATGTTTAATAGAATTGAATATGTAGAGCCTATATCAGAATACATGCCATCTTGGGAAGGAGGAGGAGAGGGAGGGGGAGAAAATTTAAAACTTATGGAAGTGAATACAAACTGAACATAAATAAATTAACTTAAAAAAACAGATGAGAGAACTGAGGCAAGTGGGGCTAAGTGACTTGCCCATGGTCACACAGCTAATAAACGTCTGAGACCGAATTTAAACTTAGAAAGATGTCTTCCTGGCTCTAGTCCAGGTATTCTATCCACTGAACCATCTTGGTGCCCCCTCCTTACCCCCCAATCTAGACCTGTGATTTCATCTGTGTAGGGCACTCCCATTGGGGAAATCCTTTCACAGCAGCAAATCAATAACTCTGATATAATTTATAGTAATTATATTAGTTAACAAAGTTCCAAACCCATAAAAAGTCAAAACTGTATCAGCAGTTACAGAAAGACTCATAAAAGACAACATTCATGGTAAAAAAAAAAAAAAGCATTGAATTTGAAGAATTTTTCTTTACTATTGAGGAAACATTTTTAAACTAAGATCTAGTTATATCTGTATATGTAACAGAGGAATAATAATTTTCCCACCAAGAATGGAGGCCAAGCTGGATTGTTCACTCTCACTCTTAATCCTAATTTTAGAAATGCTATAGGGTTCTCAGGTAAAAGAAATGAAGGTAGTAAGCAGTGAAGAGTTGCAGTTTCTCTGCTTGCAGATGATATGGTGGCATGTTAGAAAAATACCAGAGCCTCCAGAAAAACACTAACTGAGATAATGAATGGTCCCAGCAAGCCTGTAGACAATGCCCTTTGAGTCTCTCTTGACTGGGAGCAGCCTGAAGTTTGGCATCTTGGAAAAAGGGTCACTTCTCAGGAAGTGCGATCACTTTCGGGCAGCATTTTAGAGCTGGTTTCTCACTCTGAGATTTCTGGTTAGATTTCAGGGTTTCTGGTGGAGCTCTTTATCTCTACTCACCTCTAAAAGAAATTTAGCATTTCCCTCAATTATTTAAGAGCGTCATTCTGAGAAGGGGGCTATAGGCTTTCTCAGACACTGCCCGAAGAGGTCCAGGACACAAAAAAAGGTTAAGATCCCTGAATTTATAGGAAGAAGGTAGATGGTTTGGAGATCACATGACAGAGCTCCGAAGAGCACGGAACATGATACATAGGCAGGGAATGTGAAAGTAGCTTAGCCCAGGTTTTGGTCAGTAGCCTGGGTTCAAATCTCTGCTCTGTTCCTTACTATCTATGGAGCCTTGTGCAAATCATTCGGCTCTCTGGGCCTCAGTTCTTCATCTATAAAATGAGGAAGTTGCCCTAAATGGCCTCTGAGTCCCAGCTTTAAGTCAATGATCCTATGACCTGTTTGAAGACCATAGTCCTGGACTAGATGCTAGGGGACATTTAGGACAGAATCCAGGGTCCTTTCTGATGAGAGGAGGCACAGATTTCTCCTTGGGAATCTCTTGGTGTGAAAAATTGTAGTTGTTTTTCTGCATCTATGACCTTATCTCCTAACCCAGTATGGAAACTCCATTCACCAATACAGGTTAGCACCTCCTCTGTAAAGCAGAGTCTTAGAATGTTGTTTAGTGCTGCTGATGGGTTAACTAGTCATAAGTGCTGTTGTGGGTCAGAGGTAGGATTCAAACCTGCCCAGGCCTTCCTGGCTGCAAGGCCATTCTTTTCTCCATGACCCTGCTCTGCTCTATGTCTACATGAATAAAGCTGTGTTCAGAACCCCACATCATGGCATGGCCATCAGACAGTTTTACCTATCTGAAGTGTTGCCATGTTTGTTGTAATTTTAGATTGTGAGCTCTTTTGAGGGCTTGGATTGTCTTTTGTTTCTTTTTGTACTTAGCATGGTGCCTGGCACATAGTAGATCCTTAATGTTTATTGACTGACTGATCTGTCCTGTGTTTCCTGGCTCTACTCTTTTCCTTCTCCAAACTCCCCAGGGAGAGCCATGTTCTGTGCCTTCTTACTGAATTGCCTTCAGTTTTTCAAACTATAATGGCTTCTGAGGAAGGGGAAAGCTGTCTCACAGCTTCTCCCCTCCCCTTCTGTCCCTGAAGCAACACATGCCCTCTTGAGGTTTCCTTGGGCGTTTTGGTGCCAGCCACAACAAGGAAACAGACAGGAGTAGAAGAAGCAGACAGGAGAAAGGTTACTGAGTGAGTGTTCAGAATTCTCCCTGCAGACGCTGTGTTGAGCAAAGCTCCTCATGGTTCTTTCTTGCATCTTTGGGCTTTTCTTTCGTGTGCTTTTGATTTTGAGGCCAGGCCTTCTCCTTAGCAGGTCTCGTATCTCTGGGGGATGCTGCTGCCGGTTCTTCTTCTGTTTGTGATGGAAGCCTCCATTCTGGAGCCTGCCCTGTGCTGCCTTTGGCTACAGCAGGGGGAAGTCGAGGGTGTAGACACTCAGGTGATGATGCTGGACCTTCTGCTGCCCTCAAGATTGAAGTCTCAGAGATGTCCCACCCCATATCTGTTCCACAACTGCCTTCCATCTTTAATCAACCAATCAAATATTTATTATGCACCTACTATGTACCAGGCAGCTAGGCAGTGCAGTAGATATAGTGCTGGGCTTGGAGTCAGGAAGATCTGAGGACAAATTCAGCCTCAGGAACTTCCTTGCTGTGTAACCTTGGGCAAGTCACTTAATCTCTCTTTGACAATGGAGAAGGAAATGGCAAATCACTCTAGTATCTTTGCCAAGAAAACCCCATGGACAGAAGTTCACAGCATCACAAAGAGTTGAAAATAACTGAACAGTCATATACCAGGCACTCTGCTAAGAGCTGGGGAGTCAAAGAATAATGAAAATGCTGTCCTCTGGAGCACACGTTCTCATGGGTGAGACATCATGTAAACAATTAGATTCAAACAAGATGGATACATCTTGAAGGTATTTTCAGAGGGGAAGGAAATAGCAACTGGGAGGACCAGGAAAGGCCTGCTAAAGAAGGTGAGATTTAAGTGAGTCTAGAAGGAAACCAAGAAAACTGAGGCAGAAGAGGGGAAGGAGGGATAGCAAGGACAAAGGCATGGAAATATATAGGGGTGGAATATCAATTTCAAGGAAATGAGAGCAGGATGTTGTACAACTAAGAAGGGAGGACAAGTCAGGAAGGGTTTGATGACTTCATGTTTGATCCTGGAAATGATAAGGCATTACTGGAGTTTATGGGGGGTGGTATGTGACATGGTCATACCTGAACATTAGGAAAATCACTTTGGTATTGGAAGGGAGCATGCTGTATCAATTGGAGTGGAGAGAGACTGGAGGTTGGCCACAGACCAATAGTCCAAGCCAGAGGTGAGGAGGCTCATTTAGTTACGATGTCTGGGTGAGTCGATCACTGAAACTGTGAGAGCAGATGAGATCACCCAGGTCGATGCCCATGGGGAGGAGGCATGACATGGAGGAGGAGCTAGCAAAAGAGACTGAGGAATGCTCAGCCAGGCAGATGGAGAATCTAGAGAGAACAGGATCATGAGAACCTTAAGGGTAAAGTCCAGGAGGAGAGGGTGGACAATAGTGACAGATGCTGGGGAGAGGTCATGAAGGATGAAGACTGAGGCCATTGGATTTTGCCATTAAGAGATTAATGAACCTGTGAACCTAGAGGTAATTCGAGTGCTTTTGAGTTAGAGAGACCTGAGTTCAAATTCTGCCTCAGTGTTTATCTGTGTGACTCTGGGCAAGTCTCTTAACCTCAGCCTCAGATACCTTATTTGCAACTGGAATAACAGTACATTCCTCACAGGGTTGTTGTAAAGATCAGATGAGATAATATTCCTAAAATGCTTTGCAAACCTTGAAGTGCTGTATTAATGCTAGCTGTTAATAAATAATATGCTTAATAATATGTTAATAAATAAATGCTAGCTGTTGTATCTGGAAGTGTGTATCCTTGAGGCCATCCTAGATACCACCTCATACTAGACTAGGAAGTAGGTTTATCACCTCTTTGGGTCATCAGAACCATTGCCAGCCTTTGGCAGGGGGCCAGTCTTCTTTACCTGAGAGAGAAGACAAGAAGGGAGGAGGCGATAAAGAGGGAGAAGACTCTTGTTTTCTTTTCCATTATGGTGGTGACTGTGGAAAAGATTCTCCTTGCCCTGCTAACTTTGCTATGTAGCAGTTAATGTAAGTTTTTAATTCCCCTCATCTTCACGTCATTCTTTCTTATGGCATGCTTATGTTTATCAGTGTTCTTTTTTTTGAAATAAATTTTTATTGATAACCTTTGGTTTTATATCAACGACATCTCCCAAGATATCTCAGTGTATCTCATTTCCCAATGTATCTTCGATGTAGCTCATGAGCTACATCTCCCAACGTGTCTCAATGTATCTCAAAGATACATCTCCAATGTAACTCATTTCCCAATGAATGTATCTCCCTTATAACAGAAAATGAAAAAAAAAAGTCAATTCAGCCAAACTAAGTATCACATTGAAAAAGTCTGACATATGCTGATCCCCTGCCTCTGAAAAGCTGCACCTTCTCACCTCTTTTCTTTAGGGCCAACTTTGCCCATCCTTACAGCATTGGGTTTTGAGTGGTTTATTCTATTGCCAGTGCTCCAGTTTGGGTGTGTGTTGCTTTTCTGGTTCTACTTACATCACATTGCATCAATTCATATAAGTCTTCCCATGTTATCAGTGTTCCTTCAATAATAGAATCATTGGTTTTCTTGGACCTCTAGGATGAGTTCTCATCCTACTTCCTCTGCTTAGAATGAAGGCCTTCAGGTACTTGGTAAATACTTGTTGACTGACTGATGATATTTGAAGGAGGGTGTCTCTCCTGTGTCCCAGAAGGCTCTGGGAAACCTAGGTGATTGACTAAGGCAAGAAGTGATTGATTCAGACCAGAGAGCCAGCCTGAATCTCCTTTCTCTGAGTATCTTCGCAGGAGGCTTTTGGTCACTGTGCTTTGGTTATACCTTCCCCCAGGTTCAGTTTATGTAACCCATGTTGTTCGGGGAATTCTGGAGCTATCAAGTATGTTTCTGGGTGTGAGCACCTTGGGTATTTGTGGGTATGCACAGCTGCATGGGCATCAAAGTGGTCCTATATGTATGTATGAAGAGGTGTTTTCCTCCAGCATTACTGCCATGGGGCCATCGTCTGCAGCTGCTGGCAGAGCCACTGGCAGGCCTCGATTTGGCTAATTGCTGGATTGGATGCGAGGGGGGGGGAGCTGCAGCACTCTGTCCCCATCCTGACAGGACTCGAACAAAGCCCTTTTAGGTGCTCTGTGGCTCATGCACAGCTGTGAGCAGCATTGTCAGGAGGGCTGAAAGCAGTACTTTGGGCCCAGGCAGCCTTCGAGAGTGAGCTGACTTTGGGAGTGCAGGTGATGAGTCAGCAGCCTCATGTCCTCATTTTCTCCTAGACTTCCTAGGCTGAGAGGGACTCCTTTCACAGGAGGAGAACAGGAAGCAGTAGCCTGGAGTCTTAGGAATAATCCCCAGATTTTCTCCCTGGTCCCTTATATCCAGTCACTTTCCACATCTAATCAATTCTACCTGTGCAGTCTGTCTCCTCTTCACTCACCCAGCTCTCACCCTGGTTATTCTCCCTGCTCCCAGTGTCTCCGTTTGCTAATCTGTCCTCTGCACAGCTGCCTAATAAGTATTTCTGAAATACAGATCTGATGAGGTCATTCCTCTGCTCAGCAATCTTCCATGGCACCCTTTTACCTCTAGGATCAAATATCAACTCTTTGTTTGGAATTTTGAAGCCTTTTGTAATCATGTTCCAGCCTCCTTTCCCAGGCTCATTTCCCATGACTTTACCTCACATACACTGTGACCCACCTACCTTTGCCTAGAACTCTGGAAGGCATTCCTTCCTTCTCTCTCTCTTCCTCTTAGAATCTCTAACTTCCTTCATGTCTCAGCTCAAGGGTCACCCCCACTGAGACTGTCCTGGTCCTCTCCATTCCTCCCCCACAAATTCGCTTTGTATTCATCTCGTCTGTATTTTGCAGTGGCTCGTCTCTGTACATTTTCATCTGACTCGTAAGAGTGTAAACTTTCTGAAGGCAGTAACTGTGTCATTTCTGTACTGGAATCCCCATCGCCTAGCAAAGTGCACAGAACAGTAGGTGCTTGATAAATGAATGCTTGGTGATTGATTCATTTGGAACTGCCATTCAACAAGCACTTTTAAAGCATACACTGTGTGTCAAGGATTAGCTATACAATAAATATATCATTCTGTGATATGAATAAATGTGCCCATGAATAAATGTCCCCATCCCCAGCATGTGGAGGTCTGGAGCTTCCTAACAAGGCTCCTGGTTGGTCTGTCTGGCCCTGGGAGCATGGAGGTGTTGCATTTTTGGATTTTCTAGGCCCAGGGGGATCTCCCTGGATTGGAAAAGCAGCCTTATAGATAATTACCAAGTATGGCAGCCAATTGATCAAGTCTCAATTTCTCAGTCATTCCTTTGAGATCTGGTAAAATCTGTGCCTACTTTAGCTGTCCAGTCCTATCTCCCTTGCCTTCCTAATTCATCTCCCTGTCTTACATCTCACTATATCCACTGGTTCCTTCCCTGAGACCTAGCTCTTCCACTTAAAACAAACCAAATAAACCTTCGCTGGACTTCACTTCCATTCCTTGAAGCTGTTCTTGGGCTTGTCTGTTTTCTCTCTCTCCTCTCTTCCACATTCCAGTTATAAAGAGTAACCTAAATTCTCAGCCTCCACTTCCTCACCACCCACACACTTAATATCTGGCAATCTGTTCAACCACTAATGCTCCAATCACCTTGGGCAAATAACTTGATCTTTCTCAACTTTAGTTTCCTCATCTGTAAAAGGAGGGGATTGGACCAGCTGGTCTCTAAGGGCCCTCCTGCTTTCTGTCTGTGGTCCTGTGTAGTCTGACCTTACCATAGTACTGAAAGTTGATCTCTTGAAGGTTACCCATGAACTCTTCCCTAACTGCTAAATCTGATGGCATTTCTCATCTTTCCGCAGCATTTTCAAATTGTTGATCCTCCCCGCCATTCCTCTTGGCAACTCTTTCCTCCCTTGGCTTCTGAGACACAGCTCTCTCGGTTCTCTGCTTACCTGTCTGACTGGTCTTTCTCAGGCTCCTTTACTGAATCCTCATCTGTCTCCTGTCCTCCAAGAAAGAGGGCATCCACCAGAGCTTGCCTGGAGCCCTCTTCTCTTCTGTCTCAGCACCTATCAATTAAATTGAATCAACAGTTCTTAAGAACCTTCTGTCATCAAAGGCTAGAGGCTAGTGACAGAAAATGGATAGGCTGACCTTGGCTTTAAAGGCCTCCCTCTAACAGATACTGTGTGACTACTTAACTTTTCAGTGCCCCAGGCACCTCTCAGCTTAGAACAATTTTCACAGTGACCTGAAGCTGGTGCTTGAGGAGCCATTAAAGCTTGGTCTGAAGTAGAAGATCAGGGTCATCTACTGCATCCCAGGTCATCACCAGTGGGCTTGACTGCCTTGGTATTAGACTTCAATGACTCTGGAAAAGATAGTGAGTCTGATGATTTGGGGCAACTCTGCCTCCCTTAAATCTAGATTACAGGCAAGTGAAGACTTCCCGCTATGAGATCATTGTCCTCTTCAGAAACAGGATGGACAGTAGCAACAAGGAGAGGACTCTGTGGGAGGCTGCTAACCTGTACAGGGGAAGGGTTTCTCTACAACAGGATTTCCTTCTACTAGCTTTACAAATTCAAGTCAAACAGAAATGAGCCAGAAATGGGAAGATTAAGTAAAAAAATGACTGTCTGTCCTCAAGTAGTTAACATTGTTTTGGAAGACTCTGTCCTAGACTGATCCCATCAACTCAACTCTCCAGGGTTCAGTGGCTGATTCTATGCAAGTGTCTGTCAAGTCTGTCCGTTCAGTCCTCCTGGGTTCTGGTCCTGCTTCCACAGCTGCCTGCTTTCCATATGCATCTGGAGTCTCTCAAATTCAACATAGTTGTAATCCACCTTCCCCTCCCCTCAGAAGCCCACCGAATCTCCAAATTTTCCTGGTTCTGTTGAGGACCCTGCTCTCCTTTCCTTTGTAATTGATGAGGGGTCTTGTCAGAAATTGAAATTCCCTTTATCTTTTGCTTCAAGGGAGAAAGGGGGATATACTCGAGAAGCATTTATTGCACAAAAGTAGTGGCTTCGGAGGAAGGGCAGGTGAGAGCAGGACCCCATTCTAGGCACGTTGAGACAGTGCACCAACATTTATAGGATGCAGCTATTTAGGGGAAAATTTGTATCTCCAGTTGCTTACATCAATAAAACAGAGAAAGAACAGGTCAATGAATTGAGCATGAAACTAGAAAAACTAGAAAAAGAACAAATTAAAAAGCCCCAGTTAAATACCAAATTGGCAATCTTGAAAATCAAAAGAGAGATTAATAAAATTGAAAGTAAGAAAACCATTGAACTAATAAATAAAGGGGTAAAGGGTAAGAGTAGGAGTTAGGGGAGCCCAGAGAGTCTGGGAAAAGGAAAAGTGTGAGAGAAGGGCTGGAAAGATAGGTTGGAAGGATTTAGGGGGTGTTGCTTGAATGCCAG
>CM053769.1:106683432-106849694 GCA_028658325.1 Potorous gilbertii
GCTGTTCATCTTGGCTGCTTCCTTCTTGCACCTGCTCCAGATGAAGAACCTCGAGACAGAGGTTCACAAAGCCCTTTCTCTCAATGTTTGTGTTTATGGACTTGGGAATCAGTTCAACTTAAAAGTCTATTTCCTTCACCTCCTGTGACCAAGAAGGATCTTGAGATGCTAATGCTCCCATCTTTCCCTGAGACAGAATGAAGCTATGATAGGCTGTGGCTTCCTTACCCCTATAGGCAGACCCCCTTAAATGCCATTGTAGGGGGACACAGAGGAAGGACCAGACACAATTTCTGTCAAAAAATCTGCTCTTTGAGGAGGGAGGTAACCCAACATTTGAAAGTACCTTCTATGCCAGACACCATGTTAGGTGCTAGGGATAATGGGGTTAGTGGGATAGGGACTGGACTGGTGATTTTCTGTGGCATAGAGAATGTTCCAGAGAGGATCCCCCTTTGCCAATGCAGACTGGCACCTTCGAATGCAGTTTCAAGTCTTTCAGAGGTGCCTAGTGTACTGAGAGAAAGGCTGAGTGACTTGTCCTGAGTTGCACAACCAGGGGCACAGGGCTGGACTTGGATTCAGGAAGACAACGGGGATGTCACTCAGCTTCAGTTTCCTCTTCTAGAAAATGGGAATGATAATAGAGTCTGCCTCATGTTGAGTCATTTTTCAGTTCTGTTTGATTCTTCATGACTCTATTTGGGGTTTTCTTGGCAGAGATACTGGATGGGTTCGCCATTCCTTCTCTATCTTGTTTTACAGATGAGGAAGCTGTGGCAAATAGAGGTAAGTGATTTGCCCAGGGTTGCACAACTAGTAAGTTTCTTAGGCCAGATTTGAACTCAGGAAGATTGTCTTCCTGACTCCAGATCTGCCACTCTTGTCACTGTGCCACCTAGCTGCTATTGACCTGTAAGTAAAGGAGCAAACAGGCTAGGTGACATAATATGTAAATTCATATTGTTTATTCCCTTAAGCTAGCAGACATGTACGTACATGGAATCAGAGCTTTAATTCTGACTCAAACAAATTGAGGAAGACCTATGATATTCTTAGAACAATCTCATCTCAGGATGACTGTGTCCCTCAAAAATTATAGCTTCCATATGTTTTTAACCATGAGAAATTAAGTTTCTTAATTGAGTAGGTTGTAAATACAATAAGACAAAAGAGTTGACAGTGTCAATTTAAATTACAATCCCAGGAGATTTGTGTTCCCCCTCCATAGCATATGTCCATAGGATGCCAAGACAAGAAAAGTAACACTATTTAAGATGGTGTCTGGTCCCAGGTATCCTGCTCCTGAGCAGCTTCAGTTGAGTTCACTCAGAGAAAAAAGGACAGCAGGTCTGTTTGATTAGTTCAGGCTTTGGCCCTTCTTGGGGCTGAAATGATTGTAAATGATTATCACTGCTCATCTGCCTTGTAAGAGCCAACATTTGGATAATGTTTACTGTGTTCCAGGCACTGTGCTAAGTGCGTAATGATCTCATTTGATCCTTTCTACCACCTGGGGAGTGAGGTACTATTATTTTCCCCATTTTACAGATGAGGAAACAGAGGCAAGCAGGTGAAGTGACTTGCCCAGGATCATCCAGCTAGTAAGTTTAGGCCAGATGTAAATGTCAAGTTTTCCTGATTTGGGGCTTGATGTTTTAATCTGCTGGGTCATGAGGATTGAATGAGGTGATATGTATAAAGAAAGCACTCTGTAAACCTTAAATCAATCTCTCTCTCCACCCCCTCTATGTGTATGTATATATGTATGTGTATACACCTCCTCCCCCAACACAGAGGCATGTGGATCTATTTAAAGTTCATACAAGGTAATTACAGTGGGCAGGCAATTAGCAGCTGGTGAAGGATCCAGAAAGACCTCTTGTGGGAGAGGTGCACAAGATGGGCTTTGAAGGGAGCCAGAGATTCTGAGAGGCCCAAGGGGGGGCGGGGTCAGCCTATGCAAAGGTGAGCAGGTGGAAGGTTGTGTGTTCAAGGCAGCAAGCATGAAGCCTGCTGCTGAGAAGGGAGAGAAGAGGAAAAGGGGAGATGGATGGGGGCGAGGGTGTTTGCAGAGGGCAGAAGAAAACTGATTTTGCGGGGACTTCCAATGAGGAGGCTTCTAGATGTGTGAAAAGGATTCCCAAGAGCCCTGAGGCTGAGCAGAGCTTGGGTAGAGAGATGCCTCTGGACTCGATGGTCTCCTGAGGAGTCCAGAAGCTTTGTTTCTCTTTCCTTTGTCCCTTCCCTTCCCAACCCCCTGCCTCATCTTTTCCCCTTCTCCCCTCCCCCGCTTCTTTATCCCCCATCCTTAGCCCAGAGCTTGGCCTATCAGAAGCCTTTAACCAATGCTTGTTAACTGACCATCTGATTTACTTTCTTCCTTCCTTCTGATTTTTTTTTTCTTCCTTGAGACTATCCTTTGGTAGCTGCTCCTGTGTAAAGATAAGGGCTGGAAATACAGACTCAGAAGTCTTTCTAATACCTTTGTCCATTGGGTCTCCTCTCTGCAAGTGCCCTTCCTTCTCTGTTCCTCAAGGTCCCTTGCCTGAATTGGATCTAGGGGATGGTAGGGGCCTGCTTTTATATCACAAGATCCTGGATTTTGAGCTGGGAGGGACTTTAGAGGCCAAGTTTAGCTCTCATTTTACAACTGAGGAAACTGAGGCCCAGCGACTTCAAGGTCATGCAGGTTGTGTCTGAGAGCAAATGTGAATTCAGGTTTTTCTAATCCCCCAAAGTCCAGTGTCACTGGTTTAACCCTTTGCTGAAAACCTCAGATTTTGTCCCACAATTCAGAAATTCATTTTTCCTGATTGAGCAAAGGCCTAGATTTGAGATTTCAGTATGTACGTTGTGCCATTTTTTTTTAGGCTTAGTTGTTTTATCTTTGTGTTTTTAATACCAAATATAATTTTTGGGGGGAGCATTTGGGTCTATGATTTCTTTACTGTAAATAATCCCCAACGTGGAAACTCCATCCACTGTAGCAGATTGTTTGTAATATCTAGTCTTAGAAAGCCTGGGACCTTGTCTAGGGTCATGCAATTAATATTTGTCAGAACTTGAATTCATCTTCCTGCTTCTAAGACCATTCCTCTATTCTGGGCACTGTGATGGCTTTTGCCTTATAAAGAGTGGGCATTCAATCAGTGTCGATCAAATTGAAAGATAAAAATCTTGGCCAGAACACTCTGTGACTGGAGGTGTTTTAAGCTGAGGGTGACTGACTATAACAGAAGAAACTCCTATTTCCCATGGGGATTGGATTAAATGCCTTCTGAGGACCTGGCACTGACCTGTGCCATTTGATTGGAGTCAGGGTTCTTTTTACATGAGACATGAAAGATTTGCTTGTTGCTCAGGGGAAGGTTGACTTCTTTTTATGATTAGTTAAATGCTTATTCAGTACTTAAACCCTAAATCCATCTACTTATTAAGCACCTACTATGGGCTGAGTAGCATAGTGTAACAAGGAAGACCTGAATTTAGGTGTGATCCTTCCTCTGGGTGCTATAGGCAACCCCTAAGACCATCCATTGTGGAGAAGCTGCAGACGTGCATTGGTGGAGGAATTTTCCTTTTCTGGGAGTTCCCTGTAACATTAAAACAGGCACAGTCCTTGTGCCTGTGGCAGTCACTATGCAGAGAGCTGGGCTTATGGAGTAAAGCAGAGCAGCCCCTCCCTCTGAGGAGTCTCCATGTCACTGGCCTGCCAGATGCTCGGTACAGAGCAAGCACCAGCTTGACCTCAGAGAAGGGAAAACATCCTTGGCTTGGGGTGGGGGCAGTGTCCTCATTGTCATCCAACAGAATTGACTTGGCAGCTCCTGCCTCTAAGAGGTCTAGGCAACTGGTAGTGTGCCAGATCTGTATTCTGAAAGACCTGTGTTCCTAACCTGGGACTGAGGCTCACTCCAATCCTAGTCCCCTCTCCCCCTATCCTCTGCTGACCCCCCTCCCAGCCCCATCACATCCCAACCTCTGCTGATTCTGATCTTAGCCCCGTTTCCACTCCAGCACAAGCCTCTTTTGACCCCAGTGTCCACTGCAGCTGAGTGCCTTGGAATGAGTGGGTCTGTTGTGCTTGGAGTGCATCATGAGGAATCCAGCCTGACCTGAGTGATGGGAGAAGAGAATGAGGAGGCTTGGGAGATGAGACTGGAGAGGTCAGCATCCTTGGGCACCTAGGGGCATGACAGTGACAGCAAGGGGCTGGGCATCTTGGAGGGATGGGGCTGCCATTCACCTTCCTCCTTGGAATGTCAGTGTTTCAGAGCCCAGGAGCCTTGGGTTGTTGCCAGGAACTTAGTGTAGAAGGGGAAGAAAAAGATGGGAAACTGGAGCTGAGGAGGCAGGGAGAAGGGCAGCTGCTCTCCCTTTTTGCTTTCCTCTTTGTCTGGCCTCCCTTCTTTTTTCCCCTCTCCACCAACAGAGAGACAGAAAGACCTACCCAGAGACCCCTGGCGGGGTAACTGGCCCATAGGAAGGGCTTAATTGTTGACTTGATTTGGTACCAGTGGAATTTAGTGTGTATCGAACGCCTGATGACCGGGGCTCTGACTGTTCAGAGTGGAGAAAGGGGAGTACACTGAGAGTCTTTGGCGGGTGCTCCCAGACATGGACGGAAACTCAGTGCAGGTCTGTAGAATGGGCTGAGGCTGAGACTCATAGACGGATTTATAGCCTCAGCCGGTGTAAACCAGTTGCAGATGTTCGCTCTCTCTCTCTCTAGGAAATTTGGATTTCCTCTTCCCCAAAGGGGGAGGATACCTGTTGAATACCAAGGCCAGTTATTGAGATCCAGTCCCCCTTTGCTCTAGAGGAGAGAAAACCAGAGGAAGATGATTCCTGTAACATTAAAAATTTTTATTAAACAGGGAAGTAAAACATAGGAAAGGGAGCAGATAGCCTAATGTTGACCAGCATACATACGTACATGCATACGTAAAAGTATTTGTGGAAATACATACACACACACACACACACACACACACACACACACACACACACACGTACACACACATTCTTTGAAACAAAGGAAGGCAAGGAATTAGGAAGAAAGACAGGAATTGAGCAGATCCTAGAAAGGAATGAGGCAGGGAGCCCCATTCCCAGAGGGAGGGTGAGATCCAGGAAAGAGAGAGAGTGAGGAATTCCACACATCAGAGCTGTGGCCTTTTGATACACAGATCAGAAGACCTTCTTAGCAATAAGCAATCTGACCATCCAAGGCTTAAGCATGAACAATAAGATAAGGGGGTGCCTCCCAAAACAATAAAACGAGGCATGTCCAAAAGTCCTATAAAGAACAGGGGAATGTCTGAAGATAAGGATACCTCCAGAACGTCCATAAACCATCAAATATCTTAGGGTCTGCTTCAAAGATCGGATGAGCTTATTGACTTCAGAATTGCTGACTTTCTGCATGTCCAGCTGGGTTTGTTGTTGGTCATTGCAAAGGACTGTTGGTATGTCAAACCACTCTGTATTTTAGTTAATACAGCTAGTCCTCATACAGCACCTTCTCGGTTATCTGGATGATTGGGGAGCTCAAGCAAATTGAGGTGGTTAGTGTACTTATTTACAAATTGTCTTGTACATGGGCTACAAAAATGACCCAAACACCATGAGCCATCCTGCAGTAAGTGGTATGGTTTTGGTGATTTAGATGTCCTGAAGATCATTGGTGCATGCTAAATGTGGATGAGATTTTGGTTGGATTTTTAAAAATTGTCCAGGGAGTAGTCATTTTAATCTCTTTCCTTTTTTCATTCCTTTCCTGCAGACTTCTTTCTATGGCCGGTTCCGGCATTTCCTGGACATCATTGACCCCCGTACTCTCTTTGTCACTGAGGTAGGTGGCTGGCTCTTTTCCCAGAGAGGTTCCTCCTCAATTACCCCTTCTTTTCTTGGGCCAGCAGACATTTCTCTGTCTCTGGGCAGGACCCTGCCTTTTCATTCCCCAGAAATGATCCAACTTGATTTCTGCTTTTTCTCCTGCTCAGGCAGTGTGGATATAAAGATTTTGCCTTTTTTTTTTCCAGTGTGTTTGACAAGTAGTATCATGCAACAGCTTTGGAACTGGGAGAAGGGGGATAGTTGTGTAGCTGCAGGGAGAGGGATCCATGAATGGACAACTCAAATACTGCATGTGTACTTTCTCAATGTGGAGATTTAGAGGATGGCTTCCAGTACACTGGATGAATCTTTCATGGGAAATTTATGGGAGAACCAGGACAAGGGTCAGACAGGATTATAAAGCACTGGTATATTATGATCTGTACCAGTGGAGGGTACATTCGTAGGGCCATTCGTGGCAGTAATTAGAATGAAGGGTCTCTGGAGGAATTTGAAATAGAGACTTGATCAATTTCTCTTGCGCATCTCAGTTCCTCCATTTGGCTGCCAATGCCTTTCTAGGATCTGTGTCCAGTGGAGATTTAGCAAAGCATAGCCTTGGCAGCTGCCTACACTGGGCCCCTAAATTTTCATCCAGATTGGTGTGATAGTACCACAGCTTCTCAGATTTCCCTCTTTGTTTAAGAAAGGCCCCATTTCTGACATATGCTAAGGGCACACCCTTCTTAATAGGGGTTCTGGGATAAGAATTAGATTATAAGATCTTAGAGCTAGAGTTAGAAGGAATTTCAGCTCTCTAGTCCACCCCGTATATTTTACAGGTAAGGAAACTGAGACCTGGAGTGGCCCAAAGTCACACAAGTGGGAAGTATTAGAGATGGATCTCTTTCCACATTCCAGTGTTGTCTCAGATTCCAGCCCTATGCTTCCGGGACCTTTGAATATAGTCACTGGGGATGAGAGGATAGAAGTAAAACATTTCTGAATTTCCTGAAGGCTGGTAAACAAGAGAGACATGGGGTGGTCTCATCAATGATGCCCAGTGCCATGGGGCTGTTTGGGCCACATGGATACTTTATGGAGTTAGTATTGGCAAAGAGGGGGAGACCTACTCAGCTGAATTTAGAGATGAAAGCAGAAATCAAGGGACAAACAATTCCTGTGGAATATGTGTGAGTCATTTGGCAAATGCTAGAGGAGTGGCCATGGATTGCTCTCCCAAGTATGAGTCAAAGCCCACCTTGAACTGGTTAGGGGTTTTTCCCCTTGGGAGTGTATATGTGAAATGCTAACTCAGGCTCCATGGTGAAAAGGGAAAGAACCATCACATACATAAAAGGCCCTACTTATATAGTAAATAAAACCAATATTATATCAATATGTTCAATGTGTAAATGTGTACATACATGTAGATTTTCTATAGCAAGAGAGACAGTGTGGAGGGAGGACAGGCCTTGGAGGCAGGAAGACTCAGGGTGACATTTTGCTTGTGACTCTTCATGATGGGACCCTTAAGGATATGTTGCTTAACCTCAGGTGCTCTGGGCAGCTCTATGAGCTGTAGAGAAGGTACCATCTGGGTGGGTAGAGATCCAGTTGCTCCTCCCCTATTATAGAGCAAACTGAGTTAGTTCATTTACTTTCCTCATAGGAAAACTGCAGGTTTAAGAATTGTAGAGACCAGACATTACTGGGAGTATTGCAGAAATGAAAGTGTTGTTGACCTTCCTGCAGGGAGGACCCATGCTATTAATCCAATTGTCCAAAAGAGAAGGAGAATGGAGTCTGATAACTACAGTCTGTGCTTGACTTACAGCTGTATAGTAGGGTGCAGTGGACAGAGGGAAGGATTTACTTTCAGGGGGATTGAGTTTAAATCCCAGCTCTGTTCCTTCTGTGATCTGGGACAAGTCCTTTGACCTCTCTGGGTCTCAGTCTTCTAATCTATAATAACTGGGTGGGGCTAGAGGATCTCTTAGGCCTCTTCTAGCTCTGGATCTCCAAGCCTCTGAGCCTATGGAGCTATTCCTGCAATATTCTAGAGCTCAGTTTTAAGGGAATGGTATAGAAGCCTTTAGAAAAGATACTAGGAGGCAGAGCCAAGATGGTGGAGTAAAGGGAGAGACTCACCCAAGCTCTCTCCAGTTCCCTTCTACTCAACTTTAAAATAGCACCTCAAGCTGAATTCTAGAGTGGTGGAACCAGCAAAAGTTTGAGGTGAAGCAATTTTACAGCCTAGGACAATAGGAGGCTGGCAAGAAGGGTCTGTCTCAGTGGGGTGGTGGTTGGACATGGAGCCCAGCACAGACCATGCAGTGCAGACCATGCCAGGGTAGGAGTAGAAGACCTCAGAGGCAGTTTATCAGTGGTAGCAGCAGCCTAGGGAGCTCTCAGCTCACATCCAATAAGGGGGTTGGGCAACTAGTCAGAAGGTGTTTACAGGGGACCCTTTACTGGCCCTGAATGCAAGACTCTGTTTCTTTGCTCATTTGTAGTTCTGCATTACAGTCTCAGAGCTGAAAGGAGCACTAGCTCACTCGCACTTGCAACCATAAGAGTGCAGGGACCCTGGTCACAGTTCCAGAGCAGAGAAGAATGGTTATGGTTGCTCACAGGCCAGGAGAGCAGTGAACACACCTCTCCTTATATCATACCCTGGAAGAACCAAAAACCTATAGAGCCCCCAGAACTAGTTCTGAAAACAGAGGCCAGAAAAGTCTGGAGCTTGGGACAGTACCCACTCCACCTTGGAAGCAAAGCCAACTTTAACATAAAGTTTTAAGTCAAGAAATAACCTGAAAAAGTAAGCAAACAACATAAAAAGAGCTTGACCATAGAAAGTTACTATAGTGACAGGGAAGATCAAGATACAAACTCATAAGAAGACAATAAAGTCAAAACAGTGACATGCAAAGTTTCAAAAAAAAAGTGAATTGGTCACTAAGACTAATTGGTCTTCTAAGAAATTCTTAGAAGAACTCAAAAAGAATTGTAAAACTCAAATAAGCTAAGTATGTGTGGGGGAATTGGGAAAAGAAACAAGAATGATGCAAGAAAACTATGAAAAGATGATCCACTACTTGGTAAAAGAGGCACAAAAAACTACTGAAGAAAAGCTTAAAAACCAGACTAGACCAAATGGTTAAAAAAAAAAAAGATGTAAAAATCCACTGAAGAGACGAACTCTTTAAAAAGCAGAATTGTCCAACTGGAAAAAAAGAGGTACAAAAATTCATTGAAGAAAAGAATTCATTAAAAAGTAGAATTGGCTTCTCACTGAAGAAAATAATTCCATAAAGATTAGAAGTGGGCAAGTGAAAGCTAATAATTCCATGAGATTTCAAGAAACAATAAAGTCAAAAAGAATGAAAGAAATAGAAGAAAATGTGAAATATCTCATTGGAAAAACAACTGACCTGAAAAATAGAAACAGGAGAGATAATTTAAGAATTATTGTACTTCCTGAAAGCCATGATCAAAAAAGTGCCTAGGCATCATCTTTCAAGAAATTATCAAGGAAAACTTCCCTAATATTCTACAACCAGAGGGTAAAATAGAAATGAAAAGAATTCACTGACCATCTCCTGAAAGAGATCCCAAAATGAAAATTCCCAGGAATATTCTAGCCATATTCCAGAGCCTGTAGGTCAAGGACAAAGTATTGCAAGCAGCCAGAAAGAAGCGATTTAAATGTCATAGGATCACACAAGATTTCACAGCTTCTAATTAAAAGATTGGAAGGTTTGGAATGTGATATTCTGGAGGGCAAAGGAGTTAGGATTACAACCAAGATCACCGACCCAGCAAACCTGAGTATAATCCTTCAAGTATTCCTCATAGAAAGATCAGAGCTGAATAGAAAATTTGACTTTCAAATATATGATTCAAAAGAAGCATGAAAAGGAAAACAGGAAAGATAATACATAAGGGATTCATTAAGGTTAAATTCAATAAAGCTAAAACATTCCTAGATGGGAAAATGATACTTGTAATTCCTAAGAACTTTATCATTGTTAGGACAGTTATAAATAGGATATAGGAGTGTAGAAGGAGTAGATAGTGGGCACAGGTGTGAGTTGACCCTGATGGAATGATTTCAAAAGAATAAAATTAAGGGGTGAGAGAGGAATGCACTGGGAGAAAGGCAAAGGGAGAGGTAGAATGGGGTAAATTATCTCACAGAAGAGAGGTGTGAAAGGAACATGGAATGGTGTTGGCAAATAATGCTTGAACCTTACTCTCATCAGAATTGACTCAAAGAGGGAACAATCTACCCACTGAGTTGGGTATAGGACTGTATCTTGCCATACAGAGAAGTAGGAGGGAATAGTGATGGGGGGGTGCAATGCAAGATTGGGGAGACAGCAGTCAGAAGCAAAACAGACTTTTGAGGAGGAACAGGGTAAAAGGAGAGAGAGAGAAAGGGAGAGGGAGGGAGGGAGGGAGGGAGGGGGAGAGAGAAAGAGAGAGAGAGAGAGAGAATAAAGGGGGAAGGAGTGTGCAATAGGATGGAGGGAAATACACAGGTAGTAATCATAACCGTGAATGTGAATAGGATGAAATCAATCATAAAAAGAAACAACAGAAACCAGAATCAGATAATAAGTTGTTTATAAGAAGCATACTTGAAGCAGAGAGACGCACACAGAGTAAAGGTAAAGGGCTGGAGCAAAATCTATTATGCTTCAGCTGAATTAAGAACCAAAAAAGCAGAGGTAGCAATCATGATCTCAGACAAAGGAAGAGCAAAAAGAAACCTAATTAAGAGACGATCAGGGAAGCTACATTTTGCTAAAAGGAACCATAGATAATGATGCAGTATCAATACTAAAGATATATGCACCAAGTGGTATAGTCCCTAAATTTTTAAAGGAAAAGTTAAATGAGTTATGGGAGGAAATAGATTGTAAAATTGTACTAGTTGGGGAATCTCAACTTTTCCCTCTCAGACCTAGATAACTCTAACCAAAAAAATAAACAAAAAAGTGGTTAAGGAAATGAGTATAAGTTCAGAAAAATTAGATATGATGACCTCTGGAAAAAATCGAATGGGGATAGAAAGGGGTATATCTTTTTCGCAGTAGTATCTGACATCAACACAAAAATTGACCCTGTATTAAGGCATAAAAACCTCACAACCAAATGCAGAAAAGCAGAAATATTAAATGCATCCTTTTCAGATGATGATACGGTAAAAATTACATTCAATAAAGGGTTGTGGAAGCTTAGATTAAAAATTAATTGGAAACTAAATAATCTAATTCTAAAGAATGAGTGGGTCAAACAATGAATCATAAAAACAATAATTTCATTAAAGAAAATGACAACAATGAGACAATATGCCAAAATGTTTGTGATGCAGCCAAAGCAGTACTTAGGGAAAAATTTATATCTCTAAGTAATTACATCAGTGAAACAGAGAAAGAGCAGATCAATGAACTGGGCATGAAACAATAACAAAAAATACTAGAAAAAGAGCACATTAAAAATTCCCAATGAAACTTCAAATTGTGTGGTGAATGAAAGATGAAATGGCTGAGGAGAAAAGGTTTGATCTGAGCATAATGATTTATTAAGCAACGCGTGGCAATTTCCCAACCAACTAGTACCAGACCTCCCCACTTTGGCCTAGACCCTGAATACAAGGAAAGATAGACACACATTGAAACAATGGAGTAAGGCCAATTAATGAAAAGGAAACAACACAACATTAGATAATCTGATTTCTAATTAGATGAAATATTAGGAGCTTTCTATATTGGGAGGGGGAGAGTGAAAAGATGCAGTTCCCTGAATTCAGAAAAAGAGGTGTCCCATTTCCCCCAAGTGTCTGTAAACAATCAAAGGAACATGGAAACAATAAATGATTGGTCGGTAAGGGTCCAGTTTTCAAATAAGCCATATGGGTTGGTTGAGATGCACAATTGTGAGAAAATTCCTTGTGTCATCCTTTGGATCTGACTGGATTTCTGATGAACATAACTGAGGTTCTTAATTAAGGCTCTCTAAATAGCAGGTAGAGGTGGTCTAGTTTCTCAGGCACTCAGGATTGGCTTCAAACAAGATAATAAGTTTTTCTCCCACAATTCCCACAAGTGGATAAAATTTTTCACAAGATAGAAGTTGGACTAGACCCATAATTGAATAGAAAAGGAACTGAGCTACCTCCAGAATTGGGTCACAAGATGCAGTCCATGTGGTTCATTCAGTTCCCACAATTAACTACTTTCTATCTTAATCCCCTCATTTCCCTCAATTTTCTCAATTGGAAATCCTGACAATCAAAGGAGAGATGAATAAAATTAAAAGTAAGAAAATCATTGTACTAATAAATAAAACTAGAAGCTGATTTTATGGGGTGATCCAATAAAATAGATAAAGTATTGGTTAATTTCATTTTACAGAAGGAGGAAGGCCAAATTACCAGTATAAAAAATGAAAAAAGAGTGAGTTGACTACCAATGAAGAAATCAAAACAATTATTAGGAGCTATTTTTTCCCAATGACATGTTAATAAATATGACAACCTAAGTGAAATGAATGAACACTTGCAAAAATACAAATTTGCAGAGATTAACAGAAGAGTTAAATAACTGTACTTCAGAAAAAGAAATTGAACAAGCCATAGATGAGTCCCCTAAGAAAAAATCTCCAGTACTAGATGGATTCACAAGTGAATTCTACCAAACATTTAAAGAAAATCAATACTATATAAATTATTTGGAAAAAATAGGCAAAGAAGGAGTCCTACCAAATTCCTTTTATGACAAATATGGTACTGATACCTAAACCAAGAAGAGCAAAAACAGAGAAAGAAAATTGCACACCGATTTTCCTAATTAATATTGTTGCAAAAATTTTAAATAAAATCCAGCAAGGAGTTACAGCCATGTCACAAAAATCATATACTATGACCAGTTGGGATTTATATATTCCAGGAAGGCAGTTAGTTCTATATTAGGAAAACTCTCAGCATAATTGACCATATCAATAACAGAACCAACAAAAGTCATATGATTATCTCAATAGCTGCAGAAAAAGCTTTTGCCAAAATACAACACTCATTCCTATTAAAAAAAAACATTAAGAGAGCATAAGAATAAATGGAGCTTTCCTAAAAATAAGTAGTATTTATCTAAAACCATCAACAAGCATTATCTGTAATGAGGATAAGCCAGAAGCCTTTTGAGTAAGATCAGAGATGAAACAAGGGTGCCCATTATCACCACTGTCATTAAATGTAACATTAGAAATAGTGGCTATAGCAATGAGAAAAGAAAAAAAATTGAAGGAATTAGAATAGGCAATGAGGAAACAAAAGTACCCCTTTTTGCAGATGATATGGTGGTATCCTTCGAGAATCAGCTGAAAAGCTAGCTGAAATAATAACATCCGCAAAGTTGCATGATATAAAATAAGCCCAAATAAATCATCAACATTTCCATGTATTATCAACAAAGTCCAGCAGGAAGAGATAGAATGAGAAATTCCATTTTAAAGTAACTGTAGATAATATAAAAATACTTGAGATTCTGCCTGAAAAACAAACCCAGGAACTATATGAACATAATTACAAAACACTTTTCAAACAAGTTGGATCTAAACAACTAGAAAAATATTAATTGCTCATAGACAGGCCAAACCAATACAATAAAAATTACAGTTCTGCCTAAATTAATTTACTTATTTGGTGACATACCAGTCAAAATACCAAACATTCATAGAGCTGGAAAAAATAACACAATTTATCTGGAGGAACAAAAGGTCAGGAATATTAAGGAATAATGAAAAAATGAAAGGAAAGTAACTGAGTCGTATGGGATCTCAAACTGTATTACAAAGCAAATCAAAACAATCAGACACTAAGAAGTAAAGTGGTGGATCACTGGCATAGATTAGGTGTACAAGATGCAGTAGTAAATGACAGTAGTAATCTAGTATTCAACAAACCTAAAGATCCAAGATTCTGGGGCAAGAAATCACTATCTGACAAAAACTGCTGGAAAAACTGGAAAGCAGTTTGGCAGAAACTAGACGTAGACCAACATCTTACTCTGTATACCAAGACAAGGTCAAAATGGTACAAGACTTAAATATAAAGGGTGGTATCATAAGCAAATTAGAAGAGCATGGAATGTCATACCCATTAGAAGATAAAACAAAAAATAGAGACCATTATGGGAAGTTAAATGGATGATTATGATTACATCAAATTATAATGGGGCTGCACAGAAAACCAATGGAGCCAAGATTAATAAAAAAAGGAGAAAACTGGTAGGGACAGGGATTTTCTAATATATTTCTCTGAGAAAGGCCTTATTTCTCAAATATAGAGAGAATTGAATCAAATATGTAGGAATTTGAGTCATTCCTCAGTTGATAAATAGTCAAAAGATGAACAATTTTCAGAAGAAATCAAAACTATCTATAGTCAGGTGAAAAAATGCTGTAAAACATTATTGATTAGAGAAATGCAAATTAAAACAACTCTGAAGTGCTATCTCACACTTATCAGATTGGTTACTATGATAGAAAAAAAATGACAAATTTTGGAAGGGATGTGGAAAAACTGGGACACTAATGGACTATTGGTGGAGCTGTAAACTGATCCAATTTGGCATTAAAGATAGCCACAAGGGCCATCTATAAAAACTGCATACCCTCTGGCCCAGCAATACCATTACTAGGTCTGTATATCAAAGAGATTAAGAAAAACTCAAATAAATAAAAGGAAAAAGACCTATATGTACAAAAATATTTATAGTAGCTCTTTTTGTAGTGACAAAGAACTGAAAATTAAGGGGATGCCTGTCAGTTGGGGAATGACTGAATAAGTTGTAATATATAATTGTGATGGAATACCATTGCGCTTTAAGAAATGATATCAGAAAAACCTGGAAAGATTTACACAAATTAGTGCAAAGTGAAGTGAGCAGAATCAGGACAACATTGTACAGCATTGTAACAATATTATTGTATGATGAACAACTGTGAATGACTTAATTATTCTCAAGAATATAATGGTTCAAGACAGTTCTGAAGGACTTATGAGGAAAACTGCTATCCACCTCCAGAGAAAGAACTGATGAAGTCTGAATACAGACCAAAGCATACTTTTTTTTAACTTTATTTTTCTTGGATGTTGTTCTTGGTTTGTATTTTCTTACGCATCCTGGCCAATTTGGAAATTTGTTTTGCATGACTACACACGAATGATCTATATCAAATTGCTGGTCTTCTTAAGAAGCGTGGAGAAAAGAGAGAGAGAAAATTGTTTTTACAAGTAATTGGAAAAATTTAAAAATCTAAAAAAAAACCAGATAAGGAAATGCTTGCATGTCATCCTCAAGAACTAGCCATCTCAGGGTAAGAGTAGATACCATTTGAATCAATTCCAGCAAAGTACTGGGTAGTCTCTCATGTAATGCTTGCGTACAAGATATAGAGATGTGTGCCTCTGTGTTGGTACACTTGAGTGTATGACTGGTTTCATTTCAACTCATGGGAGATCCCCAGTAGAGCATCCAAGGCGGCTTCTCCTTAGCTCCATGCTAGTCAACATTTTTATCAGTGACTTGGATGAAAATATTGATGTCTTAATTGTCACATTTGTGATGACATGAAGCTGGGCAGGCTGGCTAACTCAATGGTTGATAGAGTCAGGATGCCAAAGAGGTCTTAACATCGTAGAACAGTGGGCTGAATTCAGTAAGATAAAATTAATAGAGATAAATGTGAAAAGTCTTTTACTTGGATGTCTCTTCACAAACACAACGTGGGACAGGTTCAGGGGAGCTGACACTTTGGAAAAAGTCTAAGGGATTTAATGGATTGTAAGCTCACTATGAGTCATTGGTGTAATATGACTGCCAGAAAAGCTAACACAACCATGGGTGTTGTTAGAGGAGGCCTAGTGCCCAGGACTAGGCAAGTGATGATCTGTTGCTTTGCTCAGACCACACTGGACTCCTGGGACCAGTTCTAGTTGCCATATTTTAGGTAAGGACATTGATAAGTGTTCAGAAGAAGGCAATCAGGATAATGAGAAGACTGGAGCCCATGTAGGATGAGGATTCTCAAAGGACCTGGGAGAAAAGAAGGATTAGGGAGGAGAGGAACATGGTATCTATCTTGAAGACTTATTCCACTTGGCCCCAGAGGGCTGCATTTTATGAAGAACAGTGGATAAAAGTTGCAAAGAGGCAGATTTTAGGTTCAGTTTTATTAGAGCTATACAAAAATGGAATGCTCTCCCTCCAAAGAACCAGGGTTCTTCATGACTGGAAGTGTTCAAGTGGAAACTGAATGACTGTGGGAGTGTTGGAAAGGGGAATCTTGTTTAGTTTTGTATTGGATTACATAGACTTTGGTGTTCTGTGCCTGTGGAGTTAGCTGGAGGCCAGTCTTGACAAATTCCTACTGGCTATTGTGGCCCTACAAGTACTTCATGACTCTGTGATCTCCTTGATGAGATACTCCCTCCCTCTGTGCTAATCACAACCCATCCATGCCTCTCCATCTTGTATAATTCTTGCTCACATTATCCCATGAATCTTTCATGGAGGAGCCATTCAACATGTCAAATGTGTTCCTTACATTCTGTGGGAACTGCTGCATTACCCATATCTCGTATCCCTTGATCTTGCTGGGCAACCAATGAGGGGTGTCATGAAGCCAGTTGATACCTGTTCTCCCAATCGATCATTAAATTTTCATTGTGACCATTTGTACTGTGAAAATCAAACAATACAAATCAGAAATTGACTTACTATTTCAATGATTATCCAAACTTAAGAAAGCAATGGAGAAAATGTTAATAATGCACATTAAATTTGTGTGCCATGAGTACATTCTGTCCCCACCCAAGAGCTGGTTGTTAAACACTTACCAACACACCCCTTATGAATGATATTCCTTGTGGCCACTGTGCATAGCCATTTCCCTTTGGGTCAAATCAAGTTATGACTGATTCCTTCATGACCACAATGTTTCAATATTTGCATACTTGCAGCATTTCTGGGAGAATATTTGTATGTCCTTACATATGTTTGTGCATGCATGAACTTGAATGGGCTTTAGAAAGCATCTTGGGATGGTTAAAAGCATGAAGCAGTTTCCCAAATCCAGTTCAGCTCTTTTTATTCTTTTCTGTTCTGGATCCAACCCATGGCACTTTTTAAGGATCTAATTCTGGCTTATAATAGTCTGGTCAGATTCTGGGCCTTTGTCATCTCTGACTTTTCCTGCTTGGATTATTAAGCCTTTTTCTTTTGATTGATCATGGATCTGTTTGAGGAGGCCCTGTAATGTTTTGGGGCACAATGCAGTTGGCACAATGCAAACAGGATGCCTGAAGTGCTTGGCTCCTCTTTATCTGGGCCCTGCTCAGGATACCCTCTGTCCTTTCTTGAGCGTAAGCCTCTTGGCAGTAATGGTTAATAAATTATATATATTTTGACACAAACTGAAATCTCAGTTTAGGTATTGAGATGTGAGCAGCTTTGAGGGGCCTTTGAAAACATCACTAGAGACTACCCTTTTCTCATAATCTTCTCATTGTGTTCTGGGTTTTTGTCATTGATTGATGATCAAAAGATTCAGGGCAGACTCCCAAGAGGCGGGAGGATGGAACCTAAGCTGGGCCTCAAAGGCAGAGAAAGATTTCATTAGACAGACAGAAGGGGAGGGCTACTCTAGGAAGAGAAGAGGATTCCATTACATTCATAGGATCCTTATAAGAGAGAAGCCAGGTCTAGAAAGGTTAAGTTATTGGCCTATGATCACACAGCTAGTATGTGTCAAAGCAGCCTTTGAACCAAAGTCTTCTTCTTGACTCCAAGCCCAGCATGCTGGCCATTCTGCTGCAGATGCTGGGGAGGGAGTGAACATTTGTGCATTGGAGGATTAGCATGGGATTTCCCCAAAGTCACCCAGGCAGTTAGTATTGGGGATAGAATGTGAGATCTGGCCTTGCCACAAAATTGACTTGATGAGTGACCTTGGGAAGTGATCTTAGGGTCACAAGATCTGGATTCACCAGTTGGGCCCCAAAGAAGAGCAAGGAACCCACATTCCCTGCCTTGCCTTCTTTGCTAAGATGACAAACCACAAATAGGGAGCACTGCTCATGATGTCCATTACAGGTGGTGGTGGAGCAACTTTTGTTACAGGGTTGGGATGACTCTTAGGTTGGCAAGGTGGGAGGGATATATTGAGAAATTAAGGTGATATTAAGACAATGACTGTCAACTGATTTAAAAAAGATACATCTTGAATTCAAATCCTGGCTCTGCCACTTGCTTTCATGGGACTACAGATAAGTTGCTTACATTCTCTAGACCTCATTTATCTATGCTGACAAACGAGGAGGTTGGACTATTAGATGGTCTCTTCCAGCTTGGAGATTCTGGGAAACATTCCCATTTCCCTAAAACCCTCCAGGCTCCAGTCTGTGGTCTGTCTAGTTGTACTTTTCTCCCTTAGCTATAGGCAACCTCCATAGGCCTAGAGAGACAGGCAAGTACTGTAGGTATGGGAGGTGGGTTGTCAGGTTCTTTAACTGACCATGCCAGGCTAGGATCCTGCCTCTGCTTCCCTGCTACTGTTGGAGTGGGCACCTGGCTCCTGCCACCACGGCATAGGGCATGGGCTGGCAGTGCAGGGATGCCTGCCTCTTTCTTGACAGGTGTGAGGTCACGACCATTGGAATTAGATTCTTAATTACAGGGTAAAGACACCCTGGCCAGGGAAGAAAGGTTGGAGATGGGCTCCAGCCAAGGACGTATCTGGCCCATGTGACAAACCCTGGGACAGGTTGTGAACGCATCTCTGTGGGGAGCACTTCATTAAAGCAGGGCTGCTGGTCCCTCAAAGTGGCAGAGCACACCTCTCTAACAGCCTGCCCCTTCCCCCAGCCCAACTGTGGGCACTGAGGATGAGAGGATTTCAGAGCTGGGAGGGATGTGGAGATCATTTTGTTTAGTCCTTAACAAAAGAAGGAGTCCTTACTCATAAGCTTAGAACTGGGGTTAGGGATGGGGAGACTTGACCTTGAACCAAAGCCTTTAGTAGGGCTGGGAGGCCAGGGGATATTTGGGAGCCTTGTCTGCTAGGAATCTCCCTTTTAAATAATAGATATCTTTTGTTTTTATATCCCTTATAAAAGAATAAAATAAAGAGAAAAAAGGGAAAAAAGTAACCAACATATCAAATATATATACGTATGCATACATTTGTGTATATTATATATATATATATGTTATATATATATATATGATATTATATACCCCCATTGTCTTCCACCTTTACAAAGGAACAGAGAAAAATGACTTCTCATATCTCTTCTTTGAGGGCAACCATGATAGTTGTCATTTCCCAGCATTTGTTTTCTTTTTTAAAATAACTTTTTGCTGATGTCTGTTGTTCTTTTTCCATTGACCTCCAATCACTGCCTCCATCCCATATAACAAGTACCATTTGAGAGAGAGAGAGAATCAGAATCATTGAAAATGACATCCGAAAATGCATGCAGTGTTCCTGCTGCTCCCATGGACTACCTGCTTCTGCATAGGGTTGGGGGTAGGGCTGGGGCCATCTTGTCGTATCCCTTTAAGCCATGCTTCTTTTTCGTAACTTTGTCTCATTCATGTTGAATTTTTTGGTATGTGGTGGATCTTTCCGTTTCATTGTGGTTGTCACTATGCAGCTCTTCATCAGCTTGTGTAGACCTTCCCATGCTTCTCTGAATTCATCACACATCTGTTCTCACAGAACAGAAAAATTCCATCATGGCCTGGCCTTGGGCAGCTACTTTGTTTTCGATTGTTTCCTGGGGACTGATCCTTTGAGCTACATTGCTGTAGCCTCCATATACATTGTTTTTCTGTTGTTGCAGTCTTCATTTTAAGTCTTTAAATTTAGTGTCCTTATATTTATCATATGTATTGTTTTTTGGAGCTCAATATGTGTGTATATTTTAAAATTGTCTCTCTTACCTACTATTGTAAATAAGGAAGTTTTACATATGTAAGTAAATATCGAGGTCTCATGGAAATAGCTCACTGTGTATGTGACGTCAAGCAAGTCTCATCCCTTGAGCCTTGGTTTTCAGATGAGCTTCACTAGCTCCCCAGCAACTCTTGGATAAAAATACAAATTCCTTTGGTTGCCATTTAATGTCCATCATCACTGACCTCATATCCCTCCCACTTTGGGAGCTGGCCTTTATAACAAAGCATAAAAGGGGGATACAAAGTAGCTCAACCTGTCTTCAGTCGACTGTCCTTTCCGGGCTATGCCTCCAATTTATCTTTTTAGGCTAATTGAATGTATTGTGTTCCCTCCAGACTGGCCTACTTCCCCTTTCCCCGCCTCAGTGCTCTTGCCCAGGCTGTGTCTCATGCCTGGAATTCTATCCCTCCTCCTCTCTGCCTTTTGGAAGCCCAGGCTCCCTTCAAGGCTCAGGCCATGTTACCTCCTATAAGAGCTTTTCCTGTTTGCCTCAATTAGAACAAACCTCCCCTAGGAAGTTGGTAGTTTGAAGAATATATAGGTTTTGTGCTGATGTGTTTTGTCGGTAAGTTAACTTACTTTCTATACACATATGCACGTACACACATGGACACCCCACCCCCAAACTGAGCTCTTCATTGTGAATAAGCACTGGTGTCCATTCCAGAAAACTTGTCTGATAATATTGTCACCCTCGTGTCTTGTCATCTTCCTCCTCTGCTGGGAGGGAGGGAGCAGGTTTAATTGGTTCTGCAGAATCTTCATGGTTTTTTCTTTACTCCGAATTAATCGTCCTTTTTGCTCATTTGCATTTTTGTAGTCAGAGTGGAACCCCTGATTCTACCCATTTCAGTTCTGACAAACCTCCCCACTTTCCAGAGTGCCTCTACTTGTCCTCTCTGTCTGCACAGTCATGCTCTGTTCCCTGCATGTGCCCGTTTCCCCCAGGTGATGGGGGTCACTCTATGGTTCTTGGCCCTTGCCAAGCTAGCACTGCTGTGAAGATTTGGGTATCTGATGAATCTCTCTTTCTGACTTGGGCTTCCTTGGGATATATTATGCTTATGAGTGAGAGTACTGGGTCAAAGGGCACAGGCTGTTTGCTCACTTTCCTTACATAATTCCTTGTTGAAATCCTGAATGGCTGGACCAGCAGCTTCATCATCAAGACCTCAGGGTGCTTGTGTCTTCTTTCCAACATAGACTTTCCCTGTCCTTTGCCGTGGCCTTTAGAAGGTTTTTGGGTAGTGTGACCCTCTCTGCCTCTGCATGTGAGGACGGTCCAAGTGTTGGAGACAGAGCTGGAGACTTGTGCCCTAGAAACAGGAGACAGAGCAGGCTTTGGGCCTTTGATTCCTGGACTTCTCCCTGGGACCTCCAGTGATGTGTTTCCTTCTCTCCCACCCCCACATCTCTTTGCTGAGTAAAACTGAGGCAGGGTCAAGGCTCTTTTGAATTTTTTTTTCCATGGTGGGGGAGGGAGAGAACTTCTTTTGGTGATGATGCCAAATGAGCTGGAATCTGTCCAGGGTTGTTATAGAAACTCTGGAGAATCCTTTCGAGAAATGGGGGGGAAATAATGTGAACACAGCCCCATTCATTCCCCTATTCATCACTCACAGAGTCTCCTCCAGCTCCATGGAAGCTGCCTCAGTGACAGGAAACAGGCTTGGAGCAGAGGCAGCAATGGGGTGAGATAGTGCTCTCCTTGGAGAGCTTGGGGGCACCCAGATTCTTTGTTAAGTTCTTCTGCTTCCCTGCCCTGCACCCAGTGGTTCCCTGGCATAGCAAATTCAGCCAGTTCAAGATGGGTGTCAGCCTCTTTCCCCTGAAACCTGGCCTGCCTTTTAGCTTGACTTTTTCCTATGACACCACCATTCACTCTGTCCTTCTCCTTTGAAACCTTGAGATTCTCCTTGATTTCTTCTCCCTTAGCTCCCACATCCAGCAAAACAAGCCAGTTCTCCCACATTCAGTGGAGCAGGCAGCAAGTAGCAGTGTAGTGCGGTAGACAGAGCATGGAGTCAGGAAGAGCTGCTTTCAAATCCCAACCTCAGCTACTGCATCATTGTGTCACTTACCCTTTCTTGTTACTATTGTTCCATTGTGTCTGACTCTCTATGACCCCATTTGGGGTTTTCATGGCAAAGATACTGGAGTGGTTTGCTGTTTCTTCAGTTCACGCAGATGAGGAAACTGAGGGTTAAGTGACTTGCCCAGGGTCTGAGGCTGGATTTGAATCCAGAAAGATGAATTTTCCTGACTTCAGGCCGAGTGTTCTCTCTGTAGTGCCAGCTAGCTTCCCTAATCACTCTAACAGTCTAATAACAATTATTATCTAATAGCCCATGTTATATAATATGTAATATAATGTATGATCGAATAATAATACTTATCTAATTATGTATATCTAATATAATGTATAATCTATTACATATAACATGTAATCTAGTAACTTATCTAATCTAATAACATATACATACTATATAGTATAATATGTAATTTAATAATAATTATCTAATCTAATAATATATTATGTATGATATCTAATGCAAGTTCTCCATAAAATAGTCTCTTTGGCAAGCATACATTTTGCATTTGAACAACATGGCCAGCCCATTGGAGTTGTGCTCTCTGAAGCATACTTGGTAGGTCAACTCGAGCAAGGACTTCAGTGTCTGGTACCTTATCATGTCAGGTGATCTTCAGAATCTTCCTAAGACAGTTCAAATGGAAGCAGTTCAGTTTCTTGGCATGTCACTGGTAGACTGTCCGTGTATCACAGGCATACAACAATGAGATCAGTACAACAGCTCTGTAGACCTTCAGTTTGGTAGTCAGTCTAATACCTCTTCTCTCCCAAACTTTTCTTTTGAGCCTCCCAAAGACTGAGCTAGCTCCGGCAATGCATGCATCAACCTCATTGTCAATGTGTACATCCCTGGAAAGTACACTGCCAAGGTAAGTGAACTTATCCACAGCATTCAAAACTTCTCCATTTGTTGTAACCAATGGTTCCACGTATGGATGGAAGGTGGCTGATGGAGCACCTGTGTTTTCTTGGTGTTAATTATTAGGTCAAAATGAGCACAGGCATCAGAGAATTGATCCATACTTTGTTGCATCTCAGCTTCAAAGGCTGCATTGAGTGCACAATCATCTGCAAACAGAAAATCATGCACCAACCCTCAACTCTACTTTGGTCTTGGCTTGTAGCCTTTTCAAATTGAAGAACTTACCCTCAGTATGGTAATTGACCTTGATGCTGTGTTCATCCTCATTTAAAGCATTTGTCAACATGGCTAAAAACATCATGCTAAAAAGCATGGGAGCAAGCACACAGCCCTGTTTCATTCTGTTGGTGACTGGGAAGGCATGAGAACTTTGTCCATTATCCAGAACCTGGGTAAACATGCCACCATGAAATTGATGTACAGTATTTATGAACTTCTCTGGGCAACCAAAAAGACTATTCTATGGAGAACTTGCATGGGGCAGGAGATCACATGGTGGCCAGAAGAAATGATACAAAGATACTCTCAAAGTCTCTCTCAAGAACTTTGGATTTGACTGTGCACCATGGGAGACACTGGCACAGGACCACTCAGTGTGGCATGTCCACGTAAGAAAAGGTGCTGTACTCTTTGAGCAAAGCATAATTGAGACAGCACAGAGTAAACGCAGGATGCGCAAATTTGGGATATCCACCCCAAATATTCAGATGGACTATCTGTGCCCAACCTGTGGTAGAGCATTCTGAGCTGGTATTGGTCTGATCAACCTCAGTTAGACACACTGAATTTCGTTGTGGTCCTCTTCAAAGATGAAGGACAACAGCCATGAGATCTAACATAATGCGCAGTCTAATAATCATACTATCTAATCTAGTAGCATGTATTATATATAATATAATGTATGATCTGCTAATAGTCATTATTACCCATCCTGTCTCCTCTCTGCGAGACAGCAAAGCCTGGTCAAATCAACAAGCATTTATTTGGCCCCTGCCAAGCACCATACTCAGGGTTAGGGATGCAAAGAAAGGTCAAACCCAAACCCAACCCCATCTCACAAGGAGCTCATAATCTGTTGGGACAAATGACATGTAAAGAATTAGGTACAGGAAGCTATAGAAAGGATAAGCTGGAGACAGTCAGTAGAGGGAGGCACTAAGATTGTGGACTGGGAAGCCATCTTGCAGAAGGCAGACTCTAACCAGGAAAGACAGGAGGGGACAGTGAGGAAGCAAACAAGTTCTAGGCATAGGAGACAGCCAAGGAAGAAACTCGAGTCAGAAAATAAATAGTGTCTTGTGGGATGAGGGGTGAGTGTTGTAGGATGTAAGGAGACTGGAAAGGTTGGGAAGGGCATAGGTCAAGGATGGGGAACCCACATATGGATGGCCCTCTAGGTCCTCAAGTGTGGCCCTGTTCCGTCAAAGGACTGCACTTGAGGATCTAGAGGGCCACATGTGGCCTCGAGGCCACAGGTTCCCTATCCCTGGCTAGGTTTGGCAGAGTTTTAAAAGCCAAACAGGATTTTAAATTTCATTCTGGAGGTAATAGGGAGCCATGAGAGTTTATTGAATAAGGGGAAGACATGGTGGATACAGTTCTGGATGTGAAATCATGAAGACCTGGATTCCAATCTTACCCCTAATTCATTTGAGCTTTGAGGCTCTGGGCAAGTCCCTTTAACTTCCCTGAGCTTGTTTCCCCCTTTGTAAAGTAGGAACAATACTGGAGTCTGTATAAGCATCACAGGTTTCTTAAGGCTCCCATGGGAGTGAACGCAAACACTAGCATGATTTAGGCATGTTCTGATTGACTGATGATTGTTCTCTTGGTCATCCTGCTGGGCCTGGCTCTCATGACCATCCAGGGTGCTGGACACATCATTTTACCTCCGTTCTCTGTGCCCGTCTCACTTGCTTGAATGTACATCTGGTACCGTCACGACTCAGAACTCTGATAGCTCCCCAGTGCCTCCCAAGTCAAGTCTCAGTTTCTTCCACCAAGGATTGAAGACCTTCCATTTGTGGTCTGTCACCAACCTCCCTTTCCAGCATGGTCTCTTCTGTATTACCCTGTCCTGTAAAGTTCACATTTTGACCCCTGATCGTACTTCCGGGTGCTTTCCCACCCATGCACTAGAGAGAGCTAGTCGCTCTGCCTGATAGCTCTCCCTCCTGGTCTTCATCGGGTGAATTTCTGCCCATTTTTAAAAGTCCTACTTCAAAGCCACCTTGGGCCTCATGAATAATGTTCCTTGGACTTCATGAAGAATTTTTTTTCCTCCTCACAACTGTTGAGTATTATTCTTGCAACTAGGAAATAAGAAATACAGGTAATGGGGTATAGAAATTTATCTTGCCCTACAGGACCAAAACGAAGATGGGGATAAGGGAAGGCAGGTCTGTTAGAAGGGAGGGCAGATTGGTGATAGGGGTAATTAGAATGCTCAGTGTTTTGGGGTGAGGGGAGGGGAGAAATGAGGAGAAAATTTGGAACCTAAAAATTTTTTGGATATGAATGTTGAAAACTTAAATAAATTTAAAAAAACAAACAAAAAACAATTACTAGCTGTGTGACCCTGGGTAAGTCATTTAATTTGAGTCTGCCTGTGATGGCAAGCAAAATAGGATCTTTTGCTGGTTTTGTTTTAAGTAAAATCAAGTGCCTCTGATTGAATCTTGCCTTTATAACAGTTTTTTTAAAACTAGAAACAGTGTATGTATTTTTATTGTTAATTATTTTAATGTGATTAAAGATCTTCCCCATCCATTAATGGGCTTGCTCATTAAGGGAAGTTTGATAAGGGATCGTATTTGTTCTTTGTTGCTGTTGCTGAAGAACGACCATGCCATCAGAGAAATTATGACATGACTGACTGTATTTTGAGTGAAGGAGGGCTGTGCAGGTCACCAACCTCACTTCTCCTCCAGAGCCCTCTGAATCCAGTGAACTGATATTTCTCAGGATGACTGGAGATGGCCCAGGATACCTTGCGGCCTTTAGGCCAAGGTCTTTGCAGGTACTCACTTAGGCAAGGCCCATTCATTGAGTGGGCCTGTTTAAGAAGTAGCCAGGGCATGGCCCCTTTAATGAGGTCAAGGAAACAAAGACTGGGTGAGAAACAGCAACAGTTACTATTGATAATCACTTTAAAGCTAGGGGGGTCCAGGTCCTTGGCAGGGGCCCCTTGGAGTGGATTTGTGGGAAGGTTCATATCATTTGTTAATGAGGCACTGATTCTCAAGGGTTGTGATGCCCTCTGGCTCTAAAAAAGGTATAAATACTCTGAGGATGAGGTTTTACTTTGGAGCTTACTGACTGGAAGTGTTTGTTTCACCAGATGAGAGCTCTGGGAAGCTGCTAAGGAACACAGATATCCGTGCTTCCCTCTCTGGTAGCTATGGTCAGACACTTGGACCTGTCTGTTGAATTCAGGCAGAGGAAGCCATGTCTGTTGATTTTTGATTTCTCTGTATTTTCTTTGAAGTTCAGGGTGCTGACTCTCCTGAACTAGGTGAATGATATATGTACTTGGTTAAAGGAATGATACATGTGCTTGATTAAAATGATAGTTAACCCCTCAAAAGTTGCCTTTCCTTTTATGAATACAGATATAAGAACCAGTGGTAACAGGACCCCCCCCATGTATGTTTGGGTGCTTACTGATACACTGTCTCAGTTTCCTCAGCATTAAAAATAGGGATTATGATACCACCTAACTTCTCAGATTATTGTGAGGATCAAAAGACATCATGTTTGTAAAGTATTTAACTTAGTGCCTGGTACATAATAGGCACTTGATAAATATTTGTTTCCTTTCTGTAATTTTTTTTCCTCCATGATTTATCTAGAGTCCTCTCCCATGTCCCCTGCTAGATTGTGACCTTTCTGAAGGTAGGAACCCTGTTTTCTCATTGTTATCACTGCAAGGCCCAATACTTTGGCTAAGAAAGAGGGCCAAGAGAATATGATTTGTTCTGACTCGATGGATTATTTTGTATTTATTCTCTCCGTGTTTATTCAGTATGTACTTAATATATACTATTTGTTCTCTGTGTTGAAGAATAAGCTTTTTTATCCTAGAAGTATCCATCATCCACTCTGTAGCCCTTACTAAGGCTACCATATGTTGGTCTTCATTTTTTTATGGCTATGACCTGTCTGAGTTATTAGCTGGAATGGAAGTTCTCAGGAGGCAGAGGCAGTTCTGGAGCTCTCCCAGTGACTTGAGAAGTGTTTGTCAAATGAATGATCTTTTGTGTGACTTTGGAAACTTCATGCTCTTAACTATTCCCCTTGTATTTCCCTTTTACTCCTAGAGTCGACTTAAAGAAGCTGTGCAGCTCTTAGAAGATTACAAGCATGGGACGCTGCCTCCTGGAGTCACCAATGAACAAGTTAGTGTGCATCCCATCTGGGGGATGGTACAGGTTGTGGTGTGTGCCAGGGCTGAGCCACCCCTGGGCACACATCCTTCAAGGCAAATCCCCAAATCTTATTTCAACCCCAAGCTTTCCATTCTTATCCCCATAACTGCTTCTGCTAATTTTGGGAACCCTTAGTATTTGGGGGCCCACTGGAAATGCCCCTTTGTTACTTCTGCTCCCTATCCTGTGGTGCACTAGGTGGCTGGTGGGCCAGTGAGGAACTATCTCAGGTGAGTGAGTCCCAGACAAGGAAGAAGGGAAGCAACAGGTTTGGTTAATAAGGCTTTGAACAATGTGGAAAGAGGCCCTGGGCCTCATCCAGATCACCAGAGCCTGGCCCAACCCCTCACCTCTTTCCTTTTCTTTTTTTCTCTTAAATTCTTTGTCCAGGAAACCTGTTCTTCAGGGATAATGTAGATGAAGAGAAGAGAAAGAGGGAAGGGAGAGACTGAGTTGGAAAAGATAACTTTAATTTTTTTTTAAGGTACTATTCCTTGTTAAGTGCCAGTACTAACTTACCACAGTGTTTCCAAGCTGAGGATGCTTCCATCCTCTTCCTGAACAAATGAGACATTTTCAGTTGTCTTATGGAGATTAATAATTTCCTCAAGGTCCTTGAAACTCATGAATTCTCTTGAATACTGTGCTTCTCCCTCCCTGAAAGGGGAACCTCCTTATAAAGCTATGGATCCCATCAAAGGGGTTGCAAGGGAGCACTGTGTGGTGCAATAATAACCATAGTGGACCCTTTACAGTGCTTTCAGATGTTCAGAGTGCTTTGTATATGGTATTCCTTCTAAGCATTGTCACACCCCTATTAAATGGAGCTTATGGGTCTTATATTTTCATTTTACAGATGAAGAAACTGAGGTTCAGGGTAGTAAATGACTTGCTCACAATCACACAACTAGTAGTGTCAGAGATGAGATACAAACCTGGCAAGGACACTGAATTTGGAGTCAGCCACCAGTGAGTTAGTCAGCCTATAAACATTTTATTAGGTGCCAGGCACCATGCTAAGCACTGGGGATGCCAAGAAGACAAAAGACATCCCCTGCTCTTAAGGATATGGCAACCTCAGCTGTGATAGGGACTGCCTTTGTGACCTTGGGCAAGTCATTTTTAACTCATCCAGACTTCAGTTTCCTCATTTGTAATAGAGGGGGTGAGACTAGATGATATCTAAGGTTAAACTCTACTTTAAAATTCTGTGATCCCAAAAGCCCTTTCTGTAAGGTCATCCCCTGTCCTAGGTCCTGAGGGGGGGGGGTTATTGGGAGGAGAGGGATGGTGACAGTGTGGGTTAATCAGTCCTTGTTCCTCAACACTCCCCTTTTCCATTGTCCTATTTGGGCTAGAGGTCACCCTTGGCCCAGGTCAGCTCAACATGTAGGTTCATTGTTAGTGAGGGGTTGGGTATTTTGGAAAACTGTACTTTGAGTCTAGAAAGGGAAATAAAAATACATGTATGTGTGCACATGTATACACATATGTATATTTATACACGCATGTATGTGTGTATGTATTTGGGGGGACACTTAAAAAAAACATGGTTGTCAGTTTCCTGGCTGCCATCTCCGTTTTCCAGTCTTCTTACATATGACACCCCTCCCCACCCCCACGTCCACACTCAGCTAAACTAGCCAACTTGCTGTTCCTAACACATGACCCTGTATGTCTACACCTTTGCTCTGGCTATTTGCCCTGCTTAGAATACACTCTGTCTCCATCTTAGTCTCAGGAAGTACTAGATTTCCTTCAGAGCTGAGCTCAAATGCCCTCCTTCCCCCCTAGCACCCTCCCTATAACAAGGCAGTTCACTTTAAACAACTCGGCCTATTTTCATATGTGAGAGAGTATGCCTCATTCTGCACCTGTAGTCCACTACTTCTTACAAAAGACAGGAGACCTACTTTTTTCACTCTCAGTCACCTCAGAAGCATGGTGCACATTTCGATGGATGCCTTAGGCTTTGCAGATCTCCATCTGCCCCTGGACATGTGCCGCCTTGTCTAGCCCAGGCTATGAAACCTAGAACATGTTTACTGATTCTTTTGACCCTTGGGGGTTGGGAGGGCAACTTTTTCCATCTTGTCTGTAGAGGAGACAGAGGGATGAGTAACTTGGAACCACCGAATGTCAGCACTAGATGGCCCTCAGACACCTAGCCCACTATGCCCCATCTCAAACCATGCTGCAGACCAGTAAAAAAAAAGAAAGTCCCTCTCACCTGGGACTTCTTGCCTCCCTGGTGAGTGGTGGATGGGATGGATTTAGGGAGCCAAGGAGAAGGGACCTGAGGTGAGGGTTGGTGGGGGAAGAACCCATTATGGTTATAGATTTTATGAAGTGAGGTCCCTGGGGAGTAAAAATTTTACCTACCATAAGACTGTGCCAGTTTTCAGACTTAGGAATGTGAATTGCTGATCCAGGCTAACTGCTTCATTTTACAGATAAGAACAACTGAGCTCAGATGATTAAAGTCACTTGCCCAAGTTCACACAGCTAGGGAGGTGCAGAGTGTGAACTAGACCCTGGCCCGCTGACAGGTAGTATGAAGCCCCTCTGACTCTACCTCCCCTAAGTAAGTGGCAGGCCAGGTTTCAGGTGAAGGCCCAAGGTTGGGATCTCTTGGATCTGACAGGATCTCTGAATTCAAGGTGAGCTATGGTGATTCTCTCTAGGGATGAGAGATGAGGGGTGGAGAGGGCATGGCTAGTTCATACTCACCTCTCTCATTCAGGTGCCCTCACTGTGTGCTGGTAGAGAACCAACACATCAGGTTTTTTGCCAGACTCCTTCACTTTATAGCTTCAGGAAATCATTCCCATGAGCACCCAGTAGCCACTCTGAATTGTGGTACATCTGTGTGGATGAAGCCCATCAAGGATAGATGATTTTTGTTGTTTTCGGGACTCTTGGAACTCAGCCTTCGTCACTGAGGACCGTCATGGTGACCCACTTAGAAAGCAGAAGAGACTTCCCTGGCAGGGGAACCTCATCTGCCCAGGTGGGCCATGAGTATGCTCCCCCAAAACATTCACCTTCTTTCCATCTGGACTTAAACTTCCCAGAATCTTAACTGGTGGCGAGACAGACAGGTGTTGTCTCTTTTCCCCAGATCCACCCTCCAGCATCTTTGAGCACAAAATTAAATGGGGGAGGGGAGGAGAAGAGCAGCAGAAGGATGGGTTCCCCCATGGGTCATGAAAGAATGGATGGTGAAGCTGTTGTCAACCACCTTCCATAGGCCAGACCCTGCTGAGTGCTGGGGACTCATGTACCAGTAAGTGAGAGAGTCTGAGCCCTTGGGGACTGAAGACTATATTCACATGGGATGGGGGGCAGTGTATAAAGAGTAGCTGGAGAGGGGGCTTCTTGGGCAGTGACATGGGGTCAATGTGGCAACCTGGTTCTGAGCAAGAACAGTTAAAAGCTCACCTGTTAGAGCCCAGGGACCCAAAGGCAGTGTACAAGCAGTTCTAGTGGGAGGGGTCAAAGAGGACAGGCACAGTGAAGGCATCATGTTTGCCCTCTGAAGCCTATGCACTGGATGTAAAGGGTGACCTGTCATTATGGCCTTGGGCTGGGCCTGTGAAGTAGCCCTCCTCTACATATTCTCCTGTTTACCACATAGATGGCCACCACTAGTAGTGTCCTTTCTCCTTGGACATTGAGACAGGGCCTCACAGTTTAGGAATGCCAGGGTAATAAATAATAAAACCCAACAAAAATAGAAAAATTAATCCCAAAATGTTCTTAAGTTCACCCATGACCATAACATGTGACATTAACTTTTAACTGTCCTTCACCTGTGTCCAGACCCCAGCAAGTGTTTGTCAGTCTGAGGCCAGTGCGTAGATTAACATTCATTCAGGGCCATTGGTGTGGTTTTCCCCTACAAGATGGAGCAGTAGGCTTGAGGAGACTCTGCTTCCATCCCTGTCTGCCTCCCAGTCCACTTTCCTACAACTCTCATCGTTAGGAAGTTTTCCTTGTATCCAGCTCATCTGTTTCCCTGCATCACCCTCCTAGTTCTGCCCCCTGAGTCCAAGCAACAAATCTGACCATTTTCCACATGCCTGAGTCCCTCAAGGTAGCTAACATGAATCCCCTGAACCTGAGACCAAACATTCCCAATACTGTGCGTACAATACCTATGCTCCAGGGCTCTTAGGGACCCAGCTTCCTTCTTCCAGACATTTGCTAGCTTGTTATTGACCTTTCTAGGATGGGGTGCCCAGAACTGGATTCCCCTCTTTCATATAAGGCCTTATCAGGCAGAGGGCAATGGAACTCTCTTGCTGGTTTAAGGCAACTTAGCACACATATTCCATTAGATTTTTTGGCTGACCTGCCCTGCTGATGACTCCTATTGAACTTGCTGTCCCCTTGAGTCCCTGCAGCCTTTCCAGGTGCCAAACCTTCTCCACCCTGGCTTTTGGAGTTTGTTTTTTGAACCCAAGTATAGTCCTTGACATTTATCCCAATTCCATTTCATCTTCTTGGAGTCAGCCCATCATTCTAGACTGCCAAGATCTTTTTGGATCCGGACTTTGTCTCCAGTGTGTTAGCTCTCCCTCCCATCTTTGGGACATCTGCAAATCGAGAAGCCTGCCATGTCTGCCTTCATCCAAGTCACTGATAAGGATGTTGAGCAGTAGAGAGATCTCTGGGGAGATGCAGCGCATCACAGACCTTCCTCCAGAGTGACATCATCAGCTTATTAGTGACCGCCTTTTGGGTCCATCATTCCCTGGGCTCTGAATCCATGGATTGTTCTCTAGCCTACAAGCAACGTGAGACTCTTAAAATGTTACTGGAGACATAACTTGTAATTTTTTCACCCAGGGCAAAAATAATTAAGGAGTGGTGTTATCCAGAGGGTAATCAGGGGATGGGGCTGTGGCCAGGAAGAGGTGGGCACTCTGTACTCTCTTTCCTCCTCCTTCCCTCCATGAGCCCTTGATTTGGCTTCTTCAACCTCAACCTAGGCTTGCCTTCCCCATGAGTGCTTGGGCTAGCAGTGGTTGATGAGGTATAAGGGTGGTCACTAGATCACCACAGGGAGTGAATGAATGAATTAAAGCATTTTGTTAAGCACTTAGTAGGTGCTGAGTACTGTACTAAGCCCCTAAGATACAAATATAGAAAAGACAGAGTCCCACCTTCTAAGGAGTTAACATTCTAGTTTGAGGCCTCACATCTAGGTCCTGGTGGCCAGAGAGGGCATTTTGATTTGGTTAAAGGAGTGGTAAGTGGGGCCTAGGGTTTGGCACATCCTTTCTGCCCATGGTTGTGGTATTGATTTATTTATAGTCCCAGAATGGAAAGTAGGGGCAGAGGGAAAGATAACAGGAGGAAAATGAAACGTTTAGGTCCTTGGAAATCCCAGGCTAGGCATTTCAGGTCTGAGGAGATTAAATCTTCTAGGGTATGGTCCCTGATCCAAGAAACAAGGCAATTTATGAGAAAATGGTGGTGGGGGGCATAAAATAAATGAAGTCTATCTCTTGGCCCCACAACAGTGCCTGGGTCAGAGCCCTACCCACGTTGCTCAGGTTGTAGCTCTGGTGTTCACTTAGCTCCTCCTCTCTCCCTTGTTTTCCCCTTTCCTTACCCAGCTTTCTCTTTCTTGGACTCAACTTTCCCCAGATTATCCTCAGCTAGTTGGTGAACTCTCACCTGATCCACTGCATTATTTTCCTTTAGTTCTCACCCCTCCATATCCCCCTACCTTTCTTCGTCTGCTGCTTAGCTAGAATCTGTTCCCTCCCAGTCCACATGAACCTTGACCAGCCACCAGAACCATTCAACTTAGCACCCATCATCACATCACTTATTTGGATCACCCAGAAAGTGATCTAATTTCTAGAGCTCTAAAGTCTACAGAACCCTTGGCTCATAGTAGCCTTGGGCATGTAAGTATCACAATTCCCATTTTATAGGTGACACAACTGAGGCTTTGGGAGGTTCCATGACTTTCCCCTGGTCATACAACAAGTAAATATCTGAAGTGGGGGTTGAACCCAGGTCCCTTGGCTCCTGATTCTGAGTCTTTCCTTTTTGTGGTGTGGCCTCCCAGCAAGGCAGAAAAATGTAAAGACCAAAATAGTGATGGGCCCCCATTGCTCCCTAAAAGAGAGAGTAAGGGCAGTGAGCAGACCTGTGTAATTCAAGGTAGACAGAATATCCCTTTCTCTGTAGCTTGGAATCCTTTTCAAAGTGGGACAACTTACCTGTCAGCAGAGAAGATGGCATTGGTCTTGATGAGTCTTCATGAAGGAGCATTTAGACCGTGGAGACTCAGTCTTTCAGTCATCCCAGCTTGGCACAGGCCCATGCCTTCTGGAGTCCTAGATTTGACGATCTAGAATTGGAAGGGTCTCAGAGCCCACCCTCTTTCCATTTTACAGATGAGGAAACTGGGGCCCAGAGCAGTAGATAACTTGCCCAAGGTCATACAAAGGCTTATAGATCCAAGCAGGGAGAGACTTCTGAGGCCATGTAGTCCAGTCCCCTCATTTTACAAGTGAGAAATCTGAGTCCCAAGGAGTTCCACTCCCTATAATTCAGGATCCCAGCTCAGTCAATCAACAAACATTTATTAAGCACCTGCAGTTTTTGAGAGATCAGCACGTGATATCCTCGAACATGGAATACTCTCCTTCCTCACTTCTGCCTCCCTTTAGGACTCAATTAAAGGAATCACAGAAATTAAAAAGTAAGTCGGGGCTCATCAGCCCTAACCTCCATCTGCAATGTGAATCCCCTCTATATCATCCCTGCCAAGTGGCTATGTGGCCTTTACTTAAATACTCTCTGTGGCAGGGAACTCACTGCAGCACAAGATGAGTCCTAGGTTTATCAGATTTTGAGTAGCAAGGGCCCTTACACATGATCAGGTCTAATGTCCCCATTTTGCAGGTAAAGAAACAGGAGGTGAAAAGTGAACAGCTTTACCAGAGGTGATACAGAGCTAAGTCGGAGCCTAGATCTCTTCTGATTCCAGAACCAGAGTTCCTTTGTCCTGGTCTTCAGGCATTTTTCTGAACCCTTCCAAAGGCTCTCTTTGTTCCCAGCTTGGGGCCCCCTTTGGAGAAAACAAGTCCTTCACAGTCGTTCAGTTCTGGGGATAGGAGGACCTCTTTCCAGCCCCTTGAGGAATTAGGGGAGGGGCTTCTGTTCCTAATGTCTGAGTTTGGTCTCCTCCCCTACCATCTTTTGATCAGTTCATAAAAGTCCACCCTGCTGTCTCATTGTTTTCTTTGAAGGAACACGTGCCCACAGGTGGAGCGGGTGTAGGATGGTCACAGAAAAAGGGGTAGGATGTGGCATTCACTTCCCCCCCTCCCCCATTCTGGTATGTGCTAGCAATGACCAAGGGGCCATCTGGTGGCTGGTGGGGAACATGGGCGTGTGTGGCACGAGGCGGCCGCTCGGTCCCTCTGCCCAGAGAACAGATGGCCTCCCCCACTCCCTCCCAGCAGAAGCCTCCTCCCCCCCACCTTCCCAGCTCCAGTTAGCAGCACTAATTGGACTCCATTGGCTGTTATCGGTCATACCCAGATCCTTCCTCTTTGGGCCCTGACCAGCCAAGCCATATCGTCCATCCTTCTGGTCCTTGACAGCTACAAGAAGGGAAGGAGCAGATAATGAAATGGGGCCCAGTACTTTCTGGACTCCTCCAAGATGTGGCCTTCAGGCTCCCCTTTCCCCCAGCCTGTCGGCCTCCTGCAGAAGGCTGGCTCTGCACAATGGTGGGCTAAGAATCTCTGAAGAGATATGGATAGTTCCAGGTCACTCATCTAAGACTTTGGTGGCCTTCACAGCAACGAATTCCTCTTGTGGCTGGGGTCTCCTTGGTACAACTCTTCCACCCACCCTTGACCCAAATCTGGGAGGAGGGTCCTGCTCAGACCTCCCTCAGGTTTTGCCTGGGAGGTGGGAGCTCAGCTTGCTAGACTCAGGAGCAGTGGCCCCCTCCTCTCTTCCAGGGAAGGAGGAAATGAGGGCAGGGAACCTGTGGGCCCAGCTGAAAATAGCAGTGTGTTTTAGCTCTCCCCACACTGGAAGCCTTAAAAATACCGTCTAACCCAGCGTCTTCTGGGGTAGGCAGTAGGTTTGACAGAAGCTTGGAGGCAGGCAGGGAGGGAGTGACTCATCCCCACTGCACAGCAAGGTTTTTCCAAGGCAGGTGCATCCTTCCTACCCCATGTACCATCCTAAGGCCTCTGTTCTCTGGTCTTCCCTTTGGAGGCCAGCCTGTTCCTAAGCAGAGGAGGTATCACATGCCCCAATGTGATCTTAAGAGACATTGGGTTTTTAATTCTCCCAGCCAGATTGGTCTCACTGCCATTTCCTATGAAAATGAATCTCCTACCTCCTTGCTTTTGTATGACTTATCCCTCATGCCTGGAATGTTCTTCTTCACCTCTGCTTCCCTTCACCATGCAGTTAAAGAGTGCCCTCCTATGGGAAACCTTTCCTGATCCCCAGTCCCAGCAGTTAGAACTTCTCGCCTCCTGTTACAGTTGGCTATATTTTACATTGATTTGTCTGGCTCTATATTGTTTCCCTCCCTTCCACTCTCATTTATTTTTTTTTAATTTTAATTTTAATTTTTTATTTTATTTATTTATAAATGTTCTACAATCACTTCCTTAAAATTAAGATTTTATACCCCCACACCTTCCCCCCCTACCCCCTCCCTCCCCATGACAGCATATAATTCTGTATAGGTTCGACATATACTTTCCTATTGAGCATATTTTCACTATAATGATGTTATGTAGTCACACTGACATAAGTGGAAGAAATCATATAAATCAAATCTTCCACTCTCATTTATTTAATGGAAGCGATTAGCTTTTCAGAATGTCATAGTTGAAAGGGACTTCAGAGGCCCTCTGTGCCAACCCACACCTAACCAAGAATCTCTGCTTCAGAGTTCCTGACCATTTGTTATCTGGCTTGTCTTGAAGACATCTGGTGAAGGGAGCCTTGTCCTCCTGAAGCAGCCCAGCCCATTCAGCATCAGATGACTCCAAACATTTAGGAACTCTGTCCTGGTGTTTGGCCTGTATCAATCTCAGCATTTAAACTCATTGCTCCTGCCGTCTGGGGCTACACAGAATGTCTCCTCCCTCCTCCTCTCCATTAACTGCATTCTGCCTTGACCTTACCCTGTTAGACATTACCACCAATGATGCTTCCTATCCAATCGATGCTGCTCATCCAAGAGGGTGCCCTCTGGATACCCCAGTCTGGTTCTCTGCAAATTTGCCCAAGGGCTGCCGCTTGATGTGCAGGCAACCTCAGTCCTGTTGCTTTACCGGTGGGTAGATACCAACAGAGAAGACAGGCTGTCCTCAGTTATCTCTCATTTTTTCTGTTATTGGTTGTTCTGACGCCATCCTTTACTTTGTCTCTATTTATCATCTGTGACAGCGAATCATGCCTACCAGGCACCTTTCCGTTACCCCTTCACAATTTCATAAATGAGTCTTTTAAGTGAAGTTACCAACCTCATACCCGCCCCTCCGATCCCCAAGTCTTCTTTAGGCTACAGTTCCTTCAGTCCATGACACCAGCCTCAGGTCCTTCACCATCCACGTGCTGGCCAAGGTACCCTGAACCAAACATGGTCATTAGTGGTATCTTCATCAGGAGGTGTGTTATTGGAATAAGAGGGCACAAATCAGCAACTAGTAGTCGATCAATAAACATTTATTAAATGCCTACTATGTGCCAAGTGCTGTGCTAAGTGCTACTATTGAGAATCAGAAGGGAAACAGACACTTTTGGTTATTTTTGCCAGGCTTGGCCAGCATTGATGTGATGTGTTACCAGCTCCTAATGGAAATAGTGAAATAGCAGTGGATTACAATAGCATTCATCAAATCACCATCAAATCTTGAGTTGTAAAGAAAAGTGGCAGCTCTGGTCTAGGCTGCTCCATTTCTGGTTAATGGCCAGAATCTGAGGCTCTAAAGGTAAACTGAATAGAGCTGTGAAGCACAAACTTGGAAGGATTTTCTCCTTCCCTACTTCCCATCAGCCTCCATCTAGCCTGCACCCCATTTCTGTCAGGGGCTTGTTTCTGGCTTTCTGAACAAAGGTAATATATGGATCTAAGCTAATAGACCCTCTTGTACTCATGGGACAAGTTTAAATTCCTGGCCCTGACTTGGCTGCTTGGTAATATGGAGACTATATCCTCTGATCTTTTACTTCAGCAAGAATGTATTTTTAAAAATTTGTCACAGATGAGTCTCTAAAGTCATACTTTGTAGGCAACCGTTACTTCTAATAGGCCTTGCCGGCCTTTGCCATTGCCTTATTTTGTTCCACAAAGGGAATAGTTAAAAGGGGAATGTGGCTATCATGGTTTCCAGGTTTACAGAGAAGTTGTACTGCAGGACAGAGAAGATATACCTGGTGATTAAGGGCATGATCAGCTTATGTCTGAGGTGGTGGTTCTGGGGATTGAATTTCTCCCCTTAAGATCCTGAGGAATCATCAAAAATTGAAATGAGACAAGTGAGGTGGGTGGGCTTATCAACTAGTTAGTCTTACACCAAAGCCCCTGCTGAGTTCCAGGAATTGCACTAAGCATTGCAAATACAAAGAGAGGTAAAAGACAATCCCTGCCCTCCAGGAGCTCCCATTCTACTTGAGGAGACCATGTATAAACCACTACGTATGTACAAGCAAACTATCTTGTTCAGTTGTTTCAGTCAGTACCCAAATCTTCATGACCCCATTTGGGGTTTTCTTGGCAAAGATACTAGAGTGGTTTCCCTTTTCCTTCTCTAGCTCATTTTATGATGAGGAAACAGGCAAAGAAGGTTAAATGACTTGTTCTGGGTCACACAGCTAGCATGTCTCTGATGCCAGATTTGAACTCAGGAGGATAAATCTTCCTGACTCCAAGCCCAGCACTCTATCTACTGCACCACTTAGTTGCCCAACTAAGCTATGTACAGGATAAATAGGAAGTTGATTAACAGAGAAGGCACTGGAATTGAGGGGTTGGGGAAAGCTTCCTGTAGAAGGTGGAATTTTAGTGGGGTCTTGAAGGAAACCAGGGAGGCCAGTAGGTGGAGATGAGGTATGAGGACCAGCCAGTAAAACCAGTCAGCCAGTAAGCCTTTATCAAGCACCTGCTATGTGGGCTATGTGTCACACACTGGTCTAAGCCCTGGGGATACCAAAAAAAGAGGGAGGGCAGAAAAAGAAGTACCTTTCCTTCAAGATTCTCACAATCCAACGAGGAAGACAGGTGAACAGATACGTACACAGAATAAAGAGGAAATCATTTTGAGAGGAAAGGCACTAGAGTTTAGAGGTATTGTGAAAGGCTTCCTGTAGAAGCTGGGATTTCAGTTGAGACTTGAAGGAAGCCAGAAAAGGTAGGCAGCAGAAATGAGGGAAAGAAAATGCCTGGAGCTAAGAGATGAGTCTTGTTCAAGGAACAGCCAGGAGGCTACTGTCACTGGATGAAAGAGTCCATGTCGGAGTAAAGTTTAATAAGACTGGAAAGGTAGTAGCAGGCAGGTCATGAAAGGCCTTGAACACCCAACAAAGCACTTTGTATTTCATCCTGGAGGTAGTGGGGAATCACTGGAATTTACTGGGTATATGTAGAGGGGGACAGGGTTGATGTGAAAATTCCCACTTTTAGGAGATGGAGTGTCATATGCAAGGAACAGTAGAGAGGCCAGTATCCCTGGATCAAAGAGTATGTGTGGGTGGGGGTGTTGAGCTTTGTGTATAAGGTGTGAGAAGATGAATAGTGTGGGTGGGGGAAGGTTATGAAGAACTTTGAATGCTTAATAATAATTTTATATTTGATCCTGCAGGTGATGGGAGTAGCACCTAGAGTTTATTGGTGACCATGTGACCCAGTCAGGTTTGTGTCTTGGGAAGGTCAGTTTGGGACCTGAGTGGAGGATGGACTGCAGTGGGGAGGGACTTGAAGCAGAGAGAGCAGCAGGCTGTTGTAATAGTAGGAGCATAAGATGTGAAGTCTACATTGGAGTGGTAGTAATGTCTGAGGAGATAAGAGATACAGATGAGATAGATTACAAAGGTAAAATCATTAGGCCTTAGCAGCAGACCTAATTTGGGGTAGTGGTGAAGGAGTGCTGAATTAAAGATGATACTGAGGTTGTGAGCATGGGGGGCTGGAGTAACAGGGAGGAAGGTTTTTGGGGAAAGATAATGAATTGATTTTTGGGCATGTTGAGATAAGATGTCTATGGCCATCAAGTTCAAAATGCCTAAATGGATATTTGGAGATGCTAATGTGGAGGTAAGCAGAGAGGGTTAGGACAGGGTTTGTAGATAGAAGAATCATCAGTATAGAGATAATGAATCCATGGGAGCTGATGAAATCATATAAAATATAGAGAGAAGAGATGAGTTCCCAGAACCAAGCTCTGGGGCACTCATAGCTCTTGGGACCTGGATAAAGGTCCAGCAGAAGAGACTGAGGAGAAGCAGGAGAAAGTCAGTGTCAAGAAAACCTAGACCAGGGGTGGGGAACCTGTGGCCTCGAGGCTATATGTGGTCCTCTAGGTCCTCAACTGGCCCTTTGACTCCAAACTTCATGGAACAAACTTTATAGCAGCTCTTTTTGTGGTAGCTAAGAATTGGAAATCATGGGAATGCCCATCAGTTGGGGAATGGTTGAAAAAGTTATGGTATGTGATTATAATGCAATATTATTGTGCTATAATAAATAATGACAAACAGGATGATTTCAGAAAAACCTGGAAAGACCTACATGAACTGAAACAGTGAAGTGAGCAGAACCAGGACATTGTGTGTAGTAACAGCCACGTTGTATGATGAACAACTGTGAATGACTTGGCTGTTCTCAGCAATACAGTGATCCAAGACAGTCCTAAAGGTCTCATGATGGAAAAATGCTATTCACCTCCAGAGGAAAAGAAAATTGATGGCATCAGAATACAGACTGAAGCATACTATTTTTTCCTTCCTTCCTTCCTTTTTTTATTTCTTTCACAAAAAGACTAATATGGAAATGTTTTATATGATTAACCTATGTATAACCTATATCAGATTGCTTACCATTTCAGAAAGGTATAGAATTTGGAATGCAAAACTTAAAAAAAAAAAAGCAAAATTTTTAAAATTGTTTTTACATGTAATTGGGGAAAATATATAAATAAATATGTATTTAATATATAAAAAAAGCGCTTGAACTAGAAAAACTCGAGAGAAGAAAGAATCAAGAAGAGAGTGATTAACAGTGTTAATACTTTGAAGCTGTCAAGAAGGACAAAGATTGAGAAGAGAGAACAGTTTCATTTGAATGATGATGTCAGAAATGAGAAGAGGTCAGAAGTGAGAGGGAAGGAAGAGGAGGCATCTCTTGTGGTCTTCTCAAGGAATTTGGCCACAGAAGGGTAGAGTTAAGGGACTATAGCTAATGGGGATAGATGGATGAGATGAAAGTTTTTAGAATGAGGGAGTCCTGGGCATGTTTGTAGAACATAGGGAAAGAACCAATAGATCAGGAAAGAGTACGTTAAAGCAAAAGAGAGTAACAGAGGGGCCCACCTGCTAGTGAAGATAGAATGGAGTAGAATCACTTGGGCATGTTGAGGGGTTTGCCTGGACATGGAAAAGGACCAGCTCATTATGTAAGACAAGGTTGAAAGTGAAGATAGTGACAAGGAGGCATCTGAGTGTTGTGAAATGAGGAAGAATGGAAAAGAGAAAGCTCTTGGCAAATGGCCTCAAGTTTTTTTCAGTAAAACATGAGGCAAGGTTATTAGCTGAGAGGTTGGGGGAAGGGGAATCATGGGAAATTTGAGGAGAAATAAAAGGGTTCAAAAGAACTTCTCTGGTGACCGGGATAGTGAGTTGATTAAGGAAGCATAAAAAGATCACCCAGTTGAGCTTGTGCAACATAAATTTGTAATCGGTCCAGAGAGCAGTTTCATGATATTTCTTCAACTTTTGTTTAGCAACACAGGAATAGAGTGGAGTAATCCAAGACTGAGGGTTGGCAGGGCACATTGGTGATTTGATAAGGGGACAAGGGACTGAAAAGAAGAGGAGAGTGCAGAATATAACTGATTCACCAACGGATCAATTTGGGGAAAGGAAGGAAGTATAGTGTTGCAGGGGTGAAGGCCTGGGAGAGAATTGAGTCGACAAGAGATTGGAAGTTGTGGTGTAGAGGAAGAGATGTGTTTGGTACTAGAAGGCAGAAGAAGTGAAATGTCAATAAATTGTGGTCAGATAAGGGAATTTTGAAATTCTTGAATATGGAGGTATGATGGCAAAGTCAAGGATATGGCCATCTCTGGATGTCTGAGGTGGGGCAGAGGAATAGACTATGAAATGAACAAGTTGATGAATTGTGAGATTAGGGTATTTGGGGGGAGTATTAATATTGAAGTTCTCTAGTATGAGGACCAGGGTTAAAGAAGAGAGACTGTGAGCCAGGCACTGGATTCATTGAGGAAAAGAGGGAAGTGTCCTGCCCTGGGGATAACAGCTACCAGGATTTGGATTGGGTAGTAGGTAAGGATTGCATGAAAATCAAGAGGAGAGGTTACTGAGTGATGGAGGTAGGGGGAAAACTTGGACATGGCAGTGGGGAGCAAGGAATATTCCAGCTCCCTCACCTTGAACAGTGAGTTGAGGGGAATAAGTGAAAGTACAGCCTGTTTTGGAGGAGGCCAGAGCAGCTCTTTCTTGAGGAAGCCAGGTCTTTGTGAGATTCAGAAGATGGAAGAAGTAGGGAAGGGAAAGACTTAAGATGAAAACAGGTTTGTTGCCTATGGAACAGACTTTTCAGAGAGCTTGGTGGAAGAGGTGGATAGCCTTAAAATGGGACAAGGAGAGGATGTTTTGAAAAGATTGGGAATAAGGAAATAGGTAGTGAAAGGGGGAACCTAGTTTGATGGTAGAAGAGGTTTCAGAGTGGCTGTGATGGGGATGGTGTGAAGGAAGGAAGGAAGTGAGTGTGTGTGTTTTTGGAATGACTTTCAATAGGTTCTCCTTGTCCATTGGGATTTGATCTCTGGATGAAGCATCTCAGGGTCTTAGGCAGTTTGGGTGGACAAATGATGGGGACTGAAGGAATGGTGTTAATCCCTTTTCCCCAAGACTAGAGACTTGGTGAAAATGCTCTTTCTACCCTTTCCTGGAAGGGAGGTGTCTAGTGCTCCATAGAATGGTGTTTCTTCTGTTCCTGGACGAGTCAGGAGACTCAGCAAGGTGGAATGTCTATTTTCTCTCCTTACCTCAAAACCAGGAGAAAAATGTTGAATAGAATGGCATTTCTCTTCTTTCATGGGAGTGTCGAGGGAGAGGACCCTCAGACAAAGATGAGTCTCGCAATCTCTTACAGCATTCCTAGAGGTAGCATGGTATAGCAGACAGACGGGCTGTCGGGTGGGAGTAAGAAATACCTTTGTTTAGGTCTTACCTCTGGCACATTCTGGATGTGTGACCTTGGGCAAGTCAGTGACCCAGATAGCTCTGAGACAGTTACCCTGGTGGTGAAGGGAATTTTCTATGCAAATTCAAACAAAAAAGACAATATCCCTTCAATAAGTCACTTATGGGGATTTCAAACAAGCTCTGATTCAAGTTCTTAGGTAGCAAGGGACTAAGTAGAGCCATTTAATTCAACAAGCATTTATTAAGCACTTGCTGTCTGTCAGGGCAGAGCTGGATCCAAAATCAGGAAGTCCTGGCTCTGTGACCCTAGACCAGTGACTTGAACCCTACAAGGTGCCAACTTTCATTTGTAGACAAGACTTTCCTTACCTGGGAAATAAGAGGTTCAGGCCCAATGCTTAGGTATCAATAACTGTACCAGCTACTGTACTATGGAGTGAGATACTTAGCAGATGGCATTTCTACAATGCTTTAAAGTCTACCAAGTGTGGTGTCTACAGCATCCTCATTTGATTCTTGGAACCACCCAGACAGATATGGGGAGTAGTTACAGTTCTTGTCCCAGTTCTGTGGATAGGGAAACAGGTTTGAGAAGTGACTTACCCAAGGCCACACTGCTGTTAAGGGTGGGAGGTAAGATTCTAAGCCAGCTAGACCTGGCTCAGAGTCCACCACTCTATCCATATTGCCACTCAGTCTTAGGCTGCATTCAGAGGGATATCATTTGGGGATAAGTGTAGGACCCTTTAAGCTCTTAAAATTTATTGAGGACTCCAAAGAGCTTTTGTTTGTGTGGGTTGTTTGTGTCAACGTTTGCTGTGTTAGAAATTGAAACACCTTAGTATTAGTATGAAAATAGTTTTGATCAGTGGACCCCCTGTCAGTCAATAAAGATGTACTTATTAGGTGCCTGCTGTGATGTGCCAGGCAGGCACTATGCTAAGTTCTGAGGACATCAAGGCAATTTGAGAACCACTGATATGCAGGGCCAAGGACAGGGGTGGGAAACTTGTGGCCTCAAGGCCATATGTGGTCCTCTAGGTCCTCAAGTGTGGCCCTTTGAATCCAAACTTCACAGAACAAAAAATTATCTGTGAAGTTTGGATTCAGTCAAAGAGATTCACTTAAGGACCTAGAGGGCCACATGCAGCCCTGAGGCTACAGGTTCCGCACCCCTTGTCATGGAGGTGCTAATCCCTCTGTTCTGTGCCCTGGTCAGGCTACACCTGGAGTCATGTGGAGGGTGAGGAAGGGCCCTGAGATCATGACATATGATTAAATGAACTGGGGGTGTTTATCCTAGAGAAGAGAAGAGGAGGGAGACGTGATGACTAGTTTAAAGTATTTGAAAGCCTGTCACATGGAATAGGGGTCAGACTTGTTCTACTTGACCCCAAAGAGTGGGGAAAATGGGTGAAAGGGGTAGAGACACTAGTTGAGTTGATGCCAGAAAACCTTCCTAACCAGTAGAGTTTTCCCCAAGTAGAACAAGTTGCTCCTGGAAGTGGAGGGCTTCCCCTCGCTGGAGCCCTACTGGGAGAGGCAGGGGGAGCCTTTGGAAAGGGCTGAGGTGGTCTAGACGATCTCTTTCAAAGCCCATTCATCTCTGGCATTCTCAGAGTTCTCTCCTATGTCTGCTTGGCTTCTCAATGCTATAGACTTTCAAGTCTCTTGTGTTCCTGCCTACATCCCTCCAAGGACCACACGTGCTTTCCAAGCAATGTGGGCCTGAGGCCCCCAAAAGTCAGACAACCCAAAAGGAAATCAAGTTGTGACTAATTCTAATTTAAAAGTGACATCTCCAGGGACAGGTTAAATAGGAATCCAGTCTTTTTTCCTTGTTCTTCCTTCTCTTGGTTTCATTAAACATGAGCTCTTGCAGTTGGCACTCAGGGGCAGATGAGCTCCTTTATGAGTTGGTCAGTCCTCTTGCTGCTGCCTCCACCTCCCCCATCCATCTTTTAGAGGGAGCATGTCTCAGGGAGAAATGCCTAGACTAGAAGCTGGACAAGCTGGTTATCTCACGATCTGAGATCTGATTGTCTCTCGACCTGCACAAGTCACTTAATAAGTGAGTAGATAGCCAGAGCATTTATTGAGTACTTACTATGTGCTGGACTTTGTGCTAAGCACTAGAGATACAAATACAAACAAACACGACAGTCCCTGTCCTTCTAATGGAAGACAATAGGTCAAGGGGAGAAGGCTGGGGCATGCTTTGGTGTGCCATGTAAAGGCCTGGTTCCTGGCAAAGTAAGGCCAAAGCTCACTTCTTGCCCAGCCCAGTGGTCCAGAGCAGAGTTCCGAGTTCCAGAGGGAGAGAGTGGGATGGTGACTGGAGTGGAGGCAGCTCTGGTATCTTTTAAAATAGAGCTCAGGGCACTGGAATCATCCACCTTATATGAGTCATCCTTAGGCTAAAACTAGGTCATCTGAGATGAAAACCTTGCAAACAAGGTAAGAGCAGTGCTGATGTGAGCCATCGTTTGGGCTTTCCTGTTTACCAGTGCCTCAGAACAGAGTATATTTCTCTATTTTCAAGGGATTCTGGGGCAAGGTTTGGCTGTAGAGGGGACTGAAACTTTTGGTCCAAGTGAGGGTTTTGTTTTTTGGTTTGCATTGAGGGGCAGGGGCAGTAGAAGAGATTCCAGGCCCTGCTGACTGGCATTGTAAAGAGCTGTCAGATGTCCTGGATGGTGGACAGGCCAGTTGAGAGAGACTTGGGACAGTTCCTCAGGCCCTCCTGCTCCTATCTCCTCTCAGCTGTGCTGTGATCTCAAAGAGGCTGGTTCCCTCACTCATTCCTGGGCTGGCATCTACTGAGACCTAGTCCTTGGCCCTGGAATGCCGCTAGAAGTGGAGAGCAAAAAAATAACCCCCAAACTCCCTCCTCCCCAGGTTGATTGCCCTTCCTGCTTGCCCCATTGGGCCCCTCCTCTAGCAGGAGACATTCTGGATGGCACCTGCCCCTCTTCCTGAGCTAGTCCTGGGTGCACTGTTCTAATTGGTGAAGCTGTATCTGTGTCCCTTGGGCTCTGGGAGCTTCCTCTGGGCCCAGCGGAGTGGCAGATTGGAGAGACAGATTGATGCTGGCGACTGAGCAAAGGCAGGAGTGCAGGGAGGCAGAGTTGGGTGGGGACCAGCTCCCTGAGAGAGATGGAGGGAGGTGGGAGCTTGGATGTATGTTCTGGGGGTGGGGGGGTCTGGGATGCCCAGCCCTGTACTAGGCATTTGCTGGATGAGGAGGAAGCCTAGATTTAAAAAGACATAGTCCCCCAACTTGAGAAGCCTGCATTCCAGTTAGGCTGATCCTGGCATTTGGATAGGGAAGACATAGTCACAACACCAAGGACTTATATGTTCCAATGTACTTTCTCACCCACGAAGTCATTTGATCCTCAGAGGCCGGCTGACCAAGGGTCATAGGATGGTAGAAGCATAGGCCTAGAGTTGGAAGATTCCTTAGGGGCCATCCAGGCCAACCCACGGGGAAGGGAAGTTTTGTCCAAGTGACTTGCCCAGGGTTACAGAATTTAAGCCCAGCTCTTCCAACTGCAGAGCGTTCATTCTCATTGGAAAGTTTGAAAGGAAATTCAGAGCTAAATCTTCCCCTGTAGTTTTCAAACTCTTTCCACAGCATTCCTGACAGACAGATATCCAGCCTTTGCTAGAGTACTTCCAGTGATGGGAAACTCTCTACTTAATCTTCCTCTTGACAGTTTGAATTCTTAGGTAGCCCTTCCTTATATTGAACCAAAAGTCAACTTCCTCTTGCCTGTAGTTACTTTCAGATGCCCCTTCAGATCCTGTCCTTCCATAAGTCACATTGCCCAAAGAAGGACCTCGAGCTATTTCAGGCTCTGTCTTACTATGGTCCCTCTCACCTTTTGAATTTACTTCCCTTTGTTGGTAGGCCTAAAACAGAACTGCTCCCCTCCTCTCCCGAGGGAGACCTCCCTGCCCAGCACCTCTCACTTTCTCCCCCTTCTCTCCACTCCCATAGTCTCATTGCCTGTCATCTGGACTATGCAATAACTTCCTTAGGGTCTCCCCACGCCAATCCATTCAGCATCCAAAGTGATTTTGCTAAAGTACACATCTGATCATGTCACTCCCCCACTAAATAAACTCCAGTAACTCCCTACTACTTCTCCAATCAAATAACTCCTCCGTTTAAATATCAACCCCTTTGTTCAGCATCCAAAGGTCTTCATAACCTGACCCCAATCTGCCTTTCAGTCGGTTAGTCAACAAATGTTTATTAAGCACTAGACACTGTGCTAAGAATAGGGACACAAAAAGAGACAAAAGACAAACCCTGTCCCCAAGAAGCTCACACTCCAATGGGGGAGATAACAAACAAGTAAATATACAACAACAAGCTGCATAAGAAGGAAATAAGGAGGGCACTAGGGTTAGGAAGAGCTGAGAAAGGCTTCCTGCAGAAGGTGGGCTTTAGTCAGGACTTAAGAGAAGCCAGGAGGCAGAGTGTTCCCAACCTGGGAGCAGCCAGAGAAAATGTCCTGATCTGAGAGATATGGAGGCACTTGTTCAGAGAAAAGCCAGGAGACTAGCGTCACTGGATGGAAGAGAACGTCTCAGGAGTGAGATGTGAGAAGACAGCAGAGGTAGGAGGAGGCAAGTTATGAAGGACTGTGGACCCAAAACAGAGGATCTTGTGTTTGATCCTGGAGGTAATATACTGCCAGTTTACTGACTGGGAGGGAACATGATAAGACCTGCACTTTTAGAAGATCTCGGTCTTTGGTGACTGAGTGGAGGATGATTAGAGATGAGGCCTGCAGACCCATTAGCAGCTATTGCAATAATCTAGGCATGAGGTAATGGGACCTTCACTAGAGTGGGGGCAGTGTCGGAGGAGACAAGGGACTGTTACTGGAGAGAAGTTGCAAGGGTGAAGTCAACAGACCTTCTCAACAGGGGCAATATGGGGGTGAGAGATAGTATGAAAGTCAAGAGGACTCCTAGGTTGTGAGCCTCTAGAAGGTTTGGAGGAAAGGTTAATTCAGTTTAGGACATGAGTTTAAAATGTCTACTAATCTCTGGAAGGCATTTGGAGACGTGAGATTGGAGGTCAGCAGCAAGGTTAGGGCAGAAAAAGATTTGAGAGTCATCAGCATAGACATAGTAATTAAATTCATGGGAGCAGATGAGATCAAGTGACGTAGGAGAGGGAGGCGAGAAGAGGGAGTGGGACAGAACCCTGAGGGACACCTATGGTGAAAGGATATGGAGGAAGAGCCAGCAAAGGAGAAAGAGGGTCACATAGGTAAGAGGAAAACCAGGAGAAAGCAGTGTTCTGAAAACCTAGAGAGGAGGTTTATTGTCAATGACAAAGGCATCACGGAGAATGAAGAGGGAGAAAAGGTGGCTGGATTTGGCAACTAAAAGATCGCTGGCAACTTTGGAGAGAGTAGTTTTGGTGAAATGATGAGATCAGGAGCTGGATTGTAACAAAGTGGAGGCACCCATGATAGACAACCTTTTTCAAGGAAGTTAGCCACAATGGGGAGATGAGATGCGGAACAATAGTTAGCAGGGACTCAAGGGTCAAGTGAGGGCTTTTTGAGGATGCTACAGACGTGGACAAATATGTAGATGGCAGGGAAGGAGCGGATAGAGAAGGAGAGATTGAATATAAGTGATGGAGCGAGGTCAACAGAAGGGACAATCTATTGAAGACAAGATGGAATGGGGGTTAGCCTTAGTAAAGGAGAAAGGCCACCTCATCACAAGACTATGTGAAGGAGGAGATGGTGGCTGAAGACATCTGAGGGATTTTTGTTGTTTGGTTGTGTCTGACTCTCCATGATGCCGTTTAGGGTTTTCTTGGCAATGCCATTTCCTTCTCCAGCACATTTGACGGATGAATTTGGTTTACACATCTAGGAAGTGACTGAGGCCAATTTGAACTCAAAAAGTTGACTGACTATAAGCCTGCTGCTTTGTGCATAATGGCGCCCCCTTGCTGCCCTAAGGTGTTGCCCTAGCTCAAGGCTGCTTCTGACATACACTGGCTATATGACCTTAAATAAATCACTTAACTTCTCAGTGTCCCAGACACTTTTTTTTCTTTTTTGACTCAAGTCTCTATTTTAGAAATGAGGCTTTTATCAGAGACACTGGCTGTAAAAATTGTTTCCAGATTTCTGCATCCCTTCTAATCTTGTTTGCATTGGCTTTGTTTGTGCAAAACTCTCCAATTTAGTGTAATCAAAATCATCCATTTTGCATTTCATAGTGTTCTCTGTCTCTTGTTTGGTCATAAATTCTTCCTTTCTCCATAGATCTGATAGGTAAACTGTCCAGACAACTATTCAAGGTCTCAAGTTAAGGAGCAGGTAGATGGCTCATTCGTTGATCTGCATCTATGGAAGGAATTTCCACTCTGGTCACTCCCCAAGGACAAAAGGGAAGTGGCCCCTGCCCTCAAGGAGCTTCCATTCCATTGCTGTAAATTCTATCTAAGGTCTCCTTTAGTTCTAACATTACATGACTCTGTACCCAAACCTGGAAAACGACACAGTAGCCCATATCATGTCTCTTTCCTACATCTCAGGACTCTTGCTGGCTCCCAAGAGTCCTTCTGGCCTCTGTTTCAGACTTTGTTATGCATCACAGGATTTTCCTAGATAAGCAAAAGTGGAACAGGTAAACTGCCTTCCTAGGGTCAAAGATTTAAACCTAGAAAAAATAATCAAAAGCATTTATTGTTTGCAAAGCATTTTGTACATTATCTTTGATCCTGACAACAATACTGTGAAGTAGATGCTTTTATTGTCTCCATTTTAAAATGAGGAAACTGAGGCAGGCTGAGGTGAATTGAGTTGCCCAAGGTGACGCAGCTAACATGTTGGAACTGAGATCTGAACCCAGATCCCTGGATTCCTTCAAGGGTCTTTCATCACACCAAACTGTTATTAAATACTTGAGTTTTTCCTCACTTTTTCCCCAGAAGGGGAACCCAGGGCAGCCTAAGGCTTAAAGGAAGAAAGGGCATGGAGTATGGCTTGTGGGAAAGGGCTTAGAGAGTAGGGAGGTAGGTGCTGGAGACAGACTTGTATGGGCTTCTGGTCTGAGGATGCCTGACATGGAGTGTTCTACTTTCACAAGGTGTTTCTGCCTAGGCTAACTGTGATCTCCTGCAGGGGAGAGAGTTCAAGACTGTAGAGAGTGAAACCCCAACGGGTTCATCCCCAGGCCTGGGATGGTGGTCTCTACTTGGTGGCTCCCTCAAACAGTCCTGGGAGGGTGGGGAGGAGAGAAGGTTGGGGCTTATGAGGTGACCGATGCCTGCCCCCCTCCCCCTTCTGACAGAGGTGAGCTCCCCCTTTCCTATTGCTTGTGTTCTCCTTCCTGTGCTCCCTGGCATCAGGACTCTGCTTTAATCACTTTCTTTTCCTCCAATCATCTGCCCAGCAGGAGGGACTGCCTCACTCCTCCCTCAAAGAGACCCAGCAAAAAACAGTGAAAGGGCCCCTGAGCAGACAGACTCCTCTGGGGATAAATGGCTTTTCTTTCACTGTTACTGGAGTGAAATGGTCCATTGGCAATAAATCTCCTCCTCCCTCCCTCCCTCTCTCCTTTCCTCTCTTCTTTCATTTCCTTCCTTGTCCCTCCAACCATTCTCTTCCTCATTTTTTCTTTCTTTTCTCTCCTTTTCTTTCTGTTCTTTCTGCCTTGTTTCATGGTTCATGGACTCCAGCTTAAGAATGCTTCAACCTCTAGACCAGAAGAAAGGAGAGTAGAAAGAAGGGAAGAGGAGGGGGAGACAATGTATTGCCAGTGGACCATTGCACTCTTAGCCAGAGTGTAAGAAAAGTCATTTTTCCCCAGAGGAGGTATCTGATCAGAGGCTCCTAGGCCTAGAGGTGGAACTTAGCCTTCCCTTCAGACCTGGCTGAATTATCTAAAGCACCTTGTGCAATTTGGAGGAATGCACGGGAGACACATTCTTGGTGAAGAGCCTTTAGAAAGGTATTTTATTCTGCCAAACAACATGCTTGCTAAATAATTAGAGCAGTAACAGGAGATAATCTTGTATTTGCTTGACCTTTCTGTCATTTGTGTGACCAGGGTCTGTTGCCACATATCATTTGCATAAACCTGCCTACTCCCTTCCCTCCACTTCATAGATAAAACTGTTAATATATTTGGAGACTGGTCTCATAAAGTCTGATAGAGATGGTGTGTTGGTCCCTACCAACATATTCTCAGAAGCCATTCCCCCCACCCACCCCCAAATAATAATGTCCAAAGTCTTTGCCATTGCATGGAGAATGTCCATTGAAGAATCCAAATTGAAAACAGATTGCCTCTAAATGCTGAGATTTTCCAATGGTCCCATTTATGCAAATTGCATCAAAGTCTGGAACACTGCAGTTCCTCCTAAATGAGCTCCATAATTACTCATAAAATCAAGATTTAGCAGATTATGTTAAGATTAGAGGAAGTAGTTGATGTGTATTGGTTTATGAGGCCAGCTTCTGCTGGGATCTGGCAGATTGTGTGGAAAGGGAGAGTCAAATGGGAGAGAATGAGTCCTCAATTAAACCTTCTTGGTTTAATTGTGTCAGATACTTGAAAACAGAACCTGACATCTAGACTAAATTCCCTCATTTTGCTTTGGAGGAAACTCGGGATTAGAGATGTTAAGTGATTTACTCAAGATCATCCTCTGACTCCAAATCCAATGCTCTTTCCATTCAGTCTAACCATCCACACAAGAAAAGCAAAGTGGATGAAAAATGCCTGATGTCCAGATTCAGATATAGTTTGTATATCAGGTATAGCTGGTAAATTCAATATGTGTATGTTGGACAATTACTGTAAGTGGACAGTGAACTGAACCCAGAATTGAAGGGAAGGAGTGTGGACAGAATTGCATTTAGGAAATTTTAATGAGCCCCCTAACTTCTTGAAACAAAGGTTCTTCTCAAATAATAATGTTCTCTTTTTGAAAATAAAATTATAGTTTGATGAATATCTTTTTCATACTGCAGTTATTTCTGAATATACCATCCCTTCCAAGCCATCATTAGTGATCTTTTCTTCATACAAAAAAAATGACTGAGCAAAATGAATTCACACACAGCACATCTGGCAGGCACATCTGTGCCAGATTCATGGGAGGATTGGGCAAGAGTTGCAAAGGATGACCAGGAGTAGATGGGTTGCTCTCTGTACCCTTGATCTTACATTGATGAGTGAGCTTGTCAGGAGTGATGAATAATTGTTATTGTTATTCAGTCTTTTTACTCTGGTTGGACTCTGGACTATTTGGAGTTTTCTTGTTAAAGATGCTGGGGTGGTTTGCCACTTCCTTCTCCAGCTTACTTTTGCAGATGAGGAAACTGAGACAAACAGGGTTAGTTACTTGCCCAGGGTCACAAAGCTAATAGGTATCTGAGAGCAGATTTGAATTCAGTTCAAGAACTAAGTCTTCCTAATTCCAGATCTGGCACTCTATCCACTGCACCACATGACTTCCCTAGATGAATAGTAGTAGCTAGTACTTAAACAAAAGTTTGCAACGTACTTTAAATACATCACTTCATTTGATCCTCACAACAACCATGTGCTATTCTTGTCTCTATTTTACAGATGAGGAAACTGAGGCTGAGAGATATGAAGTGAGTTGCTCCATGTCACACAGCCAGTAAGGTGTCCATGGAAGGATTCAGACCTATTTTCCTGATTCTAAGTCAAACTCTCTAACCACTGTACTCTGTCTCCCGACAGAGACACTGAGCCAAACTGCCAAGACTTAGTTCAGCTTCTCCCAGGATCAGCATTTCCCTGCTGCATAGGATTTTCTTCCAATACCTCCGTGATTTTAGACAGTCCTTGCCTGGAATCAGGAGAGCAGAAATTGCCCATGGAATGCAGGCTTCACTGCCTTCTAACCTTATTATGTTAAGATTATAGGAAGTAATGGATGTGTCTTGGTTTATGAAACCAGCTCCTGCTGGGATCTGGCAGATTGTGTGGAAAGGGAGAGTCAAATGAGAGAGAATGAGTCCTCAGAGATCATCTTCTTGGTTTAATTGTGTCAAGTACTTGAAAACAGAATCTGCCAGGAAGTAAATCAAACTCTCACTCTCTCTCTCTCTCTCTCTCTCTCTCTCTCTCTCTCTCTCTCTCTCTCTCTCTCTCTCTCCTCTCTCTCTCTTTCTCTCTTTCTCTCCCCCTCTCCCTCCCCTCCTTCTCCTCTCTTTCTCTCCATATATATACCATATCTATCTGTATGTCTATCTATCTATCTATCTATCTATCACATCAGTTCATTGGGGGCTGTAACTAGAAACTTCCTCCTTGGGTCTAGACAAACACAACTAATAAATTTCTCTGCATAGAGTCACCTAATAATAATAGTAATTCAGTAAGCATTTCTTAAGCACCAACTGTGTGCCAGTTGGAAGTGCTCAGCTTCCTCTCCTCTGTCTCTGTCCGCCCCCCACACCCAAACACAGACACAACAAAAATAAAGCCATCCCTGCCTTCAAGAAGCTTCCATTGGTGGGGGGGGGGGGCACACCATACCCACAGATAAGAAAATACACAATAATTTGGGTTATTTCCTTCCCCCATGGCTGCTCAGCCCTCCTGGAGTACTGCCTAGGGTCATGCAGTCACCATATGTGCTAAAAGTGGGATTTGAACCCAGGTCTTCCTAGCTCTGTGGCAGTATACCTATGCAGAACACCAGACTGAAACCCTATTTAAAAAAGGCAAAGTAATTTGGCAGGGGTCGCTAAGAGTTGGGAGAAGCTAGAATGGTTTTGTTTAAGTAGTAGCATGTGAGCTGAGCCCTGGAGAAAGGCAGGGATTTCAACAGGGGGCAATGAAGAAGGTGACCCTAGCAGCTATGGGGGCATGCTGGGCAAAGGCATGAAGGCAGGAGATAGAGTGACCTTAATAGGAAACATTCAGCAGACAATTTTGGCTGGAAATTTGAGTGTGTAAAGAGGAGGAGTCACCTGAAATGAAAGGGAGATTGGAGCCAGACTGGGAAGGGCTTTAAATGCCAAAGAGAGTTTTGTATTTTTTTCTAAAGGCACGTGGGGGCCAGGTCAAGTCAATAAGCCTTTATGAACACTGTAGCAGGCACTATGCTAAAACATTGGAGATACAAACAAAGGGATAAAAAGTGGGGTTAGTTCCATGCTTTAAAAGTAGCACTTTAGCAGTCCTGTGATATTTAGTCCTGGAGGAAACAGGGAGGTATTGGAGTTTATTGAGCTAGGGAGTAATGAGGTCAAAACAACTTTAGGATTCTGGAGAGAGTCCCAGATTCTAGGAAAATGGAGAGTCTGGACAGAGGGAGACCAATTAAGTGGCTGTAATAACAGATGATGTTACGTAGTAGTTTAATGTTTACCTACACCAACTCAGCTGAACCTGGTAACAAGCGTTTGACGCAGGTGCCCCAAGTGCAGAGTTGGTAGTGGTCATATTTGAACTCAGATATTCCTGACTCCAAACCCTGCACCCTGTCCATAGTGTAGACCGAGCTGTTTTTTGTCCCCCTAGTCAGAATCAGCAACTCCTCAGGTGGAACCACCTTAGCTAGAGACCTTCAAGAGTAGCCCCATTTGATAAGTGACCTTGATAATCCTAAAGGTGGGGTCTTACCCAGTGGGCAGAGAGACTTGACCATGAGGAGGTTGTTTGGCTCCCCCTGCTGGTTGATTGGCTGTTCGAACGGCGGGCACCTGCTGTGCATATGACAGAGCTTCAGGATGAAGTGATAAAGGTTTGATTTCCCCTAAGGGAAAACCACACAAGGACCTTTTTGTCTCCAGAGCTCTTGCCTCCACTTTCTACCCTCTTTTTCCCTCTTTTCCTGTTTAATGTGGTGCAGTGGAAAGAGAGTTGGATTTGGAGGGAGAGGTTCTCGGTTCAAATCCTCACTCACCACAAATCACTTTGGCCTCAAGTTTCATCAACAGTTGAGATGGGGGGTTGGACTTGATGACCTCTGAGATCCTTCTCAATGCTATGATCCGAGCTGCCAGGAAAAACCTGGTAATTATGACAATGATCAACTCATCTTCACTGAGGAGTCAGACCCTGAAGGTGTTCCCTCCTCCCAGCAGCTCTGGTCCAGGGATGATAATAGGGAAGCCAAAGGCTGAGGCTCTGCTGGCACTAGTAATTATAAGTGGGACAGTGGTGGGAATGAGGATTGGCCTTTCAAAAGACACGTAGGCACCTCAACTAAACCCTAACACTTGGTATATCAGGGAAATGGGTAGGGCTGCCACATATCTGTTGCCTACTTATGCAGGCAAGGGCAATAGGACCTCTTCCTTTCCTTGTGCCTCTACAACATCCAAATTCACCACCAAGATCCCAGCCCATTCCCCAAACACATACACTGGTGTGGGTGAGTAGGAAGGGTTGGAAGACCCTGGGTTTGAGGTCCTATTTCAACAGGGACCTCTGTTTGCTTTCAGTAAAACAGGTGTAATGGTACCTATACTACGTACCTTGACATGTTCTTATGAGGAAAAGACTCTATAGACATTCAAGTTCTCTACAAAATATCCCATACAAAGCTTAAGACTGCACTAAGACTTTTGGAACACCCTATATCAACATGATCTTGGATTTAATGTCAAAGACACCTCAGAGACCATTTAGCGAGTCCAATCTCCCCAAATTTACAAATGAAGAGCCCAAGGCCCAAGGTTGCATAGGTGAGAAGCTATGATTCAAACCTGGGTCTCCTAATTCCAAATATGATACCTGCCCCCCACCCCCTGAAAGTAACATGCTTCCTATTTCCTGTGGGGCTTGGCACTCCCAGAACCTCCTAGCCAAGTATGACGTCAGCCTGATGCTGCTTAGCTTTCAAGTTCAAGTTCAAGAGCGAGCATGTTCAGAGCAGTTTGCCTCCCTGCATTCCTGTTTCTATTCTGCCATCCTCTTTGTCACTCAGGCTTAAACTGTTCGGGTCAGAGGATCTCAGATGTTTCAGCTACAAGGAGCCTTAGAAAGCATCTTCTTATACCCCTTCATTTTGCAGATGAGGGAACTGAGGCAGAGAGGGGAAGTTACTTGATGAAATGTACAGATTTAGTAAGTGGTGGAACAGTGACTGACTCATGCCTTCTGGATATGCCTGACATGGTTGAGTCCAGAAGACCTACCTTTGATATTTCATAGCTGTGTGACCCTGGGCAAGTCATACTCCTCATTTATAAAATGGAATGATATTAGCACCCCTTTGAACCTGCCTCCCAGGGTTGTGATGAGGCTCAAATGAGATAATGTATAGAAAACCCTTTGCAAACCTTAAAGATCTAGAAAATGTGCATGACTCTCAAAAATGCTAATCTTTACGTGCTCACACATCTTGGACCTTCCCTCTCCCTCGTATTTCATAATCAGTGCCTGGTCTCTCTGCCTCCTCCAGTCCAAACCAGCCTGAACGAGTACTTTCTAACACATTGGAGGGTGCCCTAGGGGACAGAAGGATGGACTTGGAACCACAGCAACCCAGGGCAAATCCCTGCTCTGCCACTTATTAACTGAACCATAGAGGAGTCATAATTGTCCTCCGAGCCTTAGTTTCTTCATCTGTATAATGGTGATAGTAAAACCTATGGGAAGGGAGAAAGGGAATAACCATGTGTATAGCATCTGCACAGAGAGTGATGCTAATGTCAGTTACAATTATTATATTATCATTACATGCCAGGCACTATGCTAAGCGCTTTACAAATATTGTCACGTTTGAGTCTCACAAAACCCTTCAAGGTAGGCGCTGTTCTTATTCCCATTTTACAGTTGAGGAAACTGAGGTAACTAGAGGCTAAGTGACTTGCCCAGGGTCACGCAGCTAGGAAGTGTCGAGGCCAGATGAGGAGTCAGTTCTTCCAGATTCCAGGCTGGTCGCTCCTTGCACTGTGGCGCCCTCTAGCTGTGGTACATACTTCACAAGGTTGTGTTCTTCTGGTGTTTTTGACCAGACCTGTGATTTCATCTTGGTGAAACACCAAGCACAGGTTGGCACCTTTTCTGAAATTTAAAGTCCTTGACAGCTGGCTGGGGCACTTGCTCAGTGACTAGTCTAGGGTCATTCAGTCAGCATGCGTCAGAGGTGAAAATTGTACCCAGGTTTTCTTGCCTTAAAGGCTAGCTCTCTAGCCATTATGGTAAAGGTTCACAGGGTCACAGATTTAAAGCCAGAAGAGTCATCTAGGCCAGTCAGAGAGGTCAGGCTGCTTGCTCAGGGTCCCATAGCTTGGAAGTATGAGAACCTCTTCTTTGTCTCCAATAAGAATGTATTTAAAGTCCTTTGCAAATCTAAATCTATGTAAAGGTTTGCTATCACCATTACTACTTAATGTCAGTTTCCATAACTATTATCTTTGCTTGTGTCCATCCTGCAGCTTGGATGGCTTAATTTTCTCTCTGAATGAGGGATTGGGTTAGGTCAGGCCTTCTTAACATTGTGGATCCATAGAGAGATTTCAAGGAATTAATAAATTTGGGTAGAAAAAAAACATATCATTTTTACTAATTTTTAACAAATTAAAACTTTCCTTTTATTGTGAAATTTTTTTTTTAATTCCTCAGAGTAGGTATCCATTGTCTTTCCCAGACTGCCAGAAGGGTCTGTGCTACCAAAAAGCTAATGAACCCTGGTCAAGATGATCTCTTAGGTCACTTCCAGTTGCAAGTCCTAAGATCCTCTGGCCTCTGCTCATTGTCATTCCAAATTTTATCCAGCCTTCAAGGCCCAACTCTGATCTATCTCCTCCAGGAAGCCTTCTCTGATAATGCTCTTGGTATGATCTTTTCCTTCCCTGCTTTAACTTCCCCTAGCTTTCAGAGCATGCACAGAATCTCCTACCTGACTCCTTCGGTCTTAGAACGATTGTTCATTGTTTATGTGTGTGAAACATGGCCCCTCAACTAGCTAATGAGCTCATCAAGGTCAGTTGCCTGTCTCTGAATGGCCTTTGCAGGAGAGGGAGTAGGCTTATTATACTTGTCTCAGACAGGTCAAGACCACAAAATCAGGAAATGCCCAAGGTGGATTTTGTACCCAGAAGACAAAACTAGCTGCCAGGAGGTAGAAGTTTCAGAGACACAGATTTCAGAGCAATATAAAGAAAACCTAACATTTGGAAGTGTCTGGCACTGGAAGAGAGGAGATCATGAATTTCCTCATCTCTGAAAGCTTTCATTTGAAGGCTAGATGACCACTTACTTGACTATTCTTAAGGGACTCTGTGCATCAGGTATGAACTGAACCAGATGGATAACTTTGGAATCCCCTTCTAACCATATCTCTGTTATTTTAGCTCAGGCTCTGCAGTGGATTTGCTGTGTGACCACGAGCAAGTCTTTGTATCTTTCTGTGCCTCAGTTTCCTCTTCTATAAAATGAAGATGTCGAACTCAGTGGTCTCAGTTCTCTGGCAGGGCTAACATTCTATGATTATGAATTCCAGGCACTGAGAGGCCAGTGGGAGCAATAAAGAACTTGTCTTGCTCCCTCCTGTTATACTGTGGGCCTCAGAGACCCCTCCCAGTTTATCCCACCTGTATCTTGTTGGTGCATAGTTGTTGGCATGTTGTATCTGCCATTAGACTGTGAGGTCAAGGACTGTTTTTGTTTTTCTTTGTCTCCCTAGTGCTTAGCATAGTAACTGGCATACTGTAAGTGCTTAACAGATGCTAGTTAGTGGACTGACTCATTGCCTGCTCCACTCAAGCCCTGGACTGGGTCTTCTTTCCTTAGCCTTAAGCATAGCTTAACTTGAAATCTTAATAGGACTAGATTTTGTTGATAGTGATGCTGAAAGAGAATTTAGAGGATGACTAGGTGGCATACTGGAGAGCATACAGGCTCTGAAGTCAGGAGGACCTGAGTTCAAATCTAGCCTCAGACAGTTACTAGGTTTGTGATCCTGAGCAGGTCATTAAAGTCTAATTGTGTGTGTGTGTGTGTGTGTGTGTGTGTGTGTGAGAGAGAGAGAGAGAGAGACAGAGAGAGAGACAGAGAGAGAGAGAGAAAGATCCAACCTGTCATTTTACAGTTGAGGAAACTGAGGCCTAGAGAGGTAAAATAACTTGATCAAAGTCACCAGTGATAAACTGGAGAGCTGGGATTTGAATAAAAGTCCAGAACTGGAAGTTATTAGAGAGGCAAAGCTGGGTTTGATGTAAAGAAAAATCTCCTAACAATCAGAACTCTCTGAAAATTGAACACATGACCTTAGGAGCTGGTGTTTTCTCCCTTGTTAGAGGTTTGGTTGTATAATCTTGTTATGAAGAAATCATTCTTGGGTATAAACTAAAATGGCTTCTGAGCTCCCTTCTAGCTGTTAGTATTTGTAATGTTGTGTGACCAGGACTTACAACTGGATAAGACGTAGAAAGCTAATTTTTGTCATCCCGCTTCTTTCAATCCACAAGCATTTATGAAGCACTTACTATTTGCCAGGAAGGGTGAAGAGCACTTGGGATACAAGGAATATATGACCTCAGATGATCACAATCTGATGGGGGAGACCGCAGTCAAACAACTATGTGCATACAAAGTATATACAGGGTAAATAGGAGATAATCCCAGAGGGAAGGCAGTGGGCTGGGAGTGGGGGAGCAGAAAAGGCCTTTTGTGGAAGGTGGAATTGGAGTGGGGTCTTGAAGGAAGCCAGAGAGCTCAGCTGCTGTATTCTGTCCCATGGGGAGGCCTGAAGTCTACTTCTCATTTTCAGAGCCACAATTTAGGCTTTAGGTTCTGTTGCAGCCTGTGTGTCAATGTATCCATATCTTGTTACTATACATTGTAACTTCCTTATTGAGTTCAACTCCAGTATCTTCTTTTTTTCAGCTTTGGAGTGCCCAGAAAATAAAGCAGGTAACTTGTTTTAGAATTCTTTCCCCTCACCCTGAATACTCTCAGGCCATTCCTAGCTTTCGGCCAGTCTCTTCTCCGCTACATGGAACCTTTCCCTCCCTCATTCTCATGAATTATATTCTAGACCACAATGGGGATTTCCTGAAGAAGTTCAGTTCTCCTCCCATGAGGTTTACTGTGAACTTCCTTTCTCCTCTTTGCTCCCATTGGAAAGGGGTGAATGGATGTATGGTTGAGATTACCCCAATACTGCCCCTAGTGGCTCTGCTGGGGTCACAACTCATGCAATAAGTCAGTCCTGTGCTCCAAGGAGCTCTGGGAGCTGGACTCTAAGCATGGGTAGTGTGAGAGGGTTCAAAGGAAGTGATCTCTATGTGACCTGAATTTGTTCACTGTCATAAGAACTAGCTCGGGATAGAAGGGCTCATTTTGCCATGCTTGACTGTTTGTATTTTCTCTGAAGAATTCAATCTCTTTTCCACCCTCTTCTTCCACTGAGATGTCCCCTTCATTATCCCTAACCCCAGCCCTACCTGAATTTACCCTAGTCTCAATGCTGTGCTGTTTCCTGACTGTCTCGCAGGCCATCTTGCACCCAGACACCAATGAGAAGATCTTCATGCCTTTTAGGATGTCAGGTAAGCCCACAGGGAGCTAGCTGTGAAGCCAAAGCCTTCTGGCCCTAGAACTTGAAAGGTCACTTTTGGTCATTTAGACCAGCTGCCACATGTGCAGATGGAGGAAACTAAAAGGTACATAGCTAGTATGTGACAGGTAGGATTTGAATCCAGATCCTCTAACAGAGCCAATATTTTCCCATGTACCACTCTGTCTGTTCCTTTTGGGTTTCCTACGGCCAGCACCCATACAGTGACATCCATATCCTGGCCCTCACTGGGGATGAGTTAGACCCATGTGCCCTGGGGACAAGCACAGTCCCCTGCTGGTAACCATAGGGTCAGTTAAATTTTCAGTGTGAGCATTTACACCTTGAAAATTGACAAATGCCACAAATCAAGGCTTTATTTATTTATTTATTGCTGATTTCTTAGACTTAAGAAAGTAAAGAAAAAATGTTAATTACATAGATTCAAAGAGTGTTACGGGTAGGTGTGTGCATATATAATAGCTACCTGTAAAACTTTCACTAACATTCCCCTGCCTGTATCCCTCCCTTTGCCTGCTCTCAAAGAGCCCTATCTTTTAACAAAGAAATTTTTTCTAAGGTCAGCAAAATCAGGCAGCACATTGCAAAAGTTGAATGTCAATGCAGCATTCTGCCCCGGTGGACCCCCACCTCTTAGGTCTTCTTTAGGTCTTTCTTCTCCAGGAAGTCCTCCTGAAGTATCAACCCAGATGAACTGTGATCCCCCTTTTTGTCCTCTGCCCCAGTCAATGATATTTACACTCATCACACTTGGAGAGTTTACTTTGTAAAGCAACCCAGAAGGAATCCAACTGACCAACGCACAGTACTCTCTTTTAAGAAGATAAATTAACAACAATAAAAAGACAAATATTCGTTACTTTTGAAATTGACTAAAATGGAAAAGTCTTGGCACTGAATTATCTAGAATATTGCTAATCAGGGAAGGCTTCCTGGGATAGGGAAGATTTGACCTATGTCTCATGGAGCAGAGGGACTCATTTTGTTAGAGGGGAAGGGAGAAGACAACAGAAGATGTCTCTACCCTCAAGGATCACTGAGTTTAGTGGGAGGATTAAATTTGCATAGCTAGAAACCTATATGGTTTTAGGGTCAGGAAAGAAGGAAGCCAATGTTACTGGATTTATTGGGGAGGTCAGGCCTGGAAGGGTGAGGCAGACTTGACCTGGGCCTTAGAATGAAGGAGACATAATAAAAGCCAAGGATGGACAACATTTGGATGGAAAAGTGTTGGCCTGGGAGGAGGTGGGTTTGAGGGTCAACTCTGCTAGTCACCACCTGCGCCATCTTGGCCAAGTCATGAGATCTTATGGCACCAGAAGGAAACTTTGAGGGCATTGAGTGCAACTCCCTCATTTTACATAGGAGGAGACAAAGGCACAGAGAGTTTAGATTGTTTACTCAAGATCACAGCTCCTAAGTATCTAACTTAGGTCTTCCTCACTCCTAGCCAGGGTTCTATTCCTTACAGCATCCTGTACCAGAACTGTAGTCAGACAACTTCTAATCCTTACTTTGACATTTGATACTTTTGTGCCTTTGTATCAGTTACTTAAGTGACTTGGGCTAGCCCCCTTCTTGGGTCTTTATTTCCTCAGCTATCAAACAAGGGGTTGGTCTTCATAGACTCTGAGGGTCTAGTTCTAAATCTGTGAGTTATGATGTACCCTAATTCTGACTCTCTCTGGCCCTCAGTTTCCCTGTCTATAAAACAAAGAGTTTGGATGACATATTCTACAAGGTCCTTGCCATCTCTGAACCTATGATGAGATAATGACTGGTTGAGAGCAGCCTGGGGAGAGAGGTTAAGGGGGAAGCACATTCCAGGCTGAGGGAATTCTGTGAGCCCAAGGCCCAGAGAGTCCTGGGGAATAGATTGGCTAGAGGGCCAGGGAGGCTAGATTAGGGAAAGTATTCTGTTCCCTCGTGTGTCTCTGGAGAAAGCTGCATATCCTACATCTATGATGGAAGAGTGGGGTAAGAAATATATGGGAGAAAAAAAATATTTGAGCTGCCTGATGCCTGGCTTCCCAATGTCCCCTGACCCCTCTTGTCCAGGCTAGATGTCAGCCCCAAAAGGTCAATTTAGAATGAAGAATCCAGGCTGATTGTCAGAGGAGCTCTTGGGCTTGTCATCATTGCCCAGGAATTAGGCATGAGGTACTGACTTGCTCATTTATCTCTTCCTTTCTCCTGCAGGTTACATCCCCTTTGGAACACCCATTGTAAGTATCTTAGCAAGCCTGCCTTTCCAGCCACTATTACATAAGAACCCCCCCCCCCCCAAGGTTCTTACCATCCTTGATCCAGCCAGCATTCTTTGTGAACCTGCTGTAGGTACAGGTTTTCCTAGACCCCTGAGGAAAACAAAAAGAGTAGACAAAGGTCCTTATTCTCAGATAACTGAGCACAGGATGGTGGGACTGTGTCATTCCCCTGCTCTAAAGCCTTTAATGACTTCCTATTGCCAGGAGAGGAAAAATGTAAATTCCTCAGCTTGGCATTTAAGGTCCCCTGCAGTCTGGCTCCAACTTTTCCAGGCTTAATTCACATGACTCCCCTTCACATACTCTACATTCCAGCCAAACTGAACTACCAGCTGTTCCCCATACTCAACATTCCACCTCACCTCTGTGCATTTACCCATAGCCATCCCTCATGCCAGTGATTCATTCCCAACTCATCTCTACCTCCCAGAATCCTTATTTTTGTTTGTCTTACCCTTGGGAAGCCTTTCTAGTCCCCGGTGGTTAATACTCCCTCTTCCAGTAAGTCCCCTAATGGTTAACACTTTCTCCCTCTTCCAGTAACTTTGTGTTTATGTATTTGTGTACACTTTTCCCATCCCTGCAGGAGGTAAGCTTTTCAAAGACACAGAATGTTTTGTTTTTCGCCATTGTATCCCTAGCTACATGGTGAAGCAGATGGAACACTGGCAGCTGGGTGGTGCAATGTATAGAGTTCCAGACCATCAAATCTGACCTCAGCCACTTACTAGCTGTGTGACCCTGGGCAAATCATTTAACCCTGTTTGCCTCAGTTTCCTCATCTGTAAACTGAGCTGGAGAAGGAAATGGCAAACCAGTCCAGTGTCCATGCCACAAAAACCCCAAATGTGAAGATCAAATGAGAGTCTATAAAGTGCTTGGCACAATGACTGGCATATAGTAGGCACTAAATGCTTATGCCCATGTCTTCTCCTTCCCAGTACCTAGCAGTTAAATGAAACACAGCAGTTAAATGCTTTGAGAATTGGACTCCACAAACATACTCAAGAAGGATCTACTGAAGACCCACCGTGCCTAGTGTGCTGTTAGGAATGTAACAAGGAAAGACACAATCCCAGCCCCGCTGCCCTCAGGGAGCTGAAGGGCCAGAGTCCTGAACACAGCAGGTGCTCATTACATGTGTCAAATTGGCTTGTGTCATCAGTGGTCTGCTGTAACTGAGAGAAAGGCAGTATCAGTGTAGCCTGTGATGACTTCCTGGGGGAGGGGAGCCTTAAACTAGACCTTCAAGGATAGGTCCAGGTAAAAGGAACAGTTGCAGCAAAGGGGAGGAATTGGAAATTAGCATGGAATATATGGAGAGGGAGGAGATGTGCATGGATGAAGCAGTCTCTCTCTCTCTCTCTCTCTCTCTCTCTCTCTCTCTCTCTCTCTCTCTCTCTCTTTCTGTTTGGGGCAAGGGGAGATAAGTTTAAAGAGGTGAGATGTGATCACCTCCCTATGCTAGGCACAGGGTGAAGAGGTGCAGATGCTGTGGCTCTTGGCATTGATGGAGGAGGCACTAGTCGGCTGGAGGTGAGATAGTCCCCACTCCTGGAGCCCCTGGTCTTATAAGGGAGATACAGCTCCTGTCCTCAGGGAGCCCCTGCTCTGCTGGAGGAGGAAGGATATATTTACCCATGAAGAAGGCACCAGAAATGCTTGCAAAGAAATAGATGTGGGGATGGAGATGAATGTGACAGAAAGCTAGCTCTCCTTGGATGCTGTGGGGCTGGGAATGAGTGAGGCTGGAGAGGCAGCTTCCTCCTTCATAACTATACCTCTGGAAGCTGCCTCCTGCCCTGGTGAGCAATGCTCTCCACTCTATCCAACCCTTCACTTCCTTCTTAGCCTGCTGGGGGCCATCTATTGGGCTTCTCTGCCCCAGAGTCATTCTCCTCTGTCTCCCTCCCACCCCCTTCCACACTCACTCCTGAAAGCCAGGGAGAAACAGGCTGGTTTTCTCCGGAGGACGCTGCCAGTTTACTCAGCAGATTTCACAGATCAGCTGGCACCCATGTAGTACCTTATTTTAAGCTTAACATTTGAAGATGGAAACTTTTTTTCCCCCTTTGGGTGTGTAGTGAAGTGATCCCAATTTATACATAAGCATGGCAACTAGTCCAATGCCGCAAGCTGAATGGTTTGGGGATTCTTTATTTGTGCGGCTGGTCTGGTTCAAAAGTCCCCTCCTCCTGGACATCTTCTCTGACCAATTCCTCTTGACTCTGATGACTCTATTGCCCCAACTTCAATCAATCAAGCATGTATTAAGTGCCCACTATGTGTGAGACACTTTACTCAGTTCTAAGAATACAATTACAAAAATGAAGCTGGACCAGCCCCCAAGGCATGATTATGAGGAAACAACACTTATAGTACATAAGTATATACCAAATAAATAAGGTAATAGGGGGGCAGAAGGATTAGGGTGGGCCTCATGTAGGAGATGATGCTTGAGCAGTGCCTTGAGGGAAAGATTCTCCAAGGCAGAAGTGAGAAGAAAGTACAGTCCAGTTCTGGGGAACAGCCTGTGCAAAAGCAGACAGGAGAAGGCGTGTTAGGTGTAAGGGACAGCAAATTAACCAGTTTGGTTAGATCATAGTGTGTGGAATATTCAGTAAGTCTCAGCAGGCCAGTTGGAAGCTGGAGGTGAAGATTCAAAAAGAGTAAGAGGCAATAATGAGCCATTGGACCTTCTTGAGCAAGGGAGTGATGTGTCCATTTTGTCCTTCAAGAGTACTGTTTTGGCTGCTATGTAACAAAAGAGAAGATTGTAGAGGGGAGAGATTGGAGGGAGGGAACTCAACTGGAAAGCTATTTCAGTAGTCAAGGTGAGTGGTGATGAGGACCCGATCTTGGTTGGCCATGGGAATTGACTTGGCAACTGCTTGGCTATGGGGGATGAGATGGGATGAAAACATAAAGAATGTTGCCTAAGGCTGACTGTTTATGGGAACTGATGTCCTTTTCATGGGATTGTAGAGTTGGAAAGGACTTTTGAGCCCATTTAGACTCAGTTGGGTTGAACCTCCATCCTATACCTTGCCATGAATCTCCTCTTGTAATATTCCCAATAAATCATTATCTGACCTCTTCTGGAATATTTCTTGGGAGGGAGGAGTCTCATTTAGCTCTCATTGTTAGGAAACTTTTCTTGAGTTCTAGCCTAAATCTGTTTCTCTTGAGTGTCTAGCTGTTGCTCCTAATTCTTTTCATTTGTGGCCAAGCAGAGCAAAGCTAATCCTTCTGCATATGACTGTCCTTGAGATATTTGAAGGTCATTATGGACTGGCCCTATGCCTTCCATTCTCTAGGCCAGACATCCCAGGTCCTTCTGGGGCAGGTTGTACAGTGCCCTTACCTTTCTTGCTTCCCTCCTCTGAATCTTACCCACCTTGTCAATGAGCCTCTTCAAGTATGACACTGAGAACTGAACCTAATGTCCACATAGGATTTGGCCAGAGTAGAGGACAGTGGCACAGTTGTGTCTTACTTTCTGGACACTATGCATCTCAATGCAGCCTATGATCTTAAAATCCAGTCCTTTTATTTTACAAATGAGAAAACTAAGGCTCAGGTTGCAAGTTGACTTACCTGAAGTCACATAGGCATTTAATAGGTAAAGTAAATCTAATGGTCTCTCTACTCCAGGCTGCCATCTCCTGGGCAGTAGTGGGAGTAGCAACTCTCCCAAAGGTGAGGTCATTCACCTGTATCACCTGCTTTGGATTAGGCTCTTTCCAAACGTCCTATGAGTCATCAGTCAGACTCAGAACTCTCTGAGGGCTTTCCCCTCAGAACAGTGACTCCCTAAGAACTGGGATTATATCTCCTTGAGACAAGGACTTTGGATTGTATTTATTTTGTGTCTCCATATTTCTCGTTTCCCCTCCCCCTCCCTGCCCCAACCACCTAGAAGACACATTGTGGTATAATGGGTAGAGTCAAGAAGATCTAGGTTCAAACCCCACTTCTGACTCTTATTAGCTGCATGATCCTGGCTTAGTTCTCTGAGACTCAGTTTCCTCATTTATAAAATGGAGGCATAGTACGTATACACTGAAGGTGGTATGTAGAGTTGGTGTAAAAATCAAATGAAATTGTGATAAGTAACAGCTAGTCTGACTTACATGCAAGAAGTCATTTGAGACCCTCATAAGACTGAGGTAGGCACTCCATTTTACAGATGAGAAAACTGAGGCTCTTCGTGGTTAAACGACTTTGACCTATGGTCACACAGCTGAGTGAGAGCCTAACCTAGGTCTTCCTCCCTCTGTATCTAGCAGTTTTTCTGCTACAACACTGCTTCCATCAATTGCACTATTGACTCCATGTTTTCCTCGGACCACTCATTCTTGTATCTGAGAGCCCTTCTCGTGGAATTCTTCCCCTGTATCTGACCTAAATTCTACCTGTTTCAGCTTAATCATAGTTGTTCCTATCCTATCCCCATTGGAAAGGGAACCCAGCCATATATTTTGTATACAGTCTCTTTCTTCATCTCCTTCCCTCTCCTCTTCATCCCCTCTCTTCCTTTCCCCTCCTTCTCCTCTCTTTCCATCTCTTCTTCCCCCTTTCTCCTTTTGCCCTTTCCTCATCTTCTTCTCTCATCCTCCTCTACAGGTTAGACAATGCAAGGTCCCTTCCCAAGGATCACATGGCCATCTGGAGAGTTGGAAGGGATCTCAGAGGTCATCTAGTTAAAATTTTTTATTTTACAGGTGGGGAAACTGAGGCTTGGAAAGGTTCAATGACTTGTCCCAGTCACGCAGGTATTACATGACTGAGCAGGGATTCAAATGTAGAACCTCTGGCTCCATTGCCCCTTTATTTCTCACCTCCTGTCCTGAGAGTACTTTCTTCAAACTTTCAACACTTCTCTTCATTTGCTATTCTCCTAAAACTGAAATTAGCATGCCTGATATCGATGTGGGCTTTCTTATACTCTGAATTTGCTCAGTGTCTGGGCTCTGATGGATTGAATGTCTTTGAGAAGTCCCTCACATGGTGCAGATCACAACCCATGTATACCTGCCCATCTTGCCTACTGCTCCTTCGCAATTCCTTGATGACTGTAGGATGTGGCCCACACCTACCATGTCTCCGTTGTTTTCTGTGAGTTTAAAATTTTTAGTTCTTGGATTTGGATTTAGGGGTAAATTTGAGGATATCATGGCATCCAGAAGAAAATAAGACCATAGTGCCTTCAGCTTATGGGATATATGCACCCGCAATGTGTCCAACTGGCCACACAGGGGCCCTGGGAATGGAAACTGGACTATCTTTCACATGCCCAGCCTATGGTTGGACATGTGGCAAGTCGAAGGACAGACAGAATGATTTGTATTTGGTATAGTAGAAAGAATCACTGGATCCGTGTTAAAACCTACCTCTGACACTTTCCTACCTGGGTGACATTGGGCAATTAGCTCAGTATCCACAGGTCCCAGTTCCTCTCTCTGTAAGGTCAGTATGGCAAGTTGTGTTCCCATTTGGCAGGTGAGGAAACTGAGGTCAAGAACATGTCTGTGATTGGGATTGTCTGCTGTTGAAAACCCAGTTCAAAGTTTGCCAGTAACACTTTAATAGAATCTTAGATAAGGTTCTCTCTGTCTTCTGAATATTTAAATGAAATTTTGTTTTGTTCAATTAGCTGAAATCTTCCTTCTCATATTCTAATTTTTTTTATTACTGTTCTTGGATGAAAACATAGGAGGCATGCTTATCAAATATATCTGTTCAGACTACCTTCTTCAGGCTAGAGCACAGGATCAAATTAGAGGATACATGTGGAACAATTTGAAAACCTTCAAGCACTGTATGTTAGTTATTATTCTTATTGAACTTATTGAGGTGAAATTGATTAAGAATAAATGTAAACTTTTGAGTTTGGGTTCAAAAAATAATCTGTACAAATATTGAGGGAGATAGTGGGATGGGGTACAAAACATGATTGGATCTGGGGTCAGAGGCCCTGGGTTTGGGATGCAGTCTCTTTGTCTTTCTCGGCCTCAGTTTCCTCATCAGTGAAATGGGGGTTGTAATACTTGTGCTAATTTCCTCACAAGGTTGCTGTGAGGAAAGCATTTTGTAACCTGAAAAGTGCTAGATGAGGGGGAGTGATTGTGATATAATGGCACATTTCCATAGGCAGTGGTCAGATCCATGGAGCTGGCCACAGAAAAGAGCCTTTAATAAAAGACTGGTATTTGATATTTATATAATACTTTAAGGTTTGCAGATCACTTCACAAATATCTCATTTGAAACTTAGAACAACCCTGGGATGTCAGTGCTATTATTCCCCCCATTTCACAGGTGAAGAAACTGAGGCAGATAGAGGTTGATTTGCCTAAGTTCATACAGCCAGTGAGTGTCTAAGACTGGAGTTGAATTCAGATCATCTTGTCTACTGTGCTATATAGCTGCCTTAGAAGAAAATGATGATGGTAGGAACTGTTAGTGGGTTGTAATCAGTTCCTTATTGGAGCAACAGGATGTCTAATAAGCTTGAAGGTGGAAATACCTGATATATGTAGGGCCTGTGAAGGAAACTGTTGGATAGATTAGGTGGGGGCAAGATTATCAGAGGGTCATTTTAAGGACACAGATAATCCTGACCATTTTGTTTTATTACTATCTTTTGTTTTTATATTATCTTTATTTATTTATTTTGGGTTTTTTTGTTGTTGTTTTTGTTTGAACCATTTTGTAGATTGGGAAACTTAAGCAAAGGGTGAATAAGTAAATAGTCAAAAAATTTGCTAAGCACCTACCATGTACCAGGTACTGAGCTAAACACTAGGCATACAAAAAAAGAAAAAAGATAGTTCCTGTTCTCAAGGAGCTCACAGTTTAATGGGGGAGACAACGTACCATCAACATTTACAAACAAGCTATTTACAGGATAAACAGGAAATAATCCGACAGAAAGATGGCCATAAAATGAAAGGGGATCAAGAAAGTCTTCCTCTTGTAGAAGTTAAGACTTGAAGGAAATCAAAAAGCAGAAACACTGAGATGGAGCATCCCTGGCATAGGGAGCAACCAGAGAACATGCCTGAGTCTGTAGGTAGAGTGTCTTGTTTGAGAAGTCTCAAAGAGGCAAGTGTCATTGGACTGCAGGGTATGGGTGTGTGTGTGTGTGTGTGTGTGTGTGTGTGTGTGTGTGTGTGTGTGTGTGTGTGTGTGGTATAAGAGACTGGAAGGGGGTGGGGTGAGAGGGAGACAGGTTATGAAGGACTTTGAATGCCAAACAGGCTTTTATATTTGATTCTTAATGCTGGAGGTGATAGGGAGCCAATAATAGGACAGAGACCTTGCTATTGAAAGGGACTGTGTGACATGAGTGACATGATTATATCTGCACTTTCAGAAGATCAATTTGACAGCTGGATGGAGGATGAACAGAAGAGGAAAGAGACTTAAGGCAATCAGACCACTCCCACACCAGCAGCTATTTCAATGATCCAGGCATGAGGCGATAAGTGTCTACAACAGGGTTAGGATAGTGTCAGAGGAGAAAAGCGGGGCATAATAGAGAGATGTTGCAGAGGTGAAATCTACAAGAGATGTTTCAGAGATGAAATTGATGAGAGATGAAGGAAAGGTGAATCAAGGACAGATACTGTAGAAGTGAAATCTACAAGAGAGGCTGTAGAGGTGTAATCTACAAGAGATGTTGTAAAGGGAAAACTGACAGACCTTGTAAACAGATTGCATATAAGGAGTAGAGAGATGGTGAGGAATCTGGGATGATTCCTAGGTTACAAGTTATCATTACTTATTAACAAAATAACTAGTACTTTAAGGTTTGTGAGGAGCTTTAGTATATGATCTCATGTGATCTTTAAAGCAACCTTATTAGGTAACTGCTGGCTAGTCGTGGAGCCAAGGTGGAGCCTAGGTGAGGCTGGCAGCTGGACCTCTCTGGGTCTCTACTTCTAAAATGGGATTGGGGAGTGTGGTGGACAGAGAAACACCCCAGAGCCAGGGAGACCTGTGTTCTAATCCCACTTCAGACACTTACATACTACGTGACCCTGGAGCTCTCATTATCCCCATTTTACATATTAAGACATTGAGACTGAGAGAATTTAGTAGCTTGCCCAAATCACCCAGCTCGTAAGTGTCTGGAGAATTTGAACTCAGGGCTTCCTGGCCCTCAGTCTAGCCCTCTATCCACTACAAAACCTTTATTAAGGGGGACCCTTAATACATGCTTGTTGTATTGAATTGAATTGAGAGGGCTAACAGTTGTGTCTTCTGCCTGAATCCTTCTTTCTTATCCCAACATATAATTTCCATTACTCCTTACAGCCCAGGGGTTGTACATCTCCCTATCTCCTCCCTCCCCCTACTCTAGCTTCTGACTTTCTGGACCACAGAGCAGGGGCAAGAGAAGCCCAGTCCTGTTGTATTGCAGTCCCAGTGAAGCTGCCCCCCTCCCATCTATCTTCCCTTCCCCCTCCCCACCCGCCATGCTCTGGAAAGGGCAGCGAGCGGGAGCGTGGGTGGATTGCACCCAGAGATATACATCTGAGAACTGAAGGGAACACTTTATTTTAGATTTGGGCTTTTTTTTCTTTTTAAAGGGAAGTTATAAAATATCTCCTCTTGCTTCTTCTCTGAGTGTGCAGATGGTTCTGTGTTTCTGCCTAATAGGGGATAAAACTGCCAGTGCCTGACTGCCCTTGCTATCCCTAGTTAGACTCTGAGCTCCTCCAGGGCAGGGACCCTGTTAATCAACAAGGATTTATTTGATGGCAGGCTCTGGGCTAGGCACCAGAGAGACAAAGGCAAGAGGGAAGCAGTCCCTGCCCTCAAGGAGCTTATATTCAATGGCAGGGGTGGTACGGGGGGAACATGGGGGTGTATATCTGAGAGTGGTGGGTAGAGAAGGAAGCTTTGGAGTAACAGCTTGTGAGTGGAGCCATGGGCTCCATTGTCATGCCTTTTCCAGAGCAATGGTAAAGCTGACATGATTACACATACACACACATACACACACGAGCACAAAGAAGGGCAGGACAAATGGCATAGTGCCAGCCTGCTGTCCTAGTGGAAGGCTACATGGGCTGAAACCCTGGCTGGTTTAATGATCTAGCCTGGGGCCACCTAGATATAACAGAGGATATTGCAGAGGATGAACTCACTCATCCTTCAGTGGGGAGCAGTTGGGGCTCAGCATTGATCTTTGATTATTCCTGCTAACCCCCTCAAAACTCCCCCCCCCCCACCGCATCTTCTGTGGCTTCCTGGGCCTGATCTAACCCATTCAACCAAACATTCAGGAATTCCTGGCCTCTGTGCTTAGGTGACTTTATAGCTCCTAGGATCAAGGGCCATCTAGTCCAACTACCTTTTTGTTTTTACAAATGAAGAAACTGAGACCCAGAGGGGCTAGTAAGTGGCACAGCTGGGATTGTCTTATTCCAGGCTCAGCACTCCTTCCCTCAAACTTTGGGGCATCACTTTTGTTACTCCCTGGCACATAACCGATACATTAATCAGTCCTGTCTCCTCATTGACCTCCGAGTGTGTGTGGGGGGGGACACACATGGTGCTTACTCCTGTCTCTATACCTTTCTTTTCTCATGCTGTTCCCGGTACCCAGACTTTTCAACCTGCCTTCCTTCCTCCCTCGTCTTTCACCAATCTTATCTTTTAAGCCTTGTATCTTCTGACTACTCTGGCCCATATTCTATCATGGGATCTGAGATCGAGATCAGGAAATGACCTTAGAGGTCATCTAGGTCAATCTCTTTCATTTTCCACCTTTATGGAAGTCATTGATTCTGAAAGGGTAAGGCCCAGTGAAGGACTTGTCCTTGGGTAGATGAGGCAACCAGCACCTCCAGCATGAACATCTGACCAAGGCATAGGTGTCTTGGCTTAGCCATAGGACCAGTGTGTGGAAAGCACTTACTTGTGTTTGTAAGCATGTCTCCTTTTCCTTACTCACTCCTCCCCATCCCCACCATGGAAGGAGATCAGATAATACCTAACAGCAGTTAAACAAAAACTGCATTTATATTTTATTTAGCTTTGGCACAGACTCTCTCTCCTCCTCCCTCCCTTCTTCCCTTTCTCTTTCTCCCTTTCCAACTCTCTCATTTCTCCTCTCTCTCCCTCTCTTTCTCTCTCTTCCTTTCTCTTTTCTTCCTTCCTTCCTTCCTTCCTTTCTCTCTGTCTCTCTCTCCTTTCCTTCCCTCTCCATTTCCCCTCTTGGTTCACCCTGGGCAATAATGAAGGAGAAGGTCCTCAGGGGTCCCCAAAGAATAAGCTACAAAATAATTCAGATTTAATCATATATTTATTAAAATATGTCACATTATATTCAAGGAGAATTCAAGACATGGTACGGGTCTTAATGATCTCTCCATTTAACTCCACAATTTTATAGTCCAAAGAGATTAAGAGACTGACTTTCTTACTCCCATCCCATTTACATCCAGGGGCTTTTGTATTTATATAAGCATTTTCATGTTGTCTCTCCACTTGAAAGGAAGTTCTTTGGGCCCAGAGGTTGTGTTCTTGCCCAGTGCCTGGCATGTAGGAAGTCCCTAATAAATGCTTGTGGACTGACCGACTGACTGACTTGAAATTACCTGTATAATGGCAGTTGTAGAGCTCAGAACTGGTCTTGGATCTCATTGTTTTAGGGTTAGGATAGGATAAAGTACTGGACTTAAGTGATGTCAGTAGCTCAGGGAGCTCTCCTCCAGGAGAAAAAACCTTCTGTCAAAGTAGGTTGACTCCTTTGCAACTTAGCATTTTGAAGAGCTAGTTGATTAGGGCACCTGGAGGTTAAGTGACTTGTCAAGGGTCTCCCAGATAGAATGTCTCAGAGGCAGAACATTTTTCCAGCTTCATTTTTCATTGGGGAGTTAAATATTGCAGGGTAGCTTCTAATAGTTTGTAAAGTGGCTTTAAGCTTACAATATTTAATCTGATGTGGGCCAAGAAGTACATGTGTGTGTGAGCCATTTAAAGTATTTTTTTTAATGTTTAAAACATGGTTTACTAATGTGGCTGACAATGTGTAGAGTTTGATGTACTATACAGTATTGGATGTTTACACTTGTTCCTTGTGGAAAATTCTTGCCAAGAGAGCAATTTTATGTATCAGAATAATAAATAAGTCAATATGTGGATGAGGCTGTACAAGTTTTCCCCATATGCGATTGTATTTTGTATATGGTACATGGCACCCAAACACAGACGAAAGGTGAAATTGTCATATGTATGGAAGCATCTGTTACAATTCCAAACACTGGCTGATGTCAAGATCAACCAGTTAATCTTGACCTCCACCAAAGGCTACGTTAATGGCCTATCTCATTAGGACAAATATAAATTTTCAGGATTATTACCAGTAGAAACACCATTCGGGACTGGTAATTATCAGTTCTTCAAAAGTATCTGTAAGGTTAATTTACAAACCAATTAGTTACATTCTTTTTCATCAAAGTATACATTAGCCAGACTCTAGTGGCTGATGTCAAAATCATCAGGACAACTTTGACATTAAGAGAATTAGAATTTATATCATGCCTGCCATGTGCTAAACTCTTTTTTTTTAAACTAATGCTGTCTCATTTGATCTTAATATGGGTGCTATTATTATTCTAATTTTACACTTGAGGAAACTGAGACAAACAGAATGAAAGTGACTTGTCCAGGATTGTATCACTGATGAGTGTAGGAGGCTGGACTTGAATTCAGGTCTTCTGTGTCCAGGCCCAGTACTCTACCCACTGCACCACCAGCTGTTGCTCATTAAGCCTGTGCTTGGCCTTTAGAACATGTATCTATTAGAAGTCTTTCATCACAGGGATGGTAGGTGGCGACATAGTGCATAAAGTTGGGGGCTTGTAGCTTCCTCAGTTTAAGTCTGACCTGATACTTACTAGCTGTGTGACCCTGGGCAAGTCCCCTAACCCTGTTTGCCTCAGTTTCCTCAGGTGTAAAATGGGCTGGAGAAGGACATGGCAAATCACTCTAGTATCTTTGCCAAGAATACCCCAAATGAGGTTATGAGGAGTCGGACATGACTGAAACGACTTTCATCATATCATCACAACATCTTTCATAAGCAGCTAAACCTTGGAACAATTGAATTATTCTAAATAATGAGTCATGCCTTTTTCCCCCTTTGCATTTGGGCTGTACTTTTACATTTCATGTTCCCATCCCTTACCCCACTATCTCCTCACAAGAAGTCATCAGAGATAGAAGGAATGTTATCCCCTGCACTTTCAAGGATAAAGGGGCAGGGTCCTTTGTATTTCAATGACTGGTCTCCCCAAGGGAAAGCATTAGAGAAGAGACCTCCATGACCCCTTCTCTAAAAGTCTGAGCCCCATCCCTAAAGACCTGAAGCTGCAGTGTCTTCTTCATTCTCTCCTCTCTTTTCCAGGTTGTCGGCCTCCTCCTGCCCAACCAGACCCTGGCCTCCACCATCTTCTGGCAGGTAACTCTCTCCCAGAAGCCCTCAGCCTTCAGGAGATGGGTCCCAACAATCAACAATAAATACTTAAGTAAAAATGTCCTGCTGAGAAGCCCTCGTCACTCTGACAGCACCATTAAAGAGAAAAATCAGTCGATCAATCGACAAAACTTGATTAAATACCTGCTCTGTGCCAGCCACTGTTGGGGACTCAAAGACTGAAATCATCCTGCCCTCTGCACCAACTGCCCTCCCTCCCAGAAATCCTCTCCCTTCTCACCTCCACCTCCTAGGTTCCTTTAGGTCTCCCCTCTAAGCCCACCTTAGGCAGGAGGCCTTTCCTGGTCCCTAGCCTCTGCTGCTGCTTTCCTCTGGTGAGATCCCCTGTACAGAAAAAGTTGTTTTCTCAGCTGAAATGTAGACTCCTGATGGCAGGGGCTGTCCTTACCTTTCCTTGTGCTTATTCCTGGTACCTCGTATATAGTAAGTGCTTAATAAATGCATGTTGCCTGACTGCTGGGAGAGATAGTTTGTATATAGAGAAAGGATAGTAACTGAACTTGTAATTTCATTAGTATAGGGAGGAAGCTCCATCTACCAGTGCAGGTCACCACCTTCTCTGTAATTGAGTCTTAGAAGATTGGCTAAAGCATTCAGAGGTTAAATAACTTATCCAGGGACACATAGCTAGTAAGTATCTGAAGTCAGATTTGAACCCAGGAAGATGAGTCTTCTTGACTCCAGGCCCAGCTCTCTACTCACTGCAAGACTCCCTCCCCCCTTCCCTTTCCTTCTCCCCTTCTCTCCTCTCCAGTAAGTGTTATCCTGTCCCATCCATGTACTGCTGCTTGAAAGCAGGGGTTTGAACTGAATCCCCTCCATCCCCTAGGCTAGAATACACATTTGGGGCAGCAGATCCCTCATTCCAGTCTCTCCCTCACCCTCAGAGTCAGTACAGGTTTAGGGAAGGCAGACTCATTTGACTTTCAGCCCAAGCTGTAACCAGTGGGGAAGGTAAAGCTGTCTCCCCCACCCCCTCAGCACCACCTGGGCTACCTCTCTTAGCCAGTCGCATCACACATGCATTACAAAACCAGGTGCAATCATTTTTTCTAAGTCTTCCTTTTGGGTAGTTTAGGCTTTAGCTCTCTTGTAGCTAATTGAGAATTAACAGTGTGTGTGTCTGTGTGTGTCTGTGCGTATCTGTATGTGCATGTGTGAGTTTGTGTGTGTGTAGTGTAGGTACAAGGTCTGACTCCCCTAAAGAAACTGAGCTAAGGGATTTCCAGTTGGTCTCTTAGAAATACCCACCCCACCGCCTCTTGTGCTGTTTTTAAGATATTCAGTTTCTCTGGCCAATCCCGTGTGATTTTGTATCATCTGGCCTAGAAAAGCATTCACTTTCAACATTTATTGAACATCACCTTGATCCTTGTGTGCCAAGAAAGCAAGCCAGGCCCCAGATAGGCCAAAATATTAAAAACAGCACTTTTTCTGTGTCAGTGAAGTACCTGCAAACAAAGCAAGAGCCCATTGGTTGGGGACAGGCTGAGTGAGAGTGTGGCCTGTTAGGGCATTGTAGCAAACAGCAAATCCAAAGGATTCTGAGCACAGTGGGAAAGCTTGCATGAGAGAGCAGAACCAGGAGAACAAGGACAGAAGCCTTGGTTCTGGAGGCAAAGGCCCTGTGTTCAAAGTGTGGCTCTGACGCTCGCTACCTGTGTGATTTTGGGCATGTCATTTCACAGGTGTGGTGGAGCAGGTAGCTACTGGTCTTAGAGGCAGGGGCACCTGGCCTCAGGTCCTACCTCAGATGGGTATTTGCTGGGCAATTTTGGGAAAGGTAGCTCACCTCTCATTACCTTCAGGCATTGCAATTGAATATAAATTGCAAAATAGCTGATGATCTGCTTTGGCAGAAAGAGTTACAGTTGGGTGGCTGTGGAGTCAGGAAGATCAGGGTTCCAATCTAGCTTATCTAGCTTTAGACACTTAGTATCTGTATGACCTTTGCTCAGCTGAATGGTTAGATAGAATCCTGGGCCTGGAGTCAGAAAGACCTGAGTTCAAATCCACCCTCAGACATTTGCTAGCTCTGTGACCTTGAAAAAAATCACAACCTCTGCCTGTCTCAATTTCCTCATCTGTAAATACTCGACAATAGCACCTACCTTCCAAGGTAGGTAATAACTGTAAAGGGCTTACTTAGCACCATGTCTGGCACATAGTAGGTATATAATAAATATTTGTTTACTTTCTTTTCTCTTCTGCATTTAGTTTCTGCAGGTCTGGTCTGTCCATTCTTTTTTGAGTTCCTTGTATTGGTTGTTTCTTACAGTGCAACAAGCTTCTCTTACATGTGTAGGGCATATTCTAGCCATTCCTTAATCAATGTGCCCCCCATTTTCCCCCAAGTTGCTTTATTTCCACAAAAAGTGCTGCTTGGTTGGCCCATGTGGGTGGTCATGGGGGGAGGGGGGCTTCTCAGAGATGCTCTCTGATGACCCTCATCTCCTTGCAGTGGCTGAACCAGAGTCACAATGCCTGTGTCAACTATGCAAACCGCAACGCGACCAAGGTGAGCTTACTAAACCCCACACCTGCCATGGCTGTGGGGACTGCAGGGACAGTAACTGGCCAACTTTGGCTCCTGGGAAGGACCAGCCTGGTGGGAAGGCTGAGGAATACTTGCTTCTTTTTTATTGTGCTGTGGAAGTCACCCATCTCTTTCTGCACACTGATGCCCAAGATTCTACCATTAGTGATTTATCCTTTTGGATTGAACTTTACTCTCTTTAGCCTACTTCTTCCTGGAGAGGGTAACATACCACATCCCTAACTCCTTAGTAGGAATGAATTTTCCTTATTGTGAAGAAGAGTGTTGTATCTATGGAGGTCTGATGCTATTTGGTTTTGGGGGGATTTTTCTGTTTATTTTTTTTGGAGGGGGGGGTGAGACAATTGGGGTTAAATGACTTGCCCAAGCTGGTAAGTGTCAAGTGTCTGAGGCTGTATTTGAATTCCTGACTCCGAGGGTCAGTGCTCTATCCACTGCGCCACCTAGTTGCCTCTGTGGTGCAACTTGTGAGCATTAGATGTGGGGTCAGGCAGCCAGGGTTCATATCTAGGCTCTGCTACCTACTTTCTGGAAGAAGTGCTGGATTTGAACACAGTGTAACTGGATTTGAACCGTAACTCTTCCACTTAACTATCAGTGTGACCTTGGTCAAGTCATATTTTTGGGCCTTAGTTTCCTCTTTTGTAAATGGAAGGGATTAGACCAGTTGGCCTTTGAGATTCCTTCTAATTCTAAATCTACGACACTATGATAAATATCAGCTATTGTTATTCATATGAACAGCTCACATTATATATCGCACTGATAAGAGAAAGGAGATCTTAGTGGATAGAGCACCCCTAAAGGGCAGTTTGAACCTAGGGCCTTGGACTCCAAATCTGGCATTTTTCCATTCTATTAGCACTTCACGTCCCCCACAGTTCCATCTCTGGGAGTGGGCTGAACTTAGATTTTGGTTTGTGCTAGCCTTTTCCCATTCTCCTGGACTTTGTGTCTTGGCTTGGAGTCAAGACAGACTTGTGCCTCCTTGCCTCTGATATTTGCAAGCCCAGTAACCCAGGGAAAGTCACCCTCTCTGAGCCTCCATTTTCTTATCTGAGAAATAGGGACAATATCAATTCCTCCGTGGCATCTACCTCACCTGGTTATTGCCATCCTCAAATGAGGTCACGTATGACAAGTGTAAAATGTAAATGTAAAGTTATGATTGTTTGATGATGATGGCATATCTGCTCTCCAGGGTTCCAGGTGCCAAGCCGAAAATTCTCTCTCTCTTTTTCAGCCTTTGCCTGCATCCAAGTTCATCCAGGGCTACTTGGGAGCCGTCATAAGCGCTGTCTCAATTGCAGTGGGTAACACTTGTTTACAATGTATTTGTTGTGTGGAAATTGCTTTCTCTGTCTCCCTAATCTCGATCTTCTACCCTAAAGACTCTGGGAATGCCCTGAGGTCCATTTCTGAAGGGGCACTGGGAAGGAGAAGGGCTTTCATCTACTTTCAGGGGAGATTTTCCTACTTTGATACAGCTCTTAAAAAGAGGAAGGCACTGGTGAGGTTGGGAGAACTACAGTACAGGGTGTACCAGATGGAGGATGTTGACTCAAGGGAGAAGAGGAGGTGCCTCCTTTACCATGGGGAAGGGAGGGCATCTTCACATGAAGGAGTTTGTATTCCTATTGCCTAGCACATAGTAGATTCTTCAAACATGTTTCTTGACTATTGATGAGAAACTCCAGATATAAGTTAGGGAATAAGGCAGGACTGACTGCAAAAAATTGAGGGGAACTCAGATCTGTTTTTGCTCTTTAGGGTGGCCCAACCTCATCAGGGCAAAGAGGAAGCCAGTTTAGAATGGTTAACATACCAAAAATCCCATTGTCTCACAGCTTTCCTGGTTTTTTCCTTCCTTAAGAGTCAGTGTTGAGCTGGCATGGAAGATTATGACATCATCTGGAGGGGTGGAAATGATTAGCCAGTGGTTTGGGTCCTTGGCCAGGTGAGTGGGTGGCAAAGCCAGGGGGGAGCTCAGGTGTCCTGCCTTCCTGAGCATGTTGTTCTCATCCTCTGTTCATCTGAATGAAAGAAAGGCGATGCTTGCCTCCATCAAGATATTCCATATTCTATGCAACCATGATGATGACTCTTACATGTCATTTATGTTATTAATAATACCAGTAATTGTTATCCATAATATTTATCAATATAAATAATACTAATATAATTAGAAAAGATAGCCACTTGTCCTAGAATAAGTTCTATGTGAGCCCCATCAAAAAAGAGAAGAATGGGATGTTAGTAACAGCAGCAGGAGCAACTCATATTTATCTAGCACTTTGAAAATACTTATAATGCCTTCTTTTTGAAAGAAAAAAACAATCAGGTATTTTTTCCTCCCTCCCCCTGGGAAAAAAAAAATCCTTGTAGCAATCTGCATAGCCAAGCAGAAAACTTCCCATATTGGCCAGGTCCAAAAAAGTCTTACAGTATCCTTTCCCCAGTGACTGAGGTTCAGAGCTTATTAGGTTTACTCGGAGTCATACTACTGGGGTGTTCCAATATTCCAGAAAGTTATATTGTTTCCTCCCTTCTGGTGATCAGTTATTGTTATTAGATTTTTTCTTAGGTTTTTGAGTTCTTCTGGGGGACCTATGCTTCTTAAATTGTCTCTCTGCATTCAGTTTTTAAGTTCAATAGTTTTTGCTTGTCTGGAGATCATGTTTTCTGGGAATATTATTGCTTTTTTGCTTCTCCCCTTTTAGATTAGCCTTTACTCTTGTACATTTACATTCGCATTTCCAAGTATTTGTCCTCTCTCTCTCTCTCTTTTTTGGTGATTCTTGCCACGATGGATTAAAATTTTTCTATTCTGCCAATTATGTCTGCTGTGCAGACCATAAATTCTGCTTTCACAATTCTTATTTCTTTTTAAACCATTTGGGAACATCCTGTGGGGTTTCATGCTGTCTTGGGAACACATATACACACACACACACACATTGTCATGGCCCTTGGCTTCATCATCATTATAATAATAAATAATACAATATATTAATTATTATATAAAATATAAATTATATATATTTATACATTTATATAATGCTTACTATGTGCCAGGCACTTTGCTAAGCACTTTACAATGATTATCTCATTTGGTCTTCACAACAACTCTGGGAGGTAGGTGCTATTAGTATTCTGATTTTACAGGTGAGGGAACTGAGGTAAGCAGAGGTTAAGTGACTTGCCCAGGATCCCACTGAATGTCTGATCCCAGGTCTTTGCCCCTCTGTGCACTTTGATGCCACCTAGCTGCCTCATCATTTATTGGTTCATTTTCCTTTTACCTTTATTCATAGATGCCTGGACTCATTTACCTGATCTAGAGGCCATGTTCCTTTCTGTTATTAATGTGGTTCTTCCCTGTAGGTGTATCTGTTTATGCTCCACGTCTTTATCTGAGTTTTCTTCCTCCTGAGATCTTTGGTAACGTCAGCCTTTTTTACTTATACCTTTTGCTCACTTTCTGATTCCTTTCCCCTTTGATAACAGTTGCTCTCATCTGTAAAATGAAAGAATTGGGCTAGATGGGCTTGCTCTGAGAAGAGATTGTAATGCTCCAGAAAGCTCCTAGGGACAACCAAGGACACTAGTCCCTGCCCAAGCCAATCTACTTTACAAATACTTGTTCTGGGCTCCTTTTCCTCAACTCTATCTCAGCTGAATTAAGAGGGGAAAGGGTTTGTACACAAGTAGTTCCAGGATACCTTAGAAAGACAGAATGTGCCAAGAGTCTAGGAATGGTGATAATAGATTTGCCCCAACTTGAAGTCCTGGGAGGTGCCAATAGGTCACATCAAACTGGGCACTCAGAGTGCTGAAAACAGCAAGTATCACTGATCCTTTGCTGTCTTGGAAATTTCTCTTAGTCCCAAATAACATTATAATAATCTCCTTGAAAGTATGTCTCATTCCCACACCTCCTTCTTCCTTTCTTTGTCTTCCTTTCCTATTACATTTTCTCTTCCATCTCTATCTCCTCATTTCTTCCATCCCTCCTTTGGTTTCTATATCTATTCTTATATCTCCCCCTCTCTATCACCTCCTCTTTCGCCTTCTCCTCTTCCTCCTCCTTCCCACTCTTTCGTCTTTTCCTCTACTTCCTTCTCTTCCTTTTCCTTCTCTTTCTCTTCATTTTCTTCCCCATTTTGTCTTCCTTTCTACCCCCTCCTCCTCAGGGACCCCAGGACCCAAGGCTGGACCTCATGGGGAGACTTTTATGGGCCCCTCCTTGATTGCTGGCCCCCTTGGTTCTCCAATTCGGTGATCTCCACTCGATAAGAGTAACCCTTCTTCACTGCCTCCTCCTGCTCAAGGCGAGGGTCCAGCCTTGACAGATGGGAGCAGAGTTTCTGACACGGATTATCTCCAGCTTGCTTTTCTCTTTTTGTGTAAATCACAAAACCACTGGATAAAGGAGTTTTATTTTAGTTTAGTTTTCCTTGTTCCCGGCACCCCAGGCCTGTCGGCCTCATTAACTGATCTCTGCTGTCAATTAGCTGTAAATCCCCTCCCAGGGTGAGCCTATTAGGAGGAGATGACCTGAAAACAAGTGTCACTGGCCCCAGTGGTTGGCCCAGTTCTGGTATTAATTAAAAGGAGCCCCTCCCAAACAGGCAGCCTGGGATGGAGAGACCTAGCGAGACAGAGGAGAGAGGGAAGCACCAAGGCCTGGGGAAGGGTTCGGCTTTTTTCCTACTCCTAGTGACAACCCTTTGGCCTCTGTGTATCTTCCCCATCACCCCAACTGCCCCAGGAATCAGGACCCTCCTGTATTCATGCTTCCTAAATGGATTTACAGGCCAAGAAGCCAGGCTTTAAGTTTGGTTATTAGACTCTTAGCCAACAGCAGTTACCACGAATAAATTATTGAGAAGGAAGAAAGGAAGGACAGATGGATAGAAGGATGGATAGAGAGAAGGAAGAAAGGAAGAAGAAGTCATTAAATTATTTTCTTAAATCCCACAGCTTGCTATATTTTAGGAGGGAGCTTTCCTCACTCAATCTAAGTTCACCATTCAATTCCACAAATACACTTTGAGTATCTACTGTATACCCAGCTTTTTTCTTGGGGCTACTATAGGGAAACTGGGAGAGGCTCAGCCTGCCCTGAGAGAATATCATACCTGGGTGGATAGAACATTTATTAAATAAAGCATTTATTAGAAGATAACATTTATTAAGCCCTTACTCTGTGCCAGGCTCTGTGTTAAGTGCTGCAGACACAAATATAAGCAAACAAGGCAATCCCTGTTTTCTAGGAATTCATATTCTAGTGGGAGGGAGGGGAGAAAACATGTCAGTTATAAGCTTTATACGACATTAAGCAATGGTGCCAGACCCTTCAAAGAAGTGGATTCCTGCCTAAAAGTGCCCATAGGTGGCTGTGTTTATTCCGTTCTATCATTTATATTTCCCATTAGAATATAAGTTCGCTGAGGGTAGGAACTATACATACATATATATATGCATGTACATATTTTTCTGCTTTTTTAAAAAATCTCCAGCAGAGATCACAATGGGGTGCTTAATAAATGCTTTATTGATTGACATTATTGAGGAGACAAACTGTAGATGCATGAAAATTCAATAAGGCAGCACTAGACTTCTGGTCCACTGGACCCTTTGACCAGTAGCAAAGCCTGAAGAAAGAAGGTGTTGGTGGCTCAGACCCTTGGCACAGAAAGCTTTCTGGAGTTGGGGGATACACCCTGTGTATCACTGGGTGTATTTTGCTGACTTTCTCCCTGCATCTCTTGAGCTGCCACTACCCACCTTGATGATCATTTTTGATGTTGGGGTGCTTCTTCCCACCCCCCATTTATTTTCTGATATTTGATTCTCCTTGCTCTAGTGTGGTTCTGGTGAATTAGAGTAGATGGGCTCTTTCACCAAGGACTAGGGCCTTTGACTTAGGCTATGACTGCTAAATAGCCTGTGGAGGGAAGGAGAGGAACAGAGAGACTGGGGAAGGGGAGAGGAGGGGTTCCTTGGTTTATTCCCCTGAGTAATGTGAGGAGGGACAGTCGAATCAATCCAATCAGCTTCTAATCCTTGTACCAAGAGGAGGGAGTTGTATCAGACACCATATTTTCATGATTGGGGCGGGTAGGTGGCTCAGTGGATAGAGCCTTGGGCTCAGAACCAGGAAGACTCATCTTCATGAGTCTAATCAAGCCTCAGATACTTACTAGCTGTGTGACCCTTGGCAAGTCACTCAATCCTCTTTGCCTCAGTTTCCTCATCTATAAAATGAACTGGAGAAGGAAATGGCCAACCATCCCAGTGTCTTTGCCAAGAAAACCCAGACACTACTGAAAACAACAATGAAATTCCCCAAATATATGTCTTATTCTGTGTCATGAAACCATCCAACACTTGTCCTCTGGAATCCCGGTTGGTCATTGTATTGATCAGAGATCTTAAGTATTTCAAAGTTCTCCCCTTTTCATTTTACAGATGAGGCCTAGAGGGGGTGAGTGACTCACCCAGTCATACAGCATGTTTTCGTGCTTATTACAGGAGATCAACTGAGGCTGGAGAATAGTAAGTGGGCTGCCAGTGATAAGCTCTGACTTCTCCATTGCGCCACAGACTGGTCATATAGGGCATGCCATGCTCTCTTCCCTCCATTTCCAGATTGGGGGAGGAGGACAGGGATGGTAGAGCTACCTCCCTTGTCCCTATTAAGCACAGTCAATCAGCCTTGGGGCTTAAGGACATATCTGGCCCAGGCTACCTTGTGATAGTCATCCAGCTTAAATTATTGTCTATATGTAGCATTAATAGGCACATGCTGGCTCTAGGCATTGGCTTGAAATTATTTTAGTACAGGCAGGTCCTTCCTGAGAAATCCACAGTCTTTCTACTACAACCTTCCCCTTGCCCTTTTCCTGAACATTGCCCATCTGTCCACTGCTATGATACCTGTCTGTCAGTCTTTCTCTGTCTCTGCTTTTGTGTCTCTGTGTCTTTCATTCTTTGTCTCCATCTTTGTTTCTCTGTCTCTGCTTCTGTCTCTGTGTCCCTGTCAGCCCCAGCCCCATCCTTGTGGGCCCCCCTCCTTCAGCCTGCCTCTTACAACAAGCACATGCCAAGTCCCCCTGGAGACCTGGAGGTCTGGAGGGAACAGGAGGTCCTCTTGCCCCTGCTGCCTCAGTCTCCTCCAGGCCTGGGCTGTCACTGACCTGGCTGGCTATATCCCCTGTAGGCCCAGCACAGTGAGCTAGGGGGAGGCAGATTTCTGAGGCCAGGAATTCCTGGGCAGACTCGGCAGCCTATTTGTTATGCCCCCCTTCCTCTCCTTCCATGGTGGGGCCTTGCCAAAGTGGAGCCATGTTTAGTTAACTTTGATTTGGTGGTTTATTTGGGAGGTTGTGAAAGCGTCCCACTGGGGCAGCCCATGGCCATAATTGTTCTCTTTCTCAAAATCCTCCAGAATCCAATTATTAGGGCTGATTTTCTGATCGCTAGCTCTGTTCATGATGGGTCGGTCGCCATTTATGCCAGCTGGTTTCCTTAAACAAGGCCCGCCGAGCTGGCAAGGAGAGGAAGCAGCCAGCTCGGCTTTTTCATTTTAATGGGCTCCACCAAATGCCGTAGCCCCGAGGGCCCCAACCATCCCAGCGGTGGGGGAGGTGGGGATAGGGAGAGCTGCCTCCTGGCCAGTGCATGCCCTACCACGCTGGGAAGCCCCTGACCCAAGGGATGCTGGGCCTCAGCCCTACTCCAGCCCCTTCATTGGGGACCTAGCCTTCAGAAGAGGCAGGGGAGTGTTGGAGCAGAGCTCGTCACAAGGAGGGAGGGTTGAGAGGGATAAGTGGCCCTCTCTCCTTCACCTCCCACAACAACAGCTACCATTTACATTGCACTTTAACTCTATTAAGCCCTTCACAAATATCTCATTTGATTCTCCTGATAGCTCTGGGAGGTTGGTACTACTGTTGTCCTCTGACAGATGGAGGCAAAGTGACTTGCCCAGGATCACACAGCTAGTAAATGTCTGAGGCAGGAGCTGACTCCAAGTCCTTCATATTCTTAGCAGAGAGGTTTGTATTTTGTCTTACAGGCAATTGGGAGCCACTGAAGATTTTTGAGTGAGTGGTCTGATCTGTGTTTTAGAAACATTAATTTATTTGCCCTGTTAAGGATAGATTTAGAAGGGGGAGAGGATGAAGTTAGGGAGTTAGAAGGCTGTTACTGTCATTTCCATGAGGACCTAAACTAGGTGGCCCCTTGAGAGACACAATTTTGCTAGTAAGGAAACAGAGGCAGGGGAGTGTTCATGGCCACCCTGCTAGTCAGTAATAGCCAAAACTGGAAGCCAGGTCTCCTGCTACAAGAAAGGCTTTTTGTTCTTATCCTCCCCGCCTGCCACAATTGATCCTTCACGGAGGCCATGGCATGATGTAGCCCAATATAGGCTCCCCAACATTTTCATTCAAGTTTAGAAAGGGGTTTGTGTACATGAACCCATGGGATCATCACAAGTCTGTGGGGCAGGTATTATGCTTCCCTTATGAATAATCTGTGACTCAGAGGGGCAAGGTAACACAGCTGAGAAGTGTCAGAAACTAGATTTGAACTCGAGTTCAGGTCTCTCTTGGTTCTTCAGGATGCTCTACTTGCTTGCAGGCTGCCTCATTTCCCTATAGGAAGGGGAATGAAAATATTGTTAGACTGATCTGGGGATTGTTATCAATACCAACTCTGGCTAATTGTCTTTGGACAGAACCCCTACCAAGCTGCTGATCTCCATGACCTGTTAGCCCTATGCTTGGACATTCTAAAGAATGAAGCAAACACTGACACCCCCCTTCCCCCATCTTCATTTCTAGAGTCACATGACTCAAATTCAAATACCAGCTTTTCCAGTTAATGTGGAAAATTACCAGTGTGATCTCAGGTAAGGTAACTCAACATCTGGGGCCTCAGTTTCCTCGTCTGTAAAAACAGACATAAGGAATGGACTGGATGACCCCCAAGGTCATTCCTTTGGACTTTAAGTCTTTGCAGATTCTGTTTGGGACAGAAATCACCTGCTTCTTCCCTCACCCCCAGATTCTGGAGGGACCAGAAGGAGAAGGGTTAGGAGTCCACATTTCTATGAAAATACTGCCTGTTACTGTAATTGATCAGAAGGCCTGGCCTCTCCCTTCCCTGCCAGCCTTTTCTGCCTCACTTCTTTCCTCCTCCCCTCCCACCCCCTTTCCTTTGCTGCCTAGGTGAAGGTGCCCCTGTGGATTTTTCTAATCCCATCTCCCTGGCCCTGATAATTGTTTGTGATCAGTGCAGAGCCTTTTTGCTGACAGCCTGTGAATGTGGTGTGAGAACCCATCATCAGGGTGTGAGATGGAGTGGGGGCCGCCCATGGCCACACTCAGTCAGAAGGGACAGTGCAAGAAGGGGCTGAGCACATTTTGCACCTGCGTGTGTCTGGAAGGCAGCAGCCAGGGGAATTGCTTGTTTGGTTGACCCAGAAGACCAATGTTATCCCCAAAGCCCCATCCCCAAATGCTGAGCCAAGATCGGAGAAGGACAGGTTTTGTTGAGGTATAAAGCTAGAGGAGACCTCCCTGTCCTATGCCCTCCTTTTACAGATGAAGCAAGTGGGACTCTGAAGTTAAGGGACTTATTCAAGGTCACTCAGGAGGGCATGTGATGGGATGCTGGAACTCAGGATGACAGAGACCTGGGGGAGGAATTCCCAGGAAGGCGGAGAGCAGGCTCTTGTCTATGATCCATTTAGGGGTGGCAGGAGGGATTCCCCTAATGGCGTCTCATCCGCCCAGGCTCTTCTCCCTTAACCGTGGCTGGTTTCCTGTCTGAGAAGTGAGCCAGTGCATGGCTTAGGGAAGAGGACCTAGCAAAGGAAGAGAAGAAAGCAGGGTGCTTCTCACTGGAGTTAGCCTGGGCTCAAATGCAGTGTGTGTCTCTTACTGCATGTGTGACCTAGGCCATGTCACTTAATCTACTTGAGTCAAATTTTCCTCATCTGGAAAATGAAGAGGTTAGAACACATGGCTTGTAAAGTCCCTCCCAGTTATAGGTCATGTTCCTAGGCCATCACTCCATTCAATCTCAGACTACAACTTGTGTCTGGGGAGAACTAAGCTGGTAAGAAAGGGGGCGACCTTCAACTTAGAAAGCTCAGTGGCCAGTGTGTGGACAGGTACTGGTGACCTTCATTCTGAGGACTCTGAGCTAAAAGGATTCTTAGAAGTCATCCCCATCTTTTTTCAAATGAAGAACTTGAGGTCCAGAGGTGCTCCATGGGAATCTGCTACCTCACCTTCCCCCTCTCTCCCAAGGAACAAGTCAGTGTTCTAATCCCTGCTCTAATGATGTGATTTAGGGCAAGGCACCTAATCTCTCCAACTCTCAGTTTTTTCATCTCTAAAATGGGGATTATTCTAACTCCATCTACCTCATAGGGTCATTGTGAACAAAGTGCCTTGTAAATTCTGGTTTGCAGTACCTGATGCATATAATTTGTCTATTAACTAGGTGTGGCAGAAAGCATTGGCATACTGACCTTGGCTAAATGAGAGAGTCAGATCTACAGGGGGTGAGTAATGGAGGCTAAAGTGGCCAGGAGCTTGGCAAGTCTTCTTGGAGGGTATTTACTCTCCCTGCTCCTCCCAGGAAGCAGATATGAATGAATCCTAAAGTCAGAGGACTTGGGTTCATATCTTCACCTGCCATTTAATGACCTTGGACAAGCTCCAGGCCCTCAGTTTCCTCATTTGTAACATAAGGGTTTTGGACTAGGTAGGCGCTAATGTTTCTTCCATGATCCTGGTAAATTGAGAGGGACACCCTTCACCATTCCCCCTCCCCTACACATACATGCTCTCTCTCTAGGGCTTCCCTTACTTGCCAGCAGGGGGAGCCCAAGCTCACCTTCACCATGATCTTTGGGGTCTATCCAAGGCTGTATGAGTCAGGTGAGGAATGCAGGTCAGCCATATCTTCCCCTGGTGCTAACTCTTTCAAAGTCCATCCACATTTGTGCTCCCTCCTGGCAGCAAATTCTCTCCAAGAAGATTTGTTAGGTTCCGGGCCACTTTTGTCCCCATTTCTTACCCCCTCTTGGTCCATGAGGTCAGGCAGAGATGATGGGATTGCATCGATTTAGACTTGGAATGGATCAGCCTATTGTCAGATAACAAAATCCAGATGAAGAGGACCTCCGAAGGCTGTCTTAACACTGCCTTCAATGTATAGCTTGGGCAGAGGAGGCGCAGAGTGGTGAAGAACTTGCCTCATTTATTACACAAGTATCTGATCAGGATAATGTGATTTTTATTACCTGGAATGGTAAAATGGATGAAAGTGGTGATATCACTCTGGGCAGGTGGGGAGAGATTCTCAACGCAGGTAATAAATGCATGCCAGAGGCAACCTCTGACTCCAAATTCTATCCTCCTTTGACTCCGCTGACTTGCAGACTCTCCTCTTTGGAAGGGACCTCTGAGGTCATCTATATAATCTCAGTCAGTCAGCAACCATTTATTAAGGGCTTACTGTGTGCCAGGTACTGTGCTAAGCACTGGAGAGGATGCAAAGAGAGGCCCAAACAGTCCCTGCTCTCAAGGAGCTCATGGTGTTACGGGGGATAAAAGGTGCAAATAACAAGGTGTGTGTGTGTTTATCCTTCATTACCGAAGAATGACCATGCCATCAGAGAAATAATGACACGACTTGCATTTGACTTTGTTTTGAGTGAGGAAGGGCTGTGCAGGTCACCAGCCTCACTTCTCCTCCAGAGTCATCTGAATCCAGTGACCAAATATTCATCAGCATGACTGGAGATGACCCAAGATGAGGCAGTTGGGGTTAAGTGACTTGCTCAAGGTCACGCAGCTAGTGAGTGTCCAGTGTCTGAGGTGAGATTTAAACTCAGGTTCTCCTGATTCCTGTACTGATGCTCTATCCACTGCACCACCTAGCTGCCCTATAAACAAGGTATATCCAGATGTTCAGATGGAAGGCAGATTCAGTGTGAAGACATGGTGAGGGCCAGGGTGGCATAAGAAAGGCCTCCTTCAGAAGGTGGGGTCTGAACGGAGTCTTGAAGGAAGCCAGGAGATAGACGGGGTGGGGATGGGACACCTTCTGCCCTGTGGGCCTATTTTGGATCTTAGCATCTCAGAGTAGGGTTTTCCAGAATGACTGACATGTGAGATGTCACTGAGAGCCAGGAACTGGGCAGAAATGGGGGCAGAGGATTTCAAAGGAAGTTAGATATTCTCTGCCCCAACCTTCCCATTCTCCATCTCTCTTTCTCTATCTCTCCCCTCCTCTGCTTCTATCCTCCTCTTTTTCTCTGTGTATCCTCTTTTATTTTCTTCTTTTTCCCTTCTCTTCTCTTTCCCCATTCTTCTTTCCCTCTTTCTCCTTCTCCCTGCTCCCCACCTTTCTCTCTCTTCCTTCTCCCCCAGCACAACTAGTTAGTAACCAAGTCTTATTAATGTTTCCTCATGTCGCTGCCTTTATCACTGCAGGAGAAGGAGTATGGTGATCTCTTTTTGAGTAGTCCCCTTTTCCTCTCTTTTCCATCCCTGTGTGTAGTGGGGTATAACTGGGGTAGGGATGGAGGGGGAGAGGTTTGGATGACTGGTCTGGCAAGTGCTTAGAAAAACTGGTTGAACTGAAATAAGAGTCTGGGTGTCCCTGCCCAGGCTGCTGCTTCAGGGCCCCCCAGCCCCTTTTGCTGGGCTGTAGTTCTAGGCCTCCCTTGACACCCCAGAGTTCTGCAGCTGCCTGACCTTCCTTCTCATCGGCATAGGAAAGCCTTCTACAATAGCCACTCTGCGCTCCCTTTTCAGCATTTCCCAACACTTTTCCATATGAGTTGAGGACAAGGAGAGAAGCTGAGCCTCCTGCCTCCCAGGCAGAAGAAGGTACAGTGGGTGCTGATGAGTAGTGCTGCCTCTTCTCAGGCTCAGCAACTCTCACAAGAGCCTAGATCTACAGCCGCAAACAGCGTGTCCAATCTCTACATTTTACAGATAAGGAACCAGCCACCCAGGAAGAGGAAATGATTTGCTGAAGGGAGGATTGGAACCTAGGGCCTGTGACTCCACTGCCAGCTCCATCCTCAGTGACCGCAGGCTGGGCGGGAAGCTGGCAGAGAGGCCCTGGCCTTACTTAATCCGTCCGCAGGGAGGAGATTGCTACCAAGGAGGTTCCGCGTCCTCCGTCGCTGAGCCACTAAAACTCCTCAATTCCACATCGCTAAGATGGAAGATGGTCACCCTGAGCATTTGCCCTCCACTGCCCCACCTTCAGCTGCCCCCAAGAAACGGGAAGTCATTAGCTGATTGATCCCGAGGCTTCGCTGGAGAATGGAAGAGATTGGATTTCAATCCACCCCAACACGGAATTGCATCTGCACAGCAGGGTGCGGGCCGGGCTGGAGGAGCGAGGAGGAGGCGGCAGCGGCCGCTACGAATCCATCCCAGCGTTGGATGCGCGGCGGGGATGGCGGGCGTGTTCCCAGCAACAGCCTAGATGAAACCGTTTAACCTTTTCAATTTAATAGAGATGCTCCTCCTTCGCTTTGCATTCCAACTCTGGCCCGGAGCGAGTGGGGAAGGGAGGGGATTGAGATCTGTGCATCGATGCGGGGCTTAAAATAAAGAGTAAAAATATAGACACACACATCCATATATATCCATTTATCTCCACGATCTGCAGAGTGGTTATGGCAGTGCGTGCTTACAGTCACTGCGGGGAGGCCGGGGGCATCCAAGCAGCCCTGTCATCTGAAGGGGGAGGGGAGGGGAGGGACAGGGCAGGATTCTGGGATCTCATTCCCATGGCAAGTTCGACGCCTGGTTCTGGGTGCCCTTGAGAGCCCCTTTTTTCTACTTCTCTGTCAACAGAGTGAGGATGGTGGACTCTCTCCCTTAATGGGTGGGGGTGGGGATCAAGTTGGTTATGAAAATAATCAGTAAGCACTAATTAAGTGCTTACTGTATGCTAAGTGCTGAACCTACAAAGACAGAAATTAAATAGTCCCTGCTTTGAAGGAATTTATATTCTAATCTCATGAGGACACTTCATACATACAAAATATACCATCTATCTATCCATCCATCGATCCATCCATCCATCCATCTAATTAGGTACATACAAGACATATCCATCTCTGTAGAAAAATATTCTGTCTGTACCAAGTATGTATGAATATATAATTATGTATGTATGTATGTGTTTATACACACTGAGAGGTAATCTCAGAGGAAGGGTACTAACATGGGTAGGGGGGAGAAGGGGAAAGACTTGCAGAAGGTGAGATTTGAAATGAATATCTAAGGCAGCCAGGAGTTGGGGAGGAAGAGGGTGGTCTCAGGAGAGGAAGAAAAGTTGTCTAGGACTAGCCAAAGCTTCCTGGAAGGTCATAGAATTTGGATTAGAGATACCACATATGTGTTGTCAACCTTACACTGAATCATTCAGAGGATCCGAGATTTATAACTAAAAGAGACTCTCAGGATCATCCAGCCCAACCCTTTCATTTTATAGAGAGACTCTAGAGGTCAGATGACTTGACCAAGGTCATACATGTGTATAGTAAGTGGCAGTCAGGATCTGAACTCGGGGCCTCTCTGGTTCACTCAGTCCAGAACTTTTGATGAAAGTCAGTGACTTACTCTCTTCAGGTTCCAGGTAGCTAAGGCAACAAGTTGCATCCACATTTTGAACCTACATCAGTTTGAGGGGCTTTTCACATACTTATCAGGGAAGGGGACTTTTTTCAATTGAGGAAGACACAGATCTAGACACCCCTCCCCCCCCCAAAAATAAAGGTTTGCAGCCCAGTGCTAGGCACAGAGCATACAAAGACCAAAAGAAAATGGTCCCTGCAGCCCAAGGGTTTATAGTCTATTGGGGCAGCCTTAAAACAACAGTAACAAATTAAGTGAATACAAACTGATATGGGAATTGGGAAAGACTCTACACAATGGTGCTGTCCAGAAAGGGGCCCTTGAGCTGAGCTTTGAAGGGAGTGGAGGAGAGCAGGGAGAGCATTCCTGGTCCAGGCTTGCCTCACTTCTGTCCAGGCATCAACAGTGCCTAGATAAAGGGGATAAAGTATGAGAAGATGGCAAAGTAGAAAGGGGAGAGCTTGTAAAAGGCTTTGAGGGTGTTACCTAGAGGTAATAGGGAACCATTGTCATTTATTGATCCACATCTCTGGGATCAACTCATTCTCATTTGACAAACTTCTAGTGGACTGACGCCCCTCTTTGGATCAGCCCCCTACTCAGTGCCAGGTGGGGAGGAAAGAGGAGAAGGTATAAATAGCCTAGTTGAGGAGACAAGACTCTTGGGGTTGGGGACAGGGAGGCACCAGACTGAGTAGCTCCAAGGCCATAGAGTGTAGTTGTCCTCCAAAGTCTGGCTCCATCTGACCTCAGGCAGCTGTCATCAGCCTGTAGACAGGGTGCTGGGTTTGGAGTCGGGAGACCTGGCCAGAAGGTACTCTCACGCAGGTGCTCAAAAGCATTGTGTCCCTGCCAATTACTAAGCTTCAGTTTCCTCAGGTGTAAAATAGGAACAATGATACTTGGACTGTTTATTTCCTACAGTTGGTGGGAGAGTCAAATGAGGTATGTGTCAAGTGCTGTAGAATCTTTTTTTGCTTTGACTTGTGATCTTGCCAGTGAAGCCATCTCCTCCACCAAGGCAGATTACATCCTCTCTGTGGCCAAAAATGCATCGTCCCAACACCCAATTGATGATGATGAGGCTCTGACCATAGCTGGGCTGGTTCTACCCTGATGGACATGCAGTCTATAGGAAAGCAGCTATGGCTACTCTTCCTCCCTGTCCCCTGCCTGTCTCCCTATTCAGTCTCACCTCCATAGCTTTACTTATTTTGTTCTCTCTGCCTGGAACATTATCTCTTCATGCTCTGCCTACCATGAGAATTCATGGTATAACAGACAGAGGTCCAAGAGATCTAGTTTCAGGTTCTGTTTCTGTCACTGTGTGACTGTGGGCAAATCATTTAATCCCTCTAAGCCTTTGCTGTCTCATCTAAGAAATGGGGATAATCATAGAACCTGTCTGACAGGGATCTTGGGAGATTCAAAGGAGGTAATGAATATCAAGGACCTTGTAAACCTTAAAGAATGTGGGCATTGGTGAGTGTGGGGCATTTCAAATCATATTCAAACTGTGACTGCCATTTTCTGGCTGGAAGACCTTGGTGCCTTCCCTCTCTTTATTATTTATTATTCCTATTTCTCCTATATATAGCTTGCTTTGCATAGATTACTTGCATGTTGTCTCCCCCCGACCTCCTTGAGGACAGGGACTGTCTTTTGCCTCTTTTTACATCTCTAGCACTTAGCACAGTGCCTGGCACATTAATAAATATTTATTGAATCAAATTGAAATTACTTCAACTCTCTGGCCTCAGTGTTTTCATTTATAAAATGAGGTGGTGGACTCATTCTTATTATCACCAAACATCCTTCAACACCTAACTTAAGTCCACCTTGTCCATGGAGCCTTCCTGGTTCACCTTAATCTCTTTTCTGAAATCCCACTTCCTGTATAGTCTATATTATGCACTCAGCCATTCAATCAATATATTAAGTGCCTCATGTATGCCAAGTACTATGCTAGGCCCTGGAGTTACAAAGAAAAAAAATGAAATAGACCCTGCCCTTAAGGAGTCTACATTCAATCAAGAAGCTATATATACCTGTATATTTATTTATTTATAAATATTTATATTAAATATAAATGATTCCATATATAAATATATCAAATATAGAATATATAAGTGAATTAGATAATATTTGTAAAAAGCATTTAGCACAGGCATGCCTGGAACATAGTAGGTGCTTGATAAATGTCCATTCCCTTCCCCCAAATAAGCACATGCAAAATAAATAGAATAAATGAAATGGGGATGGGGTTTGAACATTTGATCTTACTTCCCCCTCAATGTGTCTGTAAGTGTCTTATCCCTCCAGCTGACCTGTGAGTTGCCATAGAGCAGGCCTTGTGCCTTTCCTGAGTCATTTCCTAGTGCCAGTCCTGACCCAGAGGGGGCACATTCATTGAGTTAGTAGATAGCAGTGGAAGGAATGAAGAATTAAAAGCATTTCTGGGTAAATGCCCAGCTTCCCTGAGCCTCTTTCCAGGGGGCACATTCTTCCCTGGTGGCAGGAGCATCAAGTAGGAGCAGGTGGGTGTGCAGGGCCACTGACATCTGGTCACCTTGGGAACAGGGGCTCTGAGTCACAGATGGGAGCTTGGGATCTGGCAGGAAATATGGAGTTGTTCTTTGCTCAGGACCTTCCTCTCCACCTCCTCCAGTGGCTAATGGGTGCATGATGTCCTGCTGTTGCGGCTCTCTCCTCTGATTTCATTCTCTCCTCTTTTCAAGGTGGGCCTTAATGCTCTGGTTCAAAGAGCAAACAAGTTCACCCCAGCCACCCGCCTTCTCATCCAGAGGTTCGTGCCATTCCCAGCTGTAGGTAAGAGAGCTCAGTGTGTGAGTGTGTGTGTGTGTGTGTGTGTGTGTGTGTGTGTGTGTTACCCCATTGAACCTGGGTTTCCAGGGGACAAGTATACCTGGAGACACCAGAAAAGCTGCTGCACAGGGTGAAGAGGGAGGATCCCAAAGGGCCCTCCAGCCTCAAAAGGGTCCCCAACTAGTCTACCTTTTAATGGATCTGGGCTCTTATCCCCAAGAAGAAAAAGTATGACATTGTGACTAGAGTATGGGACCTAATCAAGGAGGCCTGGGTTTGAATCCTATCTCCAGCATTTCCTAGCTATGTGACCTTGGGTCACTGAACCTCTCTGAGACTGTTTCCTTATCTGTAGAATGGGGATAAGGTGCCTACCTTGCAGACTTGTTGTTTCATTATCAAATGAGATAATATCGATAACATCCTTAGTCTCAACTCTTTTCTACCTCCCCCATCCCCCAATCCAGCTTGATTTCTTCTCTTCTTTAGTGGAATCAAAAGCAGAGGACTGTCCCAGGGCTATTTTTACTTTTCTGCCATCCTTATTACAAACCATTTATTTGCTGACCCCAAGCTCTCCCTGTGTAATAACTAAGATCTGGGTGCATCCCATCATGTCACTCTGCCTACAGATCATTTGTCCAAGGACTCTTAGCTAGTTACTGGCAGGGCCAGGACTCAAACCCATGTCTCTGGACTGTAAAGTTGGGTGTGCCTTACTGGGGTGCCCTACCTCTCTACATAGGAAGGGAACCAGATGAGTGGTCTTGGGTTTGGATGCCTTGGAGAGATCACATGACTCCTCCTTGGCAGTTCAGTTCAAGGGAAACACCCAGGAGGCAGGAAATTTAGGATGCTGTTCCTGGATCTCTTAGCACCTCAGGCCTCTTATTAGCTATAAAATATGGAGCATGAGATAAATAGATTTAGTTCTGGAAAGGACTTCAGAGACCATCTAATCCAGCCCTTCTCATTTTGTAAAGGAGACCCGAAGACCCAAGTGGCTTACCCAAAGTCACGCAAGTGATGAGTGGCAGACTCAGGTCTTGAACCAGGTCCTCTGATCCAACATTTTTTCTCCTACATCCTTCTGTCTCCTCCTCTGCCTTAGGCATGTTGTGAGGAGCCAGAGGAAGGCATGAAAGTATATTGAAAGAAGTTGGCAGCCCCTGGCAAATATGGGGGCTTGCCAGGATGATTACGATTCCATGCCTGAGTCTTTGTTCCCCTCTACTCGCCAATAGGCTAATGAACTCCAAGGGCCGATCCTCAGATGACCCAGATAATTGCTGTGGCAACGCCACACGTTTAATGAAGTCTCCTGCTATTTTGGGGGTGGGTCATGAAAGGAATTACCCTTTAGGGCTGGCTTCGTTAAGGGGCCTAATTGAGTTAACTCTGTGCTTTCCCAGTCACTTGGATTTATGGGCCACATCGGGCACAAAGAGGGGACAGACCACGACTGCCCTGGGCTGGTTGTGGCCATGACAATGAGGCAGAGATCAAATCTTGACTGTGGAAACAGGCTTGAAATTGAAGAAGTGAGAAGTTAACCCAGCCCGTGCCATCCAGATGACTGGCCAACCAGAAATTCCCTGGGCTTCCTCCATGAGATGGCACAAAAAGGAGAAGGAAAGAGAATCAGCATTTATGTAGAGCCTACTGCATGCCAAGTGCTTTACAAATATTATCTCATTTGATCTGTACAACAGTCCAGAAAGGTAGCTGCTGCTTTTAACCCAATTTTACAGTTAAAGAATCTAAGGCAAACAGAAGTTCAGTGATTTACCCTGTTTTACACGGCTGATCGGGTGTCTGAGGCTGGGTTTGGACTTCTGTTTCCTGGGCTCCAGGGCCATTTTCTATCTACTGGACCAGATGGGTTGCAATAGGAGACTTCTGGATTTTGGTGCTGACTGCTTCTGTGGTCACCATCCAAGGTACCAAGGAGGAGATAGTATCATTCACTCAGTCAACAAGTAATTATTAAGCACCTATTCTATGCCTATGTACCATATGCTTTGTTAAGCCCTGGAGGTAACTAGGAAAGGCAAAAGCAGGCTTTGTCCTTAATCAGATGGCAAGGACAGCCTGTGTACACGTACGTGTGGCTTTTCCTTACACAGCCTGTGTGGCCTTGAGAATAAATGAAGCCTTGCATTTATACAGGTCATTAGGGTTTGCAAAGTATTTTTCGTATGTTATCTCATTTGACCCCAATCCATCCTCTACTTAGAAGCCAAAGTGATCTCCCTGAAGTATAGATCTGGCCAAGTCATCTCTCAATAAACTCCACTGGCTCCCTATTACCTTGGGGGTCAAATAGGAAATTCTGTTCATAACCTGGTCCCTTCCCAGTTTTCCAGTTTTCTTGCCCTACCCTCCAGCATAGACTCTGTGATCCAGGGACATTGACTTTCCTCCATCCATGATTTGCCATCTCTGTCTTCCATCTCCTATGCCTACAATGCTCTTCCTCCTGAGCTTACCTAGATCACTTCCAGAATCAGTTCAAAGCCTATGTTCTGTAAGAAGTCTTTCCCAATACCCCCAGATTCTGGTGACTTTCCTCTGAGATAACCTGTACTGGCTGTGGCCATGCCAGTGAGCCAGAGCTTCAATCTGGCATGGGATGCAGGCTCAAGCTCTGTATATATGTTACACTGAAACTATATCTGTTACATTGTAACTATTTATAACACACTATAGATACATATGTTCCATCTAACTCTATGTATTATATTGTAACTATATTTGTTACGCTGTAACTATATGTTACACTGTTACTGTCTATATGTTATACTGTGACTGTCTGTATCTGTTACATGGACCTAGTGAGTTGCATGTGATTTCCATTACAATGTAGGCAGGGACCATATTTTTGCCTTTCTTTGTATCCCTGGCTCTTTGCATAGTGCCTTACACATAGTAAGTATTTAACAAATGCTTGCTGACTGATCAATCCTCACAACCCTGGGAGGTAGGTGCTATTGTTCTCCCCATTTTACAGATGGGGAGGCTGAGGCAGGCAGAGGTGAAGTGACTTGTCCAGGGTAACTCAGATAATAAGTATCTGAGGAAAAATTTGATTCCAGGTGCAGAACTCTGTAGACAACTAAGCATTCACCCAGTTCCTTCAGCCATAAATGAGGGGAATTGACCTCCGGTGCTTTAGACCTGGCCCCTAGGGCCTATACTCCCAACAACTGAAGTGACTCCTTCTCCTAGACTTTCTCATTACCAACTCTTCTCTCTGTTTCCTATTGAATTCTAGATGGCCCTACCTCCCACTTGAACCTTGATTTGATTCTGCCTTGTCTTACGTTCTCAAATCTCCTTCTTGAGTTTAAACTATCTGTCACCTGGATTATTCCATTTTGTAATGGAAAACTTAGGTCCAAGCCCAGACTGTCATTGGTAAGCCTTCATTAGGACACAGAGGGGAGCAGTAAAAAAGGTCTCAGAGGTCAAATGTCACTGGATCTCAGTATCTTTACCTGTCAGATGGCAGTGATAATACCCACCCTGCCTGTTTCTGGGGATTTTGTGAGAATCCAGTGAGAAAGCTTTGCAAAAATATACAAATGCAAGAGTTTTACCCTTGGAAGAATTCTCTCATTGATAGGGGATATGCAATCCCTTCCTCAGGGAGACCCTGGTCTGATGGAGGAGATGTAGGACCTGCATGGGGAGTCTTCAGTCTGATTCGGGGTGACACAACAGCCCCTGATCTAACTGGGCCCCCTAGGGAGCCCCTGGTGTGATGAGGGAAGACTCAGTTCCTGTCCTTGGAGCTCCCCTCCCCCTACCCTGATAGGGGAGCCCAGGTATGTGCAGGGAAGTCAGATTGTCATTATTCTCCTTGCCCAGTCATCCAGTGAACTGGGTGAGTGGGTTGGACCAGCTGATCTCTCCCATCTCTATGAATCTAACTCAGAGTACTGTGTGTCCTTCCACCCCCAGCAGTCTCAACACAGAACAGGCAGCCCCTCTGAGGGGAGTTAATGGTGTGAGGCCATCTCCCAGCCCACATGGGGGGAGGGGCAGCATCAGATCAAACTGCTTTCATCACTGGTCTCCTTGAATGCTCTGGCTGGTCTCTTCTGTTGGAACTCCCCAGGCCCTATAGGAGTGGAGCCTTAGCATTTGAGAGATTTTAGATCTAGGGCCAGAAGGACCTTTGAGGGCACTGAGTCCAACCCTCCTTTTGGCAGCAGAGGAAACTGAGGCTTAAAGAATATAACATGACTCGTTCAAGGAAATTTGGACCATGATCCTAAGATTCCAGATTTCTCTGATGCTCCTTTCACAGAATTTTGTAGGATATCTCTTCACTAGAGAGGATCCTCTTTAGGGACTCCCCTAGTTTGATGAGGGGAATGGTACTCAATCTCAGAAAATATCCAATGTCATGATCACATGCAATGTGATGGTCAGTCTCTCAGGGAATTTCCAGCCTGGTGTGTATGTGTTCATAGATATGAATATCCTTTTAAAGCATTATGAATGCCTTTGTGATTTATTCTTCATTTCCTGAGACACACATCTTTTCCCACCCCCACCATAATAATGAAAGATAGTTAAATAAAACCATGGGCAGCTAGGTGGTACAATGGCTAGAGCAATGACTCTGGAGTTAGGAGGACCTGAGTTCAAAGCCAGCTCAAACATTTCCTAGCTGGAAGACCCCAGGCAAGTCATTCAACCCTATTTGCTTCAGTTTCCCCATCTGCAAAATGAGTTGGAGAGGAAATGGCAAGAGACTTCAAAATCTCTGCCAAGAAAACCTCAAGTGGGGTCACAAAGAGTTAGACATGGCTGAAAATGAAGCAACAAAACCAAGTAAAAGCATTTCACAAAACCCATTCCTACCAGTAGTCCCTCACCTCTGTTTGAGAAGAAGGGTGATACATCTATTTTCTTATCAGCCTTCCAAATAAAATACTCATACTAGGAGAAACTCTTTGAATGAATATAACAGTTTACTCTTTAGGGAAATGTTATTAATAATTTATTGATATACAAAGTGTTTTTCCTTGTTCAGAAGGCTAATTCTTCACATTTCATTAGCTCCTCCTAACATTCCCATGAGCTAAACCAAGCCAGAGATTATCATTCCCAGTTCTTCAGGTATGGAGAGTGAGATTGCAGGATTTCCCATGGTTAGTGACTGGCACAGCTAGGGCTGCTCAAATCCAGGGCCATTCCCCTTTCCACTCCACTATACTGTTTTCTCTTTGCTTTTTAGATGAAGTTAAGGAGGCTTGTAAGGAACCTTACAATTGGGCAAGACCTCCAAGGTTAACAAATCCAGACTTGAATTAAATCGCAAATCCCATCTGCAACCTCCCTACTAAGCGACTGTTCAGCCTCTTGGTAACTTGGCCCAGATTCATTCCATTTGGGGTCAGTTCTAGTGGTTGGAAAGTTTTTTCTCTTGTTGAGTGGAAAATCTGCTTCTGTGGCTTCACCCTGCTCCTCTGCCTTGATCCTAGCTCTATCCTTTTGGGGTCAAGAAGAAAAGTCTTCTTATAATAATTAGTAATAAAGGATATTTGTATGGCTCTTCAAGGTTTGTAAAGCCCTTTCCATGTAGTGTATCCTTTGATCCTTGTGATTAATATGGATTATATATGATGATGATGATGATGATGCCCATTTTACAGATGAGGAAACTGAGGTTCAGAGTGACTTGCCCCTGGTCAAACAACTAGCAAGTGTCCGAGGTGGAATATGAATCTTGTCCTTCAGACTCACAATCTAGTACTCTCTGTACTGTACCACATTGGTTTCCGCTGTCTTCCCTCCCCTCACCCCACCCCCAAATCTTTTCTCAAGACTAAATATTTCCAGTCCTTCAATCAGTCATGTAATCAATATAATTATGTGCCAGACACTGGGAATACAAAGAAAGGCAATACAGTCCTTGCTCTCAAGACAACCTTCAGGTAACTACACACAGACAAGCTTTATCCAGGGTACACTGGAGATAATCAGCAGAGGGCGGCACTGGAATTAGGGGGATTGCAGAGGCTTCCTGGAGAAGGTGGGATTTTACCTGGGACTTGAGGGAAGCCACATATTCCAAATGGGGTTTGATCAGAGCAGACTACAGTAAGACCATCAGCTGCTTCAGTACTTCTGTTAATTCAGCGTACAATGGGAATGAGATTTTTGGCTGCTACATGCCACTGCTGACTCACCAGGAGCTTCCCTGCCCCTGCAATGTGAGGTCTTTTGCACTTTATCTGCTTTCTAAACACACCTCTGTCATGTTTTCTTGGGTAATTGAGTTTTTGAGCCTATCTCCGGAACTTTACCTTTCTCCCCAATAAATGTCATCTCCTTAGTGTCAGCTCTGAATTGGAACCTGTCAAGAGATTTTTAGCCCTGGATTTTTACACCATATCTGATAAGCTGAGGGCAGACCCCTCACTGTTTTGCAGAGAAAGCCAGGAACTGGGAGGAATTCCAGTATGTACCATATTTTTCAGTGCCTTCATTGAAAAAATATATATTTCGGTGGCTTTAGTAGTATACTACCTCTAGCTAGGTGATATAGAGGACAGAGCAGGACACAGAGTGCTGGACCTGGAGTCAGGAAGACCAGCATTCAGACACTGACTAGCTTGTGACCCTGGGCAAGTGACAACCTGTCTGCCTCTGTTTCCTCATTCATAAAATGAAGGTAATGATAGCACCTACCTCCCAGGGATGCTGTGAAGACCAAATGAGAAAGTGTTTCTCAAGTGCTTTTCCAATCCTGATGTGCTCTCTCTGTGCATCAGCTGTTAGTGCTGCACCCCTAACCCTTCCCTTTCTCTCCCCTCCCCAAGATCTTATAACAAACAACTTCTGAGCAGTATTTTGAGCCTGGTAGGATATTGATGCAAGTGCAAAATCTTGGTTATTGGAAGTTTCTATTTTTACAGGAGGTATATGTGCATGTGTGTGTGTATGTGTGTGTGTGTGAGAGAGAGAGAGAGAGAGACAGAGAGAGAGAGAGAGGGAGGGAGGGAGAGAGAGAGAGAAAGGGAGAGAGAGAAGGAGAGAGAGGGAGAGAGAGAGAAAAAGAGAGGAGAGAGAGGGAGGGAGAGAGAGATGGAAAGAGAGAACTTGCTGGCAACAGAACTGATTAAGGACCCATAATTAATTTGTTTAGGCCTTAATTAATTCTCCAGTTCTTTCTTATTTATGGCCTGTCATGTCTAATTGTCTGTAGAGCCTTGTTGTTGACAAAGAGGTGGAATGAATGGTTGGATGACCTGGGCAAACAGGCTCATGAAAGGTCAGGGTCTTTCCATGTAGCACATGGTAGGACTAGATGAAGGAAACAACCATTTCACCAACACCATCCCTGCCCCATGTCCTCCCCAGGTGCCCTCCAAATTGTTTCATTGGCCTCCTAATAGGTGGGGGAATGCTAGGAGATTTCCCAAGGCCCAGGTCCCCAAGATAGGATAGTGGAAGGGGCAGCTGGGAAATGGAAACATCTTGTGGGGTCAGCAGCGAGAGGTTTGTGGGAGCCAGAGGTAAACAAAGGTGCCCCCCGCATGCCAGGTTCAGCCTACAACTTCTGCAGGGACTACAACTTCCAGGGAACCTGTGTGCATTCATGTGAAAGAGAGGGGGATGGAGGGAGGGAAAAGGAAAAGGAGAGAGAGAAGGCAAAAAAGAGATAAGGGGAAAGAGTGAAAGGAGAGAGCAGGGAGAGAAGAAGAGAGGTAAGGAAAAGGATAGAGAGAAGAGGAAAGGGAAAGAAGGGGGAAAGTTTAAAGAGAAAAGTGGAGAAAGAATGAATAAGGAAAAAGAAAGGGGAGAAAGAAAGAGAGGGAGGGAAGGAGACAGAGAAAAAAGGGAGGGAGAGAGAGATAGAGATAGGAGAGAGGGGAAGAGAGAGAGCAACGGGGAGGGGAAGAGAGAAGGGAGAGGGAGAGAAAAGCAGGGAAAGAGTATAAAAGAGAAAAAATGGAAGGGTGTCAGAGCAGCCAAAATTTGGGTCCTTTCCATAGGCAGTAAACTGTCTCTGTGCAGGGCTAACATGGATGACTGCTCCAGGGCTCAGGGCCATGGCTTGGCTGAACACTACCATTTAGCTCTCTCCAGTTCAAGGTGCCCCTCCCTGTTCCCCACGGAGTTTGCTGCTGGCCCCAGGCTGGACCTTTGGCGACTTCTAGGGTTGCTTTGTTGTTCAGGAGAAGGAAGTTTTGTTCTTGCTCAGTTGTTTTCAGTTGTGTTCCACTCATCATGAGGCCATATGGGGTTTTCCTTCTCCAGCTCATTCTACACATGAGGAAACTGAGGCAAATAGGGTAGTCACCTATCTGGTAAATGTCTGAGGTAGAATTTGAACCCAGATCTTCCTGTTTCCCAAGCCAGTATTCTCCCTCCTCTCCCATAATGCCATGATGCATTATGAAAGTTGTACTCTTAATAGGTAAAACAAATATAATTTTCCATAGAACAAGTATGGCCAGGGTGGCTGCTATCCTTGATGGCTCATTGGTGGATCCAAGGATCACAGCATTAGAAGCAGAAAGGATGGTAAAGGCTATTGAGTCAAACCTCATTATACAGATGAGGAAACTGAGGCACAGAGGTCTGATGACTTGCCCACCTACATGCAGTTAATAAGAGTCAGAGATAAGATTTGGACTTAGGCCTTCCCAAACCCATGCCCAACACTTTATCTGTTACACCATGCTGATTTGCTGCACCCTATTGACTCCCATCATGCATTTCTCCATTGTGTTTGAGTGCCTATCAGGGTATATCAGGAAATAGCCTAGGCTACCAGAACGGAGGGTCCACACTAGGGTGTGTAGAGGGGCATAAATTTAGATAAGTAGAATGGGACCAGATCACATAAGACCTTGAAGGCCAGCTAGAGGAATAGGGCCTTTGTTCTGCAGACAGTGGGGAGCCATGGAAGGTGGCTGAGCAGGAGTATTTTGTTGGAATGCCTGTTTAAAGATCCTAAGCTTGGGAGTCACTTGATGTTAAAACCTGGTTGAAGATTAATTTTTTAAGTCTCAAATTCACAACCTGGTTTTATGACACCTTAGTTATGAAACTCTAGAAATTGTCAAAAATGTATAAAAAGGTGATTACAAAATTTTTAGGTGAAGAAAGCATATTGTGAAATCAAAGAAACCTTAGGGGGTTATAGGTCCAAAGGCTGGGCATTCTTATCTTTGTATGACTTTTTCAGGAGACTTTCACATTTGTTATTCCACATCATTTTCACACCAGAACACACCAGCAGTGTGTCTCAGTGGGTAGAGCATTGCACTTGGTAGTGAAGTGGCTGGAGTTTGAGTTGAGCTGTGTGTCCATGAGCTGTGTGACCTCTCTGTGCTGTCACTAGACATTTCTATGTGTCAGGCACTAAAAAGCTACCTCGAAAGGGGAGACATAGATATAAGATATAGATACGCATACCCATATGCATGCTACATGCATGCATGCTCATGCATATGTAATATGTATGACACATGCGTGTTTGCAGGTGTGTGCATGTATGTATATATCACGTGTACATGTGTGGCTAAACATGTATGTTTGTATATGCACACACATATACCTGTGTTATGGGGAGCTCCTAGTGGACAACTGCCCCAGATCATGCAGGTTGGCCTCCACTCTATTTAACTCTCTTAGAGAGCTTCCAGGGGTGATGAGAGGTGACCCAATCTATCCAGAGTCTTCAACCCAGGTCTTCCACACCAGCTTCATTTAATCTGCTTATCATATATTTAATATATTTCAAGTGCCTCTGAATCCTTTTAGTTCTCTATACACATAAGTCATTGTTATTATGAACATTATCATTAGAAAAGATGAGGATAATCTCCATTTCCGAGATATGGAAACTGAGTCTCCCAGAGATGAAATGACCGAGCCAAGGTCATGCAGGAAGCTGGTGGCAGAACCCGGACAAGACTCCAGACTCCCAAGCCCCAGCCCAGGACCCTGAACACTCTGCCAAGATTGAAGAGCCCCCACACTGAACATCCGGCTTGCTTTTTTTCATTGAGCTTTGATTTGATGTGAGAACATCTGCAGCAGGCGGGAACATATTTCCCCCAGGACTTGACTCGGAGTTTGCCGTGCTGGAACGAACCCTCCTCTCCTCGAGTCTGTGACATCTCTCAGTATCTCGGCACCAACGTCAGTTATGCCTGGTTTTGAATGGTGTCAATCCGAGTTGAAAATGTGCCAGCTTTCTTAACATCCTCACTAACAGACTGCTTAATTAACCTGCTGATACTGTCAATAATGGAAAGCGCTGGTGTTAGAGAAGGAGAAAGGGAGGGATGCTTTTTTCTTTCTCCCTCCAAATGACTTGAAATACACAATTCCTGAGAATTTCTTGGGTAGGACAATGGGGCTTCTTCAAAGATGGGAGAGTTGGGGGCAATGGGGACTTGAACCTTCGAGCAGCTCCAACCTGCCTTTGAACAAGAATCCCCTCAACCAGTTCACAGTCGAGCAGTATTTATTAAGTGCTTATTGTATGTCAGGCTCTGGGTTTGGCACTGAGAATTCTAAGACAAAAATAAAATGGTCTCTGCCTTCAGAGAGCTTTCTGTGTTGGAAGGAGTAGCATGTATACAACATAAATATTTGCAAGATATAAATCGATCAACCAGCATTTATTGAGCATGTGTTGTATACCAGTCTCTGAGTTGGGCTGAGCATTCTAAGACAAAAATGAAATGGTTCCTTCCCTCAAGAAATTTCCTCTGTTGGAAGAAGCAGATGTATAAAACATAAATATTTGCAAGATATAAAATGATCAACCAGCATTTATTAAGTGCCTACTGTGTATGTCCAACCCTTAACTACCTCTTCTTTCTCCTCTCTCCTTCAGCTACAACTCTTAACCTCTTAAAACTGTCTTCATTGGTTTTCATCGCTATAAACTATGCTGGAGTGGCTTAGAGATGGCCTTTCTCCATTCTCTCTCCCATGGTCTTCTGGGGCACTTTACCACAGTCATTCTCTGTAACACCAACCCCTCAGTGGTGCTTCCTCCCGCTGTGTCCTGCCCAAGCCTTAGAGAAGTGATTGTGATAGTGCCCATCCAGAGACAGGAGGTTGACCTTGAATCATAGGATCAGAGTAGGAAAGGAGCTCGGAAGCCATGTGGCTCCACCCATTCCAGAATTGAGATTCTGAAAGGGCACTTAGTGGATACCGCCAGAGGCAGAGTATTCCCCACTTCACACACCTCAGTTTCCTCATCCATAAAATGGGCATAGTAACATCAGCCCCCACTGGGCTGCTGTGAGGACCAGTAAAGGATGTGAAACATTTTGCAGTCTTAGAAGTAGCATATAAATGAGATCAATTATTATCCAAATTTTGCTTTTAAACCTTGTGACGAGTCATTCTACTTTGGGACATCTCGCGTTTTTAGGAAGTTTTCCTGTCGTCTAGTCCAAATCTGCTTCCTCAAATTCATGTGCCCCCCGGTCCCCCCAGCTCCTGGTTTGGTCCCTCTGGGGTCAAACAGAAGAAAGCTAATTCGTTTCTCGCTCTTTGGGGCCAGCTGCCCATCCTGTCTCCCATGATAATCTCTTCTCCCAGCTGAACATTCTCAATCTTCATGAGGGTGAACAACGGTGCCACAGACAGAAACAGACAAGTCAGAAGAAGTAACCAGTTGAAAGGGAAAGACCACATAAGCTTGCCTTTGAATTCACTTTGAGATGTCAGTGGGGCATCTGAGTAGAGGTTACAGAAAACCTTGAGACCCAAGTGACCTGATCACACAGGTGATATGTAGCAAAACCAGGATTCAAACTAAGACCTGACTCCAAATCCAGTGTCCCGTCACCCCACACAGGTGACCTTCCAGTGCCCCTATCCTGAAGGTGCTCTGTAGGGGCAGAGATCTTATGTTTCCTGACTTCCTTCCCATCTCTGTACAAATCCCATCTTTTGCAAGAGGGCTTTCCCGGTTGTTTCTCTCCCTAGTGCTGTCCTTTTCAAGATTGCCTTCTACCTACTCTGCCTCTCTCCAGAATATACCTTGTTATTTATGAGCTGTCTTCCCAAGTAAAATGGAAGCTGTTTTTTGCCTTGCTTTCTGTCCCCAGTATTTCTCACAATGCATAGCACATAGTAGGTGCATATTAAAACCTTTTAAAAATTGATTGAGTGGACAAACCAAGGTTCAGTGGATAAGCAAAAACAGATTCTAACTGGCTTTGAAAGGCATTTCCTCTCTCTCTTTTTTTAAAAGGCAGGTCTTCCTTCCTAATCCCATGAGGTTTAGGCTGGATTAGAATGGATCTGAATCTCCTGAACTCCCTAGCAGCTTGTGGGGCAAGAAACACGAGCCTGGAGCCTACTTTGGAGGAAGGGGAGAAGCTCCCCTGAGTGTACCTGCCCATCACTGGCCTTTGATGTAAGCCTGGCTAATCCACAAAGTGGGTCTTCACATAGGAAGTGCATCTTCACAGACCTCCAGAGTTATTTGGGCTGCTTAGGTGGAGCAGTGACCCCATTGGCTTCCTCCACCTGTGTAAATTTCAGCCCAAGTACGCTGCCCTCTCCTGGGCCAGACTCATTCACAACTTTTTGGGAATTGTTCATTGAGGATCTGACCACTCCACTTTAGCTTTCTCTGCCTTCCTCTTTTTCTGTGTTGAGAATAAGGTGGGGATGGCCTAGATTTGTGATTTCATAGGTATCAGGAAAGTCCTTCCAGTGCAGGCTGGCACCTTCTCTGCAGCAGATAGCCCCATAAAATTGTCTTGAGCACTGAGAGGTGAAGTAACTTTGTTAGGAAGTTGAACTGGTTTTCAGGATGCTGAAGCTTACTGTCTAACCAGTATATAGCTCTGCCTTCCTATAGAACAAAGATGTTTAAGAGATGAGCTTTAGCAACAAAAAAACAACTTATGGCTACGAAAACCCTGTAGAGTTTTCCCAGAAGGGCTCAATGACTTCCTTCTGATCCTTCTTGGGTCCATCATCCACTGCAGTGCCTGACTAGGATGCATACACACATATAACACATGTGTGTGGTATGTATATATGTGTGTATTTGTGATCTTGCCTTCCTCCCTCTTCATTTTTCCACCAGGTATCATGGAGGAAAAGGAAAAATTTCAGGGAAACAGGAAGTCCAGGCAATAGAGGGCTAGATTTGGAGTCAAGAAGACCTGGGTTCAGCTCTTACCTTTGAGGCTTACTAGCTGTGTGACCAGGGGAAAAACACTTAACCCCTCTGACCCTTGGGCAGCTAAGACCATGCTATTGGTAGGGATACACTCAGTGTTGTAAAGAATCCACACCAAAATTACAGACCCTTGATACATTGATGGACGAATTCAATGGATGGGCTCATCTAGAGGAAGGGCTACATCTGTCTAGTTAATAACAGCTGACATTTGCATAGTATTCTAAAGTACACTAAGATGAAATACATTATGTCATCTAAAGGAAACAATGTGACCCAGCAGAAGAGGCATTGAATTTGGAATTACAGGATTCAGATCTTAGTTCTGCCACTTATGAGCTGTGTGACCTTGCTCAAGTCACTTCTCTATCTGGACCTCAGTTTCATTCTTGTGTAAAATGAGAAAATTGTATTACATGGATTCTATGTCTGGGATCCTGCCTTCTTCATTGGAATTTGACAGTAGGCACATACAGAGACTCATCATGGAGTAGAAATGGAGGCTCAGAGAAGCTAGAGAACTTGAGTCAGGAAAACCTGGCTAAGTTTGTAATCTTCTCACATTACTGGATGTAATTACACACTGTATTTCTATTGTAAGGAATAGGAAATTGAGCCTCAGACATGGCAAAATTGGCTTGTGGTAATTGAGAAACTTGGATGCCATCAGTGATCACATCAGTATGGGTATTCCTTTCAGCAATGCAGGCTAGAGCCCATCTAGGATGGACTAGGGGGTCCATCCAAGGAGCTGGAGGCCTTCCTCTGGTCCTCTTGACATGATAAAGAAGGCAGTGGAGCACATGGTCTGGTCATGAGTTGTCTGTCACTTTTGCCACATAACCAACAGACGTCGTTTTCATTCAGCCATTTATTGGACAGGATTCTTTACTTGAGTTCTCCTTCATAATCTTTATGATGCCTCATGACCTGCTCACGGAAGCTATTGGCCTCTCTGCTGCTCTCTGACTCATCCTCCTTTTCATTTCTTCCACACATATACTCACAATGCACTTTAAAATTTAATCTGCTTTATTAACCTTTTTCCCCCTTCACTTTCTTAAGTCTAGACAATCAACAAAACAATAAAGCAGCCCCTGATTTGTAGCACTTGCCAATTTCAGAGGTGTAAATGATCACACTGAAAATTTAACAGTAGGCTCTCTCGTGAGCCAGTCTGAGCTGGCTCCAGCACACCCCGCTTGCAAGCCATGGTTGTTAGAAGCAGCCCAGCATAGCCCTGCTTGCAGGCCATGGTTACATATCTAGTGTTGATAGAAATGGACCATGATCCTAGGGCATCCTGACTCCAAATTCCTTCACTTCTCTGAATTTCAGTTTCTACGCCATCATACTAAGGGTTGAATTTATTTTTTAAACCTTACGTATGACCTAATCTCACACCCTCATGGGTTGTGGGTACTAGAGTCTCACAGAGCCCAGTTTCCAATTCCGGATCTCTGATACCAAACCTAGGGCCCTTTCCACTGTACCATCCAGTTGTCTCAGTCATCCTCTCTCTCATATTCCTGTGCCCATTTTCCCATGGAGGCAGCCAAGCCCAGAGAAATGTGATGACATACAGTGAATCAAGGACAAATCTTTTCTGGTTTTCCCCATTGGATTGGGGTCTTCTGGAGGTCAGGGGCTACATGAAATTTTGCTCTTTACTTCTCCAATGTAGAATCCAAGTTTCTCGCTTGTACCCTTCCCCTTCTCTCCCTACAATCTCTACCCTACAATCGCCTGCTGCCCCTGCCAGGTGCTCAGCACAACCCTGGAGCCTGGCTGTTCCACTGAGTCCATAACTGCAGCACCTGCTTGCCTGGTCCAGCCTGATCTCATGGGCCCTCCTCTCCCCCAGATGTGAGCTCCCTAGAGCCCCCTTCTCTTCCCCTCTCTAACTCCAGACTCCCAGAGCATATGTATGTCACCATTCTCCTTCCTCCTGCCCTCCCCCACGCTGCCATCCTCATCCTCACATTGGCTCCCCAAACCCTCATCTCCCCCCAAGCAGAGGGAGCGGAAGCAGCAGGTGTTGACGTTAATCAGCATTCACAGCCGAGAACTGCATTAGCTCCCGGGCTCACACACTCCCCAAAATTAAACACTCATTATACAAAATTAATTGACATTAATTAGCAAAAATTAAAACTTTAAATGCTTTGCAACGTGTTTTTTGGGGGGAGGGAGGAAAGGAGCAAGACCACTTAGTGTCTTTTGCTGGCCACCCCTCAAGTACCCCCTCTTCCCCTGCATTTTTATTCCCCAGTAGCAAAGCCAGTGTGGGTAGCTCCCCAGATGAGGCCTGCTCTGCCCAGGTGGGGCAGACGTTGCCCCATGAAGCAGATGGTGGTCCTTTCAGGACGTTTCACAGCTGACAATCTAGGAAGGCTCTCAGTCCTCCTAGCCCCCCTCCCTTCCACACCCCAACCCCCCATTTCCAGAAGCAAAGACATCTAATTAAGAGATTAGGCACCAGGAGCCTCAGCTGCTCAGGTCTCTCTATGCTCTGCAGCTACACTGGGGAGCAGATCCTGCACATAGTGGCACTTAGTAGGTATTTAATCAATGCTTGTTAATCAGTAGATCACCAGTACGGAGGCCAGGAGCAGCCAGAAGTAAGGTTAGGAAGCCAGCCAGTTCTGGCCCCAGTATCACCCTTACTTCCTCTGTGCCCTTCTCCCATTCTGGAACCCAGGGGTGTCATGCCATATGCTTCTTCCCTGTTACAGAGGAATGTGTAGTGGAAAGTGGGGTGGATTTGGAGGCCCCAAACCTGACTTTTGCTGACCTTTCACATGTATAACCCTGGGCAAGTGAGTTCTTCTCTCTTGGGAAAGAAAGTCATTACCTATAAAATGAGGAATTTGTCCTGGATGACCTGCAAGATCCCTACCTAGTCTAAGGTGGAATTCTTTGATTAATAAATAATTATTATTGTTTTAACAACAACATAACTAAGAAATATCCAATGAAGGCAAAATGTTAGCAAATTTCAAAGTACTTTGTAAATGTTAGTGGTCTATAGACTCTATAGACACTGAGGGTTTGCATATGTACCAGGGGGTGGGGCGGACGGGGAGGCCCCTGGAAACAACAGGTGGGACCCCAGGTGAGTTGCTGCTAAGAGGGGAGCTAAAATGATGAGCGCATAAAGGAAGCCTTTCTTCCCAGGCTCCTGAACTCACACTGGGAGGGTGGCTTCCTACTCTGTCTGTGTCCAGGGAAAATCCTGGTAGTAGCTGCTGTCTGTTTGCCTTCCCTTCTCTCAAAGAACAAAACTCTGCAGTCAGGATTTATCAACCCCTGCTATGCACCAAACCCTGTGCTAAATGCTAAAGATACAAAGAAAAGCAAAAACAAAAGAGCTTATAGTCTAATGGAGGAGACAACAGGTCAACAACTGCGAACACCTACCTTCCTTTCCCATTGACTACTGCAGTAGAAACTGGGCTTGGATGTTATTCTGAGTCATTAGCAGACATGTGAGGCCAGACACTGAGCTGGTTTTGGGGACAGGTGGGACGCTTCTCTGATAATTTGAAGAGGGAAGGGGCATTAATCTGTGGCAGAGAGGGACTAGGTTGAGCCTTGAAGAAAGTTAGAAATTCTAAAGGGCAGAGGTGAGGAGGGAGGGCATTGTGGTTATGGGGAACAGCCTAGACAAAGGCATGGAGGCAAGAAATGGCATTTCAAGTTTGGGAAACAGCAGGCAGGTTGGTTTGAATGAAATTCAGAATGCATGATAGGGTATAATGTAGACTAGATAAGCCTAGAAAGGTAGCTAAGAGCCTATTTGTGAAAAGCTTTGAATGCCAAGGGGAATTACTCCCCCCAGTTCCCCAAAGGCCTCTATGACTTGGAGATTTGAGGACTAGAGGTTGTAGGTAGAGGTCATCATGGGGCTGGCTGCTGGTTATCATGTCCTCTTTTACTCATCCTTTCTCCTCACCTAACTACTTTTCTGCTTTCTCCTATTCAGCAAGTGCCAATATTTGCAATGTGGTCCTGATGAGGCACAACGAATTGGAGGAAGGGATTGATGTCCTGGACAGTGATGGGAACATCGTGGGCTCCTCAAGAATTGCTGCCAGACATGTGAGTCTGGGTCCAGGGCTGAGGGTGGGGAGTGGGCAGGGAACTAGTCCCTGGTCACTTTTGTCTTTTTTAAAAAACAATCTGCAGTCATTTATTAAGTGCTTACTGTGTGCCTGGCTCTGTGCTAATTCCTGAAAAAGCAAAGATTCATCCCTTCCCTCCAGAACCTTACATTCCAATGAATGAGACAATGTGTAAATATTTAGGCACATACAAGACATGCACAGAATTATAGGGAGGTAAGGGGAAAGTGGAAGGAGGAAGGCATTGGGCTGGAACTGAATCCCTAGGCCTGAGTTTTGATTCTTCCACTTACTGCTCAGGTGACCTTGGGCAAGGTCCTAATCTTTGGGCTTTCTTCTCTATAAAATGGAAGAACTGGATTCAATGATCTCTCAGGTCTCTAGTGGGGACCTTATCCTGGTTCCTGAGAACAGGCATGTTTTAAAAGGAGATGGCAGAGCACAGGACATTATGAAAAGAATGAAGGGTATTATGGGGGGATCCTTGTCACTTAGAGAACTGCCCACCTGGCAGGAAAGTGGTCAAAATGAGAGCTGAAAGCCATGCTGAGAACCCTTGCCTTGCCTTGTCTGGGATCCAAGTGTTAGGGAGAACAGCTTTGTGCCCCCACTTCTTTCCTTTTTTTTCAATTATCAAATATTTCTCTTTCTCCTTCCACTGATGTCTTTCATTCTTATTTCAGTTAGATGAACAGTTATTAAGCATCTGATGTGCTGGTCCTAGAAGTATAAAACCAAAACCAAAAACCCCTTGCCATCAGAGGGCTTCATTTCTCCTGGAATGAGCCTTATCCCTATCTCTTCATGTATGGCAGTCCTGCCAGTGATTAAAATGGTCTCATCCTTCCTTCTGCAGATCTTTCTGCTCACCCCAGGCCATGACCCAGAACTACTAGTGCTAACCCTTGGTAAAACTGGGAGGTAGAGGAAGGCAATATGCCTCAAATCTGCTGCTGCTTACTCTGATGCCTACTTCCCCTCCGCCCCCCCCCCCCACAATGTACTGGCACACAGGTGGTACAGTAAGGAAAAAATTGAAATCTGCACTTCAAGGCCCTGGGTTCAGATCTCAGCTCTGCTACTTCCTGGCTGTAGTCATCTTGCCATTCTGAGCCTCCGTTTCCTCAATTGTAAAATGAAAGCATTGGACTAAGTGACCCCAAAGATCCCTTTCATGTCTGACCTAGTAGTGGTATTGCTGGTTCAAAGAGTATGCACAGTTTTATAACCCTTTGGTCAAAATTCCAAATTACTCTCCAGAATGGTTGAATCAGTTCACAACTCCACCAACAGTGCTTTAGTGTCCTTATTTTTCCTTTTTCTTTTGCCTATTTTCATTTCATTCCACATTTCATTACAGCATTTTTCATTTTCTTTTTCTGTGGTGTTAGCCAATCTGATAGGTGTAAGGGGGTAGCTAAGAGTTGATTTAATGTGCATTACTCTACTCAGTAGTAAACTAGAGCATTTTTTCATGTGACTATTGATAGCTTTGATTTCTCCTTCTAAAAACTGTTCATATCCTTTGACCATTTATGAACTGGGGAATGGCTCTTATTTTTATGAATTTGGCTCAGTTTCCTCAGTTCTCAGTTGAGAAATGAGGCCTGTAGCAAGGAAACTTGCTGTAAAAGGTTCCCCCATCTATCTACTCAATTCCTGTTTTCCTTCTAATTTTGTCTGTGTTCATTTTGTTTGGGTGAAAGCTTTTTAATTTCATGTAATCAAAACTATCCATTTTACTTCCTGTGATACTCTATCTGTTGCTTGGTTATAAACTCTTTTTTTCTACCACTTAATAGTATTTTATTTTTTCCATCTCAGACATTTACTAGCTGGGTTACCCTGAGCAACTCACCCCGTGTACCTTCATTTCCTCATCTGTAAAATGACTCAGTAACTTCTAGGGTTTCTCTCATCTCTGATCCTATAAATTCCCTCATTGTACAGATGAAGAAACTGAGGCCTAGGACAATGAAGGGACTTGCCCAAAGTCACATGGGTAGCTGGGATTTGAACCTAGATCCCTTGACTCCATTGAGTGGTCTGATCACTGATATTCTCAAAAACAGTTGCTTTCTTGTGAGTAAGCATAGGGGTGACCCCAAAGGACACATGGCCCCCAGAAGCATCTAGAATGTGGAACAAGATGATTTGGCACCAGGTGTCCTTCTGTGCCCACTTTCTGTGGCCCAAGCTGAGTCTCTCTTCCCAGAGTTCACCAAGAGGGCCCTGTGAGCTTCTAAGGAAGCCAGGTTGAGGTGAAACCAATTAGCCTACCTTTGGGTGCAGAGCACAAGTTTAGCTGAAGTTGCTGAAGAATGCAAATGATATATAGCACCCCAAAACCAGGACCCAGAGCGACAGGTCAAATGAACTCAGTGGGTCCTCCAAAACAAGCTCTGTCAGGGAAATCACTGCCACGTTGTGGAGGTTCTGCTGTCTTAAGGTTCCAAATACCTGGCACCGTCATTAAAAAATCAAATGCTCTCACTTCCAAAAGGGACCTTGACCTACCCACTGGAGATCCCCTGGAGGCCTGCAAGAGACTTTGTTTCTGTCTCCTCTCCCCAAGTCACTCTATCACCCTCACCTTGCCAAGAAAACCCCAGCTGTTTTTTTTTTTCCCTGTTCCTTCCAACACCTGCTTTTTGCTTCTTTCTTTTTTTTTTTTTTCTTTTAAGCATCTAAACTCTGCCATATGCTCATTTCCCCCCTCCCTCCACCCCCTGGCGATGTGACAGCAGCGTCCTTGTCTCCATGGTCTCTGTCCTCGCTCTTTCTCTGGATCTCAGGCAGCTTGTCATTGGGAGAAACAGGGGGCCATTCCTGACCCCTCACCCCTTGCATGCACACACACATACACATGCCCTGAAACTCCTAAAGCTACCTCAGAAGGGTTAATTAAGGTGTCTACACTGGCTTCCACACTTGCTAAACGTCCCTGGCGGGAGTCTGCAGTCGAGGAATTTGGGTGTCTGGTACTAATGTATTTCCATTCCAAAGCATTGTTCCAGCTGATTTGAATCTGCTCTTTAAAAAACGTGTACAGTGAGAGAGAGAGAGAGAGAGAGAGAGAGAGAGAGAGAGAGAGAGAGAGAGAGAGAGAGAGAGTGTGTGTGTGTGTGTGTGTGTGTTGGGAGTGGGTTGTTTTTTTTTTTTTTTTTTTGCAAAAGAACCACTTTCTAATGGATTCTGTGCATAATGTTAACATAGCCTTGAGTGCCTTCCCTCCAAGATTATCTCCAATTTATTCTGTATATATTCTGTTTGTGCATAGTTGCTTGCAGATTGTCTCCCCCATTAGACTGAGCTCCTTGAACACAAGAACTGTTGACTTTGAAGGGTGTTTTTTGGCCTTCTTTGTAACCTCAGCCCTTAGCACAGTGCCTGGGATATAGTAGGCACTTAATAAATACTTATTGACTTGACTTGGATTGCCTTGACGCCAGATCTACACCCATACACATAAATGGCAATAACTCCCATCTCTACTTCATCAGAAACACAGCCATAACTAGGACAAGGTAACTGAAACTTTGTTCCAAAGCACCAAAATTTAGAGGGCATTGAAAGTACTTCTACATAACTACTTCAAGTGATCTCCCCAACCCCCATCTCTACCACAAACTTTCCCCCACGACAATAATTCGTGGCTCTAAATTTTACAAAGGGCTTTCCCCATAGATACCCTGTGATATAAACAATTTAAAGGTTATTATTCCCATTTTACAGATGGGAAAACTGAGACCTAGAAATGAATATACCTGTTCAGTTCATACGGTGATTTTTCTGCTACAGAGCTGGGGAACCTGTTCTAAGACCACCAGCTGTCCTAAGCAGATTCAAATGAGCAATGATAGATGATTTTGCAGAGATGAGGAGGAAAGGGAAGTTTGGTGTGGAAGAGTTACCCTGGGACCCCAGCCTATACAGGCAACCTTACCTAACCCTTTTGTTTGGTTCCACAGGCACTGATCGAGACAGCCCTGACTCGAGTGGTCCTCCCCATGCCCATCCTTGTTCTACCTCCAATCATCATGTCTGTGCTGGAAAAGTAAGTCTGGAGGGCAAGAGGGTCAGGGCAGCCATGCCCTGAGTAAAGGCAGGAGGAAAGGAAGGGGCAGTGTGACCTGATGGGCAGAGAGCTGGCCTCAGAATCCCTTCAAGGCCCACTTTTACCATGTGTGTGACCTTGGGCAAATCGATTTATTGATCTCTCAGGCAATTCATTAAAGACTATAAATTGCAGAAAAGAATCTGGCCTACAATAGTGGAGGGAAGTTTCCTTGCTGGGAATTCCATAGACTAGTGAAATCAGAGGCAAAAAGGAAAAAAAAAAAAGGAAGGGAAGACACGGGGTTGGCCCTGGGAGTTCCTTCCTTAGGAGCAGAGCCTGTTTTTGGCTTCCAGGTGTGGAGCAAGTACTTTATCAATGTTTGTTATAGACTACTGTGATTCATTTCAATTCCACAAGCCCTGACAAAACGTGCCTGACATGTCAACACACATTTATTAATGCTAGTCACTGGAGATTAGGGACAGAGCAAAACCAGCGTGTGCCCTGACTGCTTCCATCCTCCTTGGGCGGAGGGCAGGGAGGGAGAGGTGGGGGTGGTGAGGATACAGCATGGGCTCCAGGAATTATTGAATTGAGAATGAACTCCGTGAATTTGGGAGACAAGTCACCAAGGTCAACTCAGTGGAAGGAGGGAGGGCCGGTGTTGGGAATTAACGGAAAGTGAGGCCTTGAAGGCCAGACTAAAAATCATTTCTATGAATTGTATGAGCCACAGGGAATCCTTGTATAGATTCTTAGATGGGAATGGGGATTCTGGGTGACATGATGAAAGCATTACTTTGGGGAGACTGACCTGGGCTAGAGGCCCCTTTACACATGATCTGTGTGGAAGGGAATCCTTACGGGGGCTCCCCCACCCGCCTAAGGTGTGGCAGGTGTATCTATTAAGCTCTTACTCTATACCAGGCACTAAGCTAAACACTGAATATACAAATATAAAAAAAGATAGTTTCTGCTCTCAGAGAGATTACAATCAAATGGGGGAGGAAAGCTGAAAAGTGGTGGTGAGGGACCTGACATGGGGGCATGATGGGAAATCAATCAGAGAGATCCTACAGCAGTGAGCCAGGTGAAAACTGAGGCTCTCGCAGCTAGTAAGACTCTAAGACTGAATTTGAACACAGGTCTCTCTGACTCTAGGTCTAGCAGTCTAGGCAGACTGCTAGTTGCCTCTGAGCAGTTCAGTAAATATAAAGAAGATTCTATTCAAAATCCAAACCCAGCCATACTACAGATGATCCTGGGCAAGTATTTCTCTCTGGGTCTCAGTTTCTTCCTCCATAAAACAAAGGGCACTTTCAAGTCCTTTAGACTTTCAGAAGGTCAGTTACTTGGTTATAGGTCAAGGGCCAGGTGAAAGAACAAAAGGTCATGAGGTCACAGATCAAGTGGTAAAGTGATTTGTCCATATTCACATAGGTCATAAGATGCTGGGCTGAGATGGAAGCCAAGTCCCCAGTCCTCCAAGTCAGTGTTCTACCCCTGACCCCTGGGCATGGGCCACCCTCAGCTCTCCAGCTAGAAGGCCTGTTTGAGGGAAGGATGGGCAGACCCCAAAGGGCCACTTGTCCCAGCCCCTTGGTCCCTCACACCTGGGGAGTTGCCATAGACACACAGGAAGGTGGTGCTCACCTCCCTCATATATTCCTCCAAGCTCCTGCTTAGAAGCAGGCCAGGGTGGGATCCAGAAGGTCCCCATACCAGGGGAAGTGTCTCCAAGCAGGTTTGGGAGGTGGCTCCTTGGACCCAGGAGCCGGGTCTTGCTTCTCTCCCTGCACGTCTCACATCTCTCCATCTGCATATTTTAACTCGCCCAGCTGCCTTTCTCATCTCTCATGCCATTTTTTTTCTGGCTTTCCTGGCATTTCTCCTCTCCTCCTGCTGTGGGTTTTAACTCTGGGCCTGCCTTCTTGGCTGTTCAGAGAGAACTGGCTTCTCCCCATCATCTCTCTCCCCCCCAGCCTCTGAATTCCCCCCTTCCAAAGAGCAGTCCAGGCTGCAGTACCTGTTGGCTGAGGTGGCAGCAGAGGGGCAAGAGCTGCTCTGGGCTCACCCAATGGCGCTGTTCCCTCCTTTACACAACAAACTGCTGGTCTCCATATTGGAAGCAGAGGCTTGGAGCTCATTGGATCAGTTCTTTAGAGCATCGTAGGATCACATTGTAGAGCGAAATACAATCTCATCGGATCTGTACCTCTCATTTACAGATGAGGAAACTGAGGCCCAGGAAGATTCAGTCCAACTCACACAGTTAATAGACATCCCAGGTGGGATCAGAACTCAGGTTTTCTAACTGTAGACAGCACTGGCTCCCTTCAGGATTTAGATTCACTCCCCCCATCCCTATCTGTTCAATTAGATCCCACTGGGAAAGGGAGGAGGGGGAAAGTCCCCAACAATTCAGTTCAGCCCAAGTCAAAAAGAAGGCGCTGTTCTGGGGGCTGAGGACACATAGATAAAAATGAAACTTGGACCTTGGTAGCCCCTAACTGAACTCATCACTGTACAGATAAGGAAACCAAGACCCAAGTCAAGTGACTTCCTCAAGGTCACAGAGATAAAAGATCAGAGGCAGGATTAGAACCAGAGCGTTCTGACTCCAGATCCAGCACTCTTCATGGCTCTCGAGGAGTTTACTGGGAGGATACAATGTGTCCATTTAGAAGTAAATTTTAAAATTAAATACAAAGTAATAGGGATGCGGGAAGAGCCAATGGGGAATCAGGCAAGGTTTCTTGTAGGAGGTGGCAATTGGCTTGAGTTCCACGAGGAAGAAATGAGAAGGGAGGGCATTTCAGCCACAGGGAGACTTGGAACCAAATTGTGAAGGACTTTATGTGCCACATGGAGGGGTTTTTCTGTTACCCTGCAGGGAATAGGGAGCCATGGGAGCTTTTGGAGCAGAGGAATAACCTGATCAGATCTGTGATTTAGGAACCTCCTTCTGGCTTTCAGGGAGGCCTGGGTATCTAGGACTTGGGAAGTGACATCATGTCTCTCCCCTCCCACAACTCAACTAGTACTTCCCCCTGCTCAGTAACTTCTGAGATGGAAGAAAGCTGTGGCTTTAGGGATGGCTGATGGGAAGAGTCCCTCAATTCTAGAGAGGGCAAGGTCAGTGAGTCATCCCCAAAGACTTCTTCTACCCCCACCCTGATTGCTCAGCCCCTTCTCCTCTGAGGTTCTGGTACCCAGTCCAGATCCCCATGGCTGTTACTTATCAACCACCAAGCTATTCTCTTGTTTTCCTTGAGTTCGGTGCCAGGACTCCCAATCTTTCTCACTTCCCCAATTTCTGCCCTGATCCTAGGGGACAGCAGCATACATGATGAGTGTTGCTCAAATGGCCTAACTTCCCAGTTCCTCAATCTACCCATTTCTCACTACTGGTAGTACTCTGCTGCACTTCAGCCATCTGAATGAAGACCCAGCAAAGGAGACCAAGAAAGAAAGTATAGAGATGGTTATACCCTTGATCTGGTCACCCTACACTCTTCCATTTTCATGTTTATGAACTCTGAAATCCTTTATCTAATTCCATCTTTCCCTCTCCCTTACCATCCCCCAATCGCTGTTTGTTATCCATACCATGATCTCTACTACCTCCACCCCCAAATCCTTTCCTGGGTCCTATTCCCTGAATTTGCACTAGCTACACTCTTCTCTCTTCCCTCCCCTAAACCTCTGGTGGTCCAGTTCAACTGTTCTTGTCTTATCCCCTGGCAAGGTTTCAGCCCTGGATTACTGCCACCATCCTCCTTCACTCCTGAAGAAAACCACAAAATTAGATTGAGTCTACTATAAATCTGTGTTCCCTCATCTCAACTGGGCCCTCCCCTCCACAGGGCAATCCTTTGACTCCTCCCAAATGGATGAGCTAGCAGACCGTCTCCAGTGGCTCATCCTCATCCCTTCTCAGGTTTCCCATGATAATCCCTCCCCCCTCTCTCAGACGTAGCCCTTCCTTCATATTTCACTGAAAGAAAAATGGAGACAGAGAAGTTCTCCTCTCCTGCTCAGCACATTACTCACCTTACTATTTTCTCCTTCACTCTGAAGTGGCCCTTTTTCTCACCAACACTTCCTATCCCCCGTCCTCTCTAGAGGATTACTCTTCCTTGCCTCCCTACCGTCTATCTTATTTTCAATCTCTCCCCAATACTCCCCAGTCCTTAAAAACTCACTACATCCTACCCTGGCAGTTAGGTGGTGCAGTGGATAGAGCATCAAGCCTGAAGACCTAAATTCAAATCTAGCCTCAGACACTTAGTAGCTGTGTGACCTCGGGCAAGTCATTTAACTTTTTTTTACCTCAGCTTACTCATATGTAAAATAAGTTAGAGAAGGAAATGGCAAACCACCCCAGTAACTTTGCCAAGAAAACCCCAAATGGGGTCATGAAGAATCAGACATGACTAAAAAATGACTAAATAGCAACAGATCCTCCCATCTCTGCTCTTGACCTATACCTCTTCTCCCCTTCTCATCTAATCTTTTTGAAAAACACCTACATTTGGTGTCTCCACTTTCTCTTGTCTCTCTCTCTTTTCTCCATCCTGTGTCCCCTGTCTTCCAACCTCATCATTCCTTTATAACTGTCCTCTCCAAAGCTACCAGCGATCTCTTACCTGCCCTGTCTAATGCTCTTTTCTCCCTTGTCATCCTCATCTGCAGTATTTTGATAGTTGACATCTTCATCTCCAAGATACTCTTGCCCTGCTTTGTTTCATAAAATTCTTCTCTTCTGCCTCTGGGGGTTTCTTTCTTGGTCTCCTTTGCTGGTCTTCATTCAGAAAATTTCCATGAAAGTTTTAAGGCTCTCTCTCAAGTCTTCTAGTTTCAGACTCACTTGGTGATCTTATCACTTCCCACAGGTTCAATAATCACCTCCACAAAGATGATTCTCAAGTCTGTGTGTTAAACCCTAGCTCCCTTCCTGACCTCTGATTCTGCATCATCAACTGCCTCTGGACATCCCCAACTGGATATTCCATAGGCACCTCAAACTCAATGTGTCTACTTTTTTTTTGGTATCCCCTGACACATAGGACAGTGCCTAGCATTTAGTAGGCACCTAATGAATGGTTTTTGACTGGCAAAAATAGGGAAGGTTGGGTTTTCTTTTAGAAGAAGAGTGATTATCAGTAAGCCTTTAGATTCTTCCACTCCACGTTGCCCTGGATTTCCACTGTCTTAGTAAGTTCAGCCAAGTCTCCTCATTCTGTGTCCCCCTCCCCCCAAAATCCCTAACTTTCTGTGCTTTCTTAAATGATAGCTGGCTCATCTGATCATAGGCACATGAAAGCACAGACTCAGAGGACGTCCTCAAGTCATCAATCTCCTCCATACCTCAGTTCCCTAGGTGCTAGCCTTGGTCTCTGAGGTCCTTTCCACTTCTGAATATTTTTAGAGATTGCAAATTGCTTAGTGAGTAGCCAGAAAGGCCTCTCTTAGTTACTTACTAGCTGTGTGACCTGGGCAAGTGACATAAGCTCTATGTGCCTCACTTTCCTCATCTGTAAAATGAGCACACTGCACTCTATGTCCTATATTGTTCTCCCCAGCTCTAAATCTCTGAACGTTTGAGCCCAAAGTCGCACAGAACCGTCTTTGAACACCAGCACACTAATGCAATATCCATCCCTCTTTGCACTGCATCACCATCTAATTTGTACTAAAAAGAGGTGGTTAGAGGGCAACCTCTGCCAACAGTCTTCCCCCTCCCGCTCCAGGGAACATGCATATGCTCAACCAGAGGCCCTCTGGAGATGAGAGCCCTACCTGTATTGCACCCCTCAGACAGAGGCTTCAATGGGAGAATTGCAGGAGGGGAAGGTGGTGAGGGCATTGTTGGGGCAGACTGGGGAGAGGTGTGGTCTGTTCTAGAGACTCCCCTCACCCATCCCCTGCAGTGCCCCCCTCCACCAGCCCATGGCTGGCATCATCACCTAATACAATGAGATGCTTTTTGTCTATTTCTTTGTAAGAGAGAAGAATCCCACAGAATCTGTCAGATGGGATATTGTGGTTAGCTCTTGTCATGTTTGGTTTAGTATGTAACACCTTCTTCTAGGCAAACACGGCTCCGGTTCAGTGATCCCGATAACTTGTACTCATCCACTTAGCTGCTTCCATATGGAATAAATTGTGATGCCTGTTGCAAAGTGCGAGAGGTGATGGCCAAATTACACCGCATGCAAACCACTAATGAACAAAGCGAGGACAGTGGAACCAAGGTGTATTTACGGCGAGCTGCCACAGGCTCTGCCTGGGGAGGCCTGATGAAGGGGAAATCGTGTACACTCGAGCGAGTGGCAAGTGCCCCACACTGCTATTAGAAGGCCAGTTCAGTCCTTCTTAGCAACTGACCCCCTGCTCCCATTGCTGATTGCCTTTCCACCTGCCCTGGGCATCTCAACAACAAGGCCAACAGAGGTCTGGGGACAATCAGAACTCACATTTCCAGAGCACATCATCAGGCTCCCAATACAATTCAGTTCAGCAAAAGAATCTTGGCTATCTATTATGTTGAAGACATTGGGTTACACATAGGAGATACAAAGCCAACCAAAGAATAGTCCCTGTCCTCAAGAATCTTATATTCTTCTGGATCTAAGAAGCAATATATTCGATATACCTGTGCCCAATCTGTGGTAGAGCATTCCGAGTTCATACTGGACTGATCAGCCGCTGTAGGATACAGTGAAACTTGACTTTATCATGGTGATGTCATTTCGGTCCTCTTCAAGAACGAAAGATAACAGCCAATCAACCAAAGACAGGGTAGGGTAGTGGATAGGGTGGTCAATTTGGAGTCAGGAAAATGTGAATTCAAATCCCACCATAACTACTCACTAGCTATATGACCCTAGGTAAGTCACTTAACCCTTTTTTGTCTTAATTTTCTCATCAGGAAAATGGGGACAAAAATAGCACCAACCTCACAGAGTTCTTGTGAAAATCAAATGAAATTATCTATGTCAAGTGCTTCGCCAACCTTCTAGTGCTAGAGAAATACTAGCTGTTATTATTATTAGGACTGGCCCTGGGATTGGGAACTCCTAGATGAGGAACCCATCTCCCAGTATAGATTGACATCTTCTTTATAGTCAAGGCCAGTCCTTATCTTTTGTCTCTTCCTCCCACTCCCCTACCCCCAGCAATCGCTGGATAAGTAAGTAGAAAGCATAAATGAGTTCATTTCCCAAATTAACAGCTGGAGTAATCAGGTAGGATATGGAAGTTTTCCTATTCCTAGTTTTAGAGATGAAGAAAGGGAAGCCAAGGGAGATAAAATGACTTGTCCAGGGTCATACCAGTAATTGGTACTAGAGCCAGAGCTCAATCTGGGGTCTTCTATCTCCAAGCCCTTTGAGGAGACTTCTGGAATGTGGCCCAAGAATTTGGAGCAGAACTGGGAGGGGCCGCGGAAGGAGAGAGGAGGGGCAGTGGAGCAGATGGCTCCTGCGCCTTTTTCTGGACCTTTTTGGGGATGATAATACATCCGTAGCATGCTCCATGGACCCAGAGCCAAACCCTTCTAAACTCGTAACATTGCATTGTCCAGCCATGTCCTAGACCAAACTAGGAAGGGTGAAATCATCAAAGAGGATATGTAAGCTCTATTCTGTTCCAGTGACTGGGGAAGGGAGATTCTGGATGGTGTGAGGCAAGACGATGGACATTTCTCTAATGTGGAGTATCATCTCCATCCTCTTATCCATTCACTCCAGATACTTCTGATGCCTTTACTATGCATGCACGAGGCACCATGCCAACACATTGGTTATACAAATATAGGAAAGAGACTCCCTGCCCTCCAGAAGTTTATATTCTGACAGGAGAGGGACAACATCTATATCATTAAATAAATACAGAACAGATACAAAGTAAATAACTTGGAGGAAATATCAGGAAAAGCGTCTGATATTAAGTAGAACCTTGAGAAAAGGATTCTGTGAGGCAGCATTGAGGAGAGAGAGCATTCCAGGCATGGAGACACCCTATACAAGGATGCTTTCATCCATTCAGCATCAATGAGCACTTATTGGCTGACTGTTCTAGACCTAGACCCTACACACCAAGAGATACATATTAAGGCAGTTTCTAACCTCATGAAAGGCTGGGAAAGTCAAATGTTTACTAATGATTTCCTTTTTTTCCAGTGCATTTGAGATGGACCAACCATTTTCGTTTGTGGTATAATGTAAGCTCCTTGAGGGGAGAGATGTTTAGATTTGTATCCTCGTTGCTTAGCATTCAGGTGCACAGTAGGGACCTACATGCACTGTGCCCATAGTAGGTGCTCAATAAATGTGTGTTGACTGACTGATTGATCTATTGGACAACATCATGTAGTAGAATGTAACTATTCTCACTTCATAGATGAGGAAACAGAAAAATTAGATGACTTGCTTGTGGTCACACAGTTAATGTTACAGCCAGGATTCAAACCCAGGTATTCTTCCTGACTTCAAGTCCAGTGCTTTTTGTACTATACTGTCCCTTCCCCTGCCAGGCAGGGCTAATTAGATTGAGACTATAGACAATAAACAATAGAATCAAAGGAAGGAAAATTTACTTCTTGAAATATATTTGGGGAGGAAAGAAGGTGGAAATTAAGGAAGAATTCATGTAGAAGGCAGCCTGGCAGAGGTAAACTGAGGCAGAGCAAGGTTAAATGACTTATCCAGTGTCACCCAGGAAGTATTTGAGATTGATTTAAACTCAAGTCAATATTGGAAGGGGTGTAGAAAGGCAGGCACACTAATGTATTTTTGGTGGAGCTGTGAATTGGTACAACCATTTTGGAAAGCAACTTGGAATTATGTAAAGTGACTAAAATGTCCATATTCTTGGACCCAGAGATTCCACTCTAAGGCATATACCCCAAGGATGTCTTTGATAAGAAGAAAGTCCCCATATAAAACAAAAATATTTAAGGCAACACTTTTTATAGCAAAGAACTGAAAATAAGGAAGACTGATGAATAGTTAAACAAGTTCAGGCACATAAATATAATGGAATACCACTGAGCCAATGAGGAATGTGATTAGTAGAGAAACATGGAAGATCTACATGAACTGATGCAGAATAAAGTCAACAGAACCAGGAAACCAATAAACACAATAACTACAACAATGAAAATGGACATAAATCAAAGGAAAGTGACTGTTGTAAAATTACATGACCCCAAAAGCACCTTAAAAAGAAGATGCCTCCCCTGACTTTTTTGCAGAGCTGGGAATCCTATGGGTGTGGAACATTGCACATATTTGCAGATTTTTTTGATGTATTCATCAGTTTTGATGACTTTGTTTATCTCTTTAAATAAAATATTCTTACATGAAAGAAAACTGGGAGAAATTTAGGCAGTGTTAAACAATTTTAAAAAGTCAATAACTATTAAAAGAAAGATCAAGAGAAGGTTGGGAGGAGGTTCTGAAGAGTCTTGGGTGCCAGATTGAGAAATCTAGACTTCATTCCATTACCAGTAGTGAGACATTCAATAGCTTTCACCAGGGAACTATGACATCATCTAGGGAAAGATTATAATATATACTATAACTAGGGAAAGATTATATATATATATATAACTAGGGAATATAACTAGGGGAAGATTAATGGCCTCTGTGGGGTGATTGACTTGGGATGGAGTTTAGCCTGGGGCTTCTTCTTTGCAGCAGCCCACTTCTGAGAGAAAATGGGTGCTGGGAGATAGGCCGGTAAGAGAGTGCCTGGCCCAGACTCTAGATCTGCATGGTTTCTGTTCTCTGGGGTGGCTCATGGTCTCACTGTCAACAGCAGGCTTTCCCCACCTCCCTTCACGAGGGCACTTCATGCAGAGGACACAGTCTTTAAGAGGAAATCACAAATAGCAGCGGTTGATGCCAAGAGGCAGTTGGCTGTGGGGTCCAGCAGCAAAACTCAGAGCCAAGTGTGATGACTGATTGGCTGTTGGATCTGGGGTGATAGATGGGGAGAAGGAAGAAAGCAGATCCATAGCCTACCAGAGTCTGGAGCTTCAGCCCAAAAAAGTGATCTCATTTCATAGAGAAGCACTTGCACTGAGTTTTACAGATTTTTAGAATTTGAGTCCAATTAAGACCTGGCACCTTGTGTGTTAATCAAGGGTGTTGGGTGGTTGTTTTTTTAAAATCCTTTTCCAACCAACTCCTAACTCACCCTAATGAGGATGTTTTAGCCTTTGTAATGGGAGCCACCTGGTTGGAAAGATGGCCTGGAAGTTGCACCCCCAAGTTCACAGGGGAAGTGCTTTGGGTAGACTTGGAGCCTTCCCAGGTGAATGTAGGTCCCCCAACAGGACTGTAATTACAAAGGAGGCCTCATCCAGACAGTTGTGCCAGGCTGGCATTAGGAGGTGAAGGAGAGCTTCTTCAGGGAGCCAGGGAGATAGAGGGGTAGAGGAATGGATGGATGGGTTGGTTGGTAGAGGGATTGGGAGAATCTTTCCCAGCCATCTTGTAGGAAATGGAGGCAAAAGTGCAAGAGGCCAGGACTGATACTGTATGCCAGGATGCAATCCTTGCCCTATTTCCAGTGACATAGAGCAGATAATGACATTGTGGTCAGCACCAGGGCAGCCTGGACTTCCTGCCCACACACCTCAGCGACAGTTCATCTCTTCTGTTGTGTCATTTGTTAGAGAACTAGCCAGAGGCCCCTGACTGGCCTGTCCTTCCTTTCCCCTTTCAGTCATTCATTTGTTCATCTAACAAGCATTTTGAAGACATCTTCCCTATACCTCTGAAGAGGTGGGAGGCCATGGGTGTGGAACATAATATAGCATCAGACTTTTCCAGTGTATTAATTTTGCTAAACTTTTCCTATTTAAAACTTTTTTTTGTCATAAAGGATGGGAAGGGATGGGGAAAGAGACACAGTGGGACATGTAGATGATGTGATAACAGAAGATGTCAACAACCATTTTTAAGTGACTTGAAAAATTTCAATAAGCACTACTAATGTGCAAGTCCTTGCTAGGCAGTGGGGTTACAAAGACAAAAGGAAGGAAGGAATGTAAGAAAGAAAAGGAAGGAAAGAAGGGAGGAAGACTAGAGTGAAGGAAGGAAGGGGAAGAACAAGAGAGGAAGAAAAGAAAGGAAAAGAGGGAGGAAGGAAGAAAGAGAAAGAAGGGAGGAAAAAAGGAAGGAATGGAGGGAGGAAAGAAAGGAGAGAGGAAGGAAGAAATAGTAACTGAATTCTATTTGGGGGAACCAGCATGTGTAGCAATGTGAGTCAATCCATATTAAATACAAAGTAACTTCAGAGGGTGACACCAGAGGGTATCTAGGGTACACCTAATGTAGGAATTTGCACTTGAACAAAGCCTTGAAGAACGCTGGGGATTCTAAGCTGCAGAGACAGGGAGGGAGTATGTTCTAGGTGTGTGGGAATACACAGAGATGAGATGTGGGATGTCATATGTGAGGAACAGGAAGTAGCCTCCTTTGGCTGGGACCTAGAAGCCTGGAAAGGTAGACTGGTACAAGATGGCGAAGGACTTTAAAAGCCAAGCAGAGGAATTTGCTCCTAATCAATAGGGAACCATTGGAGCTTCTTGAGTAAGGGAGCAAATGCTGCCACCTGTGACTTAAGCATTTCAATATCTCTCTTGTTTTCAAGCTTAGTCCTAGGTGACTCTGGGGGACATGTTTGGGGACCTAGAAGAAGGCACCACCAAAAAGTGTAGTTTCCATTGGCGCTCCCTATCTTCCCTCTTCCTGTTGCCTAGTGTAGCCAACATGAACTCCGGGGCCCCACACTCCCTGGCTCTTTTCTTCTGCTGACAACCTTAGCAAAGGACCTGAATGGGTTATTACAACCACAAATTCAAAACTGTGCAGCCAACCCTCTGGTGATGAGCCTGCAAGACTCAACTCAAGGGCCACGTCCTACAAGAAGCCTTTCTGGATTCCCTCACCCTTCTCCCCAAATTAATTTTCTGGGTGTGTGTTGGTTACCCCAGTAGATTATAAGCTCCTTGAGGGCAGGGACTCTTTTTCCCTCTGTCTTTATCCCCAGAGCTTAACAGAGATCTTGGAACATAGTAAAGGTTTATTAAAAGTTTATTGGGTTGGATTAAATGAATTAGGTTGACTTGCTAGTGGCTGCCAGATATGCAGTTGGCTGTCATCTGTTGTTGCCTTGCCTATACCTGAAGCCTTTTCCATTAGATTGGCTCCCTTCCCGACTAGAGCCTAAAAATACTTGGGAGCAGGGTTAGCTCTCACTCCTCCCCTGTGCAAACCCTGTCATGCCACCACAGTCTCAATGGCCCTTCTATGCACGACATTCCTTTTCCTTTGCCTAGGCTTCTTCTTCCTTTTTTGAATGCCCTGTTTAACATGTACACCCATGCACATGCACACAAACAAAGACGTACACACCTGTACTCCTGCATGCACACATATGTGCACGCGTGCACACACACATAGACTGCCACATGATTGTTTAGTGGTAGGAAGACCCCTAGAAGTCATCCAGTTCCTTGCCTCATTTTAGAGATGAGGAAAATGAGACCCAGAGAGAGGGAGGCATTTGCCCAAGGTCACACAACTAGTGAGGGTCAAGCCCAGAATTTAGTTATTTTGTATCACTTGAATGTTGGTGACTTATAACTCCTCCTGGAGTGGGTGAGAAGGAGGGAAGGAGTTTGTCCTCACCTCTAGGTCTAACACTCCCGCCTCTCTTGTCCACTCCAGGACATTCCTCCTGCAGTCTCGTCCCCGGCTTCTTCTGCCCGTGCAGAGCTTCGTGTGCCTTGCTGCCTTTGGCCTGGCCCTGCCTCTCGCCATCAGTCTCTTTCCACAGATGTCAGAGGTCAGTAATGGGGAGGGGAGGGTGAGGGAGCGACACCAAGGGGGAAGAGATCACCCTCACCCCTCTTTAACAGCAACTTACTGACTATAACTCTAGCTTCTTGTTACCACGTGTCTCCTCCTGCTCATGTGGCATGGACCTGGTTGGAATCTTCCATGAGTTAGGAAAGATGTCCTGCTGGCATGAGCTTGTGTGAACCAAGATCTAGAGACTAGGTTAGATCAAGTCAGGGCAGAGAACTCATTCCTTGGAGCTCACTGACATGCAAGTTGGGGATCACTCCTCTTTGGCATGGGGCTTTTAATTTGAGGTCTGAGGTTTGTATGTGTGTATATACACACAAACATATGCACACATATATACACCTGCATATATATGTGTATACATGTACATATATATGTCAAACAACAATATTTCACTATAATTGGTTTTCTTTGTAACCTTATGCATTGATAAAGCGTTCTTCTGAGAAGGGGTCAGTAGGCTACACCAGGCTGCCCAAGAGGTCTAGGAGCCCTGTCTTAGGCAGAGGATTGATCCCTCTCTCAAGTGAGTCTGAAGCTCTAAGCCTCTAGTCTATTCAACTCCTTTCCATTCCATTCCATTCCACTCCACTCCATCACATTCCACCGCTTTCCATTCTAGCAGAGTGTAAGTTTGTTGAGGGCAGAGGAAGTCACATTTTTGTCTGTGTCCCCAATCTGTGGTTGTGGAATGAACTTGGATTGAAATACCCAAACTATAGAGTTGTTGGTCTGCAAGCTGCCTTAAAGATGTCTTATTCAGGGAAGTCTAAGCATCGCAATAATCACACATGTGATGGGAGACCCCTGAGTATGCTGGGAATGTGCACTATGAAGGTCATTAGAGAATTAATTCCAATACCACCCATTACCAGCACTAATTGCTTCAAGCCGGCTCAGCAGGATAGCTGGGGGTGGGCAGGCAGGCCTGCTATAGTCAATGCCCCTGCTGGTCCATAGATGCTGGCTACCTCAAGAGCACAAGAGAGCCAGGATTGTTCACGGTGGGGGCTCCCTCCACCAGTGAAGTTTGCAAGGCATCAGTAAATGGTCTTTGTAAATTGGCTGGAAAATTTGTCATGGTGCTGCCAACCCACCAAGGAGCCCCTTGGAACTTGTCGAGGCTGGTCCTTGGGTGACAAACAGGGAGAGGCAGCTTTGGTTTGGTCGAGAGGGCAGCACAGTTAGACCCTCTGCAGAACAGCCTGGAGATGCTCCCAAGCTGTGGGACCTAAGCCAGTTCCTTTCCCTCTTCGGAGCCTCAGTTTCTTCTTCAGCAAAATGCTGATCTCTACGTCCCTTCCAGCTCCAAATCTCTGAATAAGGAAGTCTCTCACCAGACTATACTGCAGCTTCTTCCAGAACTGGAGAAAATGCCAGAGCTTATGCTCAGCTGGCAGAGATTTCGAAATCCCAGGGTTATCTCTATGCTGCCACGAGGCTTTCATGGAGGAATGTATGTTTGTGAGCTAATTAAGGAAAAACTTTTTTGTTGGAAACCTCAAGAAAGCCTCGACCTGGGGGAGCATCAATTGGCCCTTGGGCTACACATGAGATTTTGTTGTTCAGTCATTGCAGTTGCATCTGACTCTTCCTGACCCCACACATGAGGTAGATGAGATTCAATCTAATCCCCTCATTTTACAGATCAGGAAACAGAGGCCCAGAGGGTGTTTTCATCCACTGGCTTGCAGAATCCACAGCCTCCCTCTTCCGAAGGGGCTAGAATAACAGAAATTTTTATCCCCATTTTCTAGTAATTTGTCTAAAGTTCTATGACAAGCCAGGAGCTGTCAAGTGATTTAGATCCCAGGTCTCTTGACTCCCTTTCTGGAGTTTGGAACCAGAGAATTTTGGTAAAAAGGGTCCTCAGTGACAACCTAATGCCTCCACTGCTGAAGGAATCCCTACTAACATCCCCAATCTCTGCCTAAGGTATGCACTTAAGTGACAGGAAGCCCACTACTCCTAAAACAGCTCGTTCACCTTTGGACAACTTTCATTGTTAGGAAAGGTAGCTAGTAGATAAAGCAGCAGGCCTGGAGTCAGGATGACCTGAGTTCAAATGTGACCTCAGGTACTTATCAGCTATTTGACCCTGGGCAAGTCACTTAACCCAGTTTGCCTCAGTTCCTCTTTTGTAAAATGAGCTGCAGAAGGAAATGGAAAATCACTCCGGTATCTTTGCCAAGAAAACCCCAAATGGAGTCACAAAGGCGGACGTGACTGAACAATTGTTAGGAAGTTTTCCTGAATATTAAGCCTAACTTGGCTTCTTTGCAATTCCCCCACCTACCCAACCACCATTGCTCCTAGTTATGACCTTTGGGACCAAACAAAACAAGTCTGATTCCTCTTTCACACATCAGCCTTTCAAGTCCTGGAAGACAGCTAGCCTGTCTCCCCTGAGTCTTTTCCAGTCTAAACAAATCCAGTTCTTTCCACTGATCCTCATATGCCATGGACTCTTGACCCATTACTACCCTGCCAGACCTTCCCTGGTCTCCAGCTCACCAGTGTCCTTTCTCAGTACTCCAGAGAGGTCTAAGCAGGGCAGAGAATGGCAGCGCAATCACCTCCCTGTCCCTGAAGTTCAATATTACATTAACTTTGATGGGCTGTTGTTGACTTAGATTTGAGCTTGCAGTCAGTCCACTAACACCTCCAGATCATTTTCAGACTAACTGCTGCATTAGCCCTGCCTCCCCCATCTTGTACATGTGAAGTTGATTTATTTTTTTTTTTAGAATCCACATGAAAGGCTTCATATTTATACCTACTGAATGTCCTTTTTAGACTGAGCTCAGTGCTCTGGCCCATGAAGATCCTTTTTTGAGGTTTCAGATGCTGCCATCCATGTGTCAACTGCATGACCAATGTCATGGATCTGTCTCTTCTCTCCTTTTAGCCCCCATTATAGCCTTTTGTCATCTGGATGGTTCAGCATTGCCTCCTCATTCTCTTTACCCTGGCTTACATAAGGACTCACCATTCCCAGGACTGGGAAAGGATATACCTAAGAGTTAGCTGGAGGGATACAGGGGATTGGCGGAGAGATTTCTTTACAATTTATTGCAGAAACCTGAAGAGGCAACCATCATGTGAATGTCCTCACAGTCCCTCATCCTTCTCCCAAGTCCCACAGTCTAAGGCAGAGAGACTAGACTACCGCGAGAGAGAAAGTCTCTCAGAGGCAATTGAAACTCAGACTCGGGATTTAGAGATGAAAAGGACCTAGGAGATCATCTAGTCTGGTACCTTTGATTTTACAGCTGAGGAAGTTGGGGAAGGGACTTGTCCAAGGTCAAAAAGTGCTAACTAACAGAGCTAGGCCAATTCCAACTCCAAATCATACACTCTAAGACTGCACCACAATACAAACCCAGCCAATGTCATCTCTTCCATCTCCCTTGTTGTAGAATAAGGTAATGAAACCCATCTCCTAAGGAGAAGAGCTGGTGTGGGACAGTTCTTCCATCCCTTTGCCAGTCCCCCTCCCCCAAGTCTGGAAGTTCTTCCATGAGTCCAACTGAGGTTCCTTGTGCTCCTTAGAGCCCTCACCTCTTGTCCCAGCTTCAATGGAAGAGGAGAGCAAGGGGGCCCCCTCTCAATGGATCATCACCCTTCCTTGAGCAGGGAGTGACTTGTAGAGAACCCTCAGGTTAAGCTAGTCCCCAGACTTGCCTGGCTTTGAGAGTGTTGGAGTATTCTGAGGACTGTCTGCAATATGTGGCACCATAGCTACCAACCAGTCATCTGGAGGGACTGTCTTTTCCCTCATGCTCGTCACACTAATTAATTCTCTCTAACAAGGTGGTTCCCTTGCCATCTGGGCTGAGCCATGGGGATTGTGTGTCATGTCCCAGAAGTGGGTGGGATTTGTTACAATGGGTCTGGGCTTGCTGGGGATGACCCAACCTCACCAAAAGTTACAGAGGTCATCACCAGGAACACAAGTCACATAATTAATTAATGCATCAATCAGTTAATTAAACAGGCCCTGGGGTAGGGATTGGAAGCCAACCATTGGAGCTGTTGTCTTCACCAAGTGATTGTACTGAGGGGGTCCCACACCTCACCTCAGAGATACATCCCATTTGGAAAGAGGGATAACAGGGTTCTTGTACCTTTTCCTGGCAGTACTTGTGGTCCTGCTTTTTCACAAGATGTTTTTTCAGGTCATAAATAATAATACCAACCGTGGTGGCATGATCCTACTTTCCTCTGAATAATTACTCTCAGTCATCAAGACCTTTTGTGCAAGTGGAAGTCCTTGCTGCTATCTATCCTAAATCCCTTCTGTTGTAGTTGCCAGCTATTTTCTTTGGTCTTGCCTTGTATGAAGCTACATTTGAGCTCAGCACAATGACTCTTCAAATGGTCAAAGACCAATGTCATGGACCTATCTCTTCTCACATTTTAGCCCCCATTATACTCCATCATCTGAGAGCTCTAATACAAGTCAGACCCCAGGTTCTAGTTTGATTCCCACCATCCCCAACCCAGTTCAAGACTAAATTACTGCCATAGCCTCTTCCTATCCAGCTTCCAGTCTCCCCTTTTCCTACCCAATACCCAAAATTAAGCTTCCTAAAATACCAACGTCATTCACTATACCTTGATCTATCACCGATCCTCTTGCCTCTCTCCTACCGCTAGGCTGTGATGACTCTGGAGGAGAGTGAGATCAGCAACTTTGTGCAACTCTGCCTCACTTAAGTCCAATTTATGCACACATTAAAAGACATCAGTGATGTCATTTTTGTCCTCTTTGAGAATGAAGCACTATAATCAACCAGCTGACTAAAAGAAAATATTCATGTTCATCAGCTAGCATTCAAAACCTCACACTGCCCTGTCAGTCTTCTCTCCTGTTATTCCCCAATTTCAACCTCTACTATATATTTTTTTCTTTAACTTCTAATGACCAAAGAATAATCCTTCATGATCCAGACTGTCTCTCCTTGGTATATGAGTTGCCTGCAATGTTTGTTCTTTAATGTCAGAATTCTAGTTTGAGTTTGACATTTCTTGATATGTTAAATGTGCTGTTTTTCTTTGTGAGGTTTTTAATGGATTCTATCAAACTGTACTCTTTTCTCTGTCTTCAATATTTCTGGAAAATTTCCTATATGATTTCCTGATATGTAGCATTTAGGCTATTTATTTCATCATGTTTTCCTGGAATATCTATGATTCCCCAATTACCTTGAATGTTTCCTCTTCAGTGCTAGTTGCCTTGTCTTGTAGTTTTCTCAGGGTTCTTTCAAATTTATTGTTTTTTGTTCAGACAATCTTTCTTCTGCCTCTGAATTTTTGAGTCTGATTTTTTCTCTTTTGGGAAATCTATTATTTTGGAGTGAAAAATCATTCATTTGTTCTATGCATCTTTTAAAAAATATTTCTTATTTGAGAGTTCCAAATTCTCTTTTAATTTCCATTACGATTTTTTAAAACTTTTTTAAAAAATCGTTCTTCTGAACCATTCTGGAGGGTCCTCTGATCACCTCTACAGCATTTCTAGAAGTTCCATCAGAGTGGTTATAGTACTTTCCTTTTCATTGGGATTTTTGAATGTTTGTCTTTTACTCTAGTATTTTCACTTTAATGTGTCTTCTTGCTTGTCTGTTCTATTTCTTTTATATGTGTGTATATATGTATGTGTGTCCATATATGTATATATGTACACATACACATATATATAATATCCATATGGCTTTTATTTTTTCTGTAAGGTTTTTCTTGTAATGACTTCTATCTCTAGTGACTGGTCTCTAATGAGACTTTATTGGGAAGCCAGTCACCAATATCTAACAAGATTGACTCTATAATAACCAGTCTCTCTTTGTAGCTGACTGGGATTTTTATTTTTATTTGGCCTTTGTCATTGCTTACCTTACTGCACTCAGGAATCCAACCATACTATCTTTCTTGGTGTTTATCACACCCCCTTCTTTCTTCCTTCAGGCTAAGTACCACCTTCTACACAAAGCTTTTCCTGACCCTCTCCACTGAATTCCGAGGTGTTTAGCTCTTGTTCTGTCATTTCCACCATGTCTGACTCCTCATGAGGCCATTTAGAGTTTTCTTGGCTGGTTTGCCATGTCCTTTTCCAGATCATTTTACAGATGAGGAAACTGAGGTAAACAGGGTTAAATGACTTGCTCGGGGTCACACAGCTAGTAAATATCTTGGGCCACATTTGAATTCAGGTCTTTCTGACTCGGGGCCTGGTTCTCTATCTACTGTGCCACCTCTCTGCCCTGGTATTTAACTACTTTGTTTTTATTTTCTTTACATGCTGCATATATTTGTATCTGACCTTGTTGCTTCCCCTTATAGTTTGACCAGAGACTGTTTCATTCATTGCATTTGTATCCCCAGCACGAAGCCCTGTGCCTGGTATACAGCAGGCGCTTATTAAATGCTTGTTGATTGTTTGATGTGATATGTTCACCCTCTACACCCCCTGGGCCACATTCTTCACTCCCTTCTTCCTTGCCTTATGCCCCCCCACCTCTGTTCTCAGCCTCTTCCTCCCCACTTGGTGAGGAGTACTCTCCCTTGCCTTTTCCACCTCTCTCTCCCTTGTCCAAACCTTAAGAGCCAGCTGAAGTCCTACCTTCTCCGTGCGTGCTCCTTGAATCCCTCCAGGTCCCCCAGATCCTTCCCTCCTGGGAAGACTCCTGAATCCTTGAGGGCTCTACCACTCAGTTGGCTGTTTTCCTAGATCACCTACTATTGTTTAACTTTTCATATGGGAATTGTGTCTCCCCACTGGACCTTCTCCTCTTGCCTAATAGGTAGCCTAGCATAGGTCTGGACACACAGGAGCTGCTCAGCAATGACTTCATGATCAATACCTATCATGCCTGAGGAATGTCTGGGAAGCCCCACAGGAAGGAAGAAGATCTTCAAGCTGGGGGATCATACTAGGGAAATCGAGTCAATGGGGCCAGACTGTGAATGCCCTCAACACCATGGCCCCTCTTGCTGGTGATGAGCTTCAGCAGGGCCTCCATGGGGCTTAGGGATCCAGGGAGGTCTGTCTTCCAACGCGGGGTTTTTCTACATGTGCCCAGGGCAGTTTGCTGCTGTACCAACCAAGGAACTCACTCTTCTCACCCCTTCAAAGGTCCCTTCCATCAGTTGGCATAAAATCTACCTCTGGATTCTTCTTATGGATACACATTTAAAAGTGATTCACCCATCTTGAAAGCTACCCTTTCCTCCTTTTTGTTTCCTTCCTCCCCCTTTTCTCTCCCCCTGTTGCTCTATGCTCAGGAATTAATACGGAGAAGTCAAGGCAGCCCATACTTCCTTAGGGGCCCTGACACTGCTTTGGCCTACTCTTTCTTGAAAAGACTATTCCCTGCAGTCAATCCATCCCCTGCTCCCTTGTTCCCCCACCCGTTGCTGTCATCAGATCATAAATTTAGACCAGGAAGGACCATGAGAGGCCCTGTAGATGAGGAAGCTAAGACTCAGAGGAGTGAAATAGGAAGTAAGTGCCTGAGGCAGGATTTGAACACAGGTCTTTTGGACTCTAATTCCAGGTCTTTATCCTCTATATGATACTGACCACCCTACCCCACCCTACCTCCAGCTTCTACATCTTTTCTCCTTATGATAACATCTACACCACAACACAGCCTTATTTCCCTTCTTGTAACAATATGTAGTGACAGCCACCCCAGGAGGGGGCAAAGTCCCCTTCACTAAAGGTCTTCAGTTAGTGGCTGAATGGCCAGTGTGGGGGTGGGGGAGGTATATTGTATTTTGGGTCTCTTGTTTATGTATGGGTTAGATAATCTCTGAGGGGCCGCTAATATACTATAGTGGAGAGAGTGCTGAACCTGATGTCAGGAAGACTCATCCTCAGCCTCAGATACTTCCTAGCTGTGTGACCCTGGGAAAGTTAACTTAACCTTTTCCCCCTCAGTTTCTTTTTCTGTAAAATCAGTTGGAGAAGGAAATGGCAAACTAGTATCTTTGTCAAGAAAATGCCAAATGGGGTCACGAAGAGTTGGACAAGACTGAAATCACTGCGCAACAAAGATAATCTGAGTTTTCTCGAAGCTTTATCAAGCCTTTCTTTCATCACAACCCTGGAAATAGAGATGGTACAAACGTCCCCATTGTGCAGTGAGGAAGCTAAGACTTAGAGACATTCAGGATCACACAGCAACCCAGTGGGTCTGTGCTTTCATGGATTCAGAAATTCCTTCCAGCTTTGATGAGCGCAACTTTCCTGCCAATTCTGGGCAGCTCTTGTCCACATTGCCTCAAGGTCACCATGGGGGGTCCACTCAATGTGCTGAAAGTTTGCCACGTCTCCTCTGATGGAGGTACCAAGGCAGTATTCTGTCTGCCTCCCCTGTCCCGCCTTGCTCCTGCCACATGAATGATTCCTATTCCCTTCCTAGATGGCATTCTTTCCTTCTCTTCTGCTCTGGAGATGTTCCTTGGTTCTAGGTTACAAGCTGCCAACCCCCACCATATGCCTCTCTATTGCCCTCTCTCCTGCTCGTCTGGCTGCTTCGGAGACCGTGGTGTTCAAGGCATTGCTACAGTGGAGCTTCACTGAGAAAATATTAGTATTAGAAAGATGAGAAACTTGAGGTCAGTAAAAATATTCCCAAATAGGCCAGCCCACTTTCCTTTTCAGCTGAGGGCCTTTTCATTGGCCAACTATGCTGTCTAGCCCAAATATACAACTTATTGGATAAGCTTTGGGGTATCCATCTAAGTAAGTATATGTTGATATCTGGGCAAAAGATCCATCTTCATGGATATGGCCTTTCCTGTGTGGATAGTCAGGCCAAACTTCTTTGGGTGATTACCGATCTTTTCCAGAAGGTTCTGCAGTGTCTTAGGACTGGATGTAATTAGCATATTGTCATCTAAAGGAGCCTTTGAAGGTCCATGGAGGATTCTTCAAGGTTACACAACTCTTACAAGAGGTGCCAGTATGTTAACTCAGATGTCTTCAAATTAGCAAGTAGAAAAAAAGTGCTTACTATGCACCAGAAACTGGGCTGAGCTCTTGGGATCCATGTACAAGCAAAAAGAAAGACACCCTGTCCCCAAGGAGTTTATATTCTAATGAGGAAAAACAACAAAAAAGAAAGGAGCTGAAAAATTGGGGAAGATGGTGGGGAGTGGGTGGCATCGTATCAAAATCTGGAGTCAGAAGTAGATCAGGGAGAAGAGTGAAAGATGGCTGGCCTGATCCCTTCCCCAACATGGAAGAACTCACTAATGGGAGAAGGGAGCCCTGGGGCAGCTCTCTCTCCTGGGTGAGAAGGTATCTGAGTTGTGGTGGTAAAGTGTGAAGTCAAAAGCCAAATCTGGAGGGAAATGTTGACTTCAAGCCTACTCTACTACACCATGAGGCTATGTGTACTTATACCTCTCATGGCATAACCCAGTGATTCCACTGACACACGGTCCTATTGCACTGACCATAATAACATACAAACCACCTCACTCACTGCCTTATTTCAGTTCAGTCTGACAAACATGTATTAGGTGCCCACTCCATCTCAGCTCAGGTTTGTACATCAGTTTGCTCTAGACCTTCAAGAAATACAAGACAAACTCCTCTCCTTCCCTTCCCAAAAGACACTGTACCCCGGCCTCAAGACATCTCTGTTTCTGCTAAATCACTGATACAGTGAGTAAGGGAGGAAGGGAGCTTAGGAAGAGAGCTCCCAAATGAATTATGGAGATGAGAAATGGACTTGTGAGCATTAAGTATTGTAATGGAGGGCTCCTGAGCTCGGTGGTGCTTATTGTGAGCTCAGCATGAGTCCAGAAAAGGGAGAGTACTGGGTGGCATAAGGAGGCTGCTTAGAAACCTGCTGATGCAGCTGAGCCTTGAAGGAAGGGGACATTTTGAAAGAATCCTGGGAGAGAATGGGAGGACCCAGGAATATGTTCAGGGCATCAAGCAAGGGAAGAGGCGCTATCATCATCATCACCAACATTTATACAGTGATGGTAATTTCTCATGCATCAGATCCTCATATGTAAAATAAGAGGATTGCATTAAATGACCTTCAGCTCTGTATCTATGATCCTGCAATACATTTTACATATAAAGAAACTGAGGCTTAAAGGTTAAATAAATTGCCCAAGATCACACAGCTAGTAAGTGTCTGAGGCAGGATTCAAACACAGGTCTTCTCATCTCCAGAACCACCATCCTACTCACTATGCTAAGCCCCCTGGCTTCTATATAACGCTTCCAAAATTAGCAGAGATTGAACGGAACTGAACTTTAGGGCTCCTCCCAGAATATGTGTATACACACCTCTGCGAGGCAGAGGTACTGTAGGCATTGTTATTCCCCTTTTTCAGGAGAGGAAACTGAGGCACAGAGAGGTGATTTGTCCAGGGTTACACAGCTATTAATTATTTAATAAAATATCTATATATGTATTATAACAATCTTTAATAAAATGATAAAAATGAATTATTTAATAAAAGTTGAGAAGCTGGATTTGCGCCTAGTTCTCATCTGACTCCAAATTAAATCCCAGCATCTTATGCACTCACCAAAGAGCACATCTTCAGAACATGGGAAGGGACCAGGGGTTTCGAAGGAGACTGGCCTAGTCTAGAATGCAGTTTGCAGAGTGCTTTACATAGAACCACAGGACCATAGCATTATAACTCTAGAACTGAAAGGGACCTCAGAAGGTCATTTTGAAAATGGGGAAACTGAGGCCAAGGGAAGTTAAGTAACTTGCCCAAGGTCACACAACGTACAAACATCAGAAGAGGAATTTCAACCCAGATTATCTGACTGCAGAGCTATTTGCTGTAGCACGGTTGTCTTTATTACGACGTATCTTCTCCGCACTGGGTTATCTGTTGGTGTTCTGACTTTGTGACCCCATTTGGAATTTTCTTGACAAAGACTGGAGTGGTTTGCCATTTTCTTCTCTAGCTCATTTTACATGAGGAAACTGAGGCAAACCAGATGAAGTGACTTGCCCCAGGTCACACAGCTAGTTTATTTGGACTCAGGAAGATGAGTATTCCTGATACAAGACCTGGCACTCTATCCACTGCAGAGTCACATATCTTCAGTGTTGAGACTACAAAGATGAAAATGAAACCAACCTTGCCTTCCAGGAGCTGATAGTCAGCTGGGATGGGGGCTGTATCGAGGGGGGAAGGAGATGAAGCAGAGCATGTATCATGGGAACCGAATCACAGAGGACTTTGATCCAGGATCTGGCAGGAAAGGCTGACACGAAGCAAACAGCCTTTCCCAGAAAACTATCCCCCGGCTGAGGGGTAGCTGTCTCATATGAACCCATACCAAGGCAATGAGATGTTGCTAGTCCTGGCTTCTCTGTCCTCTGGCAACTCAGGGAGGAGGGGAGAGCAGGCTTGGAAGGTCAGGGGACTTTCCCTCAGACAGCCCTAGAGACTATCTGGGACTGGACTGAGACCTCTTCCCCATCTGAGAAAATGCTTTTCCCCCACTCCACTCAGCCTCACTGAGAAAGGAGGCAAACTAGAAATAACAGCCATGATAACGTATTAATGAGAACACTCATCTCTCTCAGTTAAAGGGGACTTGAAACAGGAGTACATGTAACATAGGTACATTTTCCTAGAGACCTTCCGGAGACATTATATTCTGCATTTCCACCTAGATCTTAGGGGGCAGGGGGAGGGGGAGGGACACTGAGTCAAGAGAGGAATGGGAGAGCTCCCTTGTGCTTGGTTTGGTGGAGAGAGCATTGTACTTGGAGCCTGGAAGACAGGTCAAACCCCTCTGTGGAAACGTACTAGCCATGTAACCCTGGGCAAGTCACATAACCATTATAAACCAGCCACAATTTACTGATCTCAAAATGCAGATTCTGCTTGAGGATAGCTCTTCCTCCTTTACTCCCTCCCTTGGAAATGGGAGGGGCTAAATTTTCTAAAGGTTCAGTAGAGGAAGATTGGGGAATCTGCCCACCAGCAATGTCCTATACACAGATTATATCCTTAAGACTCTATGGAAATACCCACTTTTTCATCACTTCCTAAATGAAGGACATAGTAGGAGAAATGGAGTCATAGCACAACACAAAGACTGAAACAGTGCTTGCTGTCAGGGGGTTTCCATTTCTGGAAAGATAGGAAGAAGACCATGATGCGTACACATCAACTATCTATAGAATGATGCTCACGAAGGCCTTACACCCCATGATCCATAGTGCCATACATGGGAGGGCTCACACACATAGAGTTCTCAAGCTATTTTTCCTTTACATAAAATTACCTTAAAATTACTGATGAGGCAGTAAAAGAGGTCACTCAAGGGAAGGAAGAGATATTTGGATAAAAAGGTGGCTCTCGACAGACTTGGGCCCCCACTTGGAGGGGAGGGCTCTCTGTTGATCCAATACCCCCAGAAACACCCTTCCTGTCCCCTGACCAAGACTCTGAGAAAGTTGATACCTCTTTCCAATTTCTCATTCTACCCCAAGAAGAGCCTTTAAGCTTTGGGGCCACAGAATATCTAGAGAGACAGAAAGGCTCTTCCAGCCTCTCACCCAACTATGTATGGGAAAGGAGCTGTCCTGGGAAGGCCAGGTGTAGGATTGTCATAGCACAGGTCAATCAATGACCATGGCTGATTGGGTCCTTAGATGATTAATGTCAATGAATTCTACTGCCCCCTTCCCCATGCCAGCAAACCCAGCTCCTTTTCAGGGAGCAAGAAAGAGTGAGATGCTTATCCTTCATCAGTCTCTTGGCAGCATCCCTGTCCCCTGCCCCTGCCTCAGGGCCCTCACTGCAGAATTCTATTCCAGCTCCCTACCTTTGGCCATATTCCTCATAGAACCCCATGCTCAGGTCAACCTGACTCTGCTTGTCTGTCTAGGACTTCTTGTCTGTTCCTGGCAGGTTCAGTCCCTCTGTCTTTTCATCTCTCCTTTTCTTCTGTTCTCTCTCTCTGTCTCTGTCTCTCTTTCCCCCTCTTTCTGTTTTCTCCTCCCCTACCATTCTGACTCTGTTTCTATTTCTAGCTTTCTCCACCTCTCAGTTCTCTGTCTCCGTGTCTCTTTTTCTCCTTTCTCCCTTCTCACCCAATCATTTGCATCTTTCCTCAAACCCTGTTCCCTCTCCCCTCCCTCCATTCCCGGCTCTCCCTTCCTTATTTCCTTCTCTGTTCCTTCCATCTTCTCCCTAGCTTCTGCTCTGCCTCTCTGCTCTATCTCTCCCCATTCCTTTCTTTGCTATCTCTCCATTGTCTCTATCTTCTATCTCCCCAGCCCTCTGTTCTCTTCATCCTCAATCTCTTTCCCCAAATTCTCTTTTCTCTATCTCCGTCCCGTATCTCCATCTTTCCCCCTCCATTCTGTAGTCCCCCCAAACCCTCAATTCTCTGTTTCTTCTTCTCTTGTCTTTTTTTCTCCCCATCTACTCTAAACCCCTCTGTTGTGTTTCCCTTCCCTGTCTGGTCTGTTCTCTCTCCCTTGCTCTGTCTCTGGCTTATCGATCTCTTAGTCTTTATACTTTGTATCTCCCTCAGAACCCTTCCCTGTAGTCTCTCTCCCACCTCATCTTATCTGTCTCTGCGTGTTTCTGTATCTCTCTATTCTCTGAATCTCCCTCTTCCTCCCCCAAATTTCTGTCTCCTACACACCTCTCTTGTCTGTCTGTCTCTGTCTCTGTCTCTGTCTCTCTGTCTCTCTCTCTCTGTCGCTCTCTGTCTCTCTGTCTCTGTCTCTGTCTCTGTCTCTCTGTCTCTCTCTGTCTCTGTCTCTCTGTCTCTATCTCTCTGTTTCTCTCTGTGTCTGTCTCTGTCTCTCTCTGTCTGTCTCTCTGTCTCTGTCTCTGTCTCTCTCTGTCTCTGTCTCTCTCTCTGTCTCTCTGTCTTTCTCTCTGTCTCTGTCTCTCTCTCTGTCTCTCTCTCTCTCTCTCTCTCTTCGAACCCCCTAAACCCCTCTCTTGTGTGCCTCTCCATCTCTAGGTCTGTCTGCGTTCCCTGTGTCTCCCCAAACCTCTCTCTGCTGCCTTTCTCTCTCCCCGATCTCTTGTCTGCCTCTGGCTTTCTCTCCTCTCCCTGCTCTCTGTTCCCCCCCACCCCCCTTTTCCCAATAATCCCCTGGGAGCTCTGGGGCCGCCGAGCCCGGAGTGCAGATACAAGGCTGAACCATTGTTTGACAATCTGTTTTCATCTTCATCTTGTTGGCAGGCTGCAGGAGAAATGCAGAAGGTTAATGAGGCACTGGGAGCGGGATTACTGCGAGGAGGAGCGGGCGGGCCGGCAGGCGGGCGGGCGGGCGAGCGAGGAGCCGCAGTGACAGGGAACCAGTAATTACTAATTAGGCGCAGTTTAACAGGAGGAAAAAGTGAAATCTCCTCTTCACCAACTGTCAATAATTAGCTGATTTGGTGAGGCTGAAATGTGTCCACAGTGAAAAAGGCAGCTTTTGTCCCCGGACTTGAGCTTGATAGAGAGAAGAGGGTGTGGCTGGGGCAGCCAACCTGTCCGGGGACAGTGCCCAGGCTGAGGGGGGAGGAGGCAGGAGAGAGGGTTCAGTCCCATGGAGGTGGGGTTCCTTCCACTTGGGCTGCAGCCCCCACGTACTAGCATTGTTTCCAACTCAATCGGCCCTGATTCTCCCCTCCCCCTCCCCCCCCACCTTGGCCGATTCACTTTGTGTCTATGGACCTCAGTTTCCCGATCTGCAAAATGAGGGAGCTGGACTAGATGACTAGCCTTAACTCTATGGCTGCACAGACAAGTCCAGATCAGAGATCCACAGTTCTTCTAGCCTCCCTTCAGGTTTGAGGGCAAAGCAGCAGGGACAGGAAGCCAGACATAGTTCTGTGGCTGTATTAGATGTTGGAGGAAATGAGCCCAGAAAATCTGGGGGAGGCAGTTTGGTTTGGTGGTGAGAATGCTGGACTTGGAGTTCAAAGACCTGGGCTTAGACCTGACCCCAGACCCTGGGCAAATGATTTAACCTTTCCTTGCCTCAGTTTCCTCATTTGTTAAATGACAGTAAAACTGCAAATAGTACTTGCCTCAAAAAATTATCAGGAGATTCTTAAAAGTTTTTTTTTTGTGGAAAACTTTAATGTACCATATAAACGTCAGTTATTCTTTGGAGAGTTGCCCAAGATTAGATGGTGAGTTAGAATCAGCAGAGGAACCCCAGGACTCTGTCACCTGATGCGACTTCCACTAGGGATAGAGGGGATGGGAGGGGCCAAGCTCGTATGTGTAAGATAAGGGGGTGAACAAAATGGTCTTTTGCATTCTTTTCCAGTTCTAAATATGTGATCATCTGGCCAAGAAGGTAGCAGTAAGATGTTAAGGACAGACATACTGGTGGAGATACCCAGAGAGAAAAGAAGGCCCAGGAGAGAGGAGATGTGGGTTGGAGGCTCAGCTTACTAGCTATAGGATCTTGGCAAGCTATTTTATCCTCCCAGAGTCTCCGTTTCCTCATTCTTTAATGGGGATGATGCCTTTCTTACTTCTGACTTGGAATGTCTTGGGAAGATAAAATGAGATGACATATGGAAAAGTTCTAACTATAAAGTCCAGCCTGGCATGTGCTTGAGAAATGAGGATCATTGACATTTCCACCCTATTTATCTAGTCCTATGACCCCAACAGTGACACAGCATCATATGGGAGGGAATACAGTGAGAGGAAGTATGTGTATGTGTGTATACACATGTATGTATACCTGGGGGGAGGGGCCTGGGCTTGTATATGTCTGTGTGCATTTGTGACCCTATAGATGTAAAGCAGTTTGTGACTGGCTCTGTGTGTGTGTGTGCACGCGTGTGTGTGTGTGCAGCATATCTAAAGCTCTACCTGTGCCAGCTGTTCTCCGGTGGGGGTGAGGGTGGGGAGTCAGGTTCACAGGCTGACAGAGGCTGCTTCCTGCTAAGCCTGTTTGTTTATCATGCCTCAAGTGGGGGCTCTTCCGCTTATGCCCTTTGGCCCTTCCTTTGACACCTTATCTGCCCCCTCCCTCTGTACCCTGTGCCCCTGGCCTTGGCATCTGTGGAACACCTTGCCCGCAAAAAAAGGCACCAAAGAGCAAGGAAAAGCAAGCAGCAGGCTCACAGCTTGGGGATTCCCAGGAAAATAGAAAAGGCCCTTCCCAGAACTCCCTGGCTCCCCTATCCCCTTCATCTTCTGTCCTCTGCCCCTTACCTCCTTTTACCTGCCTTCTACGTTTAGCTGCCCTCTCCCTCTGCTCAAAGCACAGCCTCAGAACTCTAGAATTAAAAGGATACTTCAAAATCAGCAAGCCCAACCAAATCATTTTACAGATGACAAAACTGAGTCCCAGAGAGTTGAAAAGACCAGTAGTAAGTAGCAGGGATTTGAACTCAGGCCACAGGACCTCTAGTTTTAAATCTGCAAGAGGTCTTAGAGGTCATTTTAAAGATGAGGAAACTGAGGCCCGGAGAGGGTCACACAGAAAGTGTCAGGGTTGGGATTTGACCCCGGGTTCTCCAACATGATCAGGCCCTTTTTCTCTACATTGTACCAACTAAACACCTGTCTCCTTGATTCTCCTCACCTTTTCCAGTGCCTCTCACCATCTCCTCCCACCTCCCAGACCAGGCATCAGAGTAGAGTGAAGATGTCTCCCCAAGGAAGGAAGGCAACTCTCTCCAATGATATCCCTTCATGCTCCCCTCCCTCTCTTGTTTCTGTAAAAGTGACTCCATGTGGCTACCTTTGATGGACCTCCAGTTTGATCACTTGGCACACTTGGTGGGGAATATCTCCCCCATTCTTTCTCCCTTTCTCTAGGGGAGCTTTGGAAACCCTGCTAAATCAGTGGAGGTTCTTAGAGTCCAGCTCAGGATCAGACACAAGATCTTCCAGGCAACTCTCCCTGGTTAATAACACCCACTGGAACTTTCTCCTAGTCACTAGTGACCCAGTTTACATGGTCTTTATCAGTTCCAGTTAATATGTTTTGCAAATATCCTTAAGGCATTTCTATGTGTATATGGGTATGTGCTATCTCTGCCATCCTACCTTGGGCTCCTCCAAAGTCTTTATCTCACCATCACTTAACACAAGGAATAATGCCTATTCTGGGTTCAATGTTGTTGGCTGATTATGTGAACCTGAGTCTCTTGGGCTTCATCCACCAAATGGGGACAATCATTTCAGTACCTTACATTGTACCAGGAAAATGTCTCCAGATGGGAGATGCTGGAGAGATTGGGAAGTTAGATCCCTCCATGAATCCAGAATAGTCTTCTCCATCCACCCATGGAGAACCTTCTGAGAGCTAGAGAGCGAGATGGCCACCAGCTTTCCCCCACAACACCCAAAGTGATCTTCTGTACTTTTGTTTGAAAATGTTTGTTTGGGGTCTTTCTTTTCTGTTGTTTTAATCAATCCCCATTGAACTGCAAAGTGGGCTATTTTTGCCATCAGAAATCTGCCGTGTTCCCCGCCCGCTGCTTTCTTGGAGTTTGCCCACAGTACCCCCCGGGAGGGGACGGATTGGAACAGCAAACCCATGTGGAGACATCAGAAACACCAACGCCACCTGTCACATTGCCTGCGCAATAATCCGTCCCTCCCCCTCACCTCATAACACACACCCCTCCAGTTTGGCCTCAGGGGGGCAGCACCATCCAGAGCTGAGAGCTGGGCTAGGGGGTTGGGGGCCCAACTCAGAGAACTTCAACCCCCTCCTTTTCTGACTTCCCTCCTTAGAGCCTTAGTTTCTGAGTCTCGATAGATAATTCCTTCTCCTCTCTCCAGGGCCCCTGCTGCACCCTTTCCAGGATAGCACAGCATCCCTGAGCTGAATTCAGCAGGAGAGAGGTCCTTGTCATAGGATAGTGAGTGAAAAGAAAAAGGCCCCAGTTTCAAAGAGGATCCAGGGGACGGATCCAGAGGTTAGTAGTATCCCTAGGGCAGTAGGATCCCTAGTTTATTATCCAAAGCAACAATAGGAAAAGCATTTTTTATATAATGCCTTGGTTTTTTTTTCATTTTCAAAGCCCTCCCCCATCTGCATCACACTAGCTTTGAAACAGAGGTTGGACATTTAGGGTCCATTTGGCAGATGAGAAACTGAGGCAGGGAGGGAGACAGTCATTGATTGAGAGAGCACCATACCAAGGGGTGCTGGAAAAGCAAGGCAGAAACTCAGCTCAATCCACAGAGGAGAATCCTGAACATAGAATTAGAATGGACCTCAGTAGTCAGCACTTAGACTTATATCCTCATTTTACAAAGATGGAAACTGAGGCCCAGAATAATTCCAGGATCCTAGAGCTAGAGCTGGTGAGAGGAACCCCAGAGGCCATCTGAATTTTGCAGTTGAAGAACATGAGACCAATAGAAATGAAGGGATTTGCCTATGGTCGTGGAGGTATTGAGTATCAGGTAGGATTGGAAGTTTTCCTGACTCCACTCTATCCAGCCCATGCCAGTCAAACATTTATTAAGCTTCTACTTTATAGCTAAACTGGATGTGTTCTCTCTTCCAAGCATACTGCACCCTCTCCTACATCAGTATACCACAGTTGGTTTGAGGATACACAGACAAAAGTGAAGCAGTCCGTGTCCTCAAGGAGCTTAACGTTCTATCAGAATGAGATAGAATTTACATTGTATGCACATGCTGGGCTTTTTCTCTATGAGAAATCTACTTACCTGAGTGCATTTCACTGAGAAAGATACATTGTCTGTATAGGATAAATCCCCTGCCTTCATGAAACCTACAGTCTAGTAAGAGAAGAAGGCACAGAAATGGACAAGAAAAGCATACAGCATTACATGAAAACTATTGTAAATAGTTTGTACAGCAGTAAATTGTTTGCGTTTTTTGTCCTTTGTTCTCTAAGAGGACCATGACATCAAGATGATGACATGACTTGCAGTTGACTTTGATTAGCATGAGGGAGGGCTGTGCAAGGTCACCAACCTCACTTTCTTCTCCTGAGCCATCTGGGGCCAGTGGCCTGATATTCATCAGGAGGACTGGAGATGACTCAGGATGCAAGGTGAGATCCTAGTCCTTTAGGCTAAGGTTTTATCAGTCTCACTTTGAGTGAGATACACCCATTCAATGAATGGGCTTCTTTAAGTGGTTACTCAAAGGATGGCCCCTTTAATAAAAAAGAAAAAATCAAAGTGGGAGGGGAAAACCTTCAGGGTTCCTGGGTAAAAGACAAACAATTACTATTTAGAACTAAACTAAACTAAATAACTAGAACAGCAGTAAATAGTGTAGTATTAAATGAGCAGCAAGGTGGCATTGTGATGGATGGAGTGCTGTGCCTGGAGTCAGGAAGACTCACCTTCTCAGTTCAAATCCAGCCTCAGGGACTTACTAGCTGTGTGACCTTGGATAAGCCACTTGACCTATTTGCCTCAGTTTCCTTATTTGTCAAATGAGCTGGAGAAGGAATGACAAACTGCTCCAGTATCTTTGCAAGAAAACCCCAAATGGGGTCAGGAAGAGTCAGACACAATTGAAAAACAGCTAAACAACATGCTGTGTGAAGTATGGAGAGAAAATCATTAATGACTTGGGGGCTGGGAGTATTATCAGGCAAGGCTTCGTGGAGGAAGTGACAGCTGGACTCTCAAGGATGGTTGGGAATTCAATAGACAAAGAGTGAGAGGGAAGGAAGTATCTTAAGCACAGTGATATGGAAGTAGATGGAAAATGCTATCAACATCCAGAGAAAGAATTCTGGGGTCTGAATGTAACTGGACACAGACTATTTGCTTTCTCTCTTTTTTGTTTAGTTTAATATTGTTTCAAATGGAAATTGGTTAAAATTCTTCTCTACAACATGACTAATGTGAAAATGTCTAATCTGAATGAAGATGTAGAGTCTATATTAGATTCAATGCTGTCTTGGGGAGGAGGGTGGGGGAGGGAGGGGAGAAAATTTAACACTCAAAAGCTTGTGGAACTTAATGTTGTAAACTAAAACTAAATAATTAATTTTAAAATTTTTAAAAAGATGTGAAAGTAGGAGAGGGGAGAGAGAATCTCCCATGTCCAGCTTGGTTATGACATAAGGTGTATGGAAACGAGTGATAGGAGGTGGATGGGTCACAAAAGATAGGGGAGCACCAAATTATGTGGAGCCTTGAATACTAGGAAAGGGGATTTGAACTTTAGACAGAGGCAGTAGGGAGCTACTGAAGATTTTTGACCAGATGAATGACTGTCCTATGCTTGAGAGAAGTTGTTTTGGAAGTGGCATGAGAAATAGCGGAGAGAGAGAAAAGAGACAGGAAATGAGGATTGTTCAAGCCCGTGATGACAAGGAAATAGAGAGGAGATGGGGAGTTAGAGTCAAACACTTGGTAACTAATTGGATTGAGAATCGAAAGGGAAGAGGGAAAGGTAGCCCTTCTGATACAGACATGGAGACCAACAGGAAAGATCATAGGCTCCGAGATCTAGAGTTGGAAGGTGACCTCACAGCTCATTGAGTTCACTGCCCTCATTTTAGACGTGAAAAAACTGAAGCCCAGGGTCATATGGGCAGTAAGTGACAGGTCCAAGATTTGAACTCAGGTCTTTTGATTCTTTCTGCTATGCCGGGTGATGACACAGAAAGGGATAATGAAGCCAGAAAAAGGAGCACATTTAGGGGGAAAGACAGCAAGTTTGGTCCTGACCATATTGAATTGGAGACAATTTGGGGACATCCAGGTGCAAAAGTCTGGAATTAGAAGTCTGGGAATGGTTAGAGAAAAAGGAAACAAATGTGTCCTTATATCTCTGAAGTGAAGAGGAGTGTATCCACTCTGTAGAAGTGATTGGCAGTGTTAAAAGCTGCAGAGGGGTCAAGGAAGATGAGAATGGAAGAAATGACCATTGGGTTTGGTCTTTGAAGACTCTGGTGGCCACTGAGAAAATAACTTCAAGAGAGGAGCGTTGAGAGAAGGCCAACTGGAAGGAGCTTAGCTGAATTTGATTCTTTAGATGACTAATATCAAAGGACTGGCAATCTACCCCTGGCAGGGAGCAGAAAGGAGAGGGAACTTCCCATCCATCTCTTAGAATGATGCCCCAGCCCATGGTCCCTTCAGTCCCCATGTTTGACTACATCACTCTCTAGAATCCCAGACTGAGAGCACATGCTGTGTTTTTTTGTTTCTGCTCAATGTGGCTGGCAGTCTCTGTCTTTGGGCAGTGAGGAAGTGGAGGTAGTGGGTACAGTTAGCTTTTCCAAGTTTATTAGCAATGAAAGGGAGGAAAGAAGTGGAATAGTAATTGGATGGGAGGGGATGGTGGAAGGGTCAAGGGAAAAACTTTTAGGGAAAATGTGAGCATGTTTTTAGGCCAATGGGATTTTAGCCAGTGAGGGAATGGATGGATAGAAGAAGAAAGAAGGGAAAAAGGGAGGCAGGAAGAGTGGAAGGAAGAAAGAATAAAAGGAGGGAGGGAGGAAAAAGGAAGGAAAGAAAGAAGAATGGAAGAAAGAAAAGAAAGGAAGGAAGGAAGAAGGAAAGAAAGAAAGAAGGAAGAAAAGAAATGAAGGAAGGAAGGAAAGCATTTATTAAGTGCTTACTATATGCTAGACACTGTGGTAAATACTGAGGATGGAAATAGAAAAGACAGTGCCTGCCTCAGGGAGTTCACCTTCTAATATGGGGGATGAGACACCTGAGCGTGAGGACCAAGGAGGGAATTGTGATCTGGGTTATTGCAGAAATAGTAAACTGACCCATGGGGCAGTTGACTGTCATGGTCTTTCCAAAAGTTAAGGTTTTGTTGATTTGATTACAGTGCTCTGAGCAAGAAATGGAAAGGCAGTAAGAGGTTCGGGCGAATGAGTGGATAGAGATCTAGGTTGATCTAGAGGTCCATGATCCAATGTCCCTTCTTTGCCTTATGCAAATTAATGCAAGTTCTTTAATTTCCCCAGACTAAGAGCAGACTCGATGCCCCTGGGAACTCTCCCAGTTCTAGATTCATGGTCTTAGTGTGGTTATTTTCTTGTGCCTCAGTTTCCTCATCTGTAAAATTAGGAGGATGGACTAAATCACAGGTGTCACACTAAAAGACCCTGGGCCACCTGGGTGCCCCAAACTAGATTAAAATATAATTGGGAAATATTTAAGAAAATACATAAAAATACAATAAAACATAGATAGTGCTCTTTTATGGTTTTCTAAGTTATTATGCAGACACAGATGTCTTTCTCTTCTAGACCTTTAACTCACAATTCCAACTCTGGCTGTGAGAAGCTAGGATTCCATGACTTAAGTGAAGGCTCTCCTCCTATGTTCTCACCTCCTTCCCTCTTCTCTCCCTCCTCCCTTTTTCTTTTCCTTCTTCTTCTCCTCCTCCTTCTCCTTCTCTCTCCCTCTTTCCTTCTCTCTCTCTCCCCTTCTCCCTCTCTCCCTGGACACACACACACACACACACACACACACACACACACACACACTCTAATGACACACAAAGACACACATACACCGAGCCTTCCTTGCCTCTGAGAAGATTTGACCTGTGAGTGTGACAGCCACCAGTCTTCGGTAAGCAGCCCTCCTCCCCCTCCCCCATGCACCTGGCTCAGGAACATCCTTGGGAAATTCTTCCTTCCCATCCAGCTTAGATTCATTTTGCTTAGCTCATGTTTTATTTTGTTTGGTTTTCCTTCAAGTGACCCTTACGCATTCCTCTCGTACTTGAGGCAGGGGGCCCAGGGAGAAGGGTTCTCTGGTCAGCTGTCAGGAAGCCTCAGGGCCGCATCTCCCCCTCCCCTGCTTCTGGTCCCCCCAGTGGAGAAATTCTTGGGCAGAACCTCAGGAATCTATCCTGGCCACACTCCCCAGTGTGAAACAGGAGCTAGGGAGGCCCATGAGCAGGAGGCCTTGTGTTTGGAGCCCAGGGCCCTGCTTCTTTCCCCCACCCTCTCTAGGCTCTGCCATTTTTTGTGTGTAAGTGTGTTTGTATGCCTTGAAGAGTAAGGAAGGATAAGAGGAGGGATATCCATGGAGTCAGCTCCAGCCAGTCTTCATTCCTGGTATATTAAGGGCAGGGCATTCTTTATGACAACCCACATTTTTCCGGTATTTTGTGGTTTACGGAACACTTTCCTCAGAACAACCCGTGGAGGTGGATAGAGCAGACATTATTCTCCCCATCCTACAGAGGAGGAAACTGAGGGGCAGAAAAGGGCAGTGACTTACCCAGGAAGATGACCCAGCCAGGAAGTATCTGAACTGGAGCTCCAACGCATCCTTCTGTGTTCTATCTACTTTAGCATGGGGTAGTGTGGTCTGGTGCCCTCAGAATGGACCCACTCCTGACATTTTCTAGTTGTGTATCTCTGGGCAAGTCACTTAAACTCTGTTTGCCTCAGTTTCCACATCCTTAAAATAGTGCCTGCTATTAATAACAGCACCTGCCTCCCAAGCATTGTAATGTGGATCAAATTATTATTTTATTTAGTAAAGTGCTTACTTAGCCCAGTTGCCTGGCACATAGTAGGTACTACATAAATGTTAGTTATTATTAATTAATATTAATTATTATAAATTATTGATATTAATTATTATGGATGTTGTAAAGATTCAACGATATGAAAAATATAAAATGCTTTGCCAAACTTATAGTTTATATAAAGCTCTATAAACATATCAGCGATTTGACTCGAGGAAATCATGTTCCCCTGTCTAAACAAGCTTCTTATCTGTAAAATGGATGAGGAAGCAGAGGCCCAGATGTGGGAGGTCATGCAGGGAGGCAGTAGCAGAACCCAGATGGGACCTCCACAGTAGCAACATTCTCTCTCAAAAACTCGGGGCCTACCTGTGCCAGCTCCAAGTTCTTTTCCAAGCATGCCCCCACGTAGAGATACTTTGGGTTCCCCCCATCCCTAGGGGCCATCCTCACCTGTGGAAGTGCAGGAGCTTGAGAGGTAGATTTTTACCCTGTTTCAGGGTCACTCAGAATCTCTGGTCCCCCCATTCCCACCCCCACCCCAGCCGCCAGCCTTTGACAAAGGCAGCAGAGAGAGCAGCACCAGGACAGGTGAGAAGGAAGCTCTTTGTAGTGGGTAAAAGCCTGAGAGAAGGGGGCTCAGAGGGGGGCTCGAGTGGTAGGGGATCTGGTTTCCTGTTTATACCACCACACCTCAGCTCCAGGTTCAAAAATGTAAACTATCCATCTAGGACCATGCAGGTGTGTGTGCTGGGGTGGGGGTGGGAGAGCAGAGGGGCAGCCCTAACACATTCCTAACTAGCCTCCCCCCAACCCAAGCCAGAAGTCAAAGGGAAGGCCTAAAATCCACAAACAGCCCCATGTTAACCCTTCCTGGGCCTCACAGGATCAGAGTGACAGCTGGAAGGGACAGAGGCCATCCAGTCCAACATTTTACAGAAGTTTACAGAAGTGAGCCCCAGCAAGGTTATATGACTGGCCTAAGGTCACACTAGTGGTAGGAATCAGAGACCAATTCTTCTGACTCCAAAGTCAATGCTTTCCCCACTATGCCAAGGGGAAGAAACTGAGGCACAGGAAAAGAAAGCCATTTGGAGATCTCATCTGCACCCATGGATTCTGTTTTCATCTCTGTACTAAGGATTCCCAACTCTCCCTTTCCTTCTCCAACCTCTCTATTTTCAATCTCACATCTCCAAATGCCTTTCAGACATCTCTAAATGAAAGTCCAGTAGACCTCTCAAACTCATCATGGCCAAAATGGAACTCAAACCCTCCCTCTTCTCCTACCTTCTCTATTACTTATAGAGGCAAACACCCTCCTCTCAGTACCTCAGATCCCAACCTAGGGGTCATCCTGGACTCCTCACTATCTCTCACTCCCATGTCGAGTATGGTACTGAGGTCTGTCAATTTTGCCTCTGCATCATCTCTCATAGCTTTCACTTCTGCAGCATCTCTTGAACATGCCCCTCCTATCCTCTGATGTTACCACCTCTCTGGTGTAGAACCTCATCACTTCATGACTGGGTTATTATCAGAGCCTGCTGGGGAAAGTGGGGTCGGGGTGGTCAGCCTATCTCAAGTCTCTCCCCACTTCAGCCCATCCTCCACTTAGACACTGAAGTGATTGTCCTAAAATGCAGGTCTAATAGTGTCATCCGCCCACCAGTACAATAAACTCCAGTGGTTCTCTATTGCCTCCAAGATCAAAAACAAAATTCTGTTTGGCATTTAAGGCCCTTCATATCTTAATCCCCTCCTACCTTTCCAGTCTTCTTACTCCTTACCCCTCACCACATTCTCTTAAATCCAGTGACATTGGCCTCCTGACTGTGCACGAACAAGACATTTGTGTCTTGGCTCCAGGCATTTTCTCTAGCTGCTCCCCGTGCTGGGAACATTCTCCCTCCATTACTGTGACTTCTGACGTCCCTGGCTTCCTTAAAGCCCCAACTAAAATCCTTCCTTCTACAGGAGGATTTCCCTAACCCTTTTAAAATCTAGTACCTTCCCTCGGTTGATTACCTCCTATTTATCCTGCATGTAACCGGTTAGTGCAGTTGTTTGCATGTTGTCTCTGTAATTAGATTATGAACTCCTCCGTGTAGGTGCTATTCCATCCTTTGTCTCTCCGGATCTCATAGGACCTGGCACAGAGTAAGAACAAATGAATGAGGAAGCATTTACAAAGTCCTGATCATATGTCAAGAATGATGCTAAGAGCTGGGGATACATCTTACATGCAAAGGGAGAGAGTGATGGCCAAGGAGAAGCAGTTTGGTCTTCAAGTTTACCAAGATGGTGAATGGAGCCATAGAGGAGTAGATTGACAATACCCATCCAGGAACAATGACAGAAGTGATTTGATCGTGATTCATGGCTCCAGATATGGAGGTGGGGATGAAAGGACTTAGGCAGAGGTAGTTGGAAAAGAGAGAGTGGAATGAAGAATAGTAGCTGGAGGTGCCTAGAAAAGGTGGTCACCTGTCAGGACAGCAGGGGCCCCAGAGCAGTGAGGTAAGGGGAGAGTGAGAGTGATCTGCAATACTGGTCAGGGAGAAGCACTCAACCACCAGAACAGCCCAGCCCCAATGCTCATGATTAGCTGAACAAGTCTTTTGTCCAGTGGTGTTGTTTTCACACTCCAGGGATTTGTCTTCACCTCATAAAGGGATCACTTAGAATGGCCTTAAATTTACATTTAATGTCCACTTGGTGGGCCCCTTTACCACACATGATCAGGTCTGGGAAGGATGAACCCCCTTTCGTTACTGTGTACCAGGCTCTGTATGAGATGCTGGTGATATAGAAGCCAACAAAATAAGCCCTGCCTTCAAGGACCTTACAGTCTGCTAGGAAGAAACAGTATGTTCACAGATTGGCAACCTTGACGTAATTTCAGGGGCAGGATAGAGACAGGAAATGTCCTCTGAAAGGGAAACAGTCTGTCCAGGTGAACTAGATGATCTATCTTTGGAAGAGGCAGTCGAAGGAAACCTTGGAACATCTATATCCCTGGTAGCTTGCAAGGCAAGGAAAGAATGTCTGAACCTATAAACCTAGGTGGTCTTAATGCTCAGTGGTTTTACTAGCCAGTTTTCTTTCCCTTTTGCTTTTCTCCCTTCCCCTCTCCTCCTCTCCCTCCCTCCCCTCTCCTCCTCTCCCCCCATCCCCTCCCCTCATTTCCCCTCCCCTCTCCTCTCCTCACTGAAGCTGGGATGCCAATGGGCCCCTGACTAAGGCCTCTTCTGGACCCTCCTGGCTTTACAGTGATTATCAATAGAAACTGTTGATGTTTCCCTCCCAGCCTGAAGTCTTTCTTTTTCTTGGCCTCATTAAAGGGGCCATGCCCTGGCTACTTCTTAAACAGGCATATTCAATGAATGGGTGTTATCTCACCCTAAATGAGTGCCTACAAAGACCTTGGCCTAAAGGGCCCAAGGTCTCCCAGTGCATCCGGGGTCATCTCCAGTCATTCTGATGAATATCTGGTCACTGGATTCAGATGGCTCTGGAGGAAAAGTGAGTCTGGTGACCTGCACAGCCTTCCCTCACTCAAAACAAAGTCAAGTGCAAGTCATGTCTTCGGCAATGAAGGATGAACATTTACACACATACACAGCCTGAAAGCAAAGGACTGACTGGGCTAATAAATTTTTGAAGAGTCCAGGATTCCAGAAGAACAAGTACTAATCACTCCTGTTGAAAGTATAAAGCACATAGGATAGCTACTATTTCACTATTACAGTTAGGGTCAGTGTAGTATAGTGAGAGAACACCGAATATGAAGGTCAGAGGACCTGGGGTCTCATTCCGGCCTTGCTACTTAAATTAAAGGGATGCCGACCAAGGAAGTCCCCTGTTCTGGACTCCAGAACATGGAATGAAATGAGGCTATTGGACCGGGTGGTCTCAAAGGTTTATCCTAAATCCAAATGCTATGCTCTCCAGCATACCTTGAGCCTCTGGGTTCAGGCTTCAGATCTGTGAATGAGGGTCAGATTGAGATTTCTCTCCACCTAAAGGGAGCTGGCAAAATAGCAATGTGACAGTATCATGGTTAGTGTCCCAGAAAGGGACTCAATGACCCCAGAGGAAACCCCACCTCTCAACTCACCCCTATTCCACCCCTGAAGCCTCAGCTGGTCCCCTTCCCCATTGCTTAAAGATAAAACTGAGTACCCTCCCCATCTCCTCCCCACTTTCCCCACTGTCACCAGCAGGCCCCTGATTCACTGCTACCTTCCATCAGTCTTCCATTCCCCCCCATCCTGAGAGCACAGTGTTCTTATACCATGGAGGGGGAGCTGCCATTGCAGCTGATTCCCAGTCAAAGTCCAAGCCCATGTTTGGGGTTTCTTTAACCCCAAGGGACCAGCTGGGGCCTACCCTAGCTATCACCCAAACACCCAGCCTCCCAGTTCCAGTCTTCCTCTCTTTCTCCTCCTCCTCACACCAGAGGATCGTGACCAGAACTGCCAAGCCCTGTCCAACACTCCCATCCCCCTCTCTCCCTTGCTCCCTTCCTCCCTTCTCCAAGTCCCAGCTGTGGCCATAACACCATTTGTTCTGCCAGCCCACGCCAGCACATGAAGCCAGCAAACTCTCCCTCACCCCAATTAGCTGTACCACTCCACAGGGGAGAGATGGGAGAACAGAACGTGTTTATGGTCTTGACGCCTGGCCGGGGATCAGTTTCAAGGTCAGAGAGGCTGAGGAGGGGGAGGCCAGCCCTCTGCCAGCCTCCTTCACTCATGACCCCTGTTACCTGCCTGTTGTTCATTTACCAGTAGAGCCCTTGTTTCTGTTTGGCCTTGGGGCAAATGCTGGTGACAGACAACTGAGCAGCTGTCCATGGAGGACCTGATGAATGGGGAAGGGCCGTGCTAGCTTCTCAAAATCTCACACTTGAACAGGACCTCAGGGGCCACCTTGTCCAATCTATATCTGAACCAAAATACCTTCTGCAACATAGCCAACAAACTTTTGCTTAACACTCCCCCCACCCCCCTCAGTGAGGGAAAACCCCACCCTTCCAATAGACAGCACAATTTTCATTTGAACAGTTCTAATTGTTAGGAAATTTTCCTGACATTGAGCCTGAATTTTTCCTTTAGCACTCTCCACTCATTCCTCCAAATATAATTCCTATTCCTCATACCAGCCTTGACAATAACTCTCATGGCCCCCTGAGCCTTTCTGTCTCCAAGCTAAACATTCCCGGTTCTTTTAACTGATCTGCATATGGCAGGAACCCGATCTGGTTCTCCTCCAGATGCTGTCTGGCTTATCTGTGTCCTTCTTAAGGACCTTCTTAAGAAGTTCAGTGCCCAAAACTTCAGATGTGAAGTCTGACCAGGGCGGAGGGTAGGCAGACTATCCCCTCCCTGTTCCTGGATACAGCCCGAGATAACATTGGCCTTTGGAGGCCATTGATTCATTGTGATCCTGTAGTCCACTAAAACCTTCAGGTCCTTTTCAGATAATCTGCCATCTCACCCTGCCTTCCACCATCTTGGGAAGTTGTAGAGCTGATTTCTTGAACCCAAATGCAGATCTTTGCCTTTATCTCTGCTAATGATTATCTCATTGGTTTTGGCCCAATCTCCTAGACTGTCCAGAGCTTTGGGGATCCTGACTGTCATCCAATGTATTAGTTATCCTGCCCAGATTTATGTTCTTCCTAATGGCTTAAGTGTAATATAACAGCAACTAATAAAAATGGCTAGCATTATCTAGAACCTTAAGGTTTGAAAAGCGTATCATGAATATTTTCTTACAACAATCCTGGGGAGATAGGTGCCATTATGATTTCTGTGATTATAGCATTGTAATATTGTGATCATCATTCTGGTCAGTGCTTAGCACAGTCTGACACATAGTGGGTACTTAATAATATTCGTTGATTGATTTTACAGTTGAAGAAACTGAGATGGACAAGTTAAGTGACTTGGAGTCGGACAGTTAGTAAATGTCTGAGGCAGGATTTGAACTCAGAGCTTCCTCATTCTAAGTGCAGCATTCTATCCACCTCCTAACTGCGTCTGTATAACTTTAAAGCTTAATAAGTGTTTTCTTCACAGTACTCCTGTGCAGTAGGTTCTACAAGTGTGGTTAGCCCCATTTTTATAGAGGGAGCTATTCTACACACAGGGGACCCACTTTATAGATGCAAAATCAGAGTTCAGAGTTCAGACTTGTCCAGAGTCACCCAGCTAGGAAGTGTCTGGGCCGAGACTCAAACCCAGGTTCCTAGCTCTTAGCAGAACCCCTCTGAGTCATGAGGGGAGTAGGTAGGCCTCTTAGGGCCATGACAGGACTGCTGAAAAAAAATCTAGAGTATTTGTGGATTGTAAACCCAATGTGAGTCAACAGTGAGACCTAGTACTCAAGAAAACTGATGAGATCTTAGTATTGAGATGTACCTTCTAGGCATGAGGATGTGACAGTCCTTGTGACTTGGTCAGAGCCCACTTGGAGTTCTGTGCTTAGTCCTGGGTCACATATTTTAGGAACATCCTGGATAAACCAGAGAGTGTCCAGAGTAGGTGCCCAAGAGGATGAAGGACCTTGAATTCATGCCATGTCAGGTTCAGCTGCAGGAGCTGAGAATGTTCACCCTGGAGAAAAGAAGGTTCAGATGGGGAGGGGGACAGGAGACGAGGAGACCTGTTCTCAAGTCCTTGCCAGGCTGCTCTCTAGAAGAGGAATCGGACATTTTTCTAGGTGGCTGCCACAGTTCACACCCTGCAGCAATGAATGGGACTTGTAACAAGGCAAAAACAGGCTTGGCATAAGGAAAGTCTTCTGAACAAAGTGAAATGGGTCTTAGAATGCAGAATGTCAGAGCTGGATGGGACCTTGAAGATGAGAAATCTAAGGCCATTAGAGAAGTGACATGCCCAAGGTCACACAGCCCAATTAGAGGAAGAGCGGGAATGAGAACCCAGGTGTCCTATCAGTCTAACACTCTTACTAAGACTTTTTTCCTTCCTTCAGCATTATGTGCTCCTCATCCCGATGACCAATTACTACGATGAGGGAGGGGTAAGGGAACAAGAAGTCCCTTGGTGGAACTTCCAGTTTGGACCTCCAAAACCAAATCCCCTTAATAAAAGGATTTGTTCCGTAAAACTTGAACTCAGTTAGAAGGCCACACCCAAGGACCTAGAAGGCCACATGTAACCTCAAGGCTGCAGATTCCCCACCCCTGCTACACCATGGTCCCTACCTTACTCTCCATCTGCATCTCCCTCTATTCTATATACACGGGGTTCAGTTCCCATTCTGGGGTATGTGTACCCTAAGGCCTTTGAGGGAGGGCATGGGGCGTATTTGATAAATAACCAGGCTGTTTTAGTTTATTGGGACTGATTTCTAATTTTATTGTGAAGTTGCCCTAATCACAAGCATATTTCTCTTGCCAACCTCCCTCCTGGTTTTACCCTCTCAGGTCAAGCAGAGAAAATCTAGCCCTACCCCACCCCCACATTGTCATGCACCTTTCCAATCCTGGAAGATGACTATTCATGACTGCCCTCAAGCCTTCTCTGCTCTGGTCAAAGCATCCCAGTCCATTCAGCTAAACCTCATCTGCTCCATGTCCAAGTCCTTCACTATTCTGGTCACCTTGCTCTGGGTGGTCTCAAACTCATCAGTGAGTGAATGTTTCATCTCTAGGGAGACAGAGATGAAGTTCAGTGGATGGTCCATCAAGAGGGTCATCAGAAGGAAATTAATTTTGGATAAAGTTTTGAGCAAGGCTGTCAATATGAGTTGAGTTGCCATGTTTCTCACCAAACTCCAAACCACTGCTTCTGACAACCTGGTCTATTTACTGTTTCCCAAACACATCACCTTACCTTTCCTTCTTTCATGCTTTTGTTTTGGCTGTTTCCCTAATCATAACATTCAGCTGGAAATGTCTAATCCCATCGGATGGAAAATGAGACTCAAAGATGATACCTTACAAGTCATTTACTGATAAGCAAGCTGAAACCCAGCAGCTTTCATTATTTTCCCAAGGCCATACAGCTAGTAAGTGGCAGAGCTGGGGCAGCTAGGTGGTGCAGTGGATAGAGCACCAGTGCAGGAGACAGGAGGACCTGAGTTCAAATCTTACCTCAGACACTTGACACTCACTAGCTGTGTGACCTTGGGTAAGTCACTTAACCCCAACTGCCTCATCTTGGGTCATCTCCAGTTGTCCTGATGAATATCTGGTCACTGGATTCAGATGACTCTGGAGGAGAAGCAAGGTTGGTGACCTGCACAGCCCTCCCTCCCTCAAAACAAAGTCAAGTGCAAGTCATGCTGGGATTTGAACCCAGGCTCCAATCTTAGCACTCTTCCCACTATATGATGCTTCCCTGGTCCTTCTTCACCCTTACAATTTATGCCATGCTTCCAGACCCAGTGTCCAGGGGAGGTTTAGGGGGAGCCTCAGGCTCCATTAAGAAAAGCTCACCCCTACTCCAGGGGTGCTTATCAGATATGGTTACCCACATTGTTCGTTAGTTTTCATGTACACATATTTTATCTTCCCCAACTAGGGAAGGGGAAGAGAACAGGTATTTATTAAGTACCTACTATGTGCCAGGTATCACTTTACAATTATTGTCTCACAACAACTGAGGGGATACTACTATTATCTCCACTTTACTGTTGAATACATTGAGACAGAGTTAAGTGACTCACCCAGGGTCCTACAGCTAGTAAATGTCTTTGGCTAGATGTGAATTTAGGTCTTCCTAACTGTAGGCTCAGTGTATCTACTGCACCTCCTGGCTACCTAGATGAAAAATTCCTAGAGGAGAAGAATCATGGCTTTGTATCTCCTCTGGAAAGATAATGCCCCCATCCCAAGTTGGGCTAGCCCACATTGTTGGCCTCCAGGGAGGAGCCCATGAGGGGGCTGATATCCCAGGGCAGTCTCATCTTCCCATGGCAAGGAAGGAGGATCTAATATTTTTTATTCTGGTAGGTTGTTGTTATTATTTTTAATGAATAGCAGAGACAAACAGGAACAGGCAAAGAACTAGGCCAAGGGCCAGCTGATCCATTTACTCATCTGCCCATATGTTGGTGTCTCTAAGAAGCCATGGGAACACAAGTACCAGAGTTACAGTGGGAGGAGGGGTACTTCCCACCTTGTAACCTTGGGGAAGTGATAACCACCATTGTAGGCCTCAGTTTTCTCATCTGTAAAATAGGAGGGTGGGAGTTGGACTAGATGAGGTCTAAGGACCCTTCTGTTCTCCCATCCTATGCTTGTCTCTTGTCTCTCCATGCGTTTAGACTGGCCAGAGCTGGCCAGGGCTAGATGGTCAGTATATGGTGTCCCCCTACTTTGAGTGGTTGGATAAAGGAAGACCAATTAGCAGGAAAAGAATGGACAGAGGCTGGGATTTGTGGGAAAACTTCTCAGCTTCAGTGCTCAGGCTTCAGAGCAGGTTCCTTGTCTCAGGCCCACTCCACTCAGGACATAAGGGCTCTGGAAGGGAGAGTGTTGGGAGGGGACAACTGATCCCATCCACATTATAGATGGAGAAGTTAAGACTCATAGGCTAGGGAATGGGCCTCTCTAAAAGCAGCTACCAAAGAAATGGTTAAGATACAAGAGCTTCTAGGCTCTTCTTCCCCCACTCCCAGGCTGAGATCACTAAGTCCAGGAGATTGGGCCATTTCTCCTTCCTCCCCAGGATAAGGGTCAAACTGTCTTAGACCAGAGCCAAAGCATCCTAGACAGAGAGAACTGCCTATTTTCCCCTTCCCCACTCCATTGGCATTCCAGGACTCCTGATGGCAAGAAAACAAGACAGCAGGGGTGGAGGCCAAGTCATCCTCTTAGAGTTAGGGGCCCCCCAGAAGGTAGGTATCATGTATCTATCATCAGGCCAGTGGTCTCTTTGAAGGATAAGGCCATTATATGATTTCTTCTTTCATCTCCCATCTCCTTTCCCACCCCACCACCCAACATTCAAAGGAGTGGCTCATGATACGAGACAGACAGACTAGCTATTAACATGAATCAAGTAGCACTGGCCTTTTTTTTTACTAAGTGCCTCTATGTGTCAGACACTATGCCTGGCACTGGAGATATAGAGAGATAAATCTAATAATCTATTCCCTTAAGGAGCCTTTATTCACACAATCACACCTCGAAAGTCCAACCCACATCTGAAAAATGCCCCTGCCTCCATTATGCACCCAACACATGCCACACAGCTTTTTCTTAAAACCCCACAGTGAGGTACAACCCGACATTTGGGGCAGCTGTCACAGCTAGGAAAATTTTCCTTTTATCAAGCTGAATCTGCCTCTTTGCAATTGGTACTCACTGTTCCCAGTTCTGCCCAAGAGACCAAGTCTTATCCCTCCTCCACAAGCCTATCATACACTTGAAGACGCCCATCATGTCCCCCAAGGCTCTCCTCTCCAGACTCAACTTCCCATTCCACCCCTTCCTTGAACCAGTCATCATATGACATGGACCCAAGGCATTTTATCTTCCTGTTCCCCCATCCTTGTGGCTCCCCAGTTTATTAATGACCTTCTTAAGCTATGGCACTGAGGACTGAACACAATGCCACCATCTTTCCAGTCCTGAGTTATCCTGGACATCTCTCACTCCCCATATCTAAGCTATTGCTAAGGTCTGTCTATTTCACTTTGGGGCATCTCTTGTGTATTTCACTTTGGAATATCTCTTGTGAATTTCATTTCTACAACATCTCTTGTCAATCTCACCTCTGGAGCATCTCTTATCAATGTTACCTCTGCAGCATCTCTTGTCAATTTCACCTCTGCAGCATCTCTTGTCAGTTTCACCTCTGCAGCATCTCCTGTCAATATCACCTCTTCAGCATTTCCCCAATACACCCTCTCCTCTTCTCTGTCCTCCTCACCCTGGTCATTTCATCATCTCATACCTGACTTTTGTAATAGCTGCTGGGAGATCTACCTGCCTCTAGTCTCTCCACACTCAGATCCATCCTCCACTCAACCAGTAAAGTTGAGTCCTTCCTAAAGTACAGGTCCAACTATGTCACATACCTTCCTGTCCCCCAATACACACACACACACACACACACACACACACACACACACACATACACACCCTCAGGAAACTCCAGGGTCTTCCTACGGCTTCCAAGAACAAATGCAAAATGTTGTCTTTGGCCTTTCCTAACCCAGCCTCTTCCCACCTTTCCAGTCTTGTGACACCTTAATCCCCAGCACATTCTCTTTGGTCCATTGACACTGACCTCTTAGCTGTTCGTCACACCAAACACGCAATCTCTCAGCTCTCGTTTTCTCTGACTGACCCCAGGCCTGGAATTTTCTCCCTCCTCATCCCCACCTCCTACTCCCTCCAAGTCCCAACTAAAGCCTCCATAGGGAACTTTCCTCAACTCCTCTTAAATATAGTGCCTTCCCTTTGTTATTTCTTATTTATCTTGTATGTAACTTGTTTGTATATAGTTGTTTGCATGTTGTCTCCCCCATTAGACTGTGAGCTCCTTCAGAACAGGGACTTTTTCCCAGCACAGAATAGGCAGAGTAGGCACTCAGTAAATGCTTACAGACTGATTGACCAGGGCAGAGGACATCTTCTCATTCCTAGAATCTATGCTATTCATCATATAGTCTAAGATTGAATTAGATCCAACATGTTCAAAGATAGAAATCAGGACAGGCATCATGAAGGAAGAGACACCTGGGTTGAACCTAGAAGGAAAACAGGGCTTCAAAGAGACAGAGATGAAGATGGAGGGTCCTTCAGATATGGGATATTTAGCTCATGTGAATACATGATGGCAAGGAAATTGAGTTTGGGGTATAGTTTCAGAAGATCGAAGATTTAAAATGATAGCTTGCATTTACATGGCATTTTAAGGTTTGCAAAGAACTTTACAAATCAGTTCATCCTCACAATAACCCTGTAAAGTAGGTGCCATTATCCCCATTTTACATATGAGGAAACCGAGGCAGACAAAGGTCAAGTGATTTGCCTAGGGTCACACAGCTAGGAAATATTGCAGGTGGATTTGAACACAGGTTTTCCTGATGTCAAATCCTTTGTTTTCTCCACTTGGCCATCTAGTTACCAAAAATAGCTTTAGAACTAGAAGAGTCCTTGGTAGACTTCAATCAAAACCCCTTAATTTACAGATGAGGAAACTGAGTACAGAGAGATTTTTTTTTCAAGTGACTTGCCCAGAGTCTCAAAGCTAATAAGTGTCTCAATAGTGGTATGTCTAAGATCAAATAGAATTTTCTCTGTTATTTAAAACCCTTCCTCCATTCCAGTCTCCCTGTATATGACTCTCCTTCATACAATGTACAATCCATTCCAGTCCAATTGATTTTCTTCACACAGGACACTCCATCTCTTATCTCCACACCAGTGACTACCACTCCACTCCTAGAATGCTCTGTCTTCTGATCTTGGAGCCCCTGACTCCCTTTAAGACTCATCTCAAATGCCAGCTACTATGGGAGACTGTTTCTGATACCCCTCCCCATCCAGGTTTATCTTATATCTGCTTTATATATGTGTTATATTTACTTATGACCAGGAATGTACTGGTAAATGTTTAACAACTGGCTCTCTAGGGGGAAAAAATTTATGAATGACACACTTTTAAATTTAATCTGTACCATTAATATTTCTCCATCAGTTTCTTAAGCCTAGACAATCAACAAAACAACGAACCAAGCCCTAATTTGTAGCTTTTACTGATTTCCACGGTGTAAGTCAATGCTCATGCTGAAAAACTTAAGAATGGTTCAGAAGGTGGTTAGAGCTGGCTCCAGGACTGACCTGCTTATGTTTCCTGTTTATACTGTCTCCCTCAATAGAATGTAAGCTCCAGGAGGAATTTCCCTATTGTCTTTGCATCCTCAGTGCTTAGGTTGTTAATTGGTTAAATGGGGCAATATGAAGTAAAGACAGTAAAGGCAGGTAGGCATCAGATTATGGAGGGCCTTAACTGCCCGGCTGAAAAGATTTTATTTCATCCAATAGAAAATAAGCCAACAAATGTTTTTTTGTTTTTGTTTTTGTTTTTGTTTTTGTTTTTTTTTATCCTGGGAATGTCTTGATCAAAGTAGTGTTTCAATTTCAACTTGAAAGGAGGAGTCTTGTGGGTGGAGTATCCCAGGCTTCTGTGGGTTTCCCAGGAATATTTAACATTTTTTTTCTCTTTTTTAAAATAAATTTATTTATTTAACTTTTTACATTCATTTTCACAAAATTTTGGGTTCCAAATTTTCTCCCCATTTGTCCCCTCCCCCCACCCCAAAACACCTAGCATTCTAATTTCCCCTATCACCAATCTGCCCTGTCTTCTATCATCCCTCTCTTCCCTTGC